>CM063243.1:10588301-11184677 GCA_032158295.1 Pycnopodia helianthoides
AAAAAATGACACCATGGGTGTTGTCACATACAGATAAAAAACAAATCAAAGTTGACATCATAGAGTGTTAAAATAACACTAATTTCTACCAACACAATTACATTGGTGTTATTTTAACACCCTATGGTGTTTATTTTGATTCTCTCTTGGGTATCTGTATGCGACAACACCCAGGTGTTAATTTAAGGTTGGGTGGGATGGTGTATTTATCATTGAACGCTAGACGTTTAGACTTGAGCTCCTCCTCGCAAAACCAATGCATTATTCCTTTAAATGGGAGTGGATAGTGGAGATTAGTCCCCATTAGGTGGTCTGATGGAGTCATGCAGTTCAGCCAATAATAAACATTACCCAGTAATGGTATTTGCCATACAGGTGTTAGAGGTATTACCATGGTTATCGGGCAGTTTAAGTGGGTCGGTTACACTGTAGCCAAGACACGACCGTGTCGGGTTAAATGGCTTTGAGCTGTGGCTTAAGTATGATCGACTGAGTCTTGTTGCGAGTTCAGAATTAATGGCTATACCGTGGCTGGTATACCTGAGCCTGACAGCGAATGAGTGACTTATCGTTGGCTCAGGAGTATGATGCAAGCCAATCATGGAGGAAGGAACCAACTCGACCAATGGCTGCTATACGGCTACAAAGACAGACGCTCAGACGGATATCGCGAGACAGTATGGTTAGAAAGAGACTAAGGAGCATTTACAAAGAGTAGGCGTTTCATGGACGTCAAATCGTATAGGCATACATGAAGAGAGACACGCCCACTTTCATCTACAAATTAAAACTTGATTATACTATGTCTTCATAAACGCCCATAAAGTTTGATGCATATAATACAAAAAGAATGTCAGTAATTAATGAGATTCAGTGTCGAAGTACCAGAGGTGCCCAATTTTAAGCAACCTTACCCGCAATGATTTCCGTAAGGGGGGGGGGGGGGGGGGAACCACTTCATCTTCTGGCATGTCGAAGTGTGACCCACTGCACGTAAATTATCTCCTTAAATATGACATAAACTGCCCCATGGCAGAATAAAATATAAATTGGTGCAAAACATTTACACTTGGGCTGACCTATGACCCAACAAAGAGACAGGCGACGTGTACTTCCAGCTCATGGGGAGCAAACAAACATAAATTACCACACAACTATAGTCAATGATTTACATGTAAAGTTAGATCCAAGTGACAAAAATGACTCTGTTTTCCCCCTACTTTGGATTGGACGTCAGGGCTAGACCAACGGAAGACTATAATGAAACGTTTACGCCCGGTACCGGTATGACATAATTAAGTACAACTAGAGATTCCTGGGGTTTCAAGATAAATTATAGGAGGGCGCGCTTGACATGACAACAAAATAATATTTGTCAACTTGCTCTACAATCAGAATTCAACTTGTACTAAACGGCGTTGTTCAAAACCATTACCAAAACTAACATGTTCACGTCTCCATTCATTCACAACGATTGCACGATCGGTCTGAATCATGCAGCACGTTGATTTAAATGGGGATGTTGACCTTTTTTGTATAATAACCTTTTAAAAATCTACAAACTGGTTCTATAGAGTTGGAATAAAAATGTAATTAATGTCATTAAAGCTATCCATGGTAACTGCATTATGCAACTTCTCAAGTCAAGCTTCTTAAAACGTTTTACACAGACAACGTTCACATGACACAAGTTAATTTACACAAGAACCTTTGGAAGTCAGAAAAAAAGGGAACTAGTGGGACATCGACTTGAGTCAACAACTTCGCCGCTATGTTGGTTCCAGCCAAGTTGTGTACACTGGCTTTTTGTGCATCTCTCTTCGGGAAGATCAAGGGGAAAAACCCACAAACATCCCAATTATAATATGATTTCTTCATTGTGAAAGTGACATGTTTAACGGTACGGTACAATTTTGGCGATAGTTATTTACCCCTGACCAATCAGCGCGCGTATCGATCCACTCATCAGTATCATTTTCCAGGACGTTGTCACGGAAGGCCTTGGCGAGTGAAATCGGATCCGAAGGCAACACGGGCCAGTGGCCTACATTCCCACGCAACTTCTTTAAAGTTCACAAACATACGTACATTAATGTGGACTCTACCAGCCCTGGAGGTTGACTTCTTGTTGGGTGCATTTGAAGGAGACAAAAAGAATATATCAACAAATTATTTTGAGGTTACATGAAACTGTGCTGATTGATACGTTACACGGTAATAGAGGTCAATGCAGCCAGCATGGAGATATGAGACCGTTGTAAAATACCACGGGGTTCAAAATGTGAAATCTGAAAGTAACAAATCAATTTGCGGTTTTAAAGAAAGGTATGTACACGTACATCAACAGGTCAGCGACATGACGATGTAAATAAAGGATGGGTGACAACACCACCGCGTTCATTTACTAATAGAGCGCCCTCTTCTGACAAATTAATTACATGAAGATAAAGACAATTGGATCGGCCCCACCTTATGGGGGACGGACAAAAACAAAAAAGAGCATCGAAAACAATCTTTGGACACAAGAAACGGCACAGAAGCTACTGCTTTAGGCGTAAAAATGACATTGTATGTATGTGGAGCAATTGATTTAATTAGAGAGTCTTTGCAGTTGTACTCACCTGTAAATAAAAACCAAAACCCAAGAGCTTTTAAGAACGAACATAGGCACTAAAAATTGGTTTAAAATAATTAGCCCCGTACTCATCAGTACTTTACATTGAAATGTACCAATATCTATCTTTCGTTTAACAAATCCAACAAAACGATGCTGTATTCCCCTTTAGCAACTTCGTAAGTTTTTTTTATTTCAGATTGGGTTGTAAATGTTTTTCTTTTCTGGGAAGTTGCTGTTTGTGTTGGGGGGGGGGGCGTTGGGTAGTGCTTAAAAACCACAATCTTATTCTACTTAATCTTTGGAGAGAACTTTCACAGTGTGTCTTTCGTCAGCCCAGGCAGGCGGGCAGGCTGTCTACGTGCAGAAAGCCACGTAACAAGGTTCTGTCCTGAAATCGAAGAGTTTCTAAATTCTCTACCACCCCGTCAGAAGGTGTTTATTTTCCTGTTGTCTAGGCTAGCAACATATCACAGTACGTCACGAAACAAGAAATCTCAGCATGAGCTCGCACGGGTCATAATATTATAGAGCTAGAGGACAAAACTTATATCCCGGGGATCGTACAAGAAGTGTTGCCTGCTTAGAGGTTGCGTCGACTCTATCATGATGCAATTATCCACAATTTAAATCAATGTCTACTAACCGAGGTTTGGTGGTACATTTAGTCTGGCCCCTCTTGCAAGAGGGGCCAGACTGTTGAATATTAGCATTCATTACTGAAAATGAAGACAGGGAATGTTACCAAGATGACCAGCAGTACAATCGGGACGGTGGGATTCAGCAGTTGTACTTCCTTGTATCTAGTACTGACCATTAAGACCAAAGCGACGCCGTAAACTCCAGCAAATTTCCGTTACAAGCTGCTTCACCAAATTAAGGTAAACAATAAAAGACCGCCACTGTCAACTGTAGTCTTCTGACTCTGTAATTTTTATCATTGTTTGTTGTTGTTCGTTTATTGGTGGCAGTTCTTTGCTGATCTGTTACGGTGACAATTTCTTATTGTAAAGCCTATGACTAAGTTATGTGACAATTTGTGAGTCCCTGTGGTTTATAGACTAAGTAACCTGTGACGTCACATATTTACAAAAGAGCCACAGAGCCTGGATGGACTTGATGCTGGCATTATTGGTACACAGCCCGATTTTTTATATCAACTTTTGGTATGAAGAAAGGGGCACATCTCAAGGCTTGTTCAGCTGCTATTTTGTATAACTCTTGAATTTATGCGGAAGTTATGACACAAAACGTAAAACTCCCTACAAGACCAGTGTAATAGCGTGCCTGCCAGGAAATGTCCTAAAATGTACAAGGTCACTCTTTTTGTAAAGAAGGATTAGGTGGTCTATACACAGCGGTTTACTCCTCCAGGATTTTTGAGAAAATAAAAGGGTAATAATGACGATTGTTCCTTCCAAGTCACTCTGTCAAAATTTTGTTGTATTTAACAATACAGAGTAAAACATTATAACACCCGGCGCGAGGGACTCCCCCAACACTGGTAAGCCACCTGAAAACGTATCGATACGTATGGCCTCCCTTACGCTCATCACCCTTAATTCAATCCTCAATAAAAAAAAATGCCAATTAATCAACAGAGGGCGGCATTTAAATGCATGTTAACGTCACTCGCGATAGATCGAGGGCGCTATACTCATTTACCGGCTAGCTCCCTTTTTGCGTTTTGCATTATTTAGGGGGCAAGGGGCGGAATGAGAGAGTCACGCTTTTTATCAACACACTTGCTTAATAATCTGAGTATTTTTTATATGTCTTATACTTTAAAATAAATAATTTAAAAATGATTCACGATACAACTCAAAGTTAAAGTTAATTATTCTTGGAAACTTATCTGAATGTTTCTTTAATTAATTTCCCGTGGGCGACCGAGTAGTAGTAGTAGTAGTAGTAGTAGTAGTAGTAGTAATTAAATATATCTCCGTTGACGTTTGTGGGGTTTTGCGTTTTGCATGAGTTAGATTCAAGTAGGGTTATTTTTGTTTTTATTATAAAATGTAAATAATGGACAAATAATGGGCTCTTCAAAGAAGAGAGTCAAGGTGTTATACTCGAGTCTACTGTGGACGAAAATTGCGTTGCGATTGTTCGGTTGTAGTGTGGTGAAGGTTCTATAGGGCCTCCGGTGGTTTCTCATCGAGCTCGTTAATAGCCGAGTAGTGAAAGGATACCATGGTCATTAGTATCGTGGTCAGTTACTGTATGAATTATGGTTTTTATTGTCCAGTTGTACCGATCACTCGTGCCAAAGTTATTCAAAGAACCCCATGACTGTCGCCGGTGGCTTTAGGTATGATCGTGTGTAGGTGATGGACACCGCCACGGGGCAGACTGACCATAAACACGGGTGGTCATTTTGGGAGTGCGAGATCGTTAACATTAGCGTTTAGTACACTGGAGTACTGGGAAATGTGTCAAACACCTTGTTAGGACGGACCGAAAGGCAAGCTGACTGACTGTACAGCACACTCGAAATGCTGTTGACGCGATGGTGTATTTTGGTGTAAATCTTCGTAGCATCATCCTAAACAATTTTCCTAAGTATCAACCTGCTAAGACCACACCCTTAATCAATTAAGGTCATATGAAGAGGTATTTGTCACATTTTTGGGGCTTAATATAATGGTTTGATATTAAACAAAAACACCACAAAAATACCTACAATTTCATGAGACTGTTAGTGTTACGAGTTATTACATTTTAAGTTATCCCTCAACATGTGTATTATCTATTTTGATATATCGCCTGGTGGCGTACTTTCGTGACGTAGACCTAAAGGTACCGAATGACAATAATGCACACTATAATGACAAAACCGAGCCTTGGTATGTTTCACTGCAGCCGTTAAAATTCATCGATAGTTTGAGTGTGATGGGATTCTGTGCACACTGACACATCTATTAGTATTGCTGCAACCAATACATCTTGACAACATGTTTCATGCTACAGAGTTAAAATATCAAGAGACTTGTCCCCAAAACACTAAGCGCCTGAAGTTACACAAGTTTCCAATTATTGTATCGATCGCCACGCACCGACCGACGGCATGTTCTTCTGTCTATCGTCACGGTCTCATGGTAGGGACGCAACTTTTGCCACTAGTTTCAGTAATCGGGCCTGGAATTACACGGAGGCCATTGGCCTTGGTGCCACTTTAAAAGTTTCCCATACTGCTTCAAGGTTTTCCAAGAGAAGTGCCCTTCGCAAAATGAAAATGGCCTTGCCCTCTCAAAGTTGAAGTTCGAGGGCTAAGTAATTATTTTTTGAGATATAAACCTCTTATACATTTTGAGCAAACGTACATTTATTGGTCATTATTTGCATGTTTGAAAACACTTCAAATTCATGGGACCTCCTCAGTCTCCTTCCATTAGCTAACACAAACTCTGAAATTCAATCTCTGTATCAAGAGCAACTCCTAATGAACAAACACCATACATGTCAACTGGAAATAATCAACACCCTCATCTTCAATCTCAACAAAGAGGGCTCACTTCGCACTTTTAATGTTGCTGATAAACCAGTATTCACATAGCGATAGCCTTTGCAGGCGATTGTTTAGTGATGTCCAGCAGATCTTAAATATAGGACGTATTGTATGGAGAGTTGGCGGTTTGTTACTAAACTGCGCACTGGGAAATAAAAGTTAACTAGGATTGAACTGTATGCTTTGTACATTACTTTTGCTCACACTCGTTATACGAGATACACATAGTTCTGTAAAATCTATTATTTGTATTGGGTAAGTTGGGGGGGGGGGTCGGTTGTGCGTCGAGGAGCGCTTACAAATCACTATTGTACTTCTAAGAGATATTATACACGTTTCGCCATCAGTCTAAACTCAAGTGTAGAGCTTTAAAACGCACTTTGCAGGTCCTATAAGGACATCGTACAGACATCATGTGGCTAATCGTAGGAAAAGTTACTGACCCTAGTTTAAATTATATGCCCCTTCAATCTGTCTCGTGGAATGTATTAATAAGGTTTAGGCCCTTATAAACGGCAATAAATAGCGCCACCAAGTGACCTTGACTAAATATTTTGAAGACCCACCAGAGGGCCTCAATTAACTTTAACGCTCGTCACAAATTAGATACCTACAAATTTAACGGGCAAGCTGCAACAGTGATCTTGAACTACGAACATAGGACTATCAAATACGATTTCTGGTCATCAGAATATACAATTATAACTGTAAATGCATAATCAAGACAATACTTGGAACATTCACAGAACCCAAACTTAATGTAGGGTAGAAAATCACAAAATAAAATTAAGCACTAAAACCCGCAAATTTAAGGAGAAATGTTGTTCAGAAAAGAAAGAGAGAGAGAACAAGAAGTTAAAAACACACTCAGATGGTTTGACTTATGGTTCTACCAAAGCTGCTGTCAATCCGGAGGGATGACTAGATCAGTGTACGTGCTCCAGAAGTACAAGTTTGAAATTTCTGTGAAAAGGAAATGGATTTGTTTAATTATTGCTTCGACTCAAAACAAAGTTGCGGAACTACCAATTTCTGAGCACGGACCACCTTCAGCAGTATAGCTGGTAAATTGATTGAAAGATAGCCGTGTGGCAAGCGACTTTTTACCACTCAATCCTTCTGGTCTTACCCATTGCACGTTTCGGACCTTTTTGTCGAGATTGGAAATAAAAGGAAAGGAAGTCGAGATCTCTTTCTTGTTCATTTCATCAATTTTGTGGGGCAAACTTTTTGGTCTGATTGGCAGCGTGACCCCGTGGGCTAAATTAGGAACCAATAGCGGTCGGGGCATTGTGTTTGGACTGACAAGTAGCAATTAGCCACGGCCGCACATTGCACTCGTATTTGGGAGTCGTGTCCGTGACTTACCGTGACCGCTTTCACTTGGTCATGGGGGTAGGAACTTCGCGGGCCAGGGCAACTTTTGCACGAGATTTGCCTGTAATAAAGTATCCCCCCTCTCTCATGGTGTATTTGGAGAGCTGTGTACAAAGCTTAATATCACCTTTCAATAAAACTATACTACTGAGTCTCAAACGTACGAAAGGCTACTAATACCATTGTTGATGTTGAAGTTTTTATAAATAGTTCCTGCGGGAAATGACAGCAGTGACTGACAGAGTTGCGTTGTAAACCGCAGGAGCAGTCGGCAAAAGTAAGAATGTAGCTAGGACCTCAAGTTTGGTTGTTCAAGTTAGCAAAGAGAAGAGGCAGCGATTCCGTCTTACTGGTCCTCATCACATTTACCAAGGACTTATACACTCAACCCGTTTCGAAAAAAATCCAACCGCTACAGAGGATTATTCGCAAAAACTAAGAAATGTTTAGGTATAGTGATGAAATGTAACACTATAGTCAGTGACACACGGAATATCGTTTAAAACACTTCATCATTTTTGTTTCTACTAAAGGGGGAAAAAAATCCTAGCAACGCCATGTATGAGCCTGCGGGTTCGTGATTCATATTGCGGAATCCCCCCGTACAGCACCGGGTCGAGCACTGAAATACGGCGGTAATTTCACGTCGTTTCCCCCCGGTGGTGTAGAACGCACATGCCACAACACGGCCGCGATATAAACATACTATTGCGTCAATTAAGACACATCATAACTGTTCTGAATAATCTGTACTGATTAACCTGTATGTAAATACATGCATGGGCCCCCCTTGTTTCTTTTTTTAGAACCGCAATTTCGTGGTTGTTGGTTTCTCTGGAATACCTTTTTACGCAATTAAAAAAACACAGACAAAAAAGAAGAAAGAAAAAAAGCTTCAAATCTTGCCTGAAATCCTTTCCGATGAATCTGCGTGGAAGAAAGGTAAAGAAAACCTTCTTTAGCGATATTAAAACCAGTCAAATAGCTACCTTGGTTTAACACTATTTATTTTCACAGACAATATTCAATATGTTTATACAAAATTGTATCAGAACTTTCTGATACGGGGAGAAACAAACAGTGTCACCATACACTAGCTTCTTGTAGTCTCCAGGATAAATATTAACAACAGAGTTTATCCCCAGTTTTCGATCAGTTCTCAACTACAAAGTAAGCACAAACTTATTGCCTGGCTCAATTATATGAAGGCATGCAGAAAAATTAGAAATATGAGAGGGTCACTATTAATGTACATAGCCCCTCGGGATCTCGGTTGGTAACATGCATGCTAGTTGTATGTGCTTTTAGCAAATAAAGCTGAGACTTTAAACTGAATAGGTCATGTCTTTACCTAGTTTCTATGATTTGATTCACTTCGGGCAGTATTCTGTTCTTGTAAATTTTTCAAAAAGAAGAAAGAACAAACAAAAAGCCAAAGCCACAAAAGAATTAGGCTTAAATGAATTAAATTTTGCCCCGCACACACGAAGTGTGCAAATGCCGAAAAGGTAATTTTACTTGGTTCAGCAAGAGCTAAGCTGCCGTAATTTTTTTTTTTCATAAATTGCTAGTCATTTCACAAAAATCTGCAAGCTCTTTCACTGGTTCATGCCTGAAGTTTTTCTTTCAATGAATATGAAACAATGGATAATGTGCTGTAAGTCACACGGGAAGCGATTCAAATAGTCAACCAGAGATCACTTGGACAATATTTGTCACTAGTACGCAGAATTTTCATCTGGCGTTTGGCTAAACACTGTTTAGAGAAAGGACTCTCTAAGAAGCTACATCTATGTATAAATACAGACTAAAACTTCACTTGATGTTTGGAGCCATTAACCAACTATCGCCTTATATAGACGCACGGATGAAACCGAAAAACACTGCACCCTTTAAGGGAAACAGATGTGGACACCTCCTTCCACGGGATGATGACATTATACACACAAAAAATGACTCCGGATGCTCCGTGTCACCCCGTGTAAATCCAACAAGTCACTCAGAGCATCTATGCTCAGAGTGACAGGATCCACGGAGGGCATGTTACTCCGGGTGACAATCCGTGCAGGCAAACTCCGGCTCAAAATCAATGCCAGTTCGGATTATATACCCCAAATATACGGACCTAAACATCGTGTATTAACTGACAAGACAAATACGTCTCTACCTACATTTATTCGACGATCACAATTGGATCGCATGATACGTGCGAGCCAATAGACATTTTGATTTTTAAACACTACCTAAATCAAGCCAGAGGAAAAAAAAAATCTGCTTCGAAGAATATTAAAGCCCGCTCCGTGAGGTTGCATATAGAGTCTAGACTTCATAACATTGTCTGAGGTGGAAAATAAAAAAGTGATAAGAAGAGCTCAATTTGAATTCCATACACACAAACAAAAATGAAGCGGCAGATTTTACTGGTAACTAGATGCCACACAATTACACGTGAGTAATAATTGCGCCCGGGGGAATCATGCAGTTGTATACGAATCTTGGATAATGGACAAGCAGGCATAGTGTACTGTGTACAACTGATTTCATAGCAGCAAATCCATGACATTTGGTAAAAAGCACAAGACGTATCTGTTGCAAACCCTGATTGACTAGCGACGTGTTAACCGCCTCTTGTCTTAAAAGTTAAATATCGTCTTACTTTGTTCGAATCAAGAAGACCCATATGATAGCCTGTTTAAAACACACCACACATCGGAACGCTCAAAGCTACAAACTCGCACTATATCACGAGATAGCATCGTGTTGATCAATGTTCAAAATATCTTAAGGCGTTCTTTTCCACAGTTATAAACAACATTCTGGAACGGTACATGAGTGCAGAATGGGCGGGGTAAAGAGTAATTGAGAAGGGGGGGGGTACCCAATCCATATGTGTATTGTATGAGCTTTATTTGGGAACGGTCGCTAACCACTGACAACATCAAGCCCGTCGTGTCCCAAGCCCCTACCCCACCCACCCCCACAGTACAATTAATACCGTCTCTAAACAGAACAAGCCTAACACAAAATATTCAATCTACTCAAACAGAACCTGACCTCAATCTGCAAGAACAAGATCCAGACCTCACGATTACAATGCAGCAATACGATGTTAAAAGCAGTGTATTATTGCCAGGCTCAGCCGTAGTATTCTCAAAGAAGCATTTCGAATCTAACCGCACCATGTAAAGCTCCATCAATAGGGGCTTGGGTTTCAAGGAAACGAGAAAACCAGAGACAAGTTTCAGTGAACCGAGAAGGAAGAGGAGGCGGGGCTGCTGAGGAGGGCGAGATGACACCCAGGGAACGTAGACACGATAGAAGCAGTCACAAGAAAAGTTTATTACAGCTTGCCATTTCTTGATCTAATCAAGAGTGACACAAAGTTGTCGGTAATTTTTTTTTCAAATGGTTGAGGTTTTAAAAGTTTATTTTGTTGTGTTTTCTCATGTAAACAACGATGTGTTAATGAAGAGATGAGGGACAGGGAAGAAGGTGCGCATCCAGGAAGGACGCTGCTATACTTTTAGGGCAGATAGCACATAAAGAAGGCAATGCAGATGTCGACGGGTGACATCGAGGAAGTACAGCTGCGTTACAAACAGCGGTGCTGGAGCAGAGAGTAGAAGACTGTGAATCTAACATGGAATTACAGTCCGGTTTGTGATTGCAAAAATGAATAAAGGTGAAAATTATAGAAGAATGGGGAGTGGGATTCTGAACTGTACTGGGTGATATAAAGGATCAAGAAACCCCCATCACCGCCATTTAAAAAAACTTCCATTTGACACGAGATAGATGCATGTCTTTTCCCTCATCGATCGTCAGTTTTTTCTGACTGGTTTAAAGACAAACAACAAACAACCTCAAATCGGGAAAAGTCCTGACATATCACACGCCCGCATGGTGGCATTTCATGGGAGAAGATGGGGAAAGAAACAGAGCCTGGCCTAAAGCAACCAGGATCAATCGCACGAGATAATGCGCAATTAATAATACTCTCACAAAACTGACCTCACAACAACCATCGTGTAAAGCTCTCCCTCCCTGTACTGTAGCTTCTTAAAATAAAGTAAATTAGCAGCTTGGACTAATGTTAGACTAATGTCACGTTTACATAAAACAAGTTTTGCCAAAGGGATGTTTTACCTCTTTGTTTATACTTTGTATTTGAACATGTCAGGCTAGTCAATAAATTAGACAAATGAACTTAGATCAATGGAATACAGTTATTAGAGACGAAGTCTTTGCTTTTAACGCTCAGTCGTGGCCACGATGTTTCTCTCCCTTCACCGCGTCAAACCCAGTGCCGAGTGGGTGCATTTTTTTTTTAGTCAAAACAAGCCTCGTGACTGCTACCCTGAGGGGGTGCCCCACACCTGCACAACGACTACCCAGTCTAGGTGTTCCACTCTATTGTTCTTGCTCGTGCCAATCAAACCAAGGGTGAAAAGGTGGCCCCTCGGGGCCGGCACGGCGTAGCCCTGCAAAAGGGGCTCCTTGTAAAAAAAACGCTCGGAAGTCCGGTGGCCACTTGTTGTGTCCTTTTTTGTGTGTCTTTTATTCTTATTGAGGGGAAAACTAAAGCAATTTGAATTTAGGTCCTCGATGGGGGGTTTGATCGCTACTCGCAAAGGGCCCTAGATGTAAAGGGTCTTGCCGAATGATGTTGGGGACAACAACAACACTTGTTTTGATGAGCCACTTCTATCTGGGTATAGATGGTTTTGTGTGATGTACGGATGAAGCCATTTTACTGACCTACTCCAGACACATGTAAGAGGGCTGATTCTTCAATTGTCACTCTCTCAACTGCACTTGAAAACAACACAATAGATATTCAAGATTATTTGCGGAGGATTAAATCACACCCGTGGAATGGTGTTTATTTGTTTCAATCGTATCTGGCCCTCTGCATGAGTGAAAGTACATCCCGGGGTACACCTAATGCGTGTACGCACAAACAAAGATGGTACCAACTTGTTATCACAATAACAACACTCATTCGTATCGGTTCTGCTGCGCAATGCAATAACATTTGATACAGTAACCTATAACAGTCGTATGTAATTTTGTAGCTTTTTAAATAATGTTTTCTGCTATTATCTTTATTGCTTAGCTTTATGCTACATACGCCGTGAGGCCGTTTTGCGGGAAATATTACACTTTACAAGTATTCTTTCGTTATTAATATTATTATCATCATTATTATATTTTAAAAAACACCTTTTTTGCAGAAGTTCTACAGGAACCAAGCAGCCCAAAACACAGTCCGCCAACAAGTAGCATGTCAACCGTGAGATAAAGTCATGCTCTCCAAGACCAACACCCCACAAAAAGCAGAAAACCACCAAGGAATATCCCAACGACCGAACAGCAGACAAAACCATATATAACAACACACAAAGACAAATAAATGGAAACTCCCCCAAAGCAACAAAGAGATTGGGTATGCATTCGGACACGAGACAAAGAGCACAAACACCCGAACAAAACAGAAAGAAGAGCGCAATCACATAAAAACTCTAAAAAGCAACAGGGAAAAACGAGTAACTTGTCATCATGCTGGGAGTCCAAACACAATTCACATTATTAATATACACACACTAATACGGCCACCGTTGTTTTGATATCGGTGACGCAGCAACAACTTGTACCGCTCAATATATCGTTTCCAGTGGCAGACAGTCATTGATATAAATAACTGCCAATTGTATAAAATACTTCTGTTGAAATGACAACGAAGGCCAGGCGCAATCCCCCATCTCTAATAAGGCGAGTCACGCGACATCCCTGCTGACGTCATAGCCAATCACCAAGGAGAGAGATTTCTCGAAATAATTGAGTTTCTCTCCAGCCGTCAATACCGTGTGATGGGTCCGTCTTGTCTTCATTGAGAGGTGGCGGTTCGGTCATTATAATGACAATCGACGGCCAGGGAACGACTGGATCGCGGGGGGAAAAGCGCAACAATTGCCCGGTCGATACCGCCATTCAGCCGGTCAATTAAAGAGCAAACACGGTTTCTTTTCAGCAGTGGTGAGCAGGAAAGCCCACTTTTCACACTTCCCCCAAAAAACTTTTAACAGCTTTCTTTTGTCGTATGCCCGCAAAATAAAGGCGGGCTCCATCGACCGGAGTACCGTCCGGGTATAAGAGGGGGGCAGAGAATACGGTTGGCTAATTGATGAGTTTAGGTAAAGGGGGAGGGTTTTATACCGTTGTGTGAGGTCTAGCAAGGTGTGTAGGGTAGAAGTGCCAGACCAGTCATCACTCTAGAGCCGAGCATAATAAGTCAGATACCACGGTGTTGTTAAAATCACGTAGCGCTCATTGTTTGTGTTACGAGGTGTCATGGCAGCCCGTGGGAAGGCTTTACCATGTTTTATTTTTATTTTAATGTTTTCCGACCACAACGGGACCTGCCACCCATCTTGCCCTTTGTCGTCTTAACTGGTTATGCCAGGGGTCACAATATGTAGCAGTTAAACCTGTCAAAGCCCAGGAAGTGAAACCATTCACGGTAATATATTCATATACCGAAACGTCCCAATCTAAAAGCTCGCACCATTTCAACATTCATCCGGGAATTGGTTTTTCAAAGTTTAAACAACCCCAAGAACTGCCCGAGAACCACTTCGCCAGATTAACGACGTATCGGCACGTTCAAGTAGAGAAGAGTTGGACTGTGATGAGGCCCTGAACGAATGAACGGTTTTTACAAACAGATCCCGAACACTCGTCATTTCGGCAAGATTCTAGCGCGTATTTTGTTTTAACGGCTGGCGTTTCCCTGATGTATTTGTCATCAGGCAACCTGTTACAATCGTGAAGACATATCGTTCCCCCCCCGCGTGACACACACGTTGTTTACAATCTTTAATACGTCAACATTAATGTAAACATTTGCTATTTTTAGACTGGACAATACGAGCAAACACGTTGCGAGACAGCTTAAATGTCAGACTAATAAGAATGATAAACTAATTATAACATTTTTAAAAAATGATGTTTGAATGTTCAAAATAACACTGCAATATTCGATGTGGAAGGCTTCCAGACTTTTACATTAACCATCAGCACGACCGAGGGGGTATGTTTTCAAGACTCTTTCTCTTTGAATAGTCATAATACGCATGAACAAGCCTTTTAACATTTCTGCTTATTTTCTATCACTCAATGTGTACGATATCACTGACGTGTTTGAATGTTTTCCGTGCAGAAATTGCACAATTCATTCAAAGGTTTACAGAACTTGTGAAATCATCTGATGTCATACTGGCCTCGTAAAAAGTAAACTGCGGTGGAAGTAATGCCATTATCAAACATTATACTATGGAAAATTAATGATCATTCCATGATGATCTTCCAGTTACTACGGTCTATGTGTTCGTGGTGACTTGGTACGAATAGGACTACATCGGGTCCAACAGACCCCCCCCACCAGAGTCTACAGGAAATTCTCCCCAACGGAAAGAATTGCAACGGTACCCTCGTAAAAAGTAAACTGCGGTGGAAGTAATGCCATTATCAAACATTATACTATGGAAAATTAATGATCATTCCATGATGATCTTCCAGTTACTACGGTCTATGTGTTCGTGGTGACTTGGTACGAATAGGACTACATCGGGTCCAACAGACCCCCCCCCCAGAGTCTACAGGAAATTCTCCCCCAACGGAAAGAATTGCAACGGTACCGCAGACACAACATTGCAGGACGCACCCATCAGGCCAAAAACATACCTGCTCGGAAGTAAAATCTATACGAGAGGAGTTTGAATTTGACACAGATAAAACGTGTCATTATAGATTCAATTCGAAAAAAAGAAGAAGAAAAAAAAATGACTGGGGAAAAAAAGACAATCTTTTACGAATACATTACCCTTAACCACTTCGACATCAACAGAATGATTTTGCTTTGCCACAGGCCCTGTAAATAGATACTTGATTTTCCAGCACAAACCATTTTTTCTCTAAGTTTCAATCTATAAATATTCATCCGTACAAGACTATAAAGCCATAAAAAACACGACCGCTTATATTTCTTGAATTCTATTTTCTTGTGTTCCTCTTGTTTTTATCCATGATAGATCACCGCCACTTGGCACCCAACGTCGCCCACGGACAAGACATTTTGCAGGGGACCTAAATGGTAGGGGCACCACGTCCCACCTATCAAATATCATCATTTACATCCATTTTTCACCCCAAACAATGATGTCCCACTTGTTAGCGTTCGGGATAAAAACGATATCCAGACGAATCTTTCCCGGTTAAAAAAGAACAAAGGTATTTAGCCATTAAGCTGGTAACACGAAATCTGCGATGAAGTTAATGCCCCGGGGACCGATATTAAAGAAGAAAATTAAGGGGGTATAGCAACTATATTTGATAAACTGATCGCTATGGGTTGATCACTTGTAATGGCCCGTGCCGATCGCCCGGCATCTTGAGCGCAATGATATTCTAGAGACCTTGTTAGAGTTAAATTGTCCAGAGGCAGTGCCTGTTGCAAGTACTTGTATCGTGTTATGTTCCAAATAGCAGATCGATAAAGGAAATACAAGTCATGTAAATTCATGACCTAGGAGACACACTCTATAACGGATATTCAACTGTGACAATTAGGTTTCTGCAACCAGCGCTATATACCCCCAAGGCTTAAGATCGGGCAACCTGCCATGTTGATCTCCAGCGACAACCAACGCATCTCTCCAATAGAGCCGTCGGTCCAACTTCTCTCGAAATAACCTCTAAAGCTACTCCTCCGTGGAGAAGGAGAAGAAAAAAAAAACTGTAGAACAAACTCTGAGTGTTTTGAATATTTCATGGTTTTGCTGCTGGGTGCTGGTGTATCCAGTGCCGTCGCAAGTCAGCACGTGTAGTGGTTCCCATAAGGTCGCTGCACGATCGATAGCAACAATTTCGTGTTTGACGTTCTAATCGAGGTTGAATCAGATACACTACCAACATTTGGCCGGGGATGTTTGCGGAAAACATCATGGGAAGTTTACAGTGAGCAAGAGGGCATGGAAAGCATAACACAAACTATTTACCCTGGGCCGCCGGCAGTTTGTCTTAGCGCTTTGCAATCCGAAAATCCGAGCAGCCTCGTGTGTACGTCGAAAATGTGCTCCACATCGCGCCTACAAGCTATCGATAGGTTACGCGTGAGGCCTATATTTGATTGCCAGAACAAACAGGGAAGGTGATGGGGGGTTTGGACTCGCCAGAGGGGCTGGGTTAGGAAACTCTTGACCTGCTTGTTGCATGCAGGGAGAAGTTCATAGCCACTAAATTGTGAAATAAACTCTTAGCCAGCACCGATGGTATTAAACAACTCGAGTATATAGGCCTACATGATCTGGAGTCACCTTCAGGTGCTGTAATATCGCACTGTGCAAGTTTTTGTTTCTCTCACTCGGTCAAAAAAACTGAACATTTTGAAACTCGGCTTTGCAGTGAACACATTTTTAAGTAAAGATGAAATCTGTTCTGCTTTGAATTTTCAAAAAGACATCTCTATGCCCTGTTCCATACAATAGCAAGAGTGTAATATGAACATGCATTGAAAGAATAAACCTGCATTGCAAAATAGACCTCCTATATGAATGTGCATTGCAAAAATAGGCCTACATGAATATGCATTGCAAACATATATGAATATGCATTAGCTCATAACTAACGTGGTGTAATGTACTGTAAGGACCGATATGTATTGCAAATAGCAGAGGTAAACAAGCCTGTTTAAACCTAACAAACAATGAACCCGTCTGTAAGTACTCTGCTCGTTAGTAGATGACAGATCAAGATAACACAAATAAAACGGTCAAAACCAGCAGATTTGGGTCGTCAAATTTGGGACAAAGAAAATAAATCGAAAGTTCTCTTCGGTGTTTTTTTTCGACTCACTAAAGTGGGACTCAACATGCAACAGATCGACATTAACTCTCGCGCAATTCAGCGCGATCTGTACCCTATATTAGTATTTTAGATAACTACTACATGTGCTATAATAGTTAGTGGCACATTTGCTGAGATTCAACGGGTAAATACTCGAGACAATTTTGCCGAGATTAGAGTTTGCTATGAGTAAATAACACCTAGTGTTTAACACATAGATTAAGCACAATATTATCTCCAAAATTCGCTGTTAGTACATAGCATGGGTACATATAGTCGTTCTGCACACAGTGTGTGGACGGATGTCTATATACACACACCACCCGAGCTGACAGAACAAACACTTTGCAATTTATCTATATTTTACCAAGAGAAATATTTACATTTTGGTCTGGTTTTATCGAACAAATATAATATGTCTGGTTCTCATTATCTGTTCATAGTGTCGATGACTTTGTAAACCCATTCGCCTTGTACAACACCGATTGAGCATACTGTACAGCAAACTTAATAACATGCCACATGTTTTATCATCTTTCACGGAGAACGTACAAAGAAAGATTCATATTTTCCTTCTGTGAATCTGAACAAAAACACACACAAAAAAAACTGTCACGTTGGGTGTTCGTTGTATTTCTTGATTCAACGAGAGCAACTACGGGAAGCAGTTTGCCAGTATTTGACATTACTTTATTGACTCAGTCAAAGCAGTTTAGCAGTTTGGACACTGACGCAGATGTTTTTATACCTTCCCTTGAAAGAGTGTACGCAATATATTAGCATTTTAAAAGTATTTTTTATGTTTGAATGCTGCATTTTATATTGCTTCAATAGCAATAATGATGTTGAATAGTATGCCCACATTGGCCTTATAGCTAATATTATAATAAAGTTTACACAGTTTTCAATGAAAAGTGTCAAGCAAAATCTTATTTTATGAGTTATGGAATAGAGAAGTATCAAAATCGGGTTGTCTTTTTCTCTCCTTTTTTTTTTTTTTTTTGGAGGGGGAGGGGGGGGGGTTGTGAAAATTAATGCATTGTTTGGGGTCGTAAAATGAAACCACTGTGCAGGCCTTAGCGAGTTGATGGCTAAACTAAAACGTGCTCGTTACCATCTACCATCTGTACAATGGGCTGAATTCTCCCAAGGTAAATTAAATATTAAAACTTGATCAATGAACACACCCAAAATAAGATTGATTCCGGCGTTGTTGGACAGCGAGAGCTCGTTTTAATAGACAACGGGGGAAAAAAATGACAGAGATGAAGTCAGCATGCGTTTTCACGCTGGGGTATTTGGTGTGGGTTGTTTGATGTGTTTCTTAGTATTCTATTCACTTTACACTTTTAAACTATTCTCTAATTATTGATCGCTACTCGTAATGGACTATATTTAGTATTGATAGTGTCTTCAAATGGAAGGTCTGTTGTAAAACATGTTCAGCATTTGCAATGCCTTGATGTTAAAGAATGCTGCAGGCTTGTAACAAGGGAGTTCAGAGGTTCATCTCATCACGTGGTACACATACATAGGGTAAAGAGCTTGGGTGCCTTCGGTCCTAAGCCCAACTGCTGTTGTTTTTCTTTATCATCACTTTGAACTATGCCTTTTGTTTATGAGATGTTCTTCAACATGTCGCCGAGCTAGGCCCAATTTCATAGAGCTGCTTAAGCAGAATAAAAAAAATGGCTTAACAATTGTCTGTGAAGCAGAAATTAGCAGGATACCAGTCACAAATTGTACATGTGACAGGGTAATTTTGGCTGGTAACCTTATTTTAGTAAGCATAATTTTGTTGTGTATAGCTACTTTTTGTACTTAAGCAGTTCTATGTAATGAGCCCTAATATAATAGTCAAGAAATTTGATGAGTTACTTTATCAACGCATGGGAACCACCCTGAGGGTGTAGATCTACTCATCCCGAAGATTGATGTGTAATTTCCGTTTGCCGGTTATAGCATTTCGCTTAAAATTGTACATTCAAATGATAAGTATCTCACAAAGCTAAATGAAACGCCTACATTGTTATACTTCATCATCTGATAAACCACACACAGACACAGATCAGTGCAAAGAAAAATAAGCCATCTTATTAGCTGTCATCTGAAAATGATTATACCCTGGATAATCCTTCGCCCCACCCCTACAACTACCACAGCACGCTCTTCTTTTCATGATCTAAATTACAAGCTGTTCAGCATTATTTGCACCGTAATGATCTCACTTTTGTGGGCCCCTTAAACCCACCCATTGATGTGGATGTCGCGGCCTTGTCAAAGCTTTGTCGGGATCAGGGAATCGTTCTGTATATCAAGCGATATATGGCCATTAATGTTGAGGTAAAGTTTGAGAGCTGAAGAGTCTCACTTCTAAATCCAATAAGATTGTCTGTCACACGCATCAAAGGACCGATTGATACGGGGGTAAGGGAGAGGGTCAAAAGGCCCGAAACCACCCCTTCACACCCTATTGTTGACTTTGTAAAAAGATAACCCCCCCTTCAACCAGAGGTGTTTTTTTACATGAGATTGGTAGTGGTTTAACAATGGGACTATTACAGTTTTCACACTGGGGTTTCGGGTGGATCGCGGTGGGGTGCAAATTGCCACCCCTTTCAAGATTGTAAACAATTATTGTTGTTTGGGAACATAGGGGGGTATTATCCTTATCTGTCATTTAAAAGATAGTGAGAAATAATATATGGAAAGAGGTTGGATTCTGAAAACACTAAAACCATACCTATTTCCTCCATGACACTTCTGACCAACTGAACTAAACAGAAGCATAGCTGTAACAAATTTGGAATGACCTGTTGATATTAAGACATCAAGCCTCCACCTTGGCCAGAGCCAAATACCAAACTGGTATGACAAGGGCAAAACAGAAGGAGTTTCCGAAAGTTAAATTGTAGGAAATAGTTCTGCAACAAAAATATGACTTTCGAGTGAATACTGTTCTGTTGTTACACGGCCTGTTCGTTTTAAAATCAAGTGCCTTAACTCAACTTTTCCCAAAACCTCCACTGACTGAAACCACGTACTGTAAAACAGTGGACATTAGAACTTAGAAGAAACAAACCATATTTTATCATGACACAATGTAAAGCCCCCAAAACGGCGCTCAGAACGCCCATTCCACTTTCTCTGTCTCACTTATACACCAATCTGGCCTCGTTCAAAAAACTAATTAGTGATGTATGCCGTCATGCACGGTTTTCAACAGTACATAACGTGGAAAAATACCCAGTTAATTAATAACCTAGATTGCAAGTGTTAATTACTTCATCATGGTGAGGCATGTCGGGCTGTGGCAGCTTTTGTGTGAAGAGTTTTTCGCTCTGGGGCAAACGGATGTCCTTTTTATTGGGATTTATTCCACAAGTCTTAAACAGGGGGGAATCAAACGAGGCTCAATGCGTGGCAGAAATCTGCTGAATAGGAGAAGCAAGCACGTGTGACGATGTCGCAGATGACGCACTTGTTAATTGATGGTTTCCATTGTTTTTTTTTTAAAGCTGTTGTTTAATTCCAGTAAAAACTTGGAACTGGGTCACACGAGGGTTGACGCATTGTTTGGAAATTGCAATTTGTCCAATCTGCATGCTGGATTTTTGGTACACATTGACTCTGTAAGTAAAAGTTTAGTTTCACTGGTTAAGTTCTATCATGTTAGTCATTTACAGAGGAGCAGTGCATGCCTATCAATGAACACTTATGACGAAGTATGGTTCAACAAAAACTCAAATGAAATATGTTGTTCGTTGTATAAATAAAAACACAATTACTGTCCAAAATTAATACAGTTCTTCTGGAAAGTATTACAAGAACAAGAGCATGACTCAAATCTTCGAAGTTGGTAAGTTAGTTTTTTTTTTAGAATAATCTCACTTCAACTAATTATTGAACATGCAATTAATATTTCCTTAACGAGCATGTAGTGGCCGTTTCAAAGACAACTTTATTGTAATGAGAATTTCCACCAAAATAAAATATATCATTTTCTTTTAAATACATAGATGGTGCAACCCACAATGCTGGTAAGACTTGTATGTTGAGATGCCCGGAAAGGCGATCTTAATCGACATCTCATGAAATGGGGGGGGGGGGGTGGGCGATTCAGCCTAAACTAAATCCATCTTAGATGAAAACTTAAAACCCAAATCACGTAGGCCTATAACGCCAACAGGCGCATGGCAGTTCTGTAATACGTATACGACCAATGTGAAGAAAATCAGGAACACGGTTTGACTCCCTCCTTTTTCTAAAAGTGAGTTAATATTTGGTTTGAAACGGATTCTCAGTCTCACTGTGGATTTATCACACGTGATTTTCAGCTTACTGAACTAGCATACAGCCTCAAAAAAAGACGCAATGCTCCACAGACCCCAGAACCCACCACAAAGTTCTGTTGGCGGTATAAAAAGGCCACAACAAACACTCTTATTTGCCAAGCATTTTGTCGGTAAACGCTTAGCAAATATGACATGAAAGGGGGTTGTTCGTAGGAGCCCACAGTGCTGGTGTGTTGTTATTCCTTTCCTTTGATAATGTTGTCCTCTTACTAATTTCTCTTCCGCTTGACTTGGTCTGTGTGAGACGAGCAAACAACATGACAAGTCCGCCCCCCCCTAATGGTACCCAGTCGATTCGCTTATCCTTACGGTACATAAGAGGGGAAAGGCCCGGGCCGTCTTTAGGCTCCAGTCGCGATGGGGGAGTCAGTGCCTGAACTTTTGTCAAACGATTTGCCGTGTCTGACTGGTCCCTTTTTTTATTCTGAACAAATCTCAGATGTCAACATGAAAAGAAAAAAAAATCTGGGTCAAAAGTTAAAAAGAGACTGAACATCAAAAGAACCAATGAGATTGACGACATGAGTGACATTTCATTGAGAGGCGGCCTACATCTACAAAAAAAGGGGGGACTGGTTTGATATTTCTGTTTGAAGAGGCAGCTACGAAACAAACGTTCTCTACAACGCGTTCCACTTGCTTTCTTCACAAAGATACCAACCTCTTTTCCAACCAACTCGGCACCCCTACAAGATGTAGCATACGAGCAGCGTAAACACTCGGCCGAGCGATGTCGAGTTGACCACTGACGAGTCAACCAATAATGTTCTGAATTACCTCAAAAAAACCTCACACAACAGAATTTACTTCTTCATGTCATACATGTCAGATTGTTACTGTAAGGATTTCAAGGGGTGTATTTGTATGAGGGTTTATCCCTACCTCTAACATGTTATTGGGATATTTGCAACTTTAAATAATTAAAAGTGACATAACAATAAGGTTTAGTAATGTTTTTTAAGCGAACGGTTAAACCCAATGGACTCTGGGGAACCAAAATTCTATGTCCATTCCTGTAATAAGAGTGTTACTCTCTCCGTTAGTCCCATTAGTGCTAATCCGCACATCAATATATTTAAATCTTATTTTCTGTTACTCTAACCTCGAGTACACGGTCAGCTTCGTATATGATGGGCGATCCTCGTTGAAACATTTCAACCCAAATGAAATTGTTAATTGCGCAAGGTCAAACAAATTATATCTTAAGCACGTACAACAATCAGTGCGTTTGCATACCCTTGGATATTGACAGGGCCCTTTTTCAGCTTTGGGATCTTTTCGTGTATGTGTTTATTTTCTTTACCCTTCCCACGACACCTCAGGTGTCGCATAAGGGAACAAGGAAGTCCCATTTTCACCCCCTCCCCAAAACCGGGTATCAACAAGTGCCGCAAGAATCCACCATTATCCCAAATTCACTTTCCAATTAGTGGGCACAATGGCGAAGCCGTTTGTCCGCTAATGGGAGTGTAATTAACTGACAATGTCTGATCTATACATGTCATGCTTACACACAAAAACCTTGCTCATCAATATCCAATTACCGCCCAAACCGGTGGTCATTTTTTCATCTCCCCCACTACCGTCTTCTTCTTCTTCTCCTCCTTCTTTATTTTAATAAAAGGTCTGGACATGAATTATCAGAGAGTGCTTCAGAAATCTTACGTGGGTATTTCCGGGCCTCTTTTTTTTGGTATTTTGTTTAAGAAAACCACAGTAAGTTGGCCTCGCTTCTTGAAGCCGACACGGTGCGCCATTATGCAACCCCTTCCAACCAGCACACCCTGCAAGCTTAAAGGCAACAAAAGCAGCTTATCCGCGGCAAGGCTTTGAGAAGCTTACCAAGCTCCCACGACCATAAAGCCCTGGATGCTAGCATTTTAAACGCACCACTAATAGATGGCTACACCCCCTTCTCTACTTTCCCCCCACTTTTAAGAAGCCCATCAATATTACACCATAGGCCTCAAGCCACCAGTGAAAAAAGGGGCTATCGGTTATGGGTGATGAAAGAGCGATTAGCGGGCTAAATTTGGCCACATCTACAGCGACCTTTCTACCCTCGTTGTTTTGACGGTATAGCGAGCCTCAATTTTCCCCTGTGTATATCACTGTATACCAGCCGTTTCCAAGCAGTCCAACTTAGGGAGACAATAGCCCAGGTGTCCAGCAGAAGATGCCCCAGTCGATATTACCGAATACTCGGCTAGAGTTAGTGTCTTTCAAACCCAACCATGTCCTACACCAGCCGTTTTCCATAGTCGATCTCAAGGACGTTAACGAAAGAAGGTTCGACGAGACAAAAACACGAAAATCGAAAATCCGCATAAAGACGGATCCATCGCTAAAAGAAGAAAAAAAGAGAGAGATTAAAAAAACAAAGAATCAATCAAGCGATTAAGTTTTAGCGAAACATGAACCACGACATGCTGACCTTTCTAATGTGTCACTTTTATATGCTGCATTTACTATTGTTATAATTAGTCATAGTTTGAGATATGGTGGACGCACTACGGGGACATTACTTTGTTTATGTAAAACTGTTTGTAAACGCCCCAATACCGAACAGTGTACTACTACAGTGCCATATCTATAAAAAAAAAAAAAAAAAAAAAAAAAAAAAAAAAAAAAAAAAGGCTAATTATCTAAATTTCTGAATTTGTACCCAATCAGCAAGAGAAGTTTGTTTGTTCGTATGATTATTAAGCTATTACAGAGTTTAAACAAGTCAACTTGACTTTCAGCCCTGATTTACCACAACGTTAGGATTATGCCAGATCTGGTAAAGAACACTGCCCTCTACTGTCTGGATCACACAACAAGTACTTTGTTAAGAATCCAATAATTTCTTCGCGTAAGTTTTATACAGGTTTTATCACTTTTATGCAATAATTACAAATAGTCGTCAGTGTTTTGCGAGGAAGATTCTGAACATGAACTAGATTGCAAACATGGGTATATTGCACTATGCATAGACTCCTTCAAGATGACCCGGTTGGCTCTCTGCGAGGCTCTTTTGTTCACATGTGACGTCACGTATGACATCATCGCAGTGGTTGATTTAAGTGTCAATAAATAAGGGCTTAGTTGACTCATGTTAACAATTGGTGGTATAAGAACCCTCCGGCTGAGCACATTGGTCATAAACCGGGAGGACTGCAATAATGAAGAGCCGTGGTTTTATGACGGGTAACGGTTGAAACGGCAACCTTCAAAGCCCGCCAGGCAGTGCCACCATTCAGGCTCCTTGCAAAGGAAGTTCGGGCCTTTGTTTTATATCAAGACAACACTGTGCAGTGATTACTTTGTCCTCGTGTTATCAATCATTCCTGGTAAAGAACTAAAGGCTCTAATAATGGCCGTCCATAAAATGAGGGTTCTTATCTAGAATTGTCGTCCTCTAAATCAGTGACATTAAAACCGTGTCATACGAGTGTTGAAAGCCATTAATGCACATCGCATGATAACAAAAATCCAAAAACATTGCAGTAGGCATTATTCGAAGTGTCGTTCGGTTTGTTGTTTACCATCTTTATATAGGGTACATCAGTAGTTTGTGGAAGATTAGAATCGCCAGGTTTTAAGGAACAAATTCTTTATGAAGTAACACATCCTTTGTAAATGTCACCACATGTGGTCATACTGGTTTTGGGAAAACGATGTAAATTGCGAATATCATGTTCTACAAGCATGAACCAGTCATTTTGTAAAGACAAATTCCTTCAAATGGCATTTTTTTATACACAAAAATTCACCATCTCAAATTTTAGGCCATATCTTAAACGACAGTTAAAACCAGTTTTACGCACAAAACAACTCATACATGATTAGGTCTTGAGATAACTTTTCTATCACACGATGACTTCAAATGCAAAGCAAACCTGCTCATAGCCACAATATTGATCACTTATGCATTCCGGTGGTCTGTGGAGCACGGTACATAGACATTGTTTTATATTCACGAATTTACGAGTTACCTACAAGTTCCCGCTACAATCAGGCCAAATGTTTGTCATGAACAATCTGTATTTGGCTGCTCTATGATTGACAAAAGGTCTTCGTTATAGTACATCGTTACAGTAATATCATCGAACAAAATTATAAAAACTCCCGGTTCAGAATTGACCCGGAATCCGGATCCCAGGGGGCCTGACCAATTTCTGGGTCAGACTGACTGGTTAAAACAATTGGATTTTAACTCGGACTCTGCGTCATTATGACTCATTTCTGGGTCATTTTGACACAGATTCCGGGCCATGCTGACCCAGAAATAGGTCAGATCCAACGGGAACCGGTATCCGTGTCGAAGCTGAACCGGAATCCGGGTCAAAGCTGAACCGGAATCCGGGTCAAAGCTGAACCGGAATCCGGGTCAAAGCTGAACCGGAATCCGGGTCAAAGCTGAACCGGAATCCGGGTCAAAGCTGAACCGGAATCCGGGTCAAAGCTGAACCGGAATCCGGGTCAAAGCTGAACCGGAATCCGGGTCAAAGCTGAACCGGAAGTTTTTTAGAGTGACAAGAGTTCGTAAACAAAAACATCGTCCGAAGGTATTATACTGTTAAAGTGTTTGTGTGACAATTCTCCTTCGTGAATTAAACACATACAAATAACAAACGCAATGAAAACGGAATGGAAATTAGCAAATAAAATGAAGTGACTTTTTCTGTCAATCATTTAGCGCCTTCGGGAATGTCATAATTATTTTCATAGCTGCTGGACCTAGTGTGGGCATTGCGGTAACCCCCAACGCTCAACGCACTTATATATACTGCAACCGCATCCACCGTTTTCGCCTGTTCTCTAAAAGGCTATTCCTAGAGGTATGTTTTTTAGTGGTAGAGAAAGTTACCATGGGGCGAAGAAAGGACTGTGATATCTAACACCGACTGATGCCTTCGAGCGAGTGATTTGAGCGGTTGCTTTTATATCTGATCCACGGCCATTAGCGGAAGAAGAGCACCCACGAATCGCAATGAACTTGGGACCAGCTGTGTAGCTGATATTGGTGTAGAGCATGGGGCGCGTAGCTGCAGGCTTCCCCCTGTAAACACGACTGTGTGATCGCCATGGTGTCTTTAGCCTCGGAGGAGAAATTATCCCGAGTTCGAAGGAACACGACGATCCTAGCTTCTCCCCCTCACCCCCGCATCCCCTTTTTTATAAACCATGTAGTTGACCCCCAAAGCAAACTTGATCATCTACTGTATCATTTTACAACCAGTGGATATTTGGGCATATTGAATGCACGAAAGTACACGGCCCACAGCACCCAGTTTATAAAAAAAACATACCTGGAAATGCTATGATCTTTTAAGCAGGGTGTTTCGTATAAAATGGACCGTGTTGTTGTACAGCTCACCGCGTTAGAATTTGGCACTTTTTGTGCTAAACAATAACAGGAGGGAAAAAACTGGAGCGTAGAATTTGCCAGTTGTCTGGTTCCATAGCGGGAGTAATATGTTTAGAGCTTTTGA
Organism: Pycnopodia helianthoides; assembly: GCA_032158295.1. Taxonomy (NCBI): domain Eukaryota; kingdom Metazoa; phylum Echinodermata; class Asteroidea; order Forcipulatida; family Asteriidae; genus Pycnopodia; species Pycnopodia helianthoides. Next base: position 10,615,536 of record CM063243.1, read on the forward strand.
TGGCCGCGGCTTCAGCGAACCCTCGGGAGAAATTGGTAACCCTCATTTCACCCCTCAGCTCCCCACAATGGTGTGCAGGCGTTGGGAGGTAATTCGGGTCGTATGCAAGCTCCTCTTGGAGTGCTCCGTCGGCATGCTTTCACTGCTAAATACCGTTGAATGCTCTTTTTGTTCGATTAATGCACGGCTAACCTCACCACAAAGTGCCCTCTGACTGTGACTGGCTCGATCCAGGCGCATAACCAGAGGACTGAAACCAATTCGGGATATTATCATCATAACATACAGGCATGCTGGCTTCTGCACTTGCTATTCAGCAGAAGTGGTGCCGTTAAACAAAAGGACCGCATTGTTTTGCTATCATGTTAAATTCGAGAACCACTTAAGAACCATTAATATTCCCATCTGAAGTCTTCAGTGAAATACCAAGAAAGAGAACGACCAGCTACTTCCTGAATCTTAACCTATCACCAACGCGTACATTATTAATGCCTAATTTGTATATCTCTTAACTAAACGCGTTAATAAGTATCAGCTGTTTGCAAAACAAGAAAGACAAATTTGGCAAATGTCAAGTCTGGCAAATACATCACTTGGACTTTCCCTCACGAAGAGAGAGAGAGGTGTAGCCTATTATCCATTATTCTGAACAACAAATTATAGATGAAATTAACTCCCAGGTGAGAGTCATTGCTGACAAAAAAGGCTGAAACTGGGATCCAGATCTTAGGAGATACGTTGAAATGATTGCATTTCCACCTTTTGACAACCTCTGGAGTTATAGATTCCAAGGAGCTTTTGGGAACAGTATCCTCATCACTAGAGAGGTAGATCAAAGAGCATGACTTATTTTATATGGAGAAAAGTACAGCATTGTTTTGTTTACAAGGCAGACTTTCAAAACGTCTGAATTCAAATAAAATGCTGAAATTTCTCATCCCTGCCCAGAACAGAAAATGTATATTAACTGAAGACATGCACACATAGTACTGCATCTTTATAAACGAAAAAACGCAATACCTTACTACAGGTAGAGGTACGACCGTATACAAGTAACATTATGAAAACTGAACTCTGACTTAATTAGACATTGCAAGCAAGAAAAGGTTGCTTAGACCTCACGCAACATTAAATCAGAAAATATCCATCTCTCAAACTCTGCATGTCCTAACTTTTTAGCGGACAGTCGGGGAGAAAACAAAAATAATATCTCGAGCATGAAGCAACCATTGAGGGCGGTTTCCACGGAGCATGCTAGCCAGCTAAAAACCACCGTCACTCTCGTCTCTCGTTCCCAACAAGTCCCTCATAAATAAACATGCTGAAGGATCATAAACTCCGGGCCCCACGTGTGATTGACAAGCCAATTTGGAATATTTTATGCAAAACTATCAGGACTTGTCACCACAGCTCTCTATTTTGAGTATCTCTTCGCACAGCGCATTTTCCCCACGATATGCAACTTGTAAATCGGCAATTCAAGAGTTGTAGTCACTGGAAGGAATGGAGTACCTTTGTGGTGACATGATATTCCTGTATCAAGATATTCCACCCATTATTGACAAGAAACCAATTCTACTTTAGGCTTTTCGATGCGATGTTTCAACACTCCCTCGAAAAATGTTCCAAGCTATTGAGTCACGAAAAAATCAGGTTTAGAAATGATAACATTTGGAACTTTGTAAGGGAACAACAAATGCTACGGTGTGGTTTTCTCGATACTGCGTCACAGCGTATTATCGTTATTCCTAAAACGACTTTGTTACTCCAGGCATAGGTTCCGCCATTCCTCGAAAGGTATTCCAAGCAAATTAGTCACAGCTTACCAGTTGCAGAATTAATCAAACTTGGGCCGTATCTGGTTTTTCCGAGTCTGCATAACAGGACATCAGTGTATACAAACAAAGGCTTGTTTTCAATTTGGAAAACGTTTATCGTTGTTTTTATACTTGGACCTGTGACAATTGGTATATAGCAATGTTCAACATCGAAACCCACCTCTGCCGTTTATTGTGTACGCAACAGGTGTCTAAATTGAACATCAACTTCCTTTGTCAAAACGCAAATTAAAACTAACAACTTGCTTTCAGAGCCAAACTCATAACTTCTTGGAATGTGTAAAAATTGGTTTCCCCTAGCCTATCATGGTATAGACTTTTGATTTACATTTAGTAAAGTTGTTGTGCTGGCTTTGTGTTTTCGTGTTAAGTTTTATGTCTGAGCAATTCATGATTTTTGTTTAACCCAGTAAGTTTCTCTTGTGTGGTGTATTACTTGATCTTTTTGTATGAGTAGACAGGCCGACTAACAGTGGACAAAAATCTCTTGAAATTGTTCACACTTAGGTGTGACTCTAATGTCGGCCTCACTACTAGTCCACAGAGCGCTGAATATGAAAAGTTAACAAGTTAGCCGACTTTAATAAGGTGCTACTCAAGTCGGCAACCCCAAAGAAAAACATCGTTCGGAAGGCATGCTTCGCTTTTATCTTCTTGTACCCTCTATAAAGGTTAACACAGAGGGCGACTATTGAAGCGTTTGTTGTTGGGGAAAAAACGACTGCATATTTTTTAACCAAGCCATATTATAGTGCCACAGAGAGGGCCAATATAATGTTTGCAATTATGGGTACGAGTGTACCCCATTGAACATTCTTCATTGTGGGACGTGTCTTTGAATAGTACCAAGCTGATAAGCAGTTGAACAATAGCCATGACGTCATGGGTCGCTATAGCTGTAGCCGGTGGGCAGTCCTGTTGAGCAACTCGTCACGTACCTGATCGCTCAGGTGTGTACACCCTATGCAGACAGCCATTGTAGTCTGTTCAAGGTGGATTCTTGCAACGTCACTGCATTGAGGAAGTAAAATTGATTGTAGCAAAACAAAAATTACAACAATGAGAAAAAAGAAGAAAAAAAAACTGACAGAAATTAATCACAGGAATGAAAATAACTTTTTATCCGCATGGATGTTTTAATATGTATATTTTGGGTTTCAACGTTCAGTTCGGGATTAAGTGTTTCCAGTGGAAGATGTTGTTAAGCCCTGTTGTCTGGCGGTGTTTGCCAGTTTCTAAGTGATTGACACTTGAAGCGGTTCAATAAAAACGTCCATAAATGGGTGGTCCGTCGGCCAATTTGTCAGCGCCGAATGGAGGCACTGGATGATTTGCCCGTGCACAACCAGGGGGCGTGGCCTATTAATTAGCCTACGTTGTACGTATTTACATAGGTCACTTCGCCGAACTGCCTCGCGCATAAAATCCTCAACCCTGCATTGGCGAGGGATGACAGTTTGAATACACACGCACACTCGTACGTACACGGACTTGGAGTATCCCCCGATCTATATTGCACATTGTACAAGAGTAGCGAGGACATCCCTGTCTGTGAGGGAATTCCATGGCAAACAGCGCCATGATTTCACCCAAGTCGGCCTACCATCCAGGCTCCTCTCCAACGCTCCAAAACATGAATTCCATGGGAGCTATGGGTGCTATGAGCACGATGAGTTCCATGAGTTCGATGAACACCATGGGGCATCAGATGAACTCCTACACCAACGGTATGACGGCCGGGGGCATGGGGTCCATGTCGACAATGTCTACCATGAGCATGAACGGGATGGGGAACATGCCGACCAACATGAACTCCATGAACGGTATGAATTCCATGACGGCTGCAGGTATGTCTACCTTCAACGGGATGAACGGCATGGGTTCCATGAACAGTATGAACGGTATGAACAACTCAGCGGCGATGAGTATGAGGCTCGCCGCCCAGGCACAGGCACAGGCAGATACCCTCAACCGCGTCCGGGCCGAGAAAACCTACCGGCGGTCTTACACTCACGCCAAGCCGCCTTACTCGTACATCTCCCTCATAACCATGGGGATCCAGCAGTCACCCCAGAAAATGGTCACCCTCAGCGACATCTATCAGTTTATCATGGACCTTTTCCCCTTCTACCGTCAGAATCAACAGCGGTGGCAGAACTCTATCCGCCATAGTCTGTCCTTCAACGATTGTTTCGTCAAAGTGCCCAGAACACCAGACCGTCCTGGGAAGGGAAGCTTCTGGACACTGCACCCGGACGCCGGGAACATGTTCGAGAACGGCTGTTATCTCCGGCGGCAGAAGCGCTTCAAGTGTCCCAAGCGGGAGACGCTGAGGAAAGAGCAGAAGGATATGGGCAGACCGGACGACGATGACGGCAACGACCACGCTGAGAACGGGCACGGCGACGGGGTTACCGTCTCAAACGCCTCCACGCCGGTCAGCAACGAAGCTACCGATGTGTCGCACACCACACTGCAATCTCACCACCAGATGGCATCGCCGCCCCAACACCAACATCACCACGAGCAACAGCATCACCAGCAGCAACATCACCATCACCACCACCATGACATGCAGAAGATGGAGCCTCCATCCCTCTCACCACCCCCAGCTAGCCTAGCCAGTGCCGGTATCCCAACCCGCCCCATAGCCCATCCAGCTGCATCCATGACCTCCATGACGGCCATGCCAGGTACCTACCCAGCTGCTATGTTTGGACCAGGGGGCCAGCACCCCTCCTTCACCCATCCCTTCTCCATTAACAGCATCATTTCATCGGAACACAAACTGGACATGAAGGGATACGAGGCTATGGCCTATGCACCGTATAACTCAATGCCGAGTATGACAAGCCCAATGGCCAAACCATCTATGGACTACACGATACCCGCAACTAGCGGTGAGGCAACCTACAGCCAGCTCGCCACAGCGAACCACAACATGTAAACAACAACAACAATAACAACAGTGCAACCTAAAACAGAACAAACTGGTACGTTCAAATCAATCCTAATTCTGTCTTTTCTCATCAGACGACAGGAAACCAAACCCACAGATTCGAGATTTGTTTGTATATGTATTATTGCGAAGCTGCTGTGGACAATCACGACCAATGTGACTTTATTTCAGTAACTTTTGATTTATAAATGCTAATAGAAAATGATGTAAATGAATTGTGATTTTGAAATTGTGAAAAATCAGAGCGATCCAAATTCAATAGTCGAAATCGGTGCGTACACATCACGTGCAGATCCAATGTGTGCAAAGTTTACTCTAGGTAGATATGATTTGTTGATATTTATTTATTTGATATTGTTCTACTAGTGGATAGAGTTTTGTCAATATATTTTAGATAGAGTTAGTATACAAATCAAAAGACCATTGATTAATAAGAATTGACAACCTATTTTTTCTTTCTTTAAACAACCAAAGCCACCAGTGGTTTATGTGATATGACATTTTTGCCACTATTATTGTTATTATTTAATGTACTTTTTCATGATTATTCGCTTGTTATGATCAAGAAATAGATATTCCAAAGTTTGTTGAAATTACGTCAACTAAAAACGCCAAAGATTTCCTTATTCGGTTAATTTGTAATACTTTGGACTAAATTAAATTTTTCTTTTTACCAAAGTTATCGATAATAAACCTATACATCCAAAGATGAGCCCAACAAGCCGGTTCCTTACTATCTTCATCGAGGATGGGTTTTTAACTATACAGTGAGCTAATTTCAATGAATTATGCATTTCCATTTGTCACAAACTCAAAACTCAAATGTTTGAAGGAAACGAGAGAAGAGCCATTCCGGTCTTAAACAAACAGTCAACATATTACCTGAGAAAAAAAACACAACTAAAATCCTACTTTACATTGCTGCAATTAATTGAATACAATTATCGTCTCAATATTTTGATATTTATATAACTGCTCAACACGGTTTTATCACTGTTTTTTTGCCAAACATTGCACTTACTTGTTACTAGCATTGAGCTGAGTTGCTACAACACATACATCCAATGAGAACCGATCATCTTGAACTTATCTCTTGGCTGAAAATTGGGAACCACTTTCACTACAGAGTTTAACATTTTTCAAACCTGTTGTTTAGTAAAGTGTATAATGTCACCATTGTCTATCAGATTGATTTCTTTTTATATGGTTTGTTAAAAGAAGGGGCGGGCTACAAAAATGGGTTGAAACCACATGTGTGTTATGGCGTTTATTATTGATATTATTATGTAGTATTCTCTAAACTTTTTTTTATTTGTTGGTGGAATAATTTCAGTGATTGACGTGCCAAAATGATCAGTTTGTGATAATCACTTGTAAAAACAAATTCTTATAATGATGATAAATGGTGATATGGAAACAGAAACATAAATGATGTTTGTTCTATTCTTAGTGGTAGGCCCTAAATCTTTTTTGGGAAAGACCGTTTTGTAACATTTCTTCACTCTACCGCTATATTCACTTTGTTTAGCTTGTTGTAACCGTGAACTCAATGGGGGGAAAAAGGGCCCGAGTCCCGGACCGCCAGTGTTTGTGTTTCCAACCGGAAAGAGTACACAGGTAGAAAAACACACACTCACAAACTGTCATCTTTGACATGGCTGTTTAAATTTGAAGAAGAAGAAAAAAAGAAAGAAAGAAAAAAAAACGCCGGGTAAAGTTTACCATGCGAGTTTGCTTTGCGTCATGAACTGCCTGGGGCACTCCAAATTGGATTTTCCAAGGGCCGAGGCAAATCCACTAAAAAGACTGTATAATGTATCAATTTTTATGGGATCATATTTTGTACACAGTGTTTATTGTATAAACTTAAAAAAAAAACTGAATGAGATTGCATTCCATCGTTTTTTCCTTCTTCTCTACTCTCTAAATCTACTTCATATTTTACAAGAAATATATGTTCTTGAAGAGAGATCTTATCATTTCTGTTCGCTGAATAAATTCGTCTCCAAAGTGAACCTTTGTTGTGCAACTCAATGCTGTATTCGTATTTTGTTTATTGTTACGACTGCAATTTTTTTTCTTGATTACCGTTTTCTTTCTCAGTGAGTTGGAATGGTTCCTTTCTATTTGGGAAGCCAGAAAATATCCAGTAGTTGGAAACTTTTTATCACTGACGAAGCACTCAGGGGGGATTATTATAGCATATTTCATTTCCTAACTTGCAGATAGTTTTTCCCCGAATGGTTCACACAAACCATTAATTATTACTTTGCAATTGAGTTCATAATTGTATGGCAAACTCTTTCCCCCGGTTAAGTTGAGAATTGATCACTTTGAAAAGCTGCTTTCTGAAAAAATTGTTGGAAGAAAACGAATTCCACACTTTCACTCTCAAAAATGATTGAACTGGGTTTTCCCCCTTCAAACTATATGATTTAACGAAATGATTAGTTTTTGGTTAAATTTATTCCACAACACAAAAGTGTATTTTCCCCTCACTCTTGGTGGAAAGATTATCGTTCGGTCTTGGGCCGGCTGTATAGAAAAATAGGTTCATAATGAAACCACCGTGCTTGACAGAGCCATCGCCAGTCTAATAGATTTTCACACCTTGTGTTGGTCTATTGTGCGTATCGAATACACGTTCATATTAGCGGATAGGGGTTGCCATTGCCTACGGCCAGGTGCTCACTGTACACAAAATATCTGTTCACAAGTTGGTGGTGTGTGATATCCAATTTGTATACCAAACAATCATCCGTCTCGACAAATACTTTATGTTCCCAAAACACCGTTAAATGAAGATAGAGCAAGCCATTGTTTTGTAGTGGAAAAAGGGAACGGCTTCCAGTGCGACAATCTACGAATCTAATTTTAAGGCCGTGAGTCTAGCATAAAAAATGAACCTCAGAAAGCTAATTTGTTACAAAATAAAAACTACGGGCCTTTCAAATTTTCCCTCCCGAAAACAATTGTTGAGCCAAGGATAAACTTGTTAGCCAAAACAAGTTTAAGCTCATCTCACGATCATTTCCTAATTCTGTGTCCAAGTAAGAAACGCAATGCTGTTTTCTTTTACTGTTTCAGTTTAACACAAATTCGGACTTTCTGATATATTGCAACAGGGACAAGCTATATTACGAGATTTTTTTCCGATCATTAAAATAATACGCCCAACAAAGTCGTCTAAATTTATATTACATGATCATTTTGAAGCAACTCTAACTGAATAAAAAGTTTAAATGTATTCAGTTGATCTAATTCAAAGGCTACCAGCAACAGGCTAACAGCAACAGGCTCTACGTCTAATATCCCAGCTTTTGGACAAGTTTTGGAGATGATGGTTTGTGCCCCGAAGTAAAATTGAAAGGAATATCTCTCCGAGATCGACCAAGAAGCCCCGGGTCGATGAGGAAAAGCTAGCGGGTTTTCAGGGTCTCTCCACCCGATAAGGTTCAGCGCCTGTCCCTTCCCCGCCCGGGGAGGTAGAGGGACAGCCAACATCACATGCTATTGAAGTCACAATCACTTGTCGATTTGCCCCGTGCTTGTATGAGGGTAAACCAGCGTTAAGCTTCAAGAATCACACGAGTAATAAAAATTCGTGGATCACGAACACTTCAAGATAGAGATTCTCGACGTATCGGGGGATGATATGATTACAATTACACGCTTATACGTCAATAGGATAGAAGTGATTATTCATAATTTAAAAAAACACGAATATCGTGGCACAACAAAAACATACGCTGCCAATGGGAAATTTCTGTTTGAATTGATACCGGGTCAATGTGTAGAACTGATTTAAAAAGTAAGCATTTTGAAGTGATGGCACAAAGTTCAATCCACACATTCCAAGTAGAATTTCCTTTCTGAACAAGAAACAAATCAAATTGTGAAGAGTCACAACACGACCAAATGAACGGTAACAATCAAACCAAGACGAACAGTTGCCGCTATTTTTGTGTGATTATTTTTATGATTAACTGCACGGCATTTTCAAGTGCATTATTCAATATTCTTCTTTTTTCCTTTAATAGCCTTTTAAGTTGCACCTGATTTCCCCCCTAAGTAAAGCGGGGATCGTTGCGATTGCAGCGCTATTTCGTTCTTTTCGTAGGGGGTGAATGCGACAAGAATTCATAATCAGCTTCGTCGGCGGCGTACAAGCTCGCGAGCACGGCCATCCTGTACACCATTTTAGATACAGTCGTTGTCAAAATGGCGTGGCCATTTCACGAGCATGGTGCATGAATCACAACGGTTATTTTTTCTACACTATTTTTGTTTTCTCTTTTCTCTATTGGCAAGAATTTCTTAACGGATGATAAAGGTGGTAAAGGTCCATGGTTCGGTAGACCCTAATATTAATAAGTCATCCATTGTGTTGTTTAGTGGGGGAGGGTTAGGTGAATAGCAAGGGCTGTATATGATCCAGCGGCCCGGTGATAGCGGATCACGGACGGACCTTGCACCCGGAGATTTGTCAAGCTTTGCAGGTATCGTCGATACAGTGTTTTAGACCTCTTCAACGCGATCTTTGGACCCATTTGCGATAAAGTAACTCCGTGGTTTTTTAAGAGATGAAAAAAAAAAAAAAAAAACATGAACAAGAAAATCTCACGACCACTACTTACCATAAATCGAATAACAATGCAAGGTCATCATTTTGGAAGTCATAAATAGGCATAGGCCTACCCAACATTATGTTACACGAGAAAAAAAGGTAAATTTTATCTCTAAAAAGTATATCATTACACTCATTTTTACTCATATTTTCCAACACAGGAAAGTATATTGCCTGGTGCAGCACTTCGCTTCAAAAAAGGGAGCAGAAATCACTAAAGAATCTTAGTTAAATAAATTATTCTCAAGGGAATTGTCACTGGAAATGCGTGCATTTGCGAGGATTGTGGGTTCCAGAAAATCACAGGTATATTTGGAGAAACAACATTGACACCTACAAACCAATGTTTGTACCAAGTACAACTTAACTTGTATGATTCAATGGAAACAAATAAATAACTGCCAATGAAATCATTGTTTTGAATCGGACATTCTCACTTGAAATGTGGAGAGTGAAGACAATGGAAAGGCCGGGATTTTAATTTAGATGCCGTTTTAGATTTGGGGTGTTCATGGTGAGAACATATCGAATACAAAACGTATAGGCGTTTATTGTGGTTCGCACATTAAGTACAACAGGTTTGATTGCAAATCACAAAAAGCAAAACACAGCGTAAAGAAGAGCAAATTCAGATGGGAGAAATGCATTCAAGAAAAAAAAAACCCTCAAGGAAAAAGAAAAAGGTGTAACAATCTTATGACAACAACACAGTATATTTCCATCGCAGAAAAATATGTGCATGAAAACACATCCATATGACGATCAGACATCCGAGAAGCTATTAATTTGAGAAATAACACCCGGTTACTTATTATCGTGCGAATTTCGATTCCCCTGCAAAGGCTTTTAGAGCGTGCGCGGGTTTCGGAAGAGCGAATCCAAGTGCATTAGTGTGGGGCCCCTGCTGGCTTGACGAGTTTGCCGTGCGTATAGTCGGGGCTGCATATTAGCGTATTTCCCATTCACAAGTAATGGCGGGAAGGTGTCATGTGTCAGCGAGGTGGGTCAGGCACAACTTAGAGGTTGGCCCTTTCAACGGTTAGGTCAACACCATGGCGTATCAAGCCGGGCAAGGGTTAGGGAAACAATATCGCCTATTTTCCTTCTTTCTTTTTTCGCCCCTCTCTCTCTCTCTCTCTCCCTCCCTCCACTTCTACGCCGCTCCTCCTCAACGGGTTGGGAAGAAAACCCTCCCCGTACTTGGAACAATTCTAATCGGGATTAAGGTTTGGTTTAACACAGTGAAACATCATCGTTTGGGGGGTTTCTTGGTTTTAAGGCCTCGGAAATTACATCCGAGCGTGGCAGTATAGTCTTCCCTGGCAGACTGAAATACAATAGACGCGATGTGTTTCGTCCTATATTTGGCTTTCTCTGCTAGCGCACTCTGCTGCGAGAGTTGACGTGGACCAAATGCCCTGTGATTGTGCTCTTGAGTTGGTGATCGAGAACCCTCATAGGCCGTGGTCTATGACCATACACTCCCCGGCTTTTCCTTTGCCTCTGGGTTATACTGCCGTATATATACCCTGGCTCCGGCAATGAAAGATTGGTGTACGGCCCGAGGCAACGTTTAAAGAGCTCCCGCTTCCCCCATATAATTTGTTGGTGATTACATTCCCAAATATTAAATGTACACACAACGAGTGTTATTTGCACTGATTGAAACGAGAGACCCCATTGATTTAGTTAAAAAGCAAAAAAAAAAGAAGAAGAAAAAAACAAACAAATTCAACGGACTGTGTACCGTGCGAGACATTACACTATGCAGACATCGTTTGCTGTAAACCATGACAGGTATAAAAATATGTCTTATCTGAAATCAAATATGCCGTATTTGAAATCAAATATTTATGTCTTCAAATCAAATATTGTCCCAAGCGGTATGGCAATTTCTGTTAAGAATCAAGCCATGCGGGTATTGTAGGCCATACAGTGTGTAGGAAAACTGAGTAATGTCGTGTTGTACGACACCAAACACCTAAATTCAACCCATGCATAGGTCAAACTGACGTTTCTTCAATTCATGATACACACGTCTGACTTAGTAAAAACGGGCATATTATTAGCACATGGGTTAGCAGAATACAAAAGACATGTAAATATGTTATTGAAGTAAATTATGCAAATAGAAATGTCACTTTGCATACACCGCTAGAAAACGATGTTCACTAGTAATGTGGCAATTTTTTTAATTAACGAAAACTGTTTATTATGGGTGAACCCCAAACAGAAGGAAAACGATAGGGGAAATGAATGCATTTAATATTAGATGTCTGTGTTTATGAACACACTACTTTATGGCAGGATCTAATGTTGAAGGTTTGAGTTTAGTTTTACACAGATCATGCTCGCATTCGTGTACACTTTGTACTTGGTATCAGAGAAAAGCCGCGTTAAAACGAAAGCATCGACAGCTTGGAACTGGGAAATTCGTCGAGTTGTTGCCTCACTTCTTCTAGGTCAAAACAAACCGCCGAGACATAAAAATGCAGGCCGAGGTTCCTCGCGGACCCGAAATGCGTTCCCCTCCAACAAAGAAAACAGCCATTTGGATGGTTTATTGGTCTTGTAACATAGAGCCACGGGAGAGGGGCGAAACATTTCGGTGGTGAGTGTGTTACCCCCTGTCAGCTCACCCTCAGACCTGGGCTTGTTTACCACGACTTTGTTCTCTTCTTTTTGACCAAGCAATTAGCGGCACACGGCCTCAAAGGTACCGAGCTAGGCTTAACCGTAGATTATCCCGCAATAGAACAATCATGGCCAAGTACTTAAGAAGTGTTGGTGATAGCCGTAATCTACCCTCAGAAGAGTTTAGCCGCGTCTTGATTCGCCTCCCCTCATAAAAACTTACAGGAACCTCCCCGCAACATAAAGGTGTGAATTAGACAGGGTAGTTTTTATACGCCTCAAACACTACACAGCAGGCGATTCACTTCCATCTCCAAACTTCATGATAAGCTAAACAGTATACACTTGGGCAAATAGGTCCCAATTAACAGATTCGCACCTACGTTCTCCCCATTTCCATTATACCTCGGGGCTGCTGCGACTAGCGGGCAAAAAGGCAAGGCGTTCTCTTTTAACTTTACACGTCTCTGGGGAGTTTTAGTGCAGTCGCCCGGACCAACATAAATTTTTCATGGTTTCTTGGGTTACGCACCCATTTTGCATGTGTATTGGCTGGACCAACGGCCGTGGGTTTTTCTCTCTTAGTTCCCCCCATCTTGACTGGCATGACTGTTAGCTTCAGGAGAGGAGAAAAAAGGTTGGGAGCGTGCACGCTACATCGACTGAAGGGGGAAGCGGGCAGGGGGACATCGGCCCGGCTTACACGTGCTCGCACTGATAGAAAGGCATTTTGTGGATAACAATCTTCAAACCAGTGACAAAACTCAGACTCTGTAATGGCCGCTTATATATAATGCCCCTTTATCGACACGACAGCATTTGTGCGGATTTTTTTTTTCTTGTTGAGGGGGGAGGGTTTACTATACAAACACCGTCAGCGAACGCTGTTCTCACGGAATGCCCCCAAGCAATGAGCTTTCACAATGTTTAGTAGTCGATCATTCATTGCAATTACTTGCATTCATTTCAATTCATTTGTTTTCACTTTACAGCCTTTTATTTGACTGTTTAATCACCCGTTATTGTCCAAAAATGAACACCTATACCGCGATCTCGACTCTGTAGATTTAACTACATTCAAAGTGGTCAGGTAAATCATGTGTATCATTATTTGCATAAAGGTTTATCTTTGATTTTGAAAAAAAAAACACACGTCTGGACCTAGGCATTGTTATTCATTGTTTAACCCAGGCACAGCGTCAGTAGTACATGCAATACAGCAATGAATCAAGCTAGGGTACAGCATCTGGCGTTTGGGAAAAATGCTGACTATGCACCGAATCTCTTTGAATCATTAGGAAGTGGTGCCAGTGAAGGAAATACTGCTGCCTCCGCTATAGGTCTTACACACTTTGAACCCAGAAAGCACAACCCAATCAACCTGTTATAAAACAAAGACTGGCCCATGCAATATTGGTATAATCTCTCCTGGAGGAATAAACCTAACCCCACATAAATCTCACACCGAACATAGGCTAGTGTCATACACCCAAAGATGAAGCAATTGAGGCCAGTCAATCAGTTTGGAAAAAAGTCGAAAAATTGTCAAACTCATACGGGAAGTTAGTTTTGTCAATACAAGGGAAAACATGATAAAGAGAAGCCCGCTCTACAGTCTACATAACAATGGAGCACTGCTAAATAACCAGAATTAGGAACCCCTGGTGTTGTTTTAAACAAAGCACACAGCGTGCTTAAAACAAATAATAGGTCAACTTACAACATATAACTGTGGTAGTGTATGTATTAAATCCGAATTTAAAGTTCACATCCATTAATATGTGTGTATTGCACACGTCGATACACAAGGGAAAGACAAAACGAGGGTGAGTATACCGCATTCATTCAGAAATGCTGGAAGAAGCAATGAATAACTCCATGTTAATCTAGCAATTAAATTTGCCTTATTTGAATTGTTAAATATCGTATACATTCCTTGCAGATTCTTGCAGCTTATCTGAAGGAAAAATCAGCCCAAGAGCCGCTTCGAAATAAACCGAGTGGAAGTTTGACTTTCCAAGACAGGCAAATTGCCCAGGCTTGATTGCACCGTGTCCGAGATGGAAACAACCCAAATGAAAACAAACGAAAACAAACAAACAAACAAAGGCATGCATTTCACTCCCCTTCTCGTTTGTTCCTGTCCATGTCACCCATTTCAAAAGTTGCACCCATTACGGTTAGTGACCTTGATCAAACTGAACTTGTTTTTTACATTTTCCTTTGCCACAAGTAAATCTACCCAATCTACGTATAATATAACAATCAATATTGAAGAGGAGTGAGTATGGTGCAGCATGCCCAAAGGGAGGGGGAGGTGGGAGGAAACCATATGTATTTTCGCACGATGACATTCTATTGATTGTGAACACCATTGACAGAGAGCATCCCACATCCAGTCCACGCCCACCCAGCTTCAACCGCAGGCTGTTTGTTTCCACAGGCTGAACATAGAGTAAGGACAGAGTGAATAACTCAGTGATAACAAGAGCAACTTCCTTATGGAGGCGTTCTTTAAAAAAATGACTAAAGTGATGACCTTATTATAGAATAGTTAGTTGTTTATCCCATAGTAATAAGAATCCCCCAAATTTGTTGAAGGCCTGACTTTTCGACCCTAGCAGAGTCTTTCTCAAAGGCTAAAGAATCAAACGGTGTTTACAAGCCACCGCGATTGCTCGGTGAACAAAGCACGTGACCAAACCAAGACAGGGAGATAGTCTGGTAGCATTGGTATGATAATAGAGAATCAAATAGCTGTGGTCTGGAATCCCATTCAAAATGGCAAATGATGGAATTGGGCAGACTGGTTCCCCTGGTTAGAGCCGCCAAAATACAATCCCATTTGAGTCTTGAACATCAAGAAACTGAAAGACCCTTTTTTGTTAAATTTATCAAGGCCTAGGCTAGTTGTTATTCTTATTTTATACAGAAACTAACGATTCATTTGAAATTAAACATAAGCCTACTGCTTTTAGGTTACACAAATCCTCGATTTCGGTGTCTGATGTTCTATGGCCGAGACACATGAATATTCATTGACTGTGACTAGTTTTATCAATGCATCAACTCGTCACAAGCAACGAGCTACTTATTAATCGCGGTTAATTAATACTAACTCACTTTTGGGTTAATGAGAAACTCTTTGTCATGTAAATGATTAAACTCCCCGAACTGGAGGTGGGGCTAGTTGTTGCTACAAGAGGGGTGTGTGGAATTGGGAAATAATAGTTCGTGATGATTGGGCTCAGATGGGATGAACGTACTGTAAGAAAAGGCGAATCGTGCTTGAGGTATAGAAGATTGATAACCAACGATCACTGCATCCATCTCTGTCTCTACACCCTGTATCCGTAATAGCTAGGATAGTTAAAGCATTTTATGAAAAGTTACCCGACTATTTTTTCCCTTCCAGCCTCAGTTTCGTTATACACTGAGTTGGTTACGAGGAAATGCATGATGGATGAAACAACACTTTACAAACCATGCGCGAGAACCAAACACACATCAAATTCGTTTAAAACATGTTTAGGGTCG
This sequence comes from Pycnopodia helianthoides, assembly GCA_032158295.1. Classification (NCBI taxonomy): domain Eukaryota; kingdom Metazoa; phylum Echinodermata; class Asteroidea; order Forcipulatida; family Asteriidae; genus Pycnopodia; species Pycnopodia helianthoides. The sequence goes on from CM063243.1 coordinate 10,631,131, forward strand.
AGTTGCAGGGCTAGATCCTTATTTCATTCGATTGAATACGACTTGCTTTACTTTGAAAAAAATATATATTAAAAGCACCCCATTGGTGGCAAATGGTGACACTGGTCGGCACAAACATTAAAATATTCATGAATTAATTCGGAGGCAGAGGCAGAGGCGTGTGTAGGACTACACCCCTTGGGATGAGCTGTTTTGACGGCCGAGGACTGAGACCAAACTAAGAGGAAGACACGAGAAATGGAGAGGTCTTCTGGGAAAAGAGAAGACATATCCCCGAGACTGCCACTACGGTGTTAGGTGGAAAGAGATAGAAGCTAAAGGGGGTAGGCATTGACCGTATTGACGAAAACTGTTTTCAGACAAAGATGCAACGGTTCGGGAGAATAAAAAAAATTCCAAGATGCAATCTTGATGTTGAACAAGCGCAACAGGTTGGGGAGGGAAGTGTCAAATGTATAATGCGAACGTATTAATGCGAACGAGAACATAGTTGAGTCTTTACGGTACGGCATAGATGGCCCTTTATGGATTTTTTTCACAATAAAACACAGTCAGTTCTGAACCAATAAAAAAAAACCAGACTGTCAAACCAGACAGAATCTTATTAGGACTTTGAGACAGAAGAAAACAAACCTAATGGCGGACAAAGAGGAACAGAGGTAGTCTGCCAGTCCTTGTGGTAGGCAGGCGTCAAGGGAGTCCGGTGCCTGGCTAGGGGGGAAGACTGAGAGACAAACGCTGGACAACATACACCAGATCGTGATACAAGAGGTTGGAAATAACCTATAGGTGAAGACACTTGGTAAAGATAGACCTAAACCATGTGCATGCACTGTCCCGTCAGAGTGGCAGACTGACACAGTGACACACCTAGAGCTAGACACACTGACGTTACCCACCGACAACCAAAACTTTACACACTCGGTCCGGGCACATCAAGCCGAATGGGATGAAGCTTCCGTACAGCTAGAGACAGAGAGCCCACCAATCCGAGGAAATAATGAAAGCAATAAAGCCCTAAGAATGTTATCAAATTGCAAACTGCAGATTCAATATCAGCCCCGGAGGCAGAGTCAATTCCTCCAGCCTAGAGGCGGCAAAGGACAAAATACCGACGGTGCCCCGGTATGAGAAATGAAGAAAAAATATCATGCCTCTTTCCCAAGTGGCGGGGTTGTCTTGTGGTGTGGATGACATATTTTTTGTTATGATCATATACGATCATAACAAGACGAATAAACAGTTGGCTGGATGAGAAAACAGAAGTATGCACAAAACAACCCACTCATCCACTACCTTCGTAATATAGACTCATCCTCCAATAATCATCTTTTCAAAACGCCAGAGAGGAGTTTATTTTTGTGTGTGTGAGATCAATAAACACATTTTAGCATAAATATGCCCAATTTGCTTGCAAACCATATAGGCACTAGTCACTTCTGAAGCATTGCTTTGCTAAGTCAACAGACAAACGGCTGAACTTCAAATAAAAATGTAATATATAACAAAGTGCTTGGTGTCATTTGCACTGGAGACTATGTTAAATATTGGACTGACTTTTTTGTTTGTAAATGCTCTGATATACGGTCTCAAAGTACAGGCATCGGAGCAAATTCAAGCAGAATCGAGTACCGAGCCGCTGCGATCGGACACACGGCCTGGACGACCACGAAATTGCCTCTCTGAAAAAAATGAAAAACCCAAAGACTACACTTATGAAGCAGAAGACAGAGAATGGGGTTTTATCTCTTGGCGAGAGCAACCGCCGGTTCCTTGCGGAAGGATGGGCCGGATACGCGCCGGGAGTTTACAGCTGCTGTGGCCAATGTCATAGCGTCGGCGTGTGACGACACTTTATGAAAACACCACTGATAACAAGAAGAAGGATTTGATATTTCTACGTGACGCATTTGGGTGATTTGGAAACAAAAACAACAACACAATAGATGACGAACGTGACGAACCTTACAGGTAAGATTGAATAATAATAACACAAATCTCTCTCTCTCTCTCTCTCTCAAAAAAGTAAAGTTGAAACCAACGACTGGTCCATGCGACCCTTACGCGTGATTTGAATACGTTGTTAGTTATTCACCAGGCAATAAGCCCTTATGTGTTGTGTGGGGGTATACCGAGATGCGTTTTTATGCGTGTGCAGGTGATGTACACGTTTTCCCAGCTGTCGTGCCAACCTCTAGACAAAGGATCTTCTCTGGGAAAACCCTTGGCGGCGCCCCATCGCATTAGCAACGGGGTAAGGTAGACCTACATTTTGGCTGACATTCAAAGCACAAATAGACGAGAATCATGCGATATCATGTTATATACACAAGAAATTATGACATATTATCATTTTAAATACGTTGTAGAAAAGATCGATTCCTATTTTGTCCGTGACTGTTGTTTTGTTTTTCTTCAAAACTACCGCAGGGAAATTATGAAGAGAAAACAAATCACATAATAAAGACAACAAATCAAAAAATAAAAATAAATTATCACACTGTCAGATTTTCAGGCACAATTATCTGCTTTCTACTCATTAACTGTACGACGTTTTGATTAATACATAATGATTTAATTGATTCGGTAAGTTTCTCTAAAATTTGTTTTTCATTTATACATTATTCGAATGTCAATTTAAAGTAAACCACAACAAATTTTGTCCCAAAACAAGAAACGCAAGCTACACATAAACTGATCATGGGACAGTTGTTTATAAAGTAATCTGATAAAATACGCAAAGTTTTAGCTATAACTGAGACATAAACTGATCATGAGACAGTTGTTTATAAAGTAATCTGATAAAATACGCAAAGCGTTAGCTAGACGGGTTATAATAGGCCTTATGTGTCTTTTGGGGGGCACAATTTGTACAGTTGAAACCATTCTGAATAAGTGTTTAGACAGCTGGTGAAATATAAAGCAATATCTGCTATTATTTAATAAGTTGGAGCAAGTTTTCACATCTTGCTCCCAGATGCAAACTATCATTTAGAAGTCGGCGTGAAATTCTAATGAGCAAGCCCATTGCAGATGATTATGAAATTCCACGGTCATTCAAATATTCATTTCCCTCATTTCTTACATTTAGAACTGGACAATGAGTCTGCCAAACTCGGAACTTGGTTCAGTTGTTCAAGTCTCCTTTGACAAAGCAGTTAGACACGTTCAGGCTTATACAGTTCTCAATTTGAAAAAGGGTAATAACATCATTTTGTAACAACACAAAAAATGCTCTGGACAAAAAAAAAAAATGTATCTGACAAATAATTGATCCGAGGGATCTTCCTCAGAGAGTTTGATGGCCTACAAACGGCTTGTGATAGTAAAGAACCCGCGTGGATTTTTTCTTCTTCTCTAAGGTCTCAATGGGCTGACGCTAACATGACAGTTAGGGCCTTTCGTGTTCAGATGGAAAGGCAGAAACACGGGACAAGGCAAAGCTGCAACAACACTTAGTACATCTTATATGGTAACTAACAACAGATTTACAAGCTCCGAGTACTTATGAAGTAGGACCGGGGCGGATGCACGACTATTTCAGAGTCGACCTCATGGGCTTATATGGCGTAGTTTGGAAACGGGGAAAACATAACCATGTAGTACACACCTATGGAGTTTTGTTTCATAATACACGGAAATAAAATATAGCTTGGGGTCGCAATTATTGGTCTCGTAAGGGTTTAAAATGGTTTGGAACAAGTATATGAGAAGCTCCAATACTAATAATAACCTTGCGATGTGGGAATCCCCAACCTACTCGGTTATAGGTCTGGTGCTATGACAGGTTTAACTTGAACTACACCAGGACGAGTCAACAACACGCAGGCCGCCATCTTGGATTGATGCAAAGTCTTAATGGCAGTGCTAGTGGCAATGGGCAGCAATAAGGTTTTCCTATACCTTTGCAAGACAAATAAGCAGTTGGTTACCGTAACTATATCACAAACTGAGAAGAGTTTGCCTTGTTAATTACATTGTATTGTATTTTGCCTTGTTAATTACAATGTATTGTATTTTTCTAGCTTATCTGGCAAAATAAACAAAACAAGACAAAACAAAATAAGACAAACACCCAACAAACGAACAAACACCACAACAAAAAACCACAGCAAACAAACAAACAAACAAACAAACAACACCCTTTCCCCCCAAAAGAGAGGACTAGGAACATTACTAATTAATAGGCCCCGCACTTCTTTTGAAAGATAAAATGAATTTAAAGCATTTCCTTTCAACGTCCTTCATGCAGTGTGTAAAACAATGAGGCTACTAACTTTAAGTGATGGCCAAATTAACTTGAAAACGTTTGAAATATTTTGTTCATGTTGAATGGTATTTAGATAATATGCTAGATAGATCATTGTAAGTCGCAATACACGGTGAAACCTCTGCCAGGAACTGCTATTTCTTTTTGCATTTAGTTGTCTTAATCACTTTCTGAACACAGTTTCAGGGCATTTCCCCACAGTCTTTCGGCAGATCAATATTTCTTTTTTCTTTTTTTATAATAAGGGCGGATACCGTTCGCCGTGGAGAAATGACGCAAGCCACATTATGTACAATTTAGGTTATCCACGAGTATAGGCGAGATTGCAGTCATTGCTGTTGCAGCCAGATTTAATATTAACTCTATAGTATATTATTTTCAAGTGGTATCTTCTTCTTCATGTCATGGACAGGTTATCATTTATAGGTCACCATAAGGAATCTCATTAGTGATGACGTATTCAATGATCTTGATAAGGCTTCTGAAGTTCTAGCCTATTCAGAGAAAAACTACGCCAGATGACGATTTTCTCGTTCACCAAAATGGCTGTTCGATAATTTGTTTGATTATAAACAAAACGACTTTCTTGACATTTAATTAATTATTCACATTTTGATTTTCAAATCATTAGTGGAACAGTTTTAATGATACAAAACTGTGTTTTTTTCCCCACCAATTATTTTACCAGGAGTGCCGATTGCAAATTAATTGCTACAATTATTGTGTTTTATTGTGAATTATAACGGTTATTGTTATGCATGGCAAGAGAAATATATCTCGTTCATAAACACACGGCATTTCAATGAAATCAAATATAATACGACAATGGGCACCAGTGATTTTTCAGATCAAAACATATATTTTTGTAAATTAAGCAGTTTCTGTTATGCATGGCATGAGATTTTTTTCACAGATTTAAACAAGGTTTCTGGAGTACGACCCTACTTAAAAATGCAGAAAAAAGGCGTCGACAAGACGGGGACCAGTTTTAATGTGAAACCTTTTCACTTCTAACCGAGCTAACCATAGTTTACATCCTTGGTGACGAGTTACTGACATGTCGTATAGACACTATAACATGGCTCCACTCGAGTCGCACATCAAAGCAAGCTCCCCCCTTCTTCCTAACGAATGTGGGGGAAAAAAAACTTAATACCGGAGACAAACAAGTCGACGCTTGGGGAAGGCTTTGGTCTCTCGGAGAGACAGTGGTAACCGTCTGGTATGAGGTGCCGGGTCGATTATTACCCGTTCACGATTCAACAGGTTATTGCTGGTTTAGGGAATTTAACTTTGGGGATTAAAACGAAGGGGGAAGAAAAAAAACCACCGCGGTATATACTCACGCAAACAATCAAGGGCCGTGATTATGAGAACTATAATGTCGTCCACTTTCTTCAATGATTGAAGCTGTGACTCGATTATTCAAAAATTTAATGATGTAGATGAGTATTGTCATGAGTGTCTTTTAATGTCGAGGCATTTACTGCACTGTTTTTAAACTTTTGTTTTGCGTCCCCAAGACAAAACAAAACAAACAAACAAACAAACAAAACAAACAAACAAACAAACAAAACAAAACAAACAACAAACAAACAAACAAACAAACAAACAAACAAACAAACAAACAAACAAAACAAACAAACAAACAAACAAACAAACAAACAAACAAACAAACAAACAAACAAACAAACAAACAAACAAACAAACAAACAAACAAACAAAAACAAACAAACAAACAAACAACAAAAATAAACAACAACAACAACAACAACAACAACAACAACACAGCAGCAGCAACAACAACAACAACAACTAAAAACAAAAACAGAACATAACCCTTAAAACCACATTTGATTTGTTTTCACTATAATCAGTAAACCATATCCATGTTTTAAAGAAAATTACATCTCTCGGTGCAATTATGTTTTGTGATTTTAAATGTTTCACTATCTTTCTAATTCACACGGAGTTATCGTGGGAAAAAGCGGAAGTTACGTTAGCAATTCAACTCCTCAGTACCTTATCTTTAAAAACAAACAAACAACATGGTTGGTAGTTAACGATATAGTTAGGCCTATTAGTTTCAATCTGAAAAGCTCAATTATTTCAGCGTTCGTAGTTTACTAGAGCCACTCTCAAGACAATGGACATGCATTTTCAACAAACAATTGATGTAATATCCTGTAAAGCATGCGGACAACATATTGATAATTATTGTCAAGGACCATGAACCCGCACTTTGTGGACCCAACATATTCATTAAGTACAAAACCTACTGAAGCTTCAGCTCTATACCGATCATCGGAGTCACGAGAAAATAGAGTGAAAACTCAAATTTGTGTGCTTTCACTGTTTTCAAACATCTTCAGTTTTGGACTCGTGAGATCAAACTAATTGTTACATTCATTTCTAGGAAAACTATTAAAATTTCAGGCAAAATTCTTCCAAGAGAAGTTTCCCACCATGGCCATCAAAATCTATTCTTTCAATCCTAACATTGAGCAATATCTATTTGTTGTTCTGGTTAATCTGGTACAAGACAGAAACTCAATCTATTCAGACCTCCCCGGTCTAAAAATGGCAAAGAGAACACAACTGTAGATTGCAGATGTACTGGTGCCCAGTTTCCGGTTTATCGAAACCATAAAAAGCAGAACTCGCGATTTGTATTTGGTTAATATTTAACCGAAAATGACCATACGGTGCACGGGCGTGAATTTCATATTCCCTGTAGTGGTGTACTAGCATCCGCAGGTGACTCATTATTGCAAATGTGGTAACCCATATGGCAAGCGGGTAAATGAAATGGTTTCTATTTAAGTTGAAATTTCTTTCTTTTTTTGAAATTTGACTTTTTCTGAAAAAAAGGGGACGAACTTAGAAACGTGAACGAAAACAAATTAAATTTGGTCAATGGCACATGAAGAAACCCACTGGCAGTCGATGGAGTGTTGTGTTGTTTGTAATGGAAATGGTGGAAGTTCATTACCGCGTTCTATCGAATTACAAATCGCTCAAAATATTTTAAGTCAAACCGAGATTGCACAATTTATTTCGCGGCAAACCTTTAAAAAACCCCGAAGACCAAAGACTTATCGGTTTACAAGGAATACCTGTGACTTAAAGGAATTTCTTGGGCAAGTCTGAACATTAAAATCAACCGGCTTGACTCACTCCTTCCCCGATGGCATTGCTGTATGGTGCTCCCGATTGAAACACTCAGAGGCAAGGCACGCTTGTGAAATATTAAACCGATCAGTGAATTCTGCTCATCCTAAACATTAATATCGTTCAAATTTGCCCCTACGTTTCAGGAAGACCAGCGAATACATGTTTCTTGGGTGTGGTTTTAAATGCGTTATAACTCTCATGTGTTTTGCGCGGCAACGTCGAACTTGTACGTGATGCCCTCAAAATGACAAAACAAAAATATTTCGTAGGGGTTGGCCAATCACAACCCTGTGCACATTTTTATTTCAAGTTAATGCAATCTAATGTCTTCACCCGATAAACAACCCCACTATTATACAAACTTTATCTAGAGGGTATAGATCATACATATAGAATGATAACTGCATTTGATGTTCAATATTATAATCTGTATGTATTAATGAATCACACGATACAGGAACCAAATAAGACAGTACTATTACTGTTATCTTTGTTCCAGGTCAGATTGATCGAACATCAAAAGTAGTTACCATCTTGATAATATGAATTGGGGTAAAAACATTTCGCATTCTATTAACACATAGTTAAACGGCGTTCATTGCAAGATGTACAACAAGCCATTCTAAACATCCCGGTCAAAATTGATCCAGATACCAGGTCTCACGGACCCTGACCCATTTCTGGGTCAGGCTGACCAAGAATCTGTGTCAAAAATGACCCAGAAATGAGTCCGAGTTTAAATTCCATATTGAACCTGTGTCCGGGTCAGCCTGACCCAGACATGGGTAAGGGCTCCTGGGACCCGGAGTCCAAGTCAATTCTGACCCGTGGTTTTTTTTAGGAAGGAAAGGGAAAATGCAGCTAATAATTTGTGGGTATTTGAATAGATGAATTTAAAGGGATTTAACAGCACCGGTAAAAGGCATTGTTTCACTGGTGTCCAAGAACTAAATTGGCCTACTCACATTTAAAATGTTCATATCTCTAATTTTAACGGTGACTGCATGGTCCTGTTATTAAACTTTAAGGCAGCATCCGACAATGGAGAAGTAACATGTATATATTTATACCACCATCAACTCAGGTTAGATTTAGGATACCGTACGGGTACGCTTTGTTTGATGAATGCCGAATCTTCCGGAAAATTGATGTACCATTCCTTTAATATTTGGATCAACGAATACACGGTTACAAAACAAAATGTTCTGCATACGAGTTAGTCGATAAAACGATTTTCCAGTGAATATGTGAAAAAAAGGAGTAAAATATGTTATGTAAAAAAGGACAATGCATCCAGCTTCAGCACAAGAAACAAGATAGATAATACGATGAACTAACAATGGTTCTTTTGTAGTTTTATCTCGATGGGTATACAAGAGCTTCCCCATAAAACTTGCATTGAAAAACGCACGAATGTTTGCGTAATTTTGTTTTTTCAAAGTCTTCAAAGAAACTATACAACAAACTCAATGCTGTCATGTGTATTAAGATATATCATATCAGACGCGAAAGTTAAATTAATTTATAAAATTTCGTTTTACCATTTGACCAACCTAAACCCAACGAGACTACAGTGGAGGGAACAAAATATTCACAAAGTTAAATAATGTTTTTTCGCGATATTTTCCCTATTAGTAAAGCTGTATATTATAACATGTACACCTACAGGCCCAGCATTCGATTTATGTTGCATTTCCAAGCGATCCCCTAGTCCAAAGTCCCACCAATAAATCTATGGACACAGCTAAGTCACCATTGGTTAATTCCTCCTATATAGAAATACGTCGGAGTCCATCCCTTGTATTTCATTAAAAAAAAACCAAAATACGCTTTTACAGACTAGTTTCCGTGTCGGTTCAAATCGATTTTTTTCTTGGGGAGTTGGATGGGTTCGAAAAGCCTCTTCAAACAACAGACAAAATTACTTTTCTTTTCTGTTCGACCGAGAGAGGAAACATATTAAGTAATTTTGCAGTGTGAAAGATGGAGCTCACACAATTCTAAATAAAGTAACATCCATGACCGCGCCAACCGATGTGCAACAAATTAAGTCTGACGAAATCATGCTTCGGTTTAACCAGGTGACAATGGGACATTTTTTATTTATAAAAATGGTAAATCTTTACGTAAATAAAAGATTGTATGGTATGAACTTTTTGAAACAGTATATCCCAAACCAATTTCTGCCTTTACATTCAGTCAAAACATGACCATGTGCCTGTTAAAGGAACATTACAGAATTGGTAAGAAAAAAACTTGTAAAATTTACTTTTTGATCACAGATTTACATAAAACTTACACGGTCTGACGATGATGGTAGAAGAAAACATCCCTTGAAATATTTCTGTCTGAAATGCCACATTCGATGAGAAATGAATAAACTAATTTTCCGATTGGAGTTTATCGCTCAGTGAGCGTTTTATTCATTTGTTGAATCTATTATGATTTCAAGCAAATGTGTAATCGTTTTTTCACTATTTTCTCGTGACCCACATGGCCGATCGATCTCAAACTTCTACCAGTTTGTCAGTTTATGTATATGGTGGATTACATAAAGTGCTTACACTGCCAGCAACTGTTTTGTTAGCAAAAACCAATTCTGTAATGTTCCTTTAAGCATTTTCTGATTACGTCTCCTACGTAATATTCAGTTCTTGGTGTGGCTAGCCGTTTCTCCCAACTCCCCATGGACTGGTATTATAAAACTCTGTATTCCGTGTCTTTTTGTGTGTGCTTGTTTTATTGTTTTAAAGGTATTGTACAGTATTGGTAAGAAGAACAAACACCGTTGTTTAATTTTAATCTGAAAGCTTACTGGTTATGAAGTTCACACTATAATTTTTTTTTCTTCTGTGAAATAATTCTCTCTGAAATGATTTCGAGAAAACTGTTTCTAAAAAATCTAAAATAAGAAGAAGACCGCAACAGTTGATTTCGCTTCTTACAACCAAAATTAAGAACAATAATTGTTTACATGCTGAAAATTGTGCATGATTTTTCACTGTTTTTCTCCCGACTCACGCAACGGACGAAGCCCAAATTTTCACATGTTTGTCACTTCATGCATATGGTTGATCACACAAAACATGAACACTGACTGTGGCTATTTTGTCAGCTCTACCGATCCTGTATAATGCCTTTAATCATGAGCCCCCTCAGGCCTAATGGGAAGCAGTATGTGGCCGATGGGGGGATACCCTATTAAGATAAAGGTTAAACATTAACAACAACGGTTCCGTGCTGATATATTAATACATGCATGATTAATGAACGGTGCTGATCGAAGAAATAACTAGCAGTATTTTAATCTGAAGGATCCATTTTCATAAACTTGATACCAGAACCGATGTCCTGAGAGCTTTGTCTCCATCTGAAATACTAAGAGAAATAACATACTGTGCAAGTAAAGTTGCCAACCATACCTAGTTCCTTATTTCGATTTGCCAAATCGAAATACGAACGATCATTATGCAGGAGCACAAGAGCCGTGAAAAGACGTCAACCGTTTTGGTGTGCTTTCTCGAAAACGCGCCAAATCTTATTTGATGCTATTTCGACGAGAGTGCTCATTAAAAACACTCAATTTCAAAAACCCATGATGTATCAACTTTACCTTGAATTGAATCCGAACTTGTACTCAAATATTGACCAAAACAACACCACACGCGTAAATTCATTCTATTGCTCATGCTTAAGACCAACTCCCCTCGGCTCCTCATCATTTCTTTGTTACAACTTCTTTACTGACGAAGCATTTTGAAGCACCCGTATAAAGAACAATCAAGATAATACTACAGTGGTTCTAGCGCCGAATTGGTTGTTTTGTTGATATATTTCCCGTATAACAAGATAACGTTGCGCGAGTTTTATATGCACTGGCACGTTATCTTAGGTACTCAATCAAGAGTATAACCCTACGCGTTTCCATAACTATGACGACAACACGCCAATTACACCAATGGAAACTCAGATAGGAAAAGAAAGAAGAACATATAAAAAGAGAGCCGATTTCTCCTCAAAAATTGATATTATCTTCTCACTTGGTACATTATGATAAATTAGAGAATGATATAATTCATTTCTTGTCTTGGTAGATTGATTGTATCATGCGTGGTGATCTGTCTGTAGTTGTTCTATCTTACCATAGCCAACCATCTTGGCATGGCTTCCTGTACTCCTATTAGTTATTGTACCGGTTTCTATCATGTACACATGAAGGGCACCGACTAGTTTTCCTCCAACCTCGTTATGGATGTCTGTATTCGCAAGTAAGGAAATCAACATAGCCCGCTTACAAAATTCTTCTGGCCAAGTTGGGATATCCTTTTCAACAGAAGGTGCCTCGAACAATGCCCGAATCCCACACGAGTGGTAAAGAATGTGGATTTTTTTCCGCAGGACTCGAGAAAGTACTGAGTATACAGTGCTTAACATACATTGGTGTAAGGGTAAAACCAAATAATATTATTTAACCTCGATGCAAATTTAAACATCTATTATTAGTATTACAACAGAAAGTGGTTTATTATGGTCTTGTTTCCTTATTGTAATTATGTTTTTAATTCCAATGTGATAACTTCAAACTTAGTGTGATGAATTTTGAATTTATTTAGTATGACTTACTCTTAATGGCTCATTGAAAGTTAGAAGATATCTAGTAAATTTTACACATAGTAATAGTGCCACCAAACTCAATTATATTTACACCGTGTAACTGTAAACCGCTCCTTATAATTATTTCCTACAAACAAAGTTTCATTTTGAGACTTGAAACATTGTAGCTGATGACTAATCCGCCATGTGAGAGTTTGAGATTAAACTTAATATTGAATCAATGGACTGATGACATGTTATATAGACTGGAACCATTTTATTTAAATGGAACTCGACGACGGCCTTGCTCAATGTTTGTTTTGCGCAGCTTGTTTCGGTTACAACAGAATTAGACACCCTTACTATTTTGGTCTGTATGTGTCTTGACATGCACGAAGTCACTTCATGTGGAATCCTTATTATCTACAGGTTGTGTATGCTAAGTATTGTTTAATGTTTATTCTTCAAATGTGATGGTACATTTCAAAAGTTTCAAAAAATCGAAGGCAAAGACAAAGTGATTTTTAGACAACGAAACGGCCCGTTCAGGGCGTACAAAATCTGAGAGTGACTGACCATTTTTGACTCTGATGAATCTATGTCACGTTTGCCTGTTTTGAGGGAGTCAGTTGGGTCTATGTTGAGACCCGTTGAGTCCCGTAACCCATCAGCTCACCTCGGCTTATCATGCCTCCCCTTTTTCTCCCTTTTCCCTCTTTCCCCTGTTTGAGTTATTGTATCTTTGGTCATGGCTGTCGCCTTCTCTTCTGCCGATATGCCTAAAGTATTTTAGTTGATCTGATCACTGATGTTGCACAGTCTGCCATTGGTGTTGATCTCCTGGAGAACGTATTGTTCTGCTGGAGAACAGTGTGGTATGTTGTGATAAAACAGAACTACTTTATTTGACGAACACCTCAAGGTTAGCAACTTCCATTTCAAGGGAAAAGCAATAAACCGATTGTACCTGTCTGAAGCCGTCTCATTGTCTATCGTGCCGGTACACCACGAAAAGGTGTGGATGTGACAAAGCTGACTATTGTGGCGCCCTTCAAAACAGAGAGCAACGGTTTGAAGAGTTTCATTTCTACCATACTCAGAACGGAAACAGAAAAATTGCTCAACCACTCAACAGCCCTCAATTAATTTGCTTCTATTAATACTGGAAACTTAAATGACAGTAAATTAACTCCAGCATAAGAAGGAAATACAATTTTTTTTGATGGAGAAAGCGATAAAAGTTGACTGTTTCCTTCGCTACTAGGAGTTAGGGATATCTGTCAAAGCGTTTTATCATGGGATGGAATATTGTGTGTATGGCACACCAGACAATCAGTTTAATTAAACCCCAGTCAATCTATCAGGGTGCAGGCATCGGGTTTGACGGGGACACAAAGGAGCGAGACCCCGCTCAGCGGTAATAATCAAAACAGACTCCGGCACCGGCAGCTTGTCTCACTTGCCAGGCCCTGACCGGCCGGGTTTCGGGCTGCCGTGGTGTGACGAGGAAATAAAAACAGAATCTGTCAATGATTAATCCAAAAAAGCCCGCCATTTGGCGCGAAAAGGAAACTGGCTTGCTTTCCAGCAAGTGATGAATTTCCACGGAACGAACGGCTCACCTCAATCAGGAATTTAACAGTGTAATGGTATAGTGGTTGTACAAGCGCTATTGCTTTCACGAGTATTGACACCGCGAGGAAATCGGGAGAACCTACATCGACAACTCTATAGTTTAAAGTTTTGACGAAGAAGATTGCGACAGTCAGAAAAGGCATTCTCGCCGTCATCATGGACGATGACAAAAGTGAAGAAGTGACGTCTATGAACCAATGAAGAGACAGTCAAAGCAGTGATAATGACAACTATGACGTTTCACTGCTTCTACGTCAAAGGAAAGGGTCAACCGCAAACCTGTGTCAATGACACAAGTAGAAACATAATCTAAAATAACATATTAAAACAAAAACAACACAAAACAAAATTGCACAGCGTAAAGCGGGAGACGAAGGTCCCAGTTCAAATCTCAGGCCACAGCATCACACACTTTTTTGTAGCTCCTTCTCGCAACGCAGACAAAAAATAGAAGGCATCGCAAGAGTGTGCTAGAGGTAGCGTAAACGATACTTTGTAACACACACCCACGTCTACACGTAAATCAAAACCTTAAAAGAGTCAACTGATGACTGTATGATTTGTAAGGAGAACCCATCGTGTCCGACGAGCCGACAACAATTCCATATTTTTACTAGAATTTCCTTGCGTACACAGCCCGTGTAACTTTATTAATCACGCCCGCGGCTATACGATGTTACGAGTGCCCCAAAATGGCATGTACAGTTTCAGTATGGAGGCAATGGACACGAATGGGAAAGAGAGAGAGAGAGGGAGGGACAGAGTGGAGAAGTGAAACGGACATGGGGTTAGGAGTGAGACTGAGTTTCAATCCAATAAGGAATGAAAAATGAGGGAAATACACCAGCTTATAGGTCACAGAATGATACAGGGCGGTTAAACTAATTAACAGCAACCCTTTGCCTTTTAGTCCTATATACAAAACCATAAAACGATAAACATGATCCTAATAATATCCGAGTGAATATTATCTTATGCGGAACATTATTATATAATGAGTGACACGCCCCGTCGGATGATAAGGGCAAGAAACCACGAAGCACGAAGGAATCAGCAACATTATTTCTTTAGGATGAAATTCAGGGATCGCATTAAAAAATGTTATCGAGATTGAAGATTCGATACAACCCTGAAGTCTACGTGGCAAAATGGGTTAATATTATATTATAAAAGCAAACGCACAATAATCCATATCGATGTCACCTCCGTTTATAAACATAACATTCATTATGATAATTACACCAAGCACCAAAACTGCACAAGACTCCTTTTTCCAGAAAAGTTAAACATTTTAAAGTTTGGTTTACAAAGAATTTACTGGTTGAAATTTTCCTTTCGTGCTGGCTGTACAAAAGTCATCTGGCTTCAAATAACTTTGTATTTGTATTTTAACAGTGCAACAATTTGCCCGATGCGAAAGGGAATAGCAAAAAAAACGTCACTTAAATGGAACAGCATCCACGTGACTTATTACTATTTTCCATAACAGAATCTATAATACAAAAAGCAACCTTGGTCTAGCACCCTGTTTAACCCTGCCTCATGAAGGCTATCTTGCCATGGGAAACACGCAACCAGACTAGCATTTCCCTGCCGTGGGTTTAGTATGTTTGTGCTGGAAAAAATAGTAATATGGCTAACAATAGATGACATTTGTTTTCTCAATTTTATATTCAAATAACTTAAGGTCGAACTAAAAGGTGATCTGAAAAAAGAGAGAACAAACCTTAAGATGTGGAAAAGCATTACATGCAATTCTTTACCGCCTCATCATTCGGTTCAAGGTTCCCAATGAGTCATACACAACATTTATCACTCGGATGCCAAAAACCGTTCAAACGTGGCACACAATGCTTCAGTTTAAAACAAAAAACATCAGGCGATGTAGGTCCATTTGAATTAATTGTCGATTTGACGTAACTGCAACATTGTTATATAGGACGGGCTTTGTTTTGATGAGGTACAGCTCAAAAGGAGTTGACGTTAATTTGTTTGTTTGAGGTTCATATACCAGCAGTGGTTTCAAGACAAAATAAACTATTCTTAGTTATCATAATTATTGCTACATTGATGGTTAATATTGTAGCAAATGTCCGAAGAAGAGCTATTAGTGGACATGATGAAGCCTCATTATACATTGAAGTTTCATTTTTGTTAGGAAGAGCTCTGGTACGGGATACAAAACGTTCTAGATTGTATTGAAACCTTATGGTTTATATCAGGGCTTAAAGATGGGGGTATAACAACTGGTTGTATTATTTACAAGGTTAATGTGACATCTGGATTGTTCCACTACGACCAAAGACTTAATGTATGCCAGGTATAGTCAATAAACCACGCAGGTCTCGCGCGTATTCCAACATTTTTTAGACCACGTACACTGCTTTAACGCGCGAAGGAAACAAACTCGCGCACTTTAAAGGGTCCAAAATGTCCGAGATACGCGCGAGACTTGCGCAGTCGATTATTGTTCAGTTGATGTTAGTCACCCCGAGCTTGCAACATTCCTATCTACAACAAAAAAATCTGCACGAAGTCAAATCAACCAACAGCAAATAAATATACAAAATAACTTCATTTTGTTGAATATATCAAATCCAAAGTACATCATTATGGGCAAACCTGAACGCCATTTCGATTTTGTTATGAGTATGACTTCTTTATGCCTACTTTTGATGAGCTAAAAGAAATAGAAAAAGTGTACTTTGTCATTATACAATCTATAAAATCTTTTCGAGTATGGTTGTTTATTAAATAACTGTTGTGTGATGAATTGTATTTGTATAATATAATGCTAATTTTGCGTTTGAGAAAAAACAATAGGAACTGTATAAATAGTGCGCTATGGTTCCGAGTTTTTTGTTTGTATAATATTCTAAAAATTATTTTTTCTTGTTCACAGCGACGCATGCGTACCTCTGAATACAGAGGGTGGACAACACAATGGTATCTCCAAGGGAATAGTATATTCATTTAGTAATACCTTTAAAATATCGAAGGTCTTTGTCATTTAGTCCAGACAAAAATAGATAACAATTCTTACGGACAATAGCGTCAATCAAAAAAGAACAACAAGAAGGACCAGCCTGGATGCACTCTGGAGTGAAATTCGGTGAATAAATGAACCTCTTTATGGTGAAACAAGATCCGCGGGAAATCTTTGTATTTTAGGGCTATACACGTTGCTAGATATACACATTTTATTTACCATAGTGTGCAATCCCAGTTGTTGTCTTAGAATGATGACAGACACATACATACCTACATCATAAAGACATCCGTGGGTGGACAGGCTGAACAAAAACACCCATTGCTTTTAAACATATTTATGTTTTCTTGTTCACACAAATTTAACCAGAATATATAAGCGGGGTTACGACGACGATGATGTATAAGAAAAACTAAAGCCATTATCAACGTGTTGAAAACGGGCATATAAACACACACACATGCACAATAACTGCATGGGCCGGGGACTGCAGAGTGCGGGGAGCTATGCCAGCACACGGTAAGCCATGTCACTCACGACACGGCCTGGACCCTTTCAAGCCGACGTTTGTCGGCAAGCCGTTGGGGAGTTGAACACGGTATCGGGGGGCCCGCTTGACTCGTACGTCGCGTCCAAACAATCGCCCCCCGATGAAGAGTAAACGAATACTAAGAAAAGGAGACCCATTTCGACTGTGAACACAAGGTAGAGGGCATCCATGGCCTGCAATGGTACAATGTGCTCTTACTATAGATTCGGAGGCCAGTTCTTTATACTGCACGGGCAAATTTTGTTAGGGTGAGACAGTTTTTTTTCGGGGAGTTTGCGTACCCTGTCTGGACACGTTATTTGGCTTGATTATTCAGACAATGGTGTGACATGTTGTGGCTCATGGTTTGAGTTGCCAAAAACAGAAGTGAATACGAGACAAATCGTGAATCCCACAAAAGCAAAATTCTGCGAGTAAGCAAGCTGCATGCAAGCAAATGGGCACGGCGTCGTCTAGCTATGCAAACACTCCCTCCCCATAGTCTGTGTGCTTAGCTACTTGGTACACAGTCCCCACGTCCATTTGTCTGTATTTTCTGGCCAGCTCAGAAAATCGCAGCCATTTCTTCACGAATCGGCCCTGCATGCGGCTAGGTTTTGGCAAGATTATCGCCCGATTTTCTCTGATCACCCTTTTTGCCCAAAACGGTGAGTACATTATAATACGTTACAACATCCAACTAATAACGAGGGTGTAAGACCTTCCATTCGATATCACTCCAAAAATCCGCCGTGCACAATGGCGTGCGGTGTTTAGCATTGTACACGAGCAAGTGCAGAATCCTATGCCCGTAGGCTGAGGGGGAAAATGGTAGAGGCAACAAAGGCGCACCCACACCAATTGCTCAAAACGCGATCGCCGATAAAATCTAGATTAGCATTCATGGTTTAAAGATCGCCACGATCGAGATTATACGCAGAATTTTTTTCTCTCCCACCCCTCTCTCTCTTTCTCTCTCTCTCTTTACGCAATATTGCCCGAGTGAGCATCGGGTAAAAAAAAAACCCGCGAGATCAAAAATTCACGCAGTGGGTTTGGACGGGACCTGTTACGGCGACTCCGAGCCTTGTCCGAGCCCTCGGGCCATCCTCGTTGCATTTGCCGAGACCTTTGCTCAAAGCTCCAGGGGTGGTTTCCGCGCCGCTGACTCTCATCCATGTTTCCCCCGCTCGGTGTGGAGGACGCCTAGTCGCCGGACTCGTGTTACGTTCTTTTTTTCATGTTAACCTTGCCACACCTGTTTAGTTTTCTAAGGTCTGCAAATATGAAGATAGAGAAATGAAATTAAGTCTCCAATGGAAAAAAAGATGATTTGACACACGGGGAGGTAGCAAGTGTGAAGCCATCGGGTATCTGCTGGTAGATTCTATTGATGAAACCACATTCTAGAAAAAAAATTGATAGAAAGAACTTCTTCCTTCTCTGTCAAACTATTGGCATTTGAAATGTAAAATGACCAAAACCGATCTCATTCTAAAACGTTTTACTTTTGATTCGGCGAAACTCGAAGGGTAAACTTTAAGTCATTATGAATATTGTGTAATGAACCAGCTGACTTCTTTTTGGCCCACTTTAAAGTATGGTTGTTTGATACTGTACAATACTTCCATTGAAGACATGAAGCAATTTCATAAAATTATATATCATTTTAAAAAATACGACTTGATTTATCTAATTTATAACTAGATAGTGCTTCGGTTGTTTCATTTCCTTCACTGGACCTGGTCGTTCACACACAGCATGACACTGAAATACCAACAAGCAGACACAGCTACAAATCATGCAAAGATAAATTCACAAACTAGACGAACCAAGCTTGAGCCTTTTCTATTAATATTTGCATCTCCAGTTGTTGAATATCACCCCACGGATGATACCCATCAATGCGTAAATCGTATGTTAATTACATTGGATCACTTATTTTTGTATTGTTTCAAGGACATGGACAATAATAATAACAATCATTATTATGATATAGTTCTGGTAATGAAATCGAGGATGCCTCATAAGTGAACTTAATCACTGTAGCTCGCAAGCCTGAGGAAACCTGTAAACAAGGGTGCTTGCTATGTGAACCAGAAACACCAGGATTAACCCTTACTCTTCCACAATAAGTGTTCTGGGTTCTTTTACGTGTAAAACCAATCCTGGTACAGAAGACCTACGGGTAAATGTTCCATACGGACAAAGCAATTATGGTAAAGTATCTTGCTCAAGGACACAAGTGCCACGACCAGGACTCGAACCCACACTCTGCTGATTAGAAACAACAGCAGAGGTTTGGTCCTTTGCTCTTAACCGCTCGGTCACGACACGCCACAAGTTACCAGAATATAAACATATCGGCATCAAAAATGTTTATTTTGATGAAAAATAACTGTTATTGAAAAATAAAACTCATGATTATTTACTTTGTGCTACGTCATCAATGTACTTAAAAGCCCAAATTATGTACATATGTGAAGGCAGCGGACAGTTTATCTATTTTTTTCTGCTCCATAAACGACCTAAATGGAATTCGGAACTCTGCAGGCAGCTGGCCTTGTTTTCCGATGTCTTTTGCAGCGACTCAAAATTGGCAACTTTAACAGAATGATTAATCTGCTAACTTGAACACAATAATTGAGTGGTATGGAAAAAACAACTGCCGGTAAAATGAGATGCAGACTCTGCATGATTTTAAGATGATTCAGACAAAAACCATCTATGAACGGACAGCTAATTGGGGTTGTAAATGTAGAATCAAATAATAATATAACAAGGGGCCGACGGAAGGCAGTAGAAGAAATGAGTGAAATACTTGTTGCCACTACTTTGTGAAATTTTGCCATTGTGTAGACTCTATCCAACAAACCGTTGATCAAGGTGCGTCCATCTTGATTGTTTCTCCATTCAAACTGAGGCTCGAAGGGAAAATAGTCTGGTTCCTTTTTGTGCAACGAATATTATAATCCTTTACTGTGACTTCATACCGGGAACATGATCAAGATGGTGGCAGCATGATAAAGTTCTGCAGCTCATAATAAAAGAAATTGAAGTCTTCCCTCGTGAGATACCAAGCGAATTACCGAATTAAGATCTCAAACCGTGGCCTGCGTACACAAATGTATGTAGAACAGCCACAACTCTTACGCATGGAGTTTCTGTAATAACCACGATCTTTACACAGTTTTATAAATGGACATTATTATGCACTGTGTCTTTTTTTCAAGGGATGAATACATCAAAGCTTTTTAAAAAATGCATAACGGGTGACTGAAAGAATTGACGTTTTCGAATTCCATAAAGCTCTTTCTGCAGAGAGTAACCAATGATTCCAGTCTTTTAAGGTTCAAGAAACGTACTTATAAAAGCCACGTGTGGATATTTCGATCAAATGGTTGTATTAAACCATTTCGAGGAATCTCCATAGTTGTGTTGTTGTGTTTTGGTGTATACATCTTGCTTCAGGAAAGTTTAAAAGCAGGTAGATTGTTTCCAAGTATATATGATGGGCCTACATCATTGATTTTGGAGAAGATTATTCATTCATATCTCTTAGTTTTCAACAAGCAATACGACCAACCTGTGAACATTACACTGTAAGACAATGGTGGAGAAAACACTCGGTTTATGTTTTGTATCGGGACTTTGTGCACGTACATTATGCACTTGTCGATTTTGCAAACCGCAACAGACTGTGCAGGTCTCGCGCGTATTCGGACATTGGGACCCGTTAAACTGCGCGAGTTTGTTTCCTTCATGCTTTAAAGCAATGTACGTGGGACCAAAGTAGTCCCAAAAATGTTCGCAAACGCACAAGCCTCGTACGATCTATATAATAAATTGGTTGTCGTGGACAATTTTCCTTACACACCTGGTAGTATTTCAGAACACATTCATAAGAAGTAAACGTTTTTGATTTTGAACAGAATTGACACTGTTGCTTCTGAAGAGCATACTGGTCGAAACGTCGAGTTGTTAAGCCACGGGTTCTTTTCAGAACCACCACACCTCGTAGAGAGAGTTTCACGCGCATGGTGTGTCCGCAAACCTCCCCAGATTGTATTCCCACAATGCAAATTTTCAAATCTTACTCGACAGTGTTTATCTCGTATTATAATCATCCAATGCAGAGTAATCTGTGCTGGTATACCAGCTATAAAGTCGGTATACCAGCTATAAAGTCGGTGTACCAGCTATAAGTACAAGTACCAAGATTTTACACACTTACCGTATGCGGTAATTTACTTAAATAAATAACAATCATGTATCGTCTCTTTTAAAACTGTAACCAACTCCATGTCAAATACACAAAAAGCAATTACATATGCTAATTTTTGAAAATAAAATAAGACCATGTACAAATCATTTCATGAGTTTGTAGATATGGGATAAGCCTAAAATAGCATTTGTTATCGCTGTGTAGCAAAGTAACTTTTACTGAAGGACTTCGGTGTATTTTTTCCCTGTAATTTTAAAGAAAAAATTGCTAACAAAAAGCTACTTTTCCTAAACAATCTTTTATAATGCAAAACAATATTAGCTATTTCCCCTTGCAAAACACAAACAGCCCTACATGTTGTATGTAATCTGGACTATTAATATGCAGTGAAGCATTAGCAATCTTTGGAAAACAACAATGTTTCCCCTCCCTTCTAAACCATAACACGTCCACTCCGACTTAGCTCGTCACTTTCCCCCTCACTACATCTGTTAAACGTGATATTTTGTAATGACATGTATGAAGGAAGTTCTATTCCACTTCCATCGAAGGCACGTGTAATTGCATTGAATCCAAAGCCCCCTTACATTTCGTTCGTGCGTTCTTCATTGCAAAATGCATACGATTTTTATTCTAAACATAAAGCCTGTGGCTCCGTTTGATAATTTCTGAACGTAATTTATGGTTTGAAATGGCATCAGTGTCAGAAATAACACTATGCCAAAGTCGGCCCATGAGTTTGGGTTTTGAATTGTAGTCGTTGGGATTTAAGTTTAGCCATGATATTCTGTGATGTACACAGTGCTTTAAACTCAACACTGGTAACTCATTATTCTGCAGGCTCAGTCGACTCCCTCCTACGATCATGAGATTTACAAGATATCTTACAGGCCACATAATGGCAAGTCAAAGTCATTCCAACCGAATTCTAATGATTCTTTGACTCTGACGGGCTGCGAGCGAGCCCAGAGTGCCTTCTAATCGCCTCTTAGTCCTACCCATTTGGGACGGCATCTTGAGGTGCGTGTTGTTGCTTTACCACTGGCCCATCACGGAAACCTCCACTGCTGACGATACAGCACTAATGCAAGTCTGGAGTGGACGGGCATAGCGGACCGCGCCGGCCCCGGGCATCACCGCGGTTCACTGCCGTACGGCTAGGGGGAAAGAAACGACTCAGGGCCCCCTTGTGCATCCGCTGCTAGCGTGCTCACCGAACGATTGGTTCCGTTCTGCGTGCAGTTGGAGGGCCCTATAGCATGTACCACGTAGATGACAGAACAAATGAAAAGGTTTTAAAACAAGATGTTGAAGAGCCCCGAGGAAGACTTGAAAGGGCGAGGGGTTTTATTGTCAAACTAAAAACAAACAAGCTGCCTCGATAAGCCATGATCATTATGTGGTAGTTCAAACCTAGCAGTTCTACTTGACCCCAAGCCTAGTTGTTGCTCTTAGATCTCTTCCCTAATGACACAATATTTTGGTACACTGTAACCCTTCGTCGAACACCAAGACGTCTTCGAATTTTCCAAATTGTACAAACACAAAATTAGATTGATAGAGCGCTCACGCTGATCCAAAGCCGAGGTACTTACAGCACCAAAAATAACCAATGCAGGATTTCCTAGAATAAAATTTACGAACATCTGTATGAACAACATGCAACATAATATCTTAGTAGAACTGAAAAATACGTTTCAGGATTTTTGATCGTGTTTTTTTATAACAGAGTTGACATGTTTTTGAAGCAGAAGACCTAGTTTGAGACATACACATTACGCAAGGCGTTGAGATGGAATAATTTGCCCTATTTAGGCGTCAATTTGTAGATTGACAATTCATTGGGTTGCTTATTGCTTCGTCTGTCACACAACCAAGACGGTTATACAACACATCCCACGTACTGATGAGGTAGAACGATCCGTAAGAGCCAGATCTTGATCAACACGGAAGATAAGATCTGAAGCCTCGTTGTAATCACTACGGTAGGCAGACTATAGCATGACGAAGATGACGTAGGCAGTTTCAGCCTGTCCGTCGTGTCATGATTTGGGACATTCAGGACTTCTGACCAGCATGAGGAAATAAAGGGAATCCAACGAGGAAGTGGGATGGAGAAAAACACAAAACTTTGTAGCTCTTTCCAGAGAGATGGACTTATACCGTCTGACCCACGTTGTTTTCTCCAAGTGTTGTCGTTTTAGGGTCCAGCTCACAGACATGTGTTAAACAAAGCCGTTTTTCGTTTAGAGCATTACGTGTGCTAAAGTATAGTGTGTCTAGAAACAGACTGGTGCCTTGGTGATTGATTTGCACATACAGACCTTCTCGATCCCCGATAAGGACGTCAAACTTTTGTGACGGAGCCGTTTGTCAATTCTTGTCGGTTCAAAATTATTCAAAAGTGACCCATAAATTGATTAATTTTGAAACACTTTATGTTTGCTGACATGAACTGTATGGTACGAATTATAGAGAAAGCGAGCATGCGGCATCATTTGTATTTTTAACTTTTTAGTATGGGAAAATATATAGCAGCTTAACTTCGGATTGCTTTCCTAAAGTTTGACAGAAAGGTTAACTATTTCTTATTTTATCTTTTTATCTTTATTTATGTACATATATTCTTTTGTGTGGGATGTTTATTCTAATTTTGTAGAAAGTTTAGATTCTCTTTTTTACTCGTCTTAGCTCATTTTTATAAGAAGTTCGTTAGTTTCAATTTTGTTTTAAACATATGTTTCATATTTAAAAAAAAACACCACTGCGTTAAATGCGATTTGTATTTACACTGAACAACTGCGGTATATTGATTGACATTAATGCTTTCTGCTATTTAAGGGATATCACTTCAAACGTACTTCCCAAAATGGAGGTACTTCAAACGATGTTTACTCATGGTTTGTGCGAGGTGCAAGGTACGAGGTAGGAGGTACGAGGTGCTCCCGACTTTGTTTTCTCTCATTTTCCAAACGATTTGGAGAAGGAAATTCAAATTTTATGTCAAAATTTCATACATGAGATAAACAGCAGTGGTTTTAAGTATCATACATTGTCAAGTAATTAAAAGTCAGTTTGACGTTATCTCGACGGTTGTGAATTGGGAGATACGAAGTAAATAGCCTATAAGCAATGCATAACGCGGCGAGTCGTGGCATGGCCGAGCGGTCATCAAACGTACCGAACTCAAGCTCTGGTATTTCTGATCAGCAGAGTGTGGGGATTGAGTCCCGGTCTTGACACCTGTGTTCTTAAAGGGACATTACAGAATTGGTAAGAAAAAAACTTGTAAAATAAACTTTTTGATCACAGATTTACATAACACTTACACGGTCTAATGATGATGATGGTAGACAAATATTTTTGTCTGAAAAGACATATTTGATGAGAAATGAATAAACTAATTTTCCGATTGGAGTTTATCGCTCAGTGAGCGTTTTATTCATTTGTTGATTCTATACGATTTCATGCAAATGTGTAATCGGTTTTTCACTATTTTCTCGTGACCCAGATGGCCGATCGATCTCAAACTTCTACAGGTTTGTCAGTTTATGTATATGGTGGATTACATAAAGTGCTTACACTGCCAGCAACTGTTTTGTTAGCAAAAACCAATTCTGTAATGTTCCTTCAAGCAAGACACTAAACCATTACTGCTTCGGTCCCGTACGTTTTGTAATTCACGTAAAAGAACCATGCATTACACTTATCGCTAAAGAGAAAGGGGGTTTGCCCCAGTGTGTCTGGCAGCGGCTGCTGAACGCGCCACTGCACCTCGTAAACCCTTATAAGGTGCTATACATAAATCGGTCTCATAATTTAAAATCTCAAAAACCTGTCTTAAGTGTTTTTCTTTGTTCTACCTACTGGCAGATACGTGCCCTATACAAAAACCCGGTATTATTATGATTACTGTATGATTATTATTATCCATTTTTATTGTTCTTCTTATTCTTATTATCATTATAACACCGGACAATAAAAGCCTCGCCATTATAACGGCGTAATAAGAAGTGATTTGTTGTTCAACACAAAGGGAAAGACGGTTTTGATTGTGCTGTTTGTTTTGGGAGGAGTGTACATGACACGAACACTGGTCTTATCTTCTATGGC
Source organism: Pycnopodia helianthoides (assembly GCA_032158295.1). NCBI lineage: Eukaryota > Metazoa > Echinodermata > Asteroidea > Forcipulatida > Asteriidae > Pycnopodia > Pycnopodia helianthoides. The sequence continues at coordinate 10,656,659 of CM063243.1, forward strand.
TCTTGACCAATATCAGAGAAAGTTCCTATCATTTTATAATTAGGCTGGTTTTAGAGTTTGTATAAACGGTCGAAAGGTCGGTTCCTGAGACAGGAATTGTATAGTCCTACATGCATGTGTGATGAATGTGTTTGTTTGTTAGTAGCAAACATCATTTCCATAGACAGCGTATTATGACAGTTTTTAATAACACCAAGGCAAAGGGTGGGAGTGAGCAGGGCAGTTGCTTGCGAGGCTCCTGCCGTGATACGGAGCGTTATCACGGCCTCGGCGTCTTGCATTCTTCTCAGGTCCAACAAAATATTGACGTAGGTTATTAACTGCTTGAACCAATCCACTCCCGGGTCGATTTCGTTCTTGTTGTTGATCAAACTTAAACCCCGCGTTCTCTCCAGTTAAATCGGCCAGCTTTCTGGGGAGAAGAAAGCGCAATTTCCGTAGAATTGAATTAGGACAGAGTTAAGATATTCCTGCGGGCCTCATACTCGCTGGGAAACTTGACGGGCAGGCCATTCAGGGAGGGAAGGGGGGACGGTTGTTTTTAATGAAGTTGTTGCCAGTGCCACGTCCCGTTGCTTTATAATTGCGCTCCACTCAATCTCCACAACAATTTCGGCAAGTTGGGATCGGCGGGAATTGAAGACAGCGGTGTTTTTCAACGCGCGTGTTGTCCCTGTTGCCCCAATGCTCATTGCCTTTTAAAGGGACCTAGTGTTCTGAAAGCTAAAATTGAACCAACTCTCAGAACTTTACTCTCCAGACTTGTGGTCGAATTGCACATTAGGTTGCCAATAAAGTAAGAGAGTTTAAGCATTGTCCCTTTATGTTTTGTTTTTGTGACTAATTCTTTCTCAATGTTTCGTTAGAAAGTTCCTCTAGTGTAGGAGCTGGAGGTCACCCATGAATACCGTAATAATAGGATAAATGTCTGAAACTTTTGACTGTAGTTCACCTCCGTATTTAGTGTTTTTATAGAAACTTACAGAGGCTGAAACGGGCTAGCCTAAGTGTTAAGACAATATTGCGTCGCACAGTTACTCGCAGGTTATCATGTTTTAGTCTGCCTGGCGCGTTTCCTTATAGAGAATATAGGGTGGGGTGTACCGGTAAGTGGGTTGGCCTTGAGGCATGAATGCTACAGATATACCATATTCAGATTCATGTAAATCTAATCTGCAAGATTCAGTCTGAATATTATCCTTCGTTGGGTTAAACTTCGTTGTTGGCTTATTACGTATTCTGTGCACCATGCTGCGGATAAAGAGCGCCTTGGAGAAAAGGGATGCCTAGTGGAAGGGGAAAACAGTTTAGTGGCTGCACGGGGAAACCTTAACCCCGAGGTGTGATCTGGTCCCATTGATATACGGAGTGGGTCCCCCCCTTTTTTTTAGTGGAGCTAGGATTGTCTCGTTAAGGCTTGGAATCCCTTGATCAGATGGCGATTTAGCTTTTTGTGCTGATCAATCAATGGCAAGACGTGCCGTGGTCGCACCGGGGAATTGCCCGCTCGCCAGTCACTCTCATATTTACTTTTAATAAAGAAATATTGGGGGGCTGTTTCATATTCGATGGTGTTGGAGCCCTGGCCATCACCACTGAAAGCTGGGGCCCCAGTTTGTCGATCAGACCCCGAGCCGTGGGCCGCGGTACCATGTGGAAATAAGTCACGTTCATGCGGAGGTACTCTAAAAAGAAGAAGAAGAAGACGAAGAAGAAGAAGAAGTAGAAAAAAAGGAGAATCTCGCGCGACATTGGGGGAATGCGTTTAATATCGGCTCGTCATTGTAGAGACGGCGGTCTCACTCGGGATTAAGTGCCTACCCGGCATGGTCCCGGGCAGGTGTCGGGTTTCAGCCACGCACGAGTTTCTGACATATTGAAATTCAAATAAAAAAAAGGGAAGGAAAAAAAAAACCGAGGGGGGATATAGAGAGAGAAAAGCCCCACGACCCAGTTTTATCGTGCGCCTTAGCTGCGTTAGAACACCGCTGATCGAGCCGCGGCCTAACCCGGGTATGACCCGACCGTGGCCAAGGCAACCATTGCCCATCATGATGGCTTTTTTTTTCTTCTTTCGCTCTCCCCTTCTTTCGTTCTGACACCGTGCGTCAAATATGCAAATGTCAATATTGAAGGGTTGTTTGGAAAGATGGATGAGATATGCCCTGTGGCTGCATTTAGCCTTGAACCAAGCTGGGTCGAGGTCGACATCCATTTGCGCGCCTAAGTCAATAACAACCAATTTGGGGCGCAGATTTAGTGCGGGAAATCTTTCAAATGGAGTAATTATCTAATTCTTTTAAGTATAGAGGCGTTTCTCATAATGTGTTAATAAATTGCGCGTTTCATTATTATAGCGTTTTCGTCACTCTAACCCCTGAGGCTGTGGTAGGACTGATATTTCCTTCGGCGTATAACGGAGGGTTCTTGCATGACATCCAAAGAAATGTGATATCAGTATAATAGCTGTTGAGTTTAGTTGATGCCTTTACAAATACAATCCTATCAAGCAGCTTATAGTCTGTCGATGTCCCGGTTTGCGCCACAACATGTTCTAACAATATCAGTAATTATCGAACGATATCATCGACTTACATTTGTACTTGTTGCGCCTACAGCCAGAATACCTCAATAATTCCCCTGTCCTTTGTTGTTCTGCATGGCTTCCCGAACTCAAACACTGCCCATTGCAGTCTGGGACATACCACCGTTTCACCTATAAGCTCATTTATCAACAACATTTTCTTTACGAGACCACCTCATAATATTCCGATTTATCCGTACAGTAAACATAATGTGATTTTTTAATAGAATTTTCAAATGAAAGTACACAGGAGTGAATCTGTTGAAACAAATCGCAGATAAGGCAATTTCCAACCAACCCATCTCAGATTTTAAAAAAAACAGTATTCATATTGGTTTGACCGCGAAGAGAGGAAAGAAAACAACGAAGAAATGTTTCACTATTTTTTGATTGGAAGCGAAAGCCCGATGCCGGTGAACACTGAGGAGTTGACGGCATCAAAGCAAAGCTTGATCCCACGGGCCTGGTACTGCCGAGTGTTGACGGTACACGCCCGCAGACTTAACGAATTGTTTTTATACACTACGGGAATCTTAACACCAAAAAAACCCACTCTTTCCTCGAATCGTCCTGCTATGGCCTGCAATGTTGACACGGATGGTAGACAAATTAGTTTCTATTTTAAATGTACTAGGCCCCTAAGATTGTTCATGTGTCAAGGATTTTCCAAAATGTGATTTTCAACTGTTAGACACTCACTCGCAGAAAGTTACCGACCTACTTGTGGTGTCTAGCTAAGCCAAGCTTTATCGTGCCCTTTTTGATCGGGCAAAACGGGGAACCTAAGCCTACCTGCTTTAGAATAATCTTGAGGTGAACTTTAAAATGTCGAGGTTATCATTCTAATCAACCAGAACCGGTGAAATTGCTTTAAAGGCAGGATATACTTTTGGTAATTGTCAAAGACTGGTATCCTCACTTGGTGTATCCCAACATATGCCTATGCATAAAATAACAAACCAGTGAATATTTGGGCTCAATTGGTCTTCAAAGTTGCAAGAAAGTATTGAAAGAAAAAACAGCCTTGCTGCATATAGTAAGTTGTGTGCTTTCAAATGCCTGAAAAAGGCTTCATGCCCGAAGCCTTTCTCAGATTCAAATATTTTAGTGAGAAATTACCTCTTTCTCAAAAACTACATTACTTCAGAGGGAGTCGTTCCTCACAATGTTTTATAATATCAGCATTCCTACCTAGTAAGTTTTTATGGTAATGTTTTTCTTGAGTAATTACCAAAAGTATCCACTGCCGTTAACGGTCCCACAGCCGGTGGCCTGCTTCTATTGACCAACCCTACAAGATAATACATCTCCCACGGTTCTCAATAACGTAATGCATGCATCAATATTCGTTCAACAAATTCATCTCAAATATGTTTACCTTTGACGCGAATTGCTCATGCACCCCATACACGTGGCCCATGTACATCGTGTACTCACATATCTATTCCATAGTCAACCGAATCATAGTACTAAACATGTATACAAGTCACCTTCATTGTATATTTATCCTACAAGTTATTCATCCGCCATATTCAGGCAAACTGATGACGGGCAAATATGGCGCCATTTCTGTTTCCCAATAGTAATACTATATTCAGAAAATGCCTACGGTTGGATGTAGTATTTTAGATAGGCTAACGAGCGGACTCGGCCCCCCTTGGGATTCGGAGTTCTGATTGAACGAGAGACAGTTCTTGTCAAAATAGCCCCAATTTAGTTTCCAACCGTTTGAAGATAGAGCCGATTGAGTATTAGCCAGTGGGTGTTAAGGGACATTCGACGTGCATTTATTATTTTACAGAGGACTGTATAAATGCAACTATGCATACTTAAATGCAAATGCATTATGAAATAGTGACACTGATTATGTGAGCGACGTCACGCGTCTTGTTTAAAAAAACACTTTTAAAGAGGGGAAAACAAAGAAAGACAGAACCATATATAGAAGCTTACGGAAGGATCACAAACTTTCAACTGGTCTCTGATGATTATGTACTGAAATCCACACTTTACACGAATAATCGGTCATAGGCCTTAATTGTGATGGTTACAAATGCAAAATAACTTGCTTCGCTGCATGAAGATTCCCGAACTAAAAGTAAGGTACAGAAGAAACTTTTACTTAAACGATTTTAGAAACTTTCTTATTGTCGCAAAAGCAATAAAAATTTGTCGTGTTACCATGTGATTGTACGCAATCTCGCCCCCCGTACCAGTATTTTGACAGATACCTACTTTCATGAAAAAGGTAACAGCTAACACTCACAGTAAATATCTCAAAATTCAACAACGGTCCGAACAAAATGGCAAATTGCTCCATGTCTTTTCGATGAAAACTTCTCTACGGAGCTAAAATGCGCAAAGTTCTAGCAAACAAGGGACCTTTTAGATAAAGTCGTAGCGAAATGAGCTTCGGTCGAAAACTATAGCTATACTGGCTGTTCTTGTCTCAGACAGACTTTATTGAAAGTTAATGAAAAAATTACGACACTTTTGAGTTTGTATAACGCATATGCATTGACCTCGTAAAAAAACAGACACACAAAAAACAACCCACCTTGCTTCTAATACATTTAAAGGCACAGTACCTATAGTGAATGCATCGACTGCTAGTCTTTTGATCCCAGTCGCTGTAAAGTGGGCGTGGTGTATGTTGGAATTACGTCACACTAAACCATTACTATGAGGCGATGAAAGTACTTTCGGTGGAATAATTTTGTCGTGGGAAACTTGTACGACTTCTTTTAACAATTGCTTGATTTGATAATCCGGTAATTACTAATGGCACGTACTGGATGTAAAAGCTGGACTGAATTTCTCCCTTTCTATGCAAGTTTATGCAATTTGCTTTTTCTCGTCGCTGGTTAATCTACAGAAAGCGCGGGACGCCTGAGACTATTTCCCCCAAACATCCAAACATACCATCTGAAGATAGGGCCATTTCCAACCGAGCTTCTTCCCCGTCTGCTGATTGGCCGAGCACAGGCCAACTCGTCGCCCGCCAAAGTTTAACAGCGTTTACATTTCCCGGGGGAGAAACACGAGCCCGCAGTAGCGGGAGCAATTTACCCTCAAGGTAGATAGTATTACGCAATTTCTGGCCAACCTACACTGGTGTAATTGGATATGCTGGAAATCCAATTTTGGTAAAAATCCACTTTTTGCAGTTCCTGAGCATTTTGTCTGTTTCTGTAGTGTTCATTGAGGCACTGATTGCCTGTGTACTTTAGGGCGTGTATAACCGCAGGCTTTTTTTTTTTTTTTACCGAGCAATGCGTTCCGTTGCGAGACTGAGGATGGCCAAAGCTAGATAACTGCCGCAGTGAGGTAGTACTACTATTAAGAATTGGTGTACAAAATAAACGGGGATGGGTAACACGATCAATATTTTGACTGAAGACCCAAATAAAGAGATTACTCAGCACATTAAGCACGCAAGTATGTAATCACGCAAGCAAGACAGCTGGGAGGACAATCATGCAAGTAACCAAACAGTCAGACAAGCCAGCGATGCACAAATGTTGTAAAGGAACGATAATTACAATCTGAACACTTACTTGATGGAGCAGGTACGAGTACCATTTGTGCTGAGAAATATATTTGATAGATTGAAACTGCCTTCGACTTTGCGTCGGGCATTTAGTATTTGCTGTATGACATAGAGAAAACCCACCAGTAACCGCTAGTCCTATATGCTGTTTTCTCGAGAGAATTTTGTACGTTTTACACAATCGGACATTTTCACAGGCTGATGTTTATTGCAAAGGATTGGGATGAATGTCTATTTCAAAAAATCAACATGTATAACCAGCAAAATAACAAGAGGGCTCCAGTGTGTGCACGCTATTATGTACGCTGCCGACTATATGTAGACGTGCCAAGGATGGGACAAGTAAACATGCACGTGAAGCAATGTGGCAAGTAGGCAAAACGGCAGACAACCAAGCAAGCAAGCGAGCTATATCAAGTGGGACAAAATGATATGTATATATAAGCAATTGGGTAAGAAAACATGTAGAAAATCACGCAGGAAACTACACTGATTAAAATAACCAGGTACCAAAAAGGCAAATGGTTCTTAATAATAACAAAATACTGAACAAATTTACCGTAATTTGCGAAAGTTGGCCTTATTAGATAATCTAATACACGCAGCAAATACCCACGGCACCACTTATTGCTTGAAACAAAAAATCCTACAAGGGACACAACAATATGAACATTGTACGGTATCACTCGTGCGGTGTGACTACACTTAGACAGCTACCCGAACAATAAGAAGTTCTCTAATTGAGGTTAAGTAAAGTTAAGGCCAAGACATCTTGAAGTTCAGTTACCCGCAACACCCATCTAACAATACCGACCATTATTCCTATACTCGACAGCATGCCACCTTTATTCATCCCCCTCCAAACACCAGATTTCATTCTCCTCATCGTTTCAGTTCCCCTCCAATTGTACCCAGGACGCAACCGAACACCATTCCAAAAGAACTAACTACCAAACCAGACGCGCCCGTTTCCACCCATAATCGAACCGCTGCTTCACTTATTTTCTCCCTGCCCTGAAATTTAAAACCCCCAGGCCAGATGATGGCAAAGTGGGTACGATATACCGAACACTTGTAACGGGGAACGGTTAGCTGTTGTTATGAGCTCCTCTCGTTGTACCCGTTGTATAGCTCCCCCATACGGTGCAATATAAAGCTCTCTCCCTCTATGTATTGTACAACCATACGGGACCCAAGCTTCTCTTCTTATTAGGTTAACCGATTTTGGGGACTAGCTATAAGGTTTCACTATGACGCGGAGGGGGAGACTGTTAGAGTTGGGATGAGGGGGGAAGTGCGTCATGGGAGTTGCGAGACGCCCTCGCCCGTTTGAAGGATGGATAGTAAATACGAGGGAATGGATGGTGGACTTATATCATATTACCTTTAGATATTGGTCAATGTCATAATATCTTCGCAAGGGTGAAACAAAAGATTCGAGAGGTCGCCACAAAATCGCCTTTAAGCTGTTTCACAGTGAATAAGGCTCACTTGCTGATTACATCGTTGCATGCAATGTAGAAAGACAGGAACTTTGAAGACCGTCTGAACTAACACCAGTCTCTTTAAGAACTCCAAAAGATCTGAGCTGCGTGTTTATTAACACCACGACTTGTACGGAATAACGTAGACATACAAGAGAGATAGAGCCAGCAAACAAATCTTTGAAAAGTATAAAATATACAGGATTAGTCGTTGCAAACGGCGTATAGTAACGTCAAAGGATCTACAGAAATCCAAAAAATAACAGTTTGTTATCTGTTGCATAACCCTTATGAGAGACGTTTTCCGAATCATTCGTACAAATAAAAGCAAAGATTGTACAGCTTTACCTACCAATAAGAAAAACAGGGTCTACAATTATCCACATCCTGCTCACATCACCTTAATTGCCAACTAATAAATATATCTCTGCAACCATACCGGTAATTCGGCAAAAGTTAGAGGGGGTGGGTGGGGGGGGGGCTGGGATTCGATGCTATAAATTGTCATACGACTCGTGATGGCTTCATAAAGAACAGGGTTTACAATACCCGACTCAAACACATTAATTTACCTTTGTACACGTGGGAAATATGATTTCTATAAGTTTGTGTTCGCTGTCTCTGATCTGACCAATCCAATAATTAAACACCACCGAATGTGTTCCCGATGATTGATTGATAGTGATAATAAGTCGCCCCTGCCATATTTTTGTTGTTGTCCCTCACCACCAAACGCAGAAGCGGTCTCCCATTCTTTCTTACGGTTTAATTGGTTCAGATGCCCGGGGAGTTTCTCTTTTTCCCCCAGCTTCAGTTTCCTGTCACATAAAAGCTTGTTTTCCTATTTTTTAAAACAAACTATCAGGCGCGCGTACCGGAGCACGTAAACCGGAGCCATGTCAAAACAGCGTTGTACGGTGAATACACACTGGCTGTCCCTGTGGTTGCAAGACCCCGGCGAAACAACGAGTTGGGCCCGCTGGACATTTCACTGCACACAGTGTTTTTTTTCTCATGTGTGGGTTTAAACATCGGAAACCGAGTTGATGCTAGTGTAGGGTCACCTGTGGTTTAAACAGACGGCAGGCGTGGGTTTTCGTGAAGCAATCAAGAGAGTTACCGCACGTTACCAACCAGTGAGGGAATCGTGGTGTTAGGTCGGGATTGCATACAAAAGGAAGTTCCAAACCCTGTTTGCAAATTCTGAGTAAAAAACATTTACACCCGAAGTAACTGGCCAACAAATAAAGATCAATACTTGACAATAATCAAAACATTGTGTTTTGTGCAAACTACATGTACATGACTGTTTTCTGTTTAGTGTCTCAAAAACCTGAAACTTTGATGATTTAAGCTTCAGTGCATTTCCATTCAGTTTACTGTGTGGCTTCGTGTATACGGCGTTGCAATATTATGCAACTGCCTGTCCACATAGCTTGATCTGCCTACCAATATAACTTGACCTGCATGCCAATGACCTTAACCTGCATGCTAGTTTACAATGACCTGCCTGCCAAGAAAACTCTGCCTGCCGGCAAACCTTGACTTTTTACCAACAACCAATGACCTGCCAGTCGACAACACTCTTTTCCCGGCCTGCCAACGCACCTTGACCTGCTAGCCAACAACCCTTGACCTGTCTGCCTAAACGTGTCTGCTTTGACATTTAATACTCTTGATCTGTCTTCGACATACTTTTACCGGTCCACTGACAATTAATGATATGTCTGTCGACATACCTTTACCTGTATACTGACAATTAATGATATGTATGTCGACATACCTTGACCTGTATAATGACAACTCTTGATCTGTCTGTCTGTCGAAATACCTTGACCTGTCTGCCAACAACTGCTGGCCTATCTGCGCACAAACTTTGAGCCACAAGTCTGATTAACTGGACATGTTTGCATCCACACCTTGACTTGTCTGTTCAGACACCTTGACTTGTGTGCCCACATGTCATGACCGTTTGCCCACATGTCATGACCTGTATGCCCACACGTCATGACCTGTGTGCCCACATGACATGACCTGTGTGCCCGAATGTCATGACCTGTATGCCCACACGTCATGACCTGTGTGCCCACATGACATGACCTGTTTGCCCGAATGTCATGACATGTGTGCCCACATGTCATGACCTGTGTGCCCACATGTCATGCCATGGATGCCCACATGCTATGACCTGCGTGCCCATCTCATAATCTGCGTGCCCACGTCCTGCGTGCCCCCATGTCCTAACCTGCGTGTCCACAGGTCCTAACCTGCGTGCCCACAGGTCCTAAACTCTGTGCCCACATGGCACGACCTGCCTGCCAGCACACACTGACCTTCATGCCTACTACATCGACTTGACTATCTTTATAGGCTTATATTGACCAGCATGCAAATAAAACCTTATTTTAGCTTTGTATGTGTAACAAAAACTGTTTAACGCACGGGGTCAGTATTTCCGTAGCAGTGACGTCATGCCATCCGTCCACTGAATAAAATGGCATCGTACCCACCTTTAATTCATCTTTATTTTTAGTAAACCAAAAGACTTTTATTCTGTTTGAAATTTCCACAGGCTTTCAATTTCCGTTTACAGAAACATGTTATGCCTCGATAAATCTAATAAATGGAGACAAAAGGGGCCAAATATGCCTTATGATTTGAATATTAAATTGACCTAGATAGTGGCCGATTCTATCATCGTATCAAGAGACACTGGACGAGTCCTTTGCCCGTGTGATGTATTGCATCGGGGTCCAGGCAGATCTGCAATGGCTCCTGTGCACATATTGACTCATTTAGATGCGGCCAAATACAACTAATTACCTTGAGTGAAAAGAGACGTGCCCTGAATCTACCGTCCCCTAACAAACCAAAATGCTATCTATGGCATATTTTCTCCTTTGCGTCCCTCACGATCTGTCTTCTCTTAATTTGACTGCAACCAAAGACATAAAAGATATCCAGTGGACTCAACTGTGTGTGTTCCCTCCTTCATTGCTATGCGTGAGGTGCTCTCAATTAATTCTCCCATCAGACCTAAGGTTTCTTATAATGCACAAAAAAAGTGGTTTTAATTTGACACCGGACGCCTTCTATTTCTTGTCTTTCTTCTGCCCATTTTTTGTTCCCGTATCCTCCGTCTCTGTGTTCATCAGGCCACCGGAGGATACGGGGTCTAGGGCGTGGCGCCAGCTTGCCTCCCAGCTAGACCGTTCCGTATCCTTAACCACCGCGGGGTAACCCAATCTCCTTCAGATGCCAGTGGGTCTATTTACACCGGGTTTACCTTGCTCTTCATCCTTGTCTGGATGATGATGAGGAGGAGGAGGAGGAGGAGGAGGAGGAGGAGGAGGGGGGGGGGCGACCTCCAAGATCTTCTAAACGATTGAGGAGACCGTCAGGGCTGTACACGACTGGCCAAGATGATTGGTTGGTCAGGGGTTAATCAATAGGACGCGATCTAAGACATATATTGGATGTGAGAGAGGAGTCCCGTCGAGAATGGTTGTCAACTCACCAGGAGGGACATTCGTCAAGAATTTCATCTGATAACTAATGTATTTGACTTTCAAGATTTAAGGGTCTCGCCGTGGTCGATTTTTACATACTGAAACACCTTTTGGGTCAAGACTTTTTTTTTTAAAAGTTTCTTAAAAGTACCTAACATTCTTAGAAGTTCTTCCCAAAGTCATGTTACTTTCTTGAAATCTTTGAGCTTGTTATTAAAACAAGAATGTATAGGCCTATACAAAACATACGTAATTACGAAGATTGGCTCTTTTGATAAAAAAGGGCGCTGATCCGAAATATTTATATATATATATATATATATATATGTATATATATAAAATTTGTAGGGTAGATGGCCTTATCTTTCGATTCAAACCGGACCTTCGTCAGAGGCATAAACGAGCACAAACGAAAAACATATCCATTTATAGCAAAAAAGAGAGGCAAAGAACAATAAAAACTGGAACTGCAAACAATTCTGTCTAAAAACTTAATCAATATCTTCTTAAATGTAATTTTTACAACTTAGCCTTCTTCACGAACTTTTAGCTGCGTCCTGTCTAACTCAAAATTCAATGCAAGGCATTACTATTTCCCCCCCTACATCTGGAGCTCTCCGATCATGCCTGATGTGTCCTGCTGGCTGGCACGCAGCGGTCTCGAGTGCCTGACTATTCGACCCCTCAATCAATTACACACCATTTGCAGTGAGTGATGTCCCTGACAATGAAGACCGGTTTCCGGACCAACCCAAGCATGCCATGCCAGAGGGGATAGATTGCGTTGCTCTCCCCCCCGCACAACCCCCCTTACTCACGCTCGCTGGAACCAATGATGCATCGGAATAGATTGATGACAACATGCATGCATTCTCGAATCTAGCAAACGCCAGCATCTTGAATAACTCCATTTTAAACAGCCACCTTTCCCCCAGATAAGGCTCTGAGAGCATGTGTTGCATTTTGAACCACTTTTTTATACAAGCGGTCCATTTAAAATGGAACAAGTAATTCTTCACGTGATTGAACAGGCTTAGAAAAGGAGGAAAGACAGTCCCTTTACGCGATGAATTCCATGAAGGAAAACGGACGAAAAATTCAAATTTCAAAGAAACCATACTTTGGGTCTCATTCATCATTAACATCAATGAGGCAGCAGGTCAAGGGCACCACATGTGTAAATCATAATAAAGTAAACAAGCGCAAGAGAGCTACACAAATCCAAAAACTCTTCGTGGTGTATGAAATTCTAGATTACAGCTACGGAGAAAACGAGAGACTGATTGATGTGTATTACAAACATTTCCTCTTAAAAACAGTTTTTTATTTTACGAACACCAAAGAGTAGTCACAGGTCGGAAAGAAAAAAGAAACGTTGAGTGGGCGGAAAAAAAACATCTCACAATTAGTGGATCGACTTGAAAGTCGAAAAGAAAGATTGGTTTACGGTTTCAGTAGCACAACAAATCTGATGAGCTTTATTGCTTCTCAAGCAAAACAATACCAGGTGGAATGCAGTTTAGATGGTTTCAATAACAATGGCAAATTATAATGACAGCAGATCCCCGGACAATTTGCAATCCGTTCTTGCACTGTTTTGAAGAACAACAATTAGACAAGAAATCCGGCCCTAAGAGAAGAAACCACAGGAAAAGCAACGCTACGGGCCAATAGTAAATGTATTTGTGAATAAAAGGTACAAAACGAAGATATAAGATTACTGTAAAACAAAATGAAGTTGAGACTCAAATAAAGTGAGAATGGGAGTGCTATTGTACACTGCGTAAAGCACAGCTTGAAATAAATAGCCGTGGCAAATTGCGTGTCCTGCATCTTTCTGAAGCTCTTTAAGATTCGCAGCTGACAATCTTCCCTCGGATGTCATCACGGGCACCCTCGCCCTCTCTCGCTCTCTCCATCAGGGCCCCGGCAAGTCATCTCCATCAACGGCACTCCTGATTTATAGCTGCTCGTCACGGCAAATCGACTCATTCCCGTCGGAAACAGGAAAAGGTAATTCCCGCATCATGCTAAACGACCACCAAGGGAAGGAGAAGCGAGAGGAGAGAGAGAGAGAGAGAGGAGAGAGAGAGAGAGAGAGAGAGAGAGAGAGAGAGAGAGAGAGAGAGAGAGAGAGAGAGAGAGAGAGAGAGAGGAGAGAGAGAGAGAGAGAGAGAGAGAGAGAGAGAGAGAGAGAGAGAGAGAGAGAGAGAGAGAGAGAGAGAGAGAGAGAGAGAGAGGGGAGAGGGAGAGGGGACGAAGGGGGGGGGGTAGATAAGAGGCAGGTATACCAGTGGACTTAGTAATGATGAGAAAAATAATACCAAGCTGTTGGCTGTAGTAAAACTTGAGAACAAATAACTAAGAGAGCTGGCAGGGAGAGAGAAACCTTATGAAGAGAATGAATGAAACAAACTTTTCGTTTTCGCTTTTCTTTAACGGTTTTGTGGAGAAAGTCAGGGAATTTTACCAGCACTACAAAAATCTGAGCTCGACCTCGATTGGCCGTAAGGGTGTCTCGATCGCACATTGCCTGCGTTGCGCTGGTGAGGGGGGTTTTATGCAGACTCACGGGTGCAGTGTATGCGAGAGTACGACCCGGCCGCAGATAAATGCGGACACAAACGAATTTCCACTGAATAATGTATTTGTTGGGAATCTTAAACGCCAAATCGAATGTCCCACTAGCCCAAGATTGCTGGGGGTACTCGTTTCGTTGTATGCTGAAAAGTCATAATGTAGTTGTGGTGAGGTTCCTTTTGATGGTCAGTTGAGTATTGGAACGGTTCGCGTAACAGGTAGATATAACAGGTAGATATAGTGACTCACTGCATTATATCACATTATTTAAAAAAAAAAAAAAAAAAAAGCTCACTGGGGCTAAGGCTAGGAGGCACGAAGTGTTCCCAGGTCTATCGAAGAAAGTATTCAATTATGTTTCTTCACAGAGCAATTTATTCGCTTCAAATCAGTTAACAACTTGCGACTACTTGCAAAAATTAAGTAACAACAAAAGTCTACACAAAGAAGAAGAAGAAGAAGAAGAAGAAGAAGAAAAAGCCACATACCTTACATTGAGAAGAGATTTCACATTCTAAAAAAAAAACAGTCTTTTTAATGTAATCTGAGTGCATAATATACGGCCGTCTACTTGAACAATAATAGACCTATCTATCTTAGTTGCCAAATCAATGTTTAGGAAGATTGGACATTTTTCATAAAATACTTTGAGTTTCTTCATCTGGGTTGTCAAAGTTAAAAGTCCAAGCAGCATTCACAAATGAAACTACCGATTTCAACGATGGTTATTTTCTGAGCATCGTTCGTTGAATATTTACTAATCGGTCTGAGTTATACCTCAAGACACTAGATACGTGTACCATTGAGAAAGACAAAAACTAATTATTAGCTCTACTTTTAACAGCATTTCATCAATTGTTCATAGAGAATGATGTATTGGTAATGATCGAAAAAAAAAACCACCTTATCGACTTTAAAAACTGAATTTTTATAAACTTGATAACGTGAAAGGTTCGCGTCTGAAATCAGTGCGATGCGCGATAAAGTGGCCCCCATGTTATGTAGATTTGGCAAATCAAACTTGATGTGCACAGACCTCACCAATGACTGACTGTTCTTCGGTTGTTTTCTCGAAAAATGCGACTTCCCTTTTTGGTTAAAATTTCACATGCCTGTTGTCTAGATGTGTTCAAGGGACATTTGCTTCGTAAACCCAATGATGTAAAAACACGGCTTTGATTTATGACTCGACGGGGAAGTTATACAGAGAGACATGCTTAAAAACCTTCCCTCCGGAATGCCGAAAGCGTTGGTTTGCGACCATCGATTTAAACAAGAAAAAGTAACCTGCTTTGTGTAACAGCATTGATCGAAACACACATGTATATATCGCCCTTCAATACAATGTACAAACAAGCCAACAAACTTGGAGTTGTGACACAATAACTAGAAAGTAATTAATACATCTGTTTTCCTAATAATGTAATTATATAGCCCTTTGCTTTACAATGTGCATACTCAAATGCGCTTGTTCAATAATGAGGTCTCGCGTATTGAGTTTAATAATATCAGGCAGTTTCGACTTTCAATTAAGTATGTATCAGTTGCAGTAATAAGCACTGTCAACATAAGGAGTACTGCAATATCTATACAACGAGAGAGAGAGAGAAAAAAACTAATAATGACAAAGCCCCAGGGCAGTGTTTATGTCACTATGCTGGATCCTAACGTTATTGGAACAAATTATATCGAATATAGAGCTGTGCATGCAATGCTGTTAGAATACAAACAGTCGCCGTGGTCCCGTTTTCGATAATATTATACGCACAGCGTGCAGGAAGTTCGGTCGCTAGTTTCCAAGTGAACTTCAGATTTGCGATACTTTACGTAACGAATCCTCGGGTTTGAAGATTCTTTTCTAGTATTAAATAGAATCAAAGGAGGCTTTGTTTTGAATATTGGCTTGTCGGTTGAGTTTTGAGTGTGATGGGAGCTTCCCACCTTTAAAAACATGCCTTAGTTACCACACTTGTTTTTACATGTTAACTTCTCTTAATGAGTAATATTTAGGTTTATTTGTCTATGTTTTTGGTTCTGTGACTTTTGATTTCTTAAAACTGTTTGCGGGGAACCTTCGAACTTCTATTCTGCGACTATGCACAAACGAAATGCATTTAATATTTGCTTTAAATCACACATAGATCCTTGTCATTTGAAATTATTTTCACAATAAACACAAAATATACACGGAAACTCGTATACCCCATACTCTGAAAATTCATATAAAAAAACCGTCTAAACAATGTGGACGACCCCACGTAGTCACCAACCTTGTCCGCTGTGACACGACCTTGCCCCGTTTGTACAAACGGGCGGGGAACGATTTGTTTCGGACACGACGCTGCGAAGCGTCCAATAATTATCAATACTGGACTCCAATATAAAATTTTGAATCGTAGCGGCAGTATACAAGGACATATAAAGGGTTGACACGTGACCCGTGTTCCGCCAATCAATGACAAGGAACTGTGTGTGTGGTATATAAACATACTTATTATTATTTTTTGTACATATAGTAGAGTGGAACAAACATATTTTGGGAAAGAAAGGTTTGACACAACTTGTGTTCAACTAAAAATCGCAGTAGGCCTATTAATAGAACCGTGGTAAGTAAGAAACATGGATAACGAAACTTTGCAAGTCAAACACAAACGTGTAATAAGGATACCTCCATACCCCTACTGTGAACCAAGACGTTCTTAATGATATACTTTCAAGTTTGACTCTGATTAAAGTTTAATTGACAGGCTGAATATTATGTTTTATGAATTCTATCTCTGATTCAGCTGCCCACTATATAAGATATAATAATAAATAGTGAAAATAATAACCATTGTTACCATTATATACAGTGAAACGTTGTAATACCAATAACGGTATCGAGATATCCTTTGTTCATCGAATAACTTCGCTTTAAAAACAAAATACTTCCGGTGAACGTTGTATGCGTTTACTCAGTCGGCACCAAACAAAATTAATAACGTTCAAGTTAAAGATTATCTCGTGGTTGTTTTCCAAGAACTCTGTTCTCATTAAGCAAACAAGATAACTTGACTGGGTACAATGTACAATTACAACCACCGGCTACAATGAAGTAATTGTATTCTATTATGACAAAGGTAAAGGATTCAGAGAATGCTTCAGTCTTCATGAATATAATTAATCCACCAACAGACAAACAAGAGGAGAATCGGTCGTTAACCCTAGTGTAACACTTCTGCTGACCCGCCCGTGCTCATACAGTCCAACTCGTGTCTATCTCTCCCTCACTCGTCCAACAAACAATCTTAAGAAATATTTAACCCAAACCTCTCCGTTGAAAAGTAAAAAAAAAAAACAACGGTTGGACTTCGGGACGAGGTTTTCCCCCTCTCTCCCTTCATGGCTCTTGAAGAGAGACTTGGGTTAATATTAATTTCCAACTCGTGACTACGGGATCGGCAGCGTGAAGGCAGTGAAATGCGAAGGGGGCGATATCATGCTATCGCCGGCGTACCGGTTGGCATGTTGTCGCACTCCGTGAAGCCGATAGCGGAGAGTGATCTCACTGATGATGACGGCGTGCGATGATTGAAGAGTTTCGTGACGAGACAGAGAAATACCATTCAGACCTAGATAGTTTAACACCTCTTAGAAATGATTGAGATCTTCAAGTGAGCTTCTGAACTGTTTACTTTCCTTGTCTCAATTCAAATCAAGAATGTTAACAAACTATTATTACAGTGGCAAAACAAACAAAATAAAATAAATAGATAAATAGATAAATAAATCGAATAAAATAAAATGAGGTAATATTGTACCGTATCTTTATGTGCCAGTATACGATACCAGACAAGTCGAATAGTTGTCGAATATTTAAAATATGGCGAACAAAAAATCTTCAACACACAGAGCTTGAGCCAACAGCTCACGGCCGATCATGAAATCAGATTTTACAATCAGATCATCTCTGATCACAACATTTGCAGTGTTTGTTGGGTATGCTTTGTTGAATCAAAGTGAAACACAGTCTATTCGAGTTGTGTGGTTTTTTTCTCGCCCAAACATTACCATTATTTTACTCTCATCAGATTCTGCGACACGCACATACAGTTGAGTACATTATCTCTTGCTGTCATTTTCTTTCAACATATGAAACTTCATCAAAGACATCTAAAAACTCTAGCATTATAGCACACGAGCCATTCGTCCTTAGCATCTTTACCATCCCATGACTACGTCATGCATGCTTTACCCTTCACGTCAATCACAGTAGCACGCCATTTCCCCCACCTTGACAAAAAAAGAGAGCCGAAAACAAATACTCCAGTCTTCCCTTTCGTGACAGCCCAAAGTTAAGTATGGGTTAATGATCAACCCTTCAGTGGTTGACACGACGGGGTCTACGGGTACGGCAGACACGACTCACCCGAGCATTTCTCGTTCCAGTCCAGCTCTATTGTGGCCCAATCTGCATTACTTTTCCTCCCATCATATTCAATTCAACAGTAATCCACTGGCAGATCAGAATTTCTACATCATATTATTTATATCATTTATTCCCAGAAACATGAAAGATTATCACAAAATAAACTTTGCTGGTATTTCTGCTCACTATTGAATGACCCTTCAACCCAACCCCCCCAACAAAAAAATAAATATAAATATATAATAAAATATACCCACAGCAACTAAACCAAACTAAACAACCAACCACCCAATCAAACAAACAAACAAACAAACAAACACCCCAACAAACACCCCAACAAACAAACAAACACCCCAACAAACACCCAACAAACACCCAACAAACAAACAAACACACCAACAAACACCCAACAAACACCCCAACAAACAAACAAACAAACAAACAAACAACAAACACACCAACAAACACCCCAACAAACACCCCAACAAACACCCCAACAAACAAACAAACACCCCAACAAACACCCCAACAAACACCCAACAAACAAACAAACACACCAACAAACACCCCAACAAACACCCCAACAAACACCCCAACAAACAAACAAACACCCCAACAAACACCCCAACAAACACCCCAACAAACACCCAACAAACACCCCAACAAACAAACAAACAAACAAACAAACAAACAAACAAACAAACAAACAAACAAACAAACAAACAAACAAACAAACAAACAAACAAACAAACAAACAAACACAACAAACAAACAACCAAACAAACAAACAAACAAACAAACAAACAAACAAACAAACAAATAAACAAACAAACAAAACAAAACAGCAACAACAATAATAACAACAACAACAACAACAAAAACACAGCTTTAAAACAAATTGTCAATTGGGATAGTTGCACTTAGCGCACAATTAATTGAAATGATCAGAAACAATGCGCGTTATTCTCACTTTACTTAGTGAGCAAGAGCACGGTTAATTTAAGTGATCCGTTGCCGTCAACATTTTAGTTGGTTATACTTTTAACTTCGAAAAAGTTGTATAAGAACTGTCATTTAAGAAATGTCATTTATTTAAGTGGGCAGAAATTATACATTTTTAACTGTTATTTTACCATGTTGAATGAATGTTTGAATACCTAAATTGCATACTAATCTCCATAGTAATTGCACAGTTGAATGATATCATCAAATGACATTATTTTAAGGAAAGTCCTTTATTTTGTTAAATTGGTATTAATATATCAACAAGTTTGTAAGAAGAATAATTAAAATGCAGCTGGCGGAATCCTCTAGACTACTATTACTAAATACGCCAGCTGATGTACCTTCAAGGCAAGGCCCTTGTCGTTGCTCGTTCAGGAGAGCTTTAGGCTTCTCCCGGGCACTTCGAGTCGAGGGGACTGCTAAAGGGTCACTCCACGGGCAAAATTGTCCTTTCATGCGGCCCCAT
Organism: Pycnopodia helianthoides; assembly: GCA_032158295.1. NCBI lineage: Eukaryota > Metazoa > Echinodermata > Asteroidea > Forcipulatida > Asteriidae > Pycnopodia > Pycnopodia helianthoides. The sequence goes on from CM063243.1 coordinate 10,676,245, forward strand.
GAAGTGTCCAGCAAACCGAACAGGCAGTTCTAGGGCCCGTGAGCAAACTACGGCTCTCCCGCAACTAGCTCTGCCAAATTACACTTGAGAGTCCCCACCGCAACGCTTGATTGGGTCCGTTACCCCGTGTCAACACGGCCCACCAGAGGCACCCTATCAGAGGCATTGCTCCCCGACAAATGCGCTGCAAACACACAACCTGATTTTCCCCCGGTCTACCATTCCCAGTGAAAAAAAAAATCTACCCAAAAAAGAAGACGAAGAAGAAGAGGGGAACTGTCGGGGGCTTCCTCAAGCGAAACGCTGGATTATCTGCATCAATATTTTTAGAAAGTTCCGCATAAACACGTAGTGTAAACTTTGGTTTGTACTGGACGCGTGCAAGCTTTTCCCTAGATTTTACATGCCTAGAGATAATAAAGCAGGATTAAAAAGAAGAGGCTTTTGTGCGTAAATGTTTGAGCTTTACTGTCTTACCACTTGATGGGAATTCGACTCGTGAAGTCAAGTATCCCGATATGCAGAATATAGAGTAGGAATAACACGAGACAAGAGATTACAGGAAACTCTGACGAGATGTTTTCCTGTCAGCCTTTTTAAAAGTAGTTGGTCATTTGAAAGTAGTTGGTCATTTGAAATACATAATTACCCTGTAAAAGGGACATCAAAAAGGTGCACTTTCTAGACGCAACGGTTGTTATGTTTTTACAGAGTGAACTAACTTATATAGAATAATCTAGTAGTTTGAGTCATATTAATTTGTGTTAATACTTGAATGGGGAAATACCCGGTGGATATCAGGGGCTGTTGACACCAACTTCGTGTGTTTCACGTATTATTTTTTTTCCCGAGAGCTCTCCATGGGATCTACGGAATAATGCAACAAAAACAAGCACACGAGAATTCCCTCAAGTTTACCCGGCGACGGAACCTTGTGAATAAATTATACTTCTAATACAGCACAGAGCAACGCTCCAGCGGTTTAGGACAGGGTAACTCGTTAATCACCCTTGCTCTTTGAAAGGATTAAAATTGGATTTAATCCCATAGATTTGTTGCCATAAAGTCCCTGTCCGTATTGGTTTCCAGCACCTACTCAAACGGTTTTTCTAGTATTCCCATTTGCACATAAGAAAATAAGGAAATCTGGCGTCGACTATACGGCAGAGTGGATGACCGCCGAAAAAGAAGAAAAAAAATCTTAAAATCCACCTGAGACTCTAGACTTGTCTCTCACCAAAAAGTCAACATTGGTGTAAAGAATTTAGACGCTAATTAGCAGATTGCGGTACAAAGAAATGATATTTCGATCCAGTAATGCGAGCGATTCGTTGGTGGGGACGCAAGATGCGTTAGTGCAAAAGCGAGGGGGTTGCCGTCTTCAAGATGCGCCGAAAAAATGAGCCGTCTTGCGGGTGGTTTCAAGCAGGGACACGGTACATTAGCGCGTGTGTGTTTCGTTACTCGTCTTAATACTAGCTGGCCGCATATAGTAGTTGGGTGTGGGTGTCTTATTTCGCATGCGGTCAGTCTTTGCTCCGCGGCAATCGTTCCCAGATTTATTCTTTTTTTTTTTTTTTTTTTTTTTTTTTAAATGATCTCAGAGATAACGAGAAAGAAACTCACACTGATGGACTGTGTTATCATTTCATTGTTAACAGTTTAAATTGAATCGCTTGGATGGTTTTAATAGTGTGCGCGCTGTATGATGTTTTATGCTCAAGCTCCCAGGGAGTATAGTAGAAAAATCACCGATGCACCGATTTCATTTTGTTTCATGGTTTCTTATCTCAGTGGACCCAGTCGGGTCAGTGACCGGGGAAAGTCGTTGGGACGATGACCCCATATATCATTTTTGTTCTCCCCCCTCTCTATGCTTAGGTGAGGAGGTGAGTGACATGAAACTTTGGTCTCGAGGTTGTCCACATCCGCCGGTGACGAATGCGGTTTAAACTCTCCACTTACAACGAACAAAATAGCTGAAAAAACAATGGCTTGCCTTAACATAACGAGGAAATCATGACTGATTTTCATTACAACGACGTTTTGTTTAACTACACTCTGGCTATTCCGTTAATCTTATCATTACAGCGACGCTCTATGCTGCCTTACTATACAAAGCTAAACTTTCTGTTACAGTTCAAATTTGAAATGATAAAAACGATACACGTGCTAGTCTCTCTCTCCTCTCTCTCTCTCTCTCTCTCTCTCCTCTCTCTTTAAAAAAACAGACGACATAATTATTTTTAAAACAGTCATCCCTACCGTGGTTAACAATAACATTGACCACAGAAAATGAAGCTGTAAATTCAACAATAAATATCATGTTTTATAGAAAACCAATCAAGTTTAAAAACACACTTTTTTCAAAAAAATAAAAGTGAATAGTGATAAAAGTCATTAAACCCGGCTTCCACTATGATTGGGACCCCTAACTATTTTTAATTTCAGGGGGGGGGGTCTATGATTATTGCACAAAATTAAGCAACTAGCAAAACCAGAATACAAAGCTTGCTATTAAGTATTCGATAATGGTATGTATAGATTTGATTACCCTTACAGTGTTGTCGTGCGTCACACCGTATACCAAGACTGGTTAAATTGGCCCGACATTGACAAAATCGTGTTATATAGCCGTCACTGGTACCCTACTATAACCCACCGTGCGTCGAAACCGAGAAATCTAAAAGGCTTCGGGAAAAGGGTCTTCTTTCATATCCCTTCTTTCTGTTGATAATTCGGGGTCGTTGAGCGGGCAAGGTTTGTGTATTTAAGAGTAGATTCGTGTCATTAATTCACCACATCTCTCTTCTCCTCTTTTTTTTTTAGAGTAGAGTAGTTGGTTTAGGACAATTTTGGAAGATAAAAACAGATAGAAATTTAACCTCTGGTTTTCTGTTTATGGGCATTTGGGTAAGTTTGGGGTGAGGTGTTCAAGACTTGGATGTCAGTCCAAGTTGGTTCACAACTCTCCATTTGTCACGGTTACCAGCAGGATTTATTATGAATCACGTCATCAAGTCAAAAGCTCAAGATTTTTGTTTGTTTTAAAGGAACATTACAGAATTGGTTTTTGCTAACAAAACAGTTGCTGGCAGTGTAAGCACTTTATGTAATCCACCATATACATAAACTGACAAACCTGTAGAAGTTTGAGATCGATCGGCCATCTGGGTCACGAGAAAATAGTGAAAAACCGATTACACATTTGCATGAAATCATATAGCTTCAATAAATGATTAAAACGCTCACTGAGCGATAAACTCCAATCGGAAAATTAGTTAATTCATTTCTCAACAAATATGGCATTTCAGACAGAAATATTTCAAGGGATGTTTTCTACTATCATCATCATTAGACCGTGTAAATTTTATGTAAATCTGTGATCAAAAAGTATATTTTACAAGTTTTTTCTTACCAATTTATCATGTTCCTTTAAGTATTTTTTTTTATATATATAAAGTTTTGGGCCGAGGAAGTTTCTCTTTTTGACCTTTGCAGTACGAATCAATGTTTGATTAAATTGGTCGTGTTGAATCTTGGAAGAGGCAAATTATTGTTAAACGTCCACTCTTTTATATGTGTCCCTTTTCTTCCTGCACCGAACCTGCCGGGGTAATTCGAGTGTGGGCTGCAACTGCCTGATTTTGGAATACATATTTGTTCGTTGTCTTGGAAACTGAAGGTTTGGACTAGTGAGTTTCACTCAAAGCGAACACATCAGCAGACCTTGAGCGGAGACTAACACTGCAATTACATTACACAACCACCATCTACGATAACACCTGCAGTGGAGACTAATTCCTCCGTGGTCTTTGGTCCGGGTTGTTCACTTTTACGCCAATAATGATGTGCTGGTTTTGCTCATTTTATCAACTCTTCTCGTTTGTGCCAGAACACGGTTTATCCTGGTTTTGCCATTGTATTCTTTACATGCGGTCACACGGTTCGGCATGCCAGGGGAAATCACGGTTCCCGGTAAAGAGTTCCAAATACCATTAGGTGGTAGGGGCGGAACCACTTTAATGGCAGAAAGAGGGGCATTACTTTTCAAACAGATTCACTGCGACTCAACATCTGAAAGATCCGAACAGAATCTGAACGATATACATGCCTATGATTTACTATAAAATCAATAATCGGTACATTAACGTAGTGTAACATTATTTTGCTATAGCTAATTGAATACAAAAACTGGTGACTGGCGAAAATCATTTTGAGAACCCTTAAAAATGGTGCACGGTTAAAAGTTTGATTATTTTCAAAAAATCCTTATAGTAAATACCTTTCAAGAGTCATACACAAAGAGAAACATCCATTAGCCATAACAGTTGAAAAAAACACAATGAAATCACGACTGTATAATTGTACGGAATCGCCTGTTCATTTTAGTCAATAACATGAAATTCCCGTATGACACGATATTTGTTTGCCAAATAACCGTGATCATACATGCATTGACATGGGAAGCAATTAGACAAATTGATCAACAACATTGAAGCAGGGATGGAGATTCCCAGCTAGGTGCATGTGCCGTGGCATCAAGTTAGCGGATTGTTCCGTTTAAGAAAACATTTGGCCTATCCGCTGGCACTCTTGTATGACTTTGGGATTTGAACAACTCCCGTACCACGGGAACGGTCCACAAGACCAAACCACCGTGCCGGGCTGATGCTCACGAACGCTATACCGTACAAATTGGCAAGCCGACCGGCACGCCGTCAGCGATGATGGGGGACAAAAGTCAAAACAAGTACAAATTTGGACGGGCAATTAACAAGCTCATGAACCAACAGAAATGATAAAGCACAAAAACAAACCCGGACGCATACCGTGTTTGGTATGCCGTAGACATACAGTGACTTTGGACTCCCATGGATGATGCCAGACTCCGTGGAAATACCCACAGAAGAAAAACACACTACGGCCAGCCAGGTCTACTAAACCTGCATGAAATTTGCTATACATATAGACAATCAGATTTCTGATTATGACAATAAGACGGGTATCCAGACAGTGGGGGAATACCTTAATATGAAGTAGTCAATTTGTTCAGGAGATTGTTTGGAAGAGAGGGGCTTCGTTTTCTGTCTGTACATGCCTACATCATACACAGACTATATAAATGTTTATTAACATATTATGCAATAATTGCATTGGGATAAAGAATGCTAGTTTTTTTTTCTTACCTATGTTGTGGTTGTGTACATTAATTTTATGAACGAGTGGGTGGATATGTTGGTTTGGAAATGCCGATGACAATTCATATTGCGTTACTTGTGTTATTTTACAATTGAACGAATCAGCATAAAACACTTTCATGTTGTTATTTTAAGACACGACGCGAAAATAATTGAAGAAGCTACAATGAATGCTTCAAGAGATACTTTATACAAGCTGTAAAGACCTATCTAAACATCCTCTTTTCTTTTTCAAGTAAGTTTTTCAATAGTAGGGCCTAGTGTGCAAATATCGCAAAGTTTGCATTAAATGTACAATTTATGCAGGCGTCATTTACCGACAGTCCCCCATAGTCGTTTATCTGCAAATTGTGTCTCTTGTCCGAAGCCCTGACCGGTCTGTGTGTATACCCAAACCAAGGTTGGCAAACGTCAGATTGCATCTGCGTACAAATGGAGCTTTAACTTAGATATCTCGCAACCACGCCCTTCAGACCTTCGGTGTCAATTAAATTTAAAGGTTTGAATCTCAAGTGTGTTGACTAAAAACATTTTAACCATCGAGGGTACACGTTTGGCGTTTGTTCAAAAATTGGGATTCGGTGACTCAGAGCTGACCGAGATTACAATTAAAGACGGCTGATACGCAGTCACGTTTTCCACCATGTTTTTTTTTTTTTCTTTCAGGCAACACTAATTTTAGCCGTTGCAATCTAAGTTGTGAGTTTGCAGGGTCAAAATATTGTTGACATTTACACTGAGAGGCAAGTAGAGGCAACAAGTAATATAATTAGAGTACATGGTGAATTTTTAGGATATTGTCCAAAATTAATTGACAAACCCACGGGAAAAGTATGTTTAAAAAACCTTTAAAAACTAAACCAGACTAGTCATTACGATCAAGCAACAAGTATAACACGTTCCTTCATCATTATATACTTGAAGCCGTTTGTATACAAACCGTTTTATGTAAAAGGGAGAACATTTTTTGGGGGGAGAGCATACTCATTGAACCCCTAAGTATCAACACACACCATTAAAAAAAACCTGTGATTTTCTTTAAAAATCAAACTCGGTGGTCTCGTTTTATAGGGGGGGGGGGAGGGTGTGACCGGTTTATGTTCTGTTAATTTTGTGCACGTTCACACCGTGCTTATTTCGAATGTGCCAAATTGAAATATTTATATGGAGGATTGGTATTGGGTATAAAGTGTACAATCAGTGAGCTTCCAGATTGACATTGTTCCAATTAATTGTTGTATAATTACAAATCCTGTACTACTATAATGTCTTTCAGTTTGTCGATGGGGTAACTTATCGCGAAAATCAATTAGACCTGAACTTATAAAGGTGTTCGGTCAACTCAGTTTATGGAAACAGACTGGAACAATCTCTCTTTCAAACTTAAAATATCGCTTAATTGAGTTGAATTAAGAAGAAGAAAAAAAACCCTTTTTTTTGAAGTGAGCTCAGTAATTGGTGAGGTTTTGAACACTTGAAGGGGAATTGACACTTCGACAATACGAGACAAATAGCGAATCGGCCGTCAAAAGAGGGCGCTTACATTTACACTTGGCTGGTTTGCTTTAACTCACTGAACCAAGACTAGAGCCTAAACGTTTACTATAAATTATTTTGTATAAACTCCTGATAGAAAGAAAGAAAACAAAAACAAACAACAACAACCACAACAACAAACTACTCCGCAGACTTCTACTCCAAACAGTCGTTAGGCAGACAATCAAACTCGCACGGTTCATTCAACTTCGAGAATTTACAAACAACAGAAACATGGCCCTAATTATGGTTTTACTTCCAATTTTAAAATAAAATTGGTTCTCTTAAGTGTGCCCTGCCACAAATCAATTTCTCTTGGAATATATTTTCATCTGAAATACTACCATTTGCCGAAACTTTTTGTCTGAATCCGTTCTAACTACATTTCTGTACATGGAAAGAAAAATAGGCACAGCGGGGCCGTAATACGAGTTTCGCCAAACGCAAGCTTTTATATTGCAACGAAACTTTAACAGGCTCCGGTTATTTTTAGAATGTTTCCTGTTTTACTTTTTATGAATTTCTGTCTGAATACACATCCGACAGCACAATTAGCACCGATAACGGGATGTTCTGAATAAGAAACAAGAACAAATATTTAGTTGTATGTGTGGGAGGAAAACCCCACTGGGGAAAACCCACGCAATCTCCGGTAGAGACTGAAAACCCAATCCACATGCAAGGCTCCGGTCTGAGGTGGGAACTGAACCAGGGTCCACAGAGGTAACGGGCAGGGAAAGAAACCACTGAAGCAACCTTAAGCAGCTCAATGAAATTGGGCCCAGAACACAATTGTCCGAGAGATCCAACCAGTCCTTGTAAACCCGTACATAATGCTCAGTCTAACGATGATCTTGTACCTTGACCCCTTTATGTTATCTTCATCGTGGGATGAGGCTAGGTCACCAGATAATATGGGGACGTTTATCAGCCCATTTGTTCCTCAGCAGATTACGAAACTATACGACCTCTATCTCCCAGTTGGGTCAAAGGTCACGAACGAACTTGTGCTGGTGGTGTGCACAACACTCGTTAACACATCTGTATAATGTAAAACAAGATCAGCAAATGTGTTCACACACGTTTTTGGGGTCTTGTGCTTTTTGGACACAAACAGTCCTAACAAACAAAAAAAAAACACTTGAAGAAAAATAAGAATAAATACAAAAACTGTTCAAACCGTTTATGGAAAATGTCCATAACTAGTTTTAAATATAAACATGTATGTAATAAGGTAGTTATTCCGTTTGTATGCAGTCGCAATCAATCAAACAAGATTGACGAGAAAGCACGGAACATCAGGGATATTGAAAGCACCATATAGGATGTCAGTGGTTATACAAATTGTGGTATTTTAATTTCCACCACTCATTTGTCCTAAAAAAGAATTCTAAGCTGTTGATGTAGGCCTAGTGTTTGTAAAAACCAGTGTAAAAAATTGAAACATTTGTTATGTATGAAACTGAATCACAATAGAAATACATTGTGTTTTCTTTCAAAATTTTCTTTTTAATTTCTTTTGAAGAAAAACCATCAAAACGTCAGCAAGGAAATAATGTATAGTAGACCCATTATGTGTCATGTTTGCACTTTTAATTGGCTTGGCGTAGAAATAATGGTGAGCAGGTGGGGGAATTATAGCATTATATTGGCGGGAAATCACATCACGCTGGTTTAGTGAAGTCTCTCTATATAATAAACACCCGTGCTGTATCGCTGCACAATGTCCCCTCACATACGCATCCCTACTACCATCCACCGATTTTCCATGAATGGGTTAAATTCGGTGAAAAGACCGCCTGTGTTAAAGCGCGCTCGCGGTGTCTTTGAGTTAAGGGGGGACTGGAACTTGAACATTTTAAAATTACGACCCGATTTTCACGGGGACCACTCTGTGCTTCTGCCCCGAGGTGTTTTTAAACGGAGCAGAAAATCCTAACTTGGCAAATCGTTTACAGCCCTTTTGCCTTATGCCGACTTTCTTACACAATAATGATGTAGAACTATTTGTCCTGTTTTTTTTTTTTTTTTTTTTAAGATGTAGCTTGGGTGAGTGAAGAAGAAGGGGGTAAAATTGGCAGTTGAAAGATGGAATCAGCAATTTAATAGGACATCTGGCAACCTGTTAGTTGGTAATCATATCATAAATTTAATAGTCTTCGTATTTTGTTTATTTGTTCAGGGTGTGGATTTGAGTGCATCACCAACGCGGGCTGCTTGGTTTGGAGTGCTGGGCGGTGTCGGCCGGCATCAGTAAGTTCACGACAAGAGTATACGCCTGAACACCGAAGCACGAAGAGTTAGCTATAACGACGCGGCGCTTCACTCACTCGGCCACCGAAGAAACGTCTGTTTGACTCGGCAGGTCTTTACTGCCGGTCACGCTACTATCTCGTCCCCTACAGTCCGACAGCACAGGTCAGCTTAAACATAAACCCACTCCGGCAGCAATGATACATGTCTAATTGCGTGTGTCAGTTATTTTTTTTCTTTCTTTCTTCTTCTCATGTTGGACTATTCTGTAAATATAAAACACCTATCGTGTGTGCTATGTCACGCTTTTGTTTGAACTCTATAAAGTTTGCGTAACAACTTGCTTTCTCAAGTGTGTATATGCGGCTAAACTCCCCTTCATATATAACAGAATGGGAAAAATCAAACAAGTGTATATCGAGTACACGGAAATCTATGTACATTTAATGATTACATTTGTAGACATTATAAGTTGACTTCCAAATGATGTCACGCATGAAATTGACAAATGTATGCCCTGCCAAAACATTCAGCATTTGTTTAGAACTCCACGGGAGCGCGCATGAGTCGCGCCCGGCGTGAAAGGTCTATATGCCCACTGCCAACTGGTGTGCACTGAGGGTTATATATGATCTTGGCGGAGAACAAATTTAGAGATGAGTTAAATAACGTGAATGGGTAAACTTGGAGAACGGTAGCTGTCTGAAGCAGCGTAGATCACTCAGGGAGACGGGGGCCCTCGCTGCAAGCAGACGGCCAATTATGAGGAACTATGACGTCTACACAGATACGAACCGATGATACTATAGGTCTCTATCCCTGACTGCATGATCTCTAACCATATACCTTGGGGGAAGTCCAGATAGAAAGCCATACATGAAAAGGCAATCAGGCCTAGAGTCCTTTCCTTTTAATCTGCCCGATCAAACTTTTTTGGGAGCAGTTTTAGTATTAATATACAAAAGTGAATATTCTTCACCAACATACATTACACACTGTGCATTAACCAAAACACCCAAGGCATCGGTGCACTTGATTTCGTTATATATTTCATATCATCCGCCCGCTGCGTTGCACAATGCACTGTAATCAAATCAAAGGGTTCCTTCAAAACAATGGTGATTTGATTATGCGAGAAAGCAGGATGAGCTGGAATCAAGATCATTATTGACTTTGACTATTTTGGTGGTTCACACAGACCTCAAGGTTTTGTCTTTCTCAGTGGCTTTTCTGGAAACGGGTAAATTGTCTCCGTGTTTAGATAATCCATCAAGCAGGGAGACTCGCATTATGACCCTCAGGCGAAATCTTGCTCTAGTTTTGATTTTCTTCTTGGCTTTAAAATCTCTCCAAGGGAAAACGAAAAAAAGAAATTACGCGGGATGTTTCATTCTGACTATAGGATGTTTAAAAGTTCAAGTCAATTCCCCTCTTTACTTGGCACTATTTCTCATGGCAAATGTCACATTTGGTTTACACTTCAGCCAGAAAAGGGTTACTTTTCCATTGACTCAAAAAAAATAATAATAATAAGTATAATAATCCTAATTAATATGCAGAGGGGGTGAAAACTCCAATCAATTTACTTGTTCTGACAGATCGTCCTTTTGGACACTTAAAGACATAAACACTATATGTTATTGCACACGTGCATTGTGATCAAACACTAAATTCTTTTACAACTCTCCATAGCACTAATATCAACTGTCCCCAGCACTCGCAAATTCTCTCTGAACGTAGGCCTATATAACTTTTTTCATTCATTTTTTTTTATTAAAACATAACTGGCAGAACAAAGCTGAATTATGTGGCATTATTGAAAACGGATACAATTGTAGTTATGAGATATAAAAAATACCGAAATACGCGTGTACAAAAAAATCGTAGGGTCATTGTTTTTTCTTCTTCTCTCGTATACACTCAGTACTTTCCCGATTCCCGAGGCAAACTAAACATCTGTTGAATATCGCAGGACCCCCTATAGGCCAATCGCAGGACCGCCTTATAGGCCAATCGCAGGACCCCCTATAGGCCTACCGCAGGACCCCCCTATAGGCCAATCGCAGGACCCCCTTATAGGCCCATCGCAGGACCCCCCTACAGGTTTATAGCAGGACCCCCCTATATAGGCCTATCGCAGGACCCCCCTACAGGTTTATAGCAGGACCCCCTATAGGCCTATCACAGGACCCCCCTATAGGCCTATCGCAGGACCTTCCTACAGGTTTATAGCAGGACCCCCTATAGGCCTATCGCAGGACCCCTATAGGCCTATCGCAGGAACCCCCTATAGGCCTATCGCAGGACCCCCCCCCCTATAGGCCTATCGCAGGACCCCTCTATAGGCCTATCGCAGGACCCCCCAATAGGCCTATCGCAGGACCCCCCTACAGGTTTATAGCAGGACCCCCCTATAGGCCTATCGCAGGACCCCCCTATAGGCCTATCGCAGGACCCCCTATAGGCCTACATAAAAACAAAACGGTTTGAAATTCCACCACTGAAATGACATCCATTTGCATTTATAAGAGATACAAGATGAAAATGAGTTTATTGAACATCCTAATCCCCCTCTTACTTTCCCCTGCAGTCTTAAAACTAATTGCATTTTATGACGAATATGACGAATGTCCGTAGATTGGTTTTTAAGTGTTAGGCCTAGTACTTCGCTTATACGGCAAACCATGGGCAAACCCATTGACTTGACCGGTTTGAAAAAGCGTTAAACTGTCTGCATCATACACGACGGATACTTATTTGATGGGTTAAGACCGCTTGTTGCCTTCGGGAAAACCCATGCTGCGCAAAGCATGATGCACTCCACACAACGAACGCCATAATGACCTGTGAAATCTACAGTAAGCTTTATTTCCTTGCGTTTCTGGGTTTTTGCCGCGTTTCTGGCAACAAGTAGGCCTATGCTAAAGAACAGAAGGATCAGCCCGTCATTCACGCCCCAAACCCCGCGCAGCTTGCCGTGGCGGCCGCGCTATACCTCGTCTTACCACGCCCAAACCTGGGTTCCATGCGATGCGTTCATATTGATTACAAAGTGAAGGATTGTTATAACTTTGGAAAACAAACACACACACACTCATATCCACATAAAAAACCACAACGAAATAAAGAAACAAACACCTGATCGGAAAGCTCACTCAATATAAAGTTCACATCGGTGTACAAATCCTCCAGAGAAATATTTCGTCTGAAATACTGTTGAATCAAGAACAGCATTATTATGGAAACCTTACTGTTGTTTAATTCGATTTCTGCAATTGAAATAAGCTCGATAAGACCGTGCACAAAAGTCCTGACTAAACTGAAACAGTTTTTCGTTGCTTTTACATAAATGTTGAAGAAAAGTTGACAAGTTCGTTTTTTTTTTCGAGGACAGAGGATGGCAAAAAAATTACTCTTCACCCAAAACAACAACAAAAAACTACTACAACAGCAATAATTAAGTACTTTCCCTTTATCACAAAGCAACCATCTTGATGTCTCTATTTCAAAATGATTCAATCCAATACGAGGCTGGATACAAAAAACATAGCCTGCCACCATTTTTCTGTGAAATTGGAGCCTTGATATTGCATAACACAAGGAACATGGCCAAGATGGTAAGGACATGCTGAAGGTCCATAGGCCTTAAGTTGTCTTTGGTTTCTTTGATTGGTCCCTTTGTTGACAATATCCTCCTGTCTGTACATGGCCTTGTCTATATATACACAGAGAGGACTGCCAATATTGCCAAGACCCCACAGTAATGGAAATCCGTAATTGGAATTGCTTAGTACTGATGCCTGTGATGTTGTTGGCGTAGTTGGGGGGAAAAAGGAATTGGTGTCGTGGTCTTACTGTGGAGAATTTATTGCAAAGAGAAAGCAGTACTTGGTGATTCATTTTCTTAATTCGACTACTGTAATGGAAGACCTAACTTGTATCCCCTGCCAAAACCAGCTTGACAGTTGTGTATCAAAGAATGTTATTCAAGAAAAAAACTTTAGAAGAGTATATTTATTGGTACAGCACACACTCTCCAATAAAAGGTGTGAAGGGCTATTTTATATATTATAACAATTATGGGCAATATTTATCATTCTGTTCTTTTTAAGGCAGCACACCTTGGAAAAAATCCACAAGTTTAGTATCAATTGTAATGAAAGTTATTCACCGATTTTTCCATACAAAAAAAATGGAACTGGAACTGCCGGCAATGTTCACATGATATAATGTATACCCCACTTTTGAATCGCTAATAATCATCAGAAAGAACCAACAGCCAGAACGATTGTAGTGTAAACTTGGTATAAGACAAACCACATCTTAGGAGATAAATCACATCCCAAATGAATTCCCCTCAAGAAACCTATATGGAATTTTATTTAATTGCCAACTTAAAGGCAGTGGAGACTTTTGGTAATTTCAAGAAATACATTATCATAAAAACTTACTTGGTAAAAAGCATTTGAGAGCTGCCTTTCTCGGCCATTTGAAAGCACACAATCTATTCTATACGACAACGGTGTTTTTCTGTTATTTTCTTGCAACTTCAATGACCAATTGAGCAAAAATTTTCACAGGCGTGTTATTGTTATGCGCATGTTGGGATACACCAAGTGGGATACTGGTCTTTGACAATTAACCAGAAGTATATCCTGCATTTAACTATCTCAGACAAGATCAGTTAAAAAAGACGGCGGTATCTGATGGCAACCAATCTATGGTGACTTTATACTTTCGTTCATGACCGCGAAAGTTGTAGTTGTAAACTGCGTTGTGCATTGACGCCTGCCTTCCTTAGGGCAACCTCTCAGGCCACTATGTATTCATCCCACAGCCAAGAAACCGTACATGTCCAGCATGTGTAAAACTTCTCCAGATCTAAGAAATATCGAGGGAGGTATGACCGTTCAAAACTTGTACTTTTCCTTTTTTGACAGCTTAGTGACTGTACAACAACTCCCAATTGAACTGCCTTTTCAAGACCAATCTGAGTATACACCCCCAGTCACCTTCGTTTGGGGTAGGAAATAGGAAGACCAAAGCAGAATGACCAAAAAAGTTTAATTTCGGGATGCAGGACTAGTCAAGCTTTAATGCAGGTAAAATTTGTGTCGCAAGAGGTAACATTTTTCCAGGAGTTATGTTGAAACTTATATATTCTACTTAATGTTAACTGTTCGATTTACTTTATACCGACATTTGTTATGGGTGAGATTAATGATTAAGCAATCAGTTAATACTGATATTTGATTGCAAATGAACAGTTTATTTCCTCTGTTAGACCTATAAGTCAGGGAAACTCACAAGTTTGTAATCAACGTTAGCGTTTATACTACAAAAACGATTTCAGTGTTTTTAAAAAGCGATCCTAAAATTGAATGGAATAAAAATTACATCAATCAAAGACCTCAGTAAGTGATACAAATCTTATTTTTTCCACACAATTTAATTTTTATTTTTTTATTTTTTAGTAATTAAATAATTTGTTCTTGTAAACGCATATTATTTAAAGTTGTGTTTTTCATAATGTTTTACCCTGGTTTCTGGTTTTCAATAAGTTACCGGTAAGACAGTGTTGTCTTATTTATCTGATACACAGGAATTGAATGCATGTGTTTTGTTCTTCTACTTGGTTATTATTGGTTTGCTTGTTGAACCGATTTTCACAGTAAAGCCACTAAAGGATGTTGATGATTTCTTTTTACTTCTGCTTGTACCTGCATACTGTAATATTGACCCCTGTATTCTTGTGTCTATATGTAAAACAAAGTCAACTATAAACAAAATAAAACTTAAGTGTAAGCTAACTTCATGGTATTAGTGTGCATTTCTTTGAGTGTATGATAAAGCCTCGCGATGGAGATGCGGACTAAAAAGTGATATTTTATCAGATAAACGATGATCAACTAATTATGTTGCATATTACTTCTTTGGGAATCCAATCTGATTTAAAATTGCATTTCAACACTTATCAATCGACGATTTTGTAACATCCCTTTTGTCTTATTGAAGGGGTGGGGGTGGGGCAAAATCGCACAGTTGGTAACTACTGACCCATCTAGACTGATATACCAGCAAGTAATCAATCTAAGAAATGAAAACATCTAAATCTGAAACTATTTCGACTTTTAAAACAGAAAATGTACGCTAACAATACCGATAAACTATGGCAAATAGTCACCTGTGAAGAAAACTATAAGCATTATGTCCTTCACAACCGGCAGTCGTTGGAATTCCTGCCAAAAATGCATCATGTTATTCTTACGACTCAAAGTGTTTAAAATGTGTTCCAAGCTGCCATTTACTGTTGCACTAACTTGTCCTTTACATGGGAGAACGAAATGTTAGGCACCGAGAACGCGAGATGCCTAGTATGTGGGGAGAAAATGAACCACCCGGCAAAACGAATTGTATCCCTCAGACAATCGGTGGACATAATCAGAGGGGAACAAAGCTACGGGGAAGATACAATTACGAATTGTAATTTGAGAGAATCGGTTAAATGAGAATGTAGAAGTGCGGGAGAAGTGTCACCAGGCACTAATAAAAGGTGGATTTGGGACCGTGTCACTCGCTCGCTGCACAGCACTGTATACAACGCGTCTGTTCTCCTCAGCCCGACTTGATGTTTTGAAAACATGCCTGTTTAATTTTTCACTCACATTGTACAAAAACCCAACCATAATCAAGCAAATAATAAACGCGCCGGACAATGACAAAAAATAGGCCACATGAAAAAGGGAGAAAAACGCGGACAGTATAACAAAAAACTGAGATAAGCAAGAGTGATAATAGAGTCAATGATACAAAGGGAATAATTGGAAATGAGGATGAGCTAGAGGTGATACAGGGTGACAACTATGACACGTATTATCTTTCTGTATGCAAAGGTTTCATTTTCAGAAATTAAAGCAGTTTGAAGAACACCCCCAGATGGAATGGGATACCGTGCGACTATGGACGGCAGGTGTCTGTGACAGTTTGAGGTCATGGCGACCCGAAAATTATTGACATTGAATACACGAAGCCCCCTAGAATCGAAGTGCAAAGTATGTGACGTAACATCCGGGACCTGAGTTGGCCCACTACGAGGTTTAAACCTCAGTTAAAATTTGCCTGTAATTAAAGTTTCTGTTGCATTTCAAAGAAAATGTCTCACCCAGACACAGCGCTTTTATTTGGTGCCAAAATTCGCCCCAAAACTAGTGTCAAACTAGTGCTTCTGTTGTTAATGTGTAACATTCCTTACCAAAGAAATGCCGAAAAGGAGAATAACCGGGTGTGAGGTGGGGGTGGGGGGGGGGGGGTTTAAGAACAACTACGGTTCGATTGCCAAGAAGTATATGGTAAAAATCTACATGTTAAACCTAATGTGTTACACATTGATTACATTACGCAATGATGCTAACAAACAATCACCAAGAGTGGAGAAAAAGAGGTAAAACTGTTCTCTAAATAAATATCCTATTATAGGCAAAAACGTCTGTCATAAACATGAGCTGAATCACGGGTATAATACAACAGTCCCAACCACAAGTCTAACCCAAGTCTGCATTTATACGACTGTCTCTAGGCCCGCTCATCAGTAATCCCCCACTCCCAAAACACCACCAACTGCTCCAGAACACCCCGTAAAATCCAGGTAGCGATACCCCTAGCCTCTCTTCCCCACTGCCCAGTCGAACGGTGTGTTCTTTCTCATTCCAATCATTTCCTTTTTCCCTTTCTATGTATTTTCTTTTTTTTTACACCGCTCATTTTCGTCCACGATCTACGCCCTAGCGATCGATATCGTGAGCAAAACCCTGCCAGGGCCCTCTGTTTACACAGGATCGTGTTTCCATGGTACATCCAAGCCACGACCTGTAAAACACGACAATCATCAAACCCCTTCTCTCCCTCTCCCTCTCTCTGTATACCATCTTCGCATGGGGAAAAAAGGGTCCAAATCATCATCCCCTTCCTTCCACGTCAGGCGTATAACAGGACAGACGACTGGGTGTGCACCGACAGCCAAAAACCCTCCATCTGTGGCCCCCTAATACACAAACTCGAGAATTCCCGACGGCTTTTGCTAGTCGCGATATCTTGCACTACTTATATCCTGTACTGAGTATAGAGACGTGATTGCAAGTCGATCTATCAAATCGGGCAATCTGGATGTTCAGCGTCCCTTATTATCACACCCTTCAGTCAGTCGGGCTAAAACAAAACAGAAACTGTTTATGGAAACATGAAACAGTCGTTAACAGTACCACTGAAAGCCTTAATACGGTATCTCGTGATTTACGAAAGCTGCATCTGAGCAGACGCTAGTACATTTTCAACATTTTGCAAAAAAGTCGCCGATGCCTTCTCTCAAAATATACACTAATGGAAATAAACATTTTAGAGCGTGTGTTTTGTGAACAAGCATTTATTTTGGTCCTATTTAAAGCGGAAAGCAAGTTTGTCCAACCTATTGATTATGATAAAGCAACAACCTAGGTTTTGGTGATGCGTCATCTGTAAACTCGGTCAAAGAAAGTCAGATCTAGCGGGAGAAAATGTTCCCTGAAACATTGTTTTCAAGAGCTGGTAACACAATAATGATAACACTTCCGCGATGGCGCAACGGTGTAAGAAAATGTTTCCTTCACACGATGATTTCGCGCACGTCGACAAAAAAAAAACCCCACCCCAAAACAATGTTTACTTTCTTGAAGGGCAAGACAGTGTTTTCTTCCCCAAAGAACACTACACTGAGAGTGAAATGAATTTACAAAACCAAGAGTATCCTCAAACAACTTTTCAATGTCAACCACAATTAAGTTCCTTAACAACAATGCTATGGATAATTAGTAAGAAACTTTACCCTACTTCCTATTTTGGTTAACCACCGAAGTCACAGCGCTATTCTAGGTGAATATTGTCAAACATTTGCATGATTGTGCAAGGCATTTCAATTCATTGTTATCCAAACAGACAATGCATGTCATGTCAACACAAACCGCTCTATTAACAAACCTACATCTGACAAGAGAGTATGACCCGACTATTGTCTCATTTAGGCGGGAAACGGTTTCAACTTGACCTTAACTGAGACAACCTCGGTGTCTTTTACACCAGACGTATTTTGGTATCAGGAGGGACCACCGAATAATAGGGGACACTGTTTTTAGTGCAGTTGCAGTGTAAAAGCACTGAGATCGCATCCCACCTGCTGTTTTGAGTGGAATGCCACTGGCGAAGGTCTGTGGGTAAAACCTGGTATACTGTAAAAAAAACAAATTAGGTTATCAAGCAAAAAATAAATGCCTACAGAAATACACAAACTGCAGAACATTGTTGATATACATTTTTGCGAATTAATTTTGCGTGTACTCCAAATTCCAATGAAGGTACATACAGAATATGTACAGAATAGCCAAGACAGAACCAAACTGTTCATATTCAGAGTTTGCGAGAACTGTACAGAGTCTTTCTGAAATCATTCGGGGTTCCGATAGATAGGGGGATGATTGATATATTGTTCTTACTGTTGACTGGTACATTTGTTTGCTTAGATGTAAACAAAATTATATTCAGTGTAGCAGTATGATGTACCGAATGGCCGATGGAATATTTCTCATCCTTAATTCCTTGAAATGCGCTGTTCCTGTTATCGTTTTTAATGTTCACAATGTGTCCAACAAAAAAATGTTCTGGAAATCGTTGGTAGGACCTATGTACTTCCACATTTTGCTGGCATTTAGTCATGTTCCTGTACGGTATATGGCACTCCTAAATACCATACTCTTATCATACACAAATGGAACAGACTATTTCCCCTCCTGTCTCGATATGGGTATACTCGGATCTTAAAGGAAGACACAAGATGGACACCCCTCAAAAAAAACAAAACAAACAAACAAACAAACAACAAACAAAAACAACAACAAAACAGTCAAACAGTAGAATTACAAGACAATAGGCCCGAGCTTCTGGAGATAAATTGAAAAGCTCTTCATATTCGTAGCACTGAAAGAGTTCCCTTTCGGAACGCACTTTTGAGCAAGAAAATTAACACAGTTCTGTTCCTTCTTTTATTCAGCACTTCACTAGCAAATTGTCTCTTGAACCCCCGCGCCCGAGCGCACCCGCAAGGGAAAGGACGGCTTCCGAATATACGGCTATCTCTGCAGCCGTGTGCCGTGGTTGCGACCACCAAGCCCCGTGCCTGTTGGCGAGTCACTCAAGAGAAACAACCTTATTTTTGAGTAAAAGCTTTGCCAGTCAGAATGTTCGCCTCATTAGTCGCTGCACAAACAGAAATCTTTATGAAAAGATATTGCACAATGGCTTTCGCTGGTTTCATATCCGATTGCCATGAAAGGGAACTGCCTTAAGCCTTATAAAGGAAAACACACATCACTAGGCCTGGCGATTTCTCTCTCTATGTGTGTGGCGCTAGGTTAAACATTTTTATACATAACAGTCTCAAACACTCGATTCATCGGCTACAAATGGTGAATTGTTCGGGAAAAACAACGACTTATACAGTTTGTATATTTATGAGGGATTGTTTTTGAACTCCTTTGGCGATCACTGCATGATATATGGTGGAACATTGACCGAAAGCGCGTCGGTATTAAACTTCTTATTGTATAGTTCTTAATTTTAAGGGGATAGCCATACAATGCTGAACGGCAGATACAATCCATAGAGTAAGGAACACGCAGGAAAGATTCGCGTCGATGGACGGAGAATATTGAACAATGAACAGCGAGCCCATGTTAATTGCACTATATCGAAAGATGTTCTCTACTAACAACATAAAACAACCGTCAATAACCTTTATCACTGCAGATGTTGACATTAGTGTGTTGTTTTTGTATACAAAACAACACACTAATGTCAACATCTGCAGTGATAAAAGGAAATGTTCATGATTCATTTATACCTGAGGACTCAAAGTTATCTTTATCAGGGGGTAAAGGAGAAAGGAGAAAGGAGAAAGGAGAAAGGAGAAAGGAGAAAGGAGAAAAGGGAGAAAGGAGAAAGGAGAAAGGAGAAAGGAGAAAGGAGAAAGGAGAAAGGAGAAAGGAGAAAGGAGAAGGAGAAAGAGAAAGGAGAAAGGAGAAAGGAGAATGGTTATTGTTATAATACTACCGATCACTTCATACTTGGATGTGGGTTTCTTAATCCCCAACCTCTCTGGCTTCGAGATGGCCAGATGGAGGTCAGTTTGCCTCTCATTAAAATTGAACATGAACTTACTTTCGGGTGGAAAATTCTATGTAAAAAAAGGGGTTTGCTGCGTAAAGCCGAAACACATTTAGATTTGTTTGCCTTGCTCATTAAAACTCCATCTCCACTCAGAAGTGTGTGAAATTACATGCACTGCTAACTGCTATCGTGTTGGTGCATCCAAGCATCTTTGCTCTTCTCTTTTGGTTGTTAAACATCAAATCTTTGGCATTATGGTATCCCTATGCACGATTAGTCAGTGAGTGACGTATAGGGTAAATGTGGTGGTACCCAATTTGGTGTTTTCCCCCCTTTTTTTTGGGGGGGGGGGTGGTATGCAATACGTTTTAAGGCACTACGCCTATAGGTCATGGTCAACCCCGATTAGCCTTCGTCAACTCTGTCACAAAACTTGACGATGATTGACACATGTCAACAGTCTGAAACACAGACGGAAATGAGCGATTTGCGCCGGCGTTTTCCCATAGAAATTGGTCGAATAAAAGGACTGGGTTGTTAGGGCGATATCTGACTCCGCACCTTCGCCTGGGTCCACGGGTCTGGCCGGCGTCGCAGCATACGTGCCCCGGACAAAGACTAGATCTTCCAGTACCCCAAGCCTCCGTGAACGACACGTGTAACGGACCCGCGTTGTCAATGCGTCTACCATAGAAAAAAAACTTGCAAGGAAACGGGGGGGGGGGGTGTAAATCCTATTCCTTTCTCAAGCAAACTATTTTATTTCATCTTGGTTAAAAATGGAAGAGGTATGGGAGGGACAAAAACAAGAGAATATTTTCTAAGAGATGGTGTGATGGCGGGGGATCGGAGACCGGGAGCGGGGTATAAGGATGCAAGCAATCCCTACATCCTGTTCGATGTGAATGGTGACCAAACGGCATTTAATGGTCGCGCCCAGCGGCTAAGGAAAACATGGCTGTGGAGAGAGAGAGAGAGAGGAGAAGAGAGAGGAGAGAGAGAGAGAGAGAGAGAGAGAGAGGAGAGAGAGAGAGAGAGAGAGAGAGAGAGAGAGAGAGGAGAGAGAGGAAGAGAGAGAGAGAGAGGAGAGAGAGAGAGAGAGAGAGAGAGAAAAGGAAGGCACGAGAGAGTGAAAGAGTGAGGGGGATAGACTCCGTCAAACGGGGCTCCACAGCACCTGAATAACATTTCGTTTTCCCCCGTCAGTCGGTCGCCCCGAGATATGTACCGACATCTGTTGAGGACCGGTGAGCATACACGACTTAGCACACAGATTTGGTGAGCCTCGTAAACAAGACACTATGGACAGATCGACCAAGGGTGTCTTACAAGATCTACACACTTATAATATAGACATTGTAAACATATGCATACTTATCTTACAGAGTTAAAGTCAACTAATTATCGGGCACAAATCGCTCTCAAATCGCGTGTCTATTGCAGAATTCAACGTACATCACATAGCAAGGTAATTAAAGACGGTTTTGTTCTCTCGCTCCATTGAGGTATTTAAACTGTCCACAATCAAGTTCCAAAATTGCACTGCACCAAAATCACACAATCAAAATGGCCAGCTTCAGAAGACCGAATGTTATGAATCTTCGACACATGGCTAAACTAAAACACACACACACACACACACACACACAGACAAGCCCCAACAAAATGGCAACACAAGCAAAAATCCTTTAAATTGAAATTACTCAATATACAATATTTATATGTAGGATATCCACCGCAATTGCAATGACTACGGCATCAACCCTTTCTACAATCGACAATCGGTGGTGTCTAAAAATCACAAGCAGAATAACAAAATTACTGGTGAATAGTAGGCACCATGTCTAATTAGATTTATAAGACTTATTTAGCAATATCGGAGACTGTCTGTTTTTGTGTCTCAGTCGTGTGGATTTGTATGAGAACAAGAGATAACTGTCTACTATGTGGTGCACTTGGATTCCTGCGCCTATCTATATCTGTAAGAACGGACTGGCATCGGGTTTTTAAGTGTCTTACTCAAACTAGTTGGGAGCCTTTAACAACACTCTTAAAACTCCCGGCTCATAGTTGACCCGGAACCATTTCTCGATCAAGATGACCCGAAGTGTAGTTTTTTAGAAAAGGGGTTTCAGTTTGGATTCTGCGTCAGTTTGACCCGTTTTGGGGTTATTAGACACAGATTCCGGGTCACACTGACCCAGAAATGCGTCAGACCCCCCTGAGACCCAGAACCGGGTCCATTCTGACCTTGGAGTTTTTAGAGGGAAGATGAGGCATTGTGTCCTATGAGACCACAAAGGGTACCAGACTTAGTTTCTATGCAGGCCTCTACATGCCAAAGTGGCCGTCTCTTTTTATATAGGAGACGACTGATCGATCCCAATCGTCTTCAGGTACAAGCTATCAACCGTGAATCCAGCCCCGGGCATGTTTGCCTCCTACTTGAAGACATCCACGGGGGATCGACTCAAGATTTGCCTTCCTGGATAAAGGAAAAAGTCAAAACCAGTGGCCATCCTGCCTTGGGCTTAGACAATCGCAATAATAATTGAGTTTCGAATCAGATCAAAGGTTTTTAATTTTTTTTATCAAAAGTCAAATTGTATTTACAGTATGAAAAGGTCACACGTGCGGGTTTCCAGCAGTTACACGAAAGGAAACTTAAAGCTGGCTGCATGTAATGAACTATAGTTATCGGCTGGTGCATAAATGCCGTTTTGAACTATTTGTCTTCTTACTAAGGAGGCGAGGCGTTTCGTTTTTTTGTTATTCACAATTAAATTGTATTGATTTTACTTTCAACCTTTTCAGTTCAAATTCAACTAACACTGTCAGTGTTTTCAATAAACAAAGACTCAGTTCAGCAAAATTTCGTCAAAGTCCAAATTATAGTGTTCATAAAAAAGCAGACGGACAAAATACCCCAATTGTATTTTTTTTGTATTTTACTGTTTACATTTGATAAAGGTTGCCCAAAACAAGGCTAAAAAGCCACTTAAGATGGGTGCTACGAAAAAGACTGCTCATAAATATTCAATATCTAAAAAGAAAAGAGGGAAGCTTTGGAATCTTTGTTCCAAATCGGCACTTAAAGCGTTTGAGCACCTCGCCGTAGTCTAAGTGGTGAAGGGCGTCAAGAGGCGACGACGTAAGGGCAGAGTGAAGGTCGTGATGTGGCCGGGGATATAGAGGGGGGGGGGGGAGGGAGTGTGAATACGAATGCGACGTTGAGCCCGACCATAATGTAGCTGCATTGTGTAGGCACTCAGCACCACTCCGTATCGATCCCGCCTACTCATAGCTAGCAGCTAGCTGCGGTACTACCCTCTATCCAGTCGACGCGGCTATAGCTCGTTCCTGATGGCCATATGTGCTTCTTACTACCTTTATCCACCCACGCCATCCTCCCCAATTCACATCCCCGTCGCACTCTCTCTCCCCCATCCCATCATCATCTCCCTGTTTTTTATCATCACTCTCTCTACGCTATATAGAGCCAGCGTTGGGAAATCCAAAACCTAATATCGACGCCTGGATCTGATAAAGATCGACGGGCCACATTTCCCTATAAGGAAAAGGGGCCGCACTGGCTTCATTATCTCCTCACCTCATGCAAAATGATATTTTTTGGAGTATTATTTTTCCGATGAAAAGGGAAATCCGGTTTGGAAATCTATACAGGAGCAGCGATTTGTCCGATTTGGAGCCGTAAAGTGATGTAAGTGGCCCTATTATTACGCGAACGGATGGTGTTTTTCCTCCCCCTTATTTTCTTCTTCTTCTGGGTGCATTTACGGGCCCGGGTGTTATATACCTCTTTTTTCTCTCTCTCTCTTCATTTTATAGCGGGAGCTTTTGGATCGAAACATGGCGTGAAATGAAAGCATTAGAATGGAAAGTGCAGGGCGAGCACGCTCTTTGGGCTTTCTAACCAACTGGGCATTGTTCATCTATGTGCCTGTGATTTTAGTCCGTCTGTTCCCTGTATAGGCCCTACATGTTGTTGGTTTTTTTTTTAAACCACCTGGATAAAAATGCTGTCAATGAAAAATGGCCCTGTATCCGTGCAGAGCAGTATACTGAAATGTATAGCAGAGAATACACCAACATGCAGTATGACACTCGGCTTTAACGATCAAGGGAAGCAGTCAAGGTAAAACACAGCTTCTCAAAAAGTAGGCTATACTTGTAAATTGTATGGCAATACTTAAAATACAAAGACACTTGTTCACTGATATCAGCACACCTTTTAGTCTTACAACCATCAGCTGATCATTCAGTGTACTTTTTGCTCCCAACACAACAGAACACAGTACTGGTCAGAATTCTCAAAAGCCTATGGGCCTATGACGATGACCTATAGTTCGATTAATGAAGTTAACTATATCACAGTGATCACTGACACAACACATTGTCTCACTGGAATGAGTCCATTTTTATCATCGAGCGGTTACAATCTTTGTCGAAATCGAAATACACAAGAGGGTCACTCCTTCAACCAGGAGAATCGACTGTTACCTGCGTCAGGCTCGGCTTGCATTTGATTCGTCTTGAAGATAAAATGGATAGGAGATGAGCCGACAAGACAAGATACTTGGATTGTAACATAAATATGATAACATCAACTTCGAGCGAAAAGACCTGGGCTCTGCCTGTTCAGAGAAGTGTGGACAATATTGTAAAGTCGTCAGTTAGTGCTCAATGATCGTCCACGTGGTTTTCTATATCTCAAATAACCAAAGAATACACCCGATTAACCCCCGTTTTAAAGTTATAACATCTCAGTCGAGATGGGGACACTCTGCATAACATGTTAAAGTTGTATAATGAATCTCAAAATATCCAGTGTCTCGAAAACGTCTGCCGATTGTGATTCTCCCGTGCTTATTATGTATTAGAATAATGACCAACATCAAAAACTAATTCACGCCAACCATAATCTAGCTGATTATGTGTGGGGCATTAAACCGTCCGAGAAATTACTAATGGAGACACAACAGCGTTTATGAGGGTAACGTTTCCTGTATCAAGTTTGCCAACCATCTTGACACTGCCGTGTTTTCTTAAAAGAACACATCGCACATCGGTAGCATCTTCGCTTTCACCGCCTCTGGACTATGTGGGACGCACGGTTTTGGATTAAACAAAACAATGCTCTGAAATCACCTGACAGATTGTACCGCTAAAAACAAGGCCGGTTCAAATTCTTCTCAGAGGCGCGGGAATCGTTTTAAGTGAGGATCTCCGTTGAGCACCAATTTGGCTGAGCCCCCTAGCCTTCCATCTTCTTGGTACATTAGGGTAGCCACATCGTGTCTTAGGGGCACCTTTCAGGAGGTATGAACTCTAGGTAAACCATAAATTCCTAAAGCCCCTAAAACCCGTTCGGGGCAGAAAACACTTGAGAAGCAAAAGCAGCGTCACTGATACAGAACAGCAGACTAGATAATACAAAAAGTGAAAATAAAAGAGTAAGAACTGTTTGGTTATTGATTTCAAAGTTGTACGAGTGACTGCACCAGGGGAAATAAGAGAAGCATGCCTAGTGGGTTGTAGAGTGGAGAGGAGGACCGGTCCATCATGCCAGTCCCAACGGGACGTTTGATTAGCCTTCGCCCCTTGGTGCCAAGCCATCTCTTCCCTCAGCCCCACTTTGCCGTCCAAGACAACACAGACACAGAGAAGGGGGAAAAAAAGTCATAATTTGTCTCCCCTTTGCAAGAGGCGACATTGCTGTTCACTTCTTTACCTTACATGTCGTTCCCCATTTCTACAGACAGATTGCGACTGCCTTGAATAATTCAATTTCCCCGGCTAATCTCTGCGAATCGTGCGCGCTAATTGCACATGATGGCTACCGTTGTTTTGAAGTAATGGCGCATTGGCATTGGCCATGAATATAGCAATTGCGGTACAAAGTATGTTTGTTTTACGCTTCATTTGTACAATTACGGCTGCTTAAGAAACCGCTTTAAGTTATATACATTAGCTGGGTAGCTTTTATTGTTTGTTTTGCTTAAATGATTATTTTGTTTTATATAAGCTATAATGATGCAGCGTGTCCTTATAACGTCAGAACCATGAGAGCTACAACAACGCTACGCGTTATCCGTAAGGACAACTGTGCCGAGTCTTTGAAGCTTTTTAATAGCTTAATCCAATTTAAAGAAAACAATTGCGGAAGGAAGTCACATATACTGATAAATTATTATGTCCCTTAACTTTAGGGAACTTTATCTTCAGTAACCGAGGGACACGCCCATAAAATTCGATGGCTCGCATGATATGCAGTTGCAATCCCAGGCGATTCTTTATGGTAAATTCACATAGGTGTGCAGTACAAAGTGTATGACGATGATAAAAGATAAATCAATATTCAACAACATATACCGCTTCAATGTTCGAATGGTCAACTACTTCGCGAGTAGTCACACTCACAGTAAA
Source organism: Pycnopodia helianthoides (assembly GCA_032158295.1). Lineage (NCBI taxonomy): Eukaryota > Metazoa > Echinodermata > Asteroidea > Forcipulatida > Asteriidae > Pycnopodia > Pycnopodia helianthoides. The sequence goes on from CM063243.1 coordinate 10,702,872, forward strand.
TGGGATTCGTCAAAAAAGAATTCCATTAGATATGGGCCTGGACATGTACAATAACATGTTTTGAATGTCCACTTCAAAACAGTATAACATTATATCGCAAAAAAATGATAGGTTATCAATACTAGGTTATGAACACAGCTGTAGTTTCTACGCCAGTGATTTAAACACTTCACAATACTATGTATCAGCAAATATCACCTTACATATTCGTATTGACAGAGAGCACCACAAAAGTTGAAAAGAGACTGAAATTATGCACAGTCATTAAGACATCACATGTACAATTGACAACAGAAGTGTTTTTATTCACTGGTATAAGGCTAACCTTCAAGCGACCCCAGCCAGTTCCATCTATAGATTTTTTGTGCCAGGGTAAACCGAAATGCCAAATTTGCACAGGGCTGCGTTACGTCCTAATTCAGAGAGGTCCACGATCGCAGAGATATTTCGATCAAATATGCTTTTTGGAAATTACAAGACTGCAAACAAAATGGAGTACCGTCGAAAATTAGACAATAGGGCGCTCGCGTTTTTAGTTTTTTACCTGTCGCGCAGTACGGCCAAACTTAATTTAGCGAGTCTTTCGCCGCTGCTGCCATCCGGTGGCATTGGTTGCAGAAAGTAGAGGGAAAAATATATATAAATGGATGTATTTTTCTACGAATGCATCTGGAACGTTTACTGATTGATGCGTGTGTGTAAAGATGGTCAATATTACAATCGCTTTGGACAGGACCGTGTCACTTTTTATACAAAGGGAAACAAGCATGCGTAAACATAAAATAATAAAATTAACAAATGTCACAGGTGGAAATGATTACGATAATCAAAATGATGAAGTTTCATTTATTCGATTTCAAATTTGGAAAGAAAAAGAAAGAAAGGGCTTTCTATTGGTGGTGACTTTTAAATTAAATTTCCCGCGTGTTTCTTTACAACAAGCCTTTACTGGTCACAGAAGCAGGCTTCGTATGCCTGAATGTTCGGTGTACGAACTGGTCAACATAACCACATGCAATTTCAATAGAACTGTATGTCGAATTCAAGCTGTTTTTGACAATTTTATTGCAGGATGAAGTCAGTCTAAAAATTACACGATTACACAAGGATCACGCAAGTGACTCACTGAACCTTCGTATACGAAAGCGAATGTCATGCAGCGAGTTTTCGTGACGCAGTCATTGTGGGAGCTGCTTTTCCCAACCGAGACGCAACAACACTCTCTTCACTTTTGCAATTGGCTTGAAGTATGGAACCGGGCTTTACATAGAATACCAGCCGGACGCAGCGGCAAAGCCAAAGTTCGGAATAGAGCCAAATGGGTTTCATTGAGAGTCTAAATAAAATAAAGTGACTGCATTAATTAATGGCTGACAAATCTTGACGGGTAAGACTACTTCCCTCCCGACCTCGGCTTCAGACACGTACATTAAAAAGTGGTGGAGACGGAAAAAAGTATTCTGCACCATAAAGGAGTCCGTCTAAGTGTCACTACTCACTAGCCTCATGGTAAACCCCAAAATATTAAAATTAAATAAATTACAGAAACAGAATCTTACATTACGTTCCTCTTCTTCAAGCTCATCATAGATAACTAAATAAAGCAATGATTGTACAACCACCACCAGAAAACCCCCAGAATAAACAATTTCAGCCATCAATAGGTATTTGAATGAGAATATATTACAAAATGTATGTCTACTCTTAGTACACCATTCACATATGCTCCATGATATGGGAAGGGGGGGGGGGTACTTCTCAACGACATTTAATAAAATTAAATAGATGAATAAATACAAATTTCACACCTGTACACCAAAAAAAAACCAAGATTTTGAATAAATGATAGTATGCAGTTTCAAGCGACATGGAATGTGATACATCTTTGGACGGGGAGAAATTACCACCAAATAGGTCATTATAAACTATAGAAAAATACTTAAAAACTCTCTGAAGTACAAGGCACGTGAAATACAGATATATACATCAAAATAGAAGAATGTGAATCATCAATCAATTGCAAAATATGTTCATCGGGTAGGGAAATTACTTTAATGGCATTCAATTCAAAAATCGGAAGGAGGGGCGAGGTTAAAAGTCTTAAACGAAAACCAAAAAAAAATCAACTGTATCTTCTAAGAAAGACACAACAATACAATAATCAAAATCGGTCAGTTTTGAATATCATTCAAAGGACTGAAAAGAAAAAGAAAAACCTGGCAAACATTAACATTTACAGATTGTTATAAGTCAGACCTCCTTGCAGTTGTCTAAGAGAGTCTCTAAGGGGTAAAGTACTAGGGAGATAATTACACTGGTGTTGCTGGGACCTCCTTAGGTCATCTTGCTACAATACCACGCTCAAAATCCTACTTGTTAAACTGCAGTTACACTGTCCACACAGCAATGTAGAATACAAGTGAATACAAATGCAATCCTCGACGCCACGACGGTTTCCACGCCTCCATAACTGTTTTATCGGCCATCAATGACAACTTCTATGAATAAAATATTATGCCGAAGTCTCGCTGAATCGTTTTCATTTTAATTACGACCCCGGTCCGATTTGGTTTCCAGCCGGTCCCCGCTGGCCTAGACTCATTCGCTTCGTATCCAGGTCGAGCTGACATTCCATCAAGTCATGCAATTGTCTTTGCTCAAACATTGGATTGTGTTCAAACGTATCCCATCCCAACAAGCTGACAACCAAGCCACCTTCATTGGCAAACAGAGCATCCACAGGCTGGCCAGACAGCAACGATATTGACCCCCAAGCCTGAGAACAGGACAAAAAAAAAACACTATCCACAACATCCTAATCTATTTTTTCACTTCTTCACAGGCTATCGTTTTCACAAGCACAAACTTTCAGAGCTGTTTGTTTTCATTTGCCAATCCGTAGATAGATACAATTTTGTTCTCCATAAATGCATGCAAACATACATGATGTCCCCCACAGCAGAGACTCTTCTTTGTACAAAATGGAGTGGCTGGAAAAACAGGGATAGTCTCCCTGCTTCGGAATGTACACAGCTATAGAAAAGACCTCCAATCAGTTAAACAGGAAATGCAAAAACACAGGAAAGGCAAAAAATACAAACAAACAAAAATATGAATGACTTCTTTCTCTTCTTGGTTTATATTTGGCTCACTTGTTTTGCCAACACAAAACAGTAGATGTGGTGGTGGTGAGGGGGGGGGGGGGTGAACCTGTTTCCAACCAGCTAAAATGGATAGGTCAGTTCACTATTTTTACAGTGCCCTCTGCAACTTTTTTTCTCAGCACAGATATCAACCTTTCCTGCCTGAAACAAAAAAAGAAGATAGTAGTAGATTATAATCATTCCAGGGATTACTATTCCATTGTATATTAGTATTCTATTGTTTGTACATTATGAGTTTTTAATACAACAGTCAAGTTAACTTTAATAAATTTATAAAAACATAACTCAGAAGAACATTTTCCATGTACAGCGTAAAGAAACATACATGAATAGGATGATACAAATGGTTTGTATAATGTACAGGGTGTATAGGCAGAATCTGAACAAAAGTGGTCAGGAAGAAAGTTGAAAATCACAGAAGCTACCTACTCTTTCAATTTAGTTTGGCTGTTCTGCTGTGCATGCAGAGCCTGTTGCAGCTGCGCTGCCATGGCATTGCGCTCGTTCTGCTGCTGTTTGAGCTGAGCATTCAGCTGGCTACTGGTCTTCTGCATCTGGACCAGGGCCTGAGAGCGCACCTGGGCCTCTTCCTCAAAGGTGCCAATGGTGTTGTTGAACTGATCACGCAGATCAGCTTCTTGGGACAACGACTTGTGGAGACTGAGGAGAGAGAGAGAGAGAGAGAGAGAGAGAGAGAGAGAAGAGGAGAGAGAGAGAGAGATAAACATAGTTGAATGTTCCAACATTATCAATGGTACCACATTAACTTTGAACAAACTTCCTCCATGAAATTGTGCACTGGTAATGAGCATACAGATAGTCAGAGTAAAGATAATTCAATGAACAAACAGACAAAGAAACAGACATGGATATAATCAACAAACTTTCCTTTACATGTCCAAGCTATGAGCTGAACCAAAGCAGCTCAGTACTATATAGAAGAGGCTCTTGTTGCATTAGTGGCACTTGAAATGTACAAAAGGGCAATTCCTTAATAGTTCACATTAAATCTGGTTGTCTGAATGGTTTATGTGAATTGTGTATCATGAGATCTGGCGGCATACCAATCTCATCAGAGTCCACAAGTTTGGTTGTCAAACTGCCATAAACAGATAGGTTCTCATAGTTTGCAAAGATTTATGGCGTCTCACAGGCTATTTGGGTTAAGTTACATTCCTACACATCTGGACGAATGATTTTTGCATTGATACAGAGAAAAATTGACAAGAGCAGAATTTCAACCTGTGACCTCCAGATTAACGTGGCAGCAATCTACCACGTGAGCCATCTAGCCCTTATGTTGGCAGTCTTCCTATTTTGTCAACCATTCAACCTGGCACATCATTCAACAAGCCATTCAACCTGGCACCTGTGGTTGAATGGCTTCTGACTGCCACCCCTGAACCAAGATAGTCTGTGTTCGGATTGGTGGCTACAGCTACGGCTACGGCTGGATCACCCGGTCATCATGCCTTGAAATACAGGTGTCCTTAGCAACACCCCTAATAACATTCGCAGCCACAGCCGTAGCCCCAATTGGGATTCGGCCAGACTCACAAAATAGGGAGACCGCCAACAACATTAGGGCGAGATGGCTCAGTTGGTATAGTGCCGGCACATCAATCCAGAGGTCGCTGGTTCACATCTCGCTCTGTCAATTTTTCTTTGTTCAACCCAAAAAATTTATTCAAAATTTACCCAGTCATTTTTCCTTGTGGTTTATGACTTGACATCTGGACATATGATTAAAATTTAGGGCACTTCAATAATTACACAAATGTACACAGATTTGAACGTTTTGCTCATGAGACAGTAATTTGTAGCCAGCCAAATGACTTGTGACGTGTGAGTGACTGGTACCTACATAATTTTTGGTACATGTAAATATAGACACATTTCTGGCCAACATTTTACTTTGTTATGTCATACCTGTAGAACACTTTCACTTCATCCAAGTCCTCTTGTAATTTCCGCACCTTAGTGACAGCTGTGTCCCTCTCCTGCCTAGTTGCCTCTAATTGGCTCTGAAGAAGAAAATAACAGTGACAACAATTTAAAAACAGATAATAACAAAATAACAAAACCATACTGAGGTCCGTATTCCCTGTGATGAATTTAACAACTATTCAAATTGAACAGACATGTCTTCTTAACCCAGGTTTTGAATTCTTCTGATGTTTCGGCCTTTTTTACAACTTCTGGTAAATTGCTTCATAACTGAACAGCAGCAGATTGGAAAGAGCAGCAACCATATGACTTAGTTTTGATAACTGGGGGAGTCAAAGGAGATTTATTGGTGGAATGCAGATTTCTAGATCACGTGTGGAAGTAAGCTACTGCATACTGCTAATCTTAACAGGCCAAGCCTATAGGAAAAACAGACAACATCAAGGGTTTGTGGCTTCTATGATCAAACCAATCACACAAACTTACCGCAAATAAAGTAAAGTGGGCAAAATTGATGTGAAAAGAGAAAAGTCACAGAAATCAATTTCCTAGATAAAGAATTGAGAGCAGGTTGGTCATCTTTCCTACAAATCTACTATTGTAACAGAACAGAAAAATTGGAACGTATTTTGACCCTTCTCTATCGGGAACATGTCACAGTGACCTACCCCCACAATGTGTGCATAAAGTTGCAATCACATTTTACAGAGAATTACCAAAGGTTACAGAGTCAAACTTTAACTTACAAACATATTGCAAGTTTAGACTTTCTTGTACGTACATCTGTACATAAATTTCATTTAATTTTTCGTCCCAAGCTTCAAGAATTAACAAGTTTCAAGAATTATTATATATCAATTAAGCATATCAATTGGTAGAGGGAACATATTCCTAATACCAAATGTGTCATTTACGAACAACTGGAAATAGTGTCCCCTTGTCCCTTGGTTTTATTTTAATGAAATTATTGCATGAAGAGTACATTCAAATTTAATAATTCGGATAGAGGACAAAATTAATAATGATATTAAAAAGCACAATTACGTTAACAGGGCCAAATCAGGGTTTGCCCTTAACTTTTTCAGTGACTAGGCAGCAGGACCAGCTAACTTGTCATTTCGCTGGTCCCTCTGCTTTTTCACTGGTCCCTATTTTGGGGTTTCCTTTCAACAATGTCATGTGCATGGGACTTGTATTTTGAACTGTATGAACAATCAGTAGTTTGCATGTAGCGGTGGGAAGCAATCAACTTGCCTGCCGGACTACTAGTCAGAGAGAATTTTGACTTGTCCTCAGGTGTTTTAACTGGCATTTGGCCAGCGGACCACTGTTAAGGGAGAATACTGTCAATTTCATTGAACTGCATAAACAGAAACATCAGCAGAGCACAAACCAAACCAATTGTGGGTACCAGAAATAGGTTACCAGCCAAAATACCACTTCATTACCCTTTTGAGACAGGCTTTCTGCTAAATTTTACTGAGCAGAAATTTATCTATAAACCATTGTCTGCTTAGGCAGCTCTATGAAATTGGGCCCTTGGAGTTTTTTAAAGACTTTCTAATTCTTCAGATGTACATGCACATGAACATGTCCATCTCATGCTTCTGTTAAATCATGGAGGAAGTATTCAAACACATTTTTTTTTGTATATAAAAGTTCCCGGCTCAATGAGCAGACAAAGTGACAAAGAATATTTCTCAATCCACACTGATTACATTTTAGGTTGGCCTTTGATAAAAAAAATACTTTATCTTTTAATGAGACAATAGCCCCAATAAAATCCCTTGTCAAGTTATTTTTTTTGTGTGCAATCCTGGTAAAGCTGGCTGCATACAGTATCTCTGGCATTCACCAAGTCCAACCTAGCGTCAGCAAAATAATTTCTGATTGATAGCAAAGAGCTGGCAGGTATTGTAAGGTTGTGCAGAGAACCTGGGATAGTTTGTTGAGGCTTGCTGAGCAAACAGAGTCAATGGTGGTAGGCAGAGGCTCAGCAAACTTACGTTACGTAACTTCACAATCTCGGCCTCCATCTTATTAGTTTAAGCAAGGCCCGACTCAGATTTTGGAGTTGTGGTTAGACGAAGGATTTATTAAGCAATCTAAAGAGAATGAGCTGAAAAAATGCTTTTGAGGGCTGGCATTTACACATCAAGGTTGCTTTTGTCTACTTTTGGAGCTGAGGTTGCCAATCAAGTTTGTAAGGAAGTCTGTGATTTGATCCTTTGATCATTTGCGAGACAAGATAAGAGTCAAGTCCTCATTTGTCAATGAAGAAATTTCCATGAAATACTCAGTGGTTTAAATAGTACAAAACAATGTTGAATCCTGTCCCAAAGTTCCACTTAGGTCAAGTGTTATAATTGACTTAGTCAGGCTATAACATTTTGTGACTGCACTCATACTGGAAGCATACATTTTGTTGTTGTTTTGGTTATTTTACATGTACACGAGAAGGGGTAAACAGTTCATTCCGTATGGTAACTATTCAAGATGTTACACACTGAGTATACAACTTAGACCTACAACAAACTATTTAGAGAGCTTCAGAAACACAACCTTTGTTGTTAGGTTTTTCTTCTTTGCTCTCAATAGGACAATAAGGCATTTCTACAAATCATTGATTGTCAGGCAGTGTCATGTCACATGCCGTATGGAAAGATTCAGTTAGTCCTCAAGTATTTTTACCTCATGTTGGAACATAAATCATGAACCAACACCCAAAGCTTTTAATTCTGAAATAGTTAGCATACCTGGCCCTTCGCATATTGGCTAGACAGGGTTGAATTGTTTTAAATTTTGAACGGGGATGTGTTTCTTTTTTCACTGGGGGGGGGTAGTAGGGATGGCAGAAACATGATTTTAACAAACACCTAAAATATATTGAGATGGTTCAATTTGTAAACTTTGGTAAAGGAAAAGGTGACATCACTCTAAAATTGAGATGAAACGGGTGCTCTATACACTTGTATACAATTCAAGCCATGTGCCATTGGCCATATGTGTTTAGTTCGGTTCAATGACTCAAGTACTTGACAGTAAAATTTTAAGTTGTGGAATTTAATTGCCCGTCCGACTCTGTTTAACACAAACCCCTCTGAGAGTAACTGTACTTGAACGACATGCTAAACAACCAACTCGCCGATGGTTTGGATGCATGATGCTCTATGATGCCACTAAAAGATGATTTAATAATCTAAAGTAAGCACGCATGGAGGACCAGAGATTCTCAAAAGCTGGGTGTGGTTTCTGGGCAGATAACTTAACCAATTAAACACAACTTGTCAGGCTTTTCCCAGTTAATCAAGCCAATCTATAAAACTGTAATGGACCCCCCTTGAAGTGGGCATTATCAAATGGGCAGATTTCCACTCCCTGGCTACCACACAGCACATAATGTCAATACTACATGTAGATGTCCTTGTGCAGTCTCTACGACAGACATTTGGCCATATGTCACTTTGGGGTACACACAGATGACCATTTTCTTAACTTGCAAATATCGCCCCCTCGACTTTGATTAAGTGGCGCTTCATTTGCATATAATTAACACAGAACAAAACAAAGCCGAAGACAATGGCGATTAGACATAAATGCCTTTCGCCTTAAAATTATCCAACGTGTGAAAAGGAAGGCGGGGACGTCACCGCACATGCATAACAGCCCACAAAGCTAAACCAGACTAGACGGTAAATCAAGCGTAAGATCAATGCATGATACCACATGAGTATTCAGGCAATTTTTGCGTCACCCACTTGTGCACTTAAGGATTGCCCCACATTAAGTGGCTTTATTCCGAGTGGCTGAACACCCACAACAGTCCGGGCAACAAAGCTCAAGAACGATCATGGCTTCTGGCAAGTGCAACACTTGGGAAGAAGAAGGGGGGGGGGTTGGCCGGGGAGGTAGTTATGCATCGCCATCATAGTAGGCTAGCCGTTATGTTTTGACAAGACACCACGTAGCCATCATTATCCAACGTAGATCTACTTTTGTTGGGTAATCATTTGGAACTAATGCACAATGCAAACCATCCTAATGGAACAAATTGGTGTGATTTGATTATCAAAGGGGGAAGGAGAGGGAAAGCATCTCAACTGGAACAGTGAGTCGTCTCGCTCTCTCTCCAGCACTGAATACCAACAACATCATGTTAATAACTCCCTCTCTATGTCTCTTCACTACAAGTACCCCTTAATTAGACTTGACCTTGGTGAGAACTTTTTATTTCTAGTCGATTTGATTATGGGTCCATGCTATTTATAAAATAAGTTTTGAAAAAATCTAAACACCAAGTGATAAAAGTGTTCATTTGATACGCCTGAGGTAATAAACACTCAGCACAAACAATTAGATTAACATGGTCTTTTGAATGAGGATTGTTCACAAAAGCTAACGGCAATTGAGACTGGAGATTGACAAAAAAATTACACAAAGAGCAAGTACACACATAAATTCATGGTACTTTGGGGGCTTTGAGTCAATCCTTTGGAAGTCATCAAACTGTGAGGAAAACATAGAGTTTATCATTTTCTGGAGAGTGGTACACTTTTGTCAAACAACTCAACTGACACAGAGTGTGAGTGCACAACTTACAAGATACGGTACAGACGCCCTCATAACAGTGGTTAATCTGAAGTGGTTTTTTCTATTCAAAATGTTATGTAACTATTGATATCTGGCTAATTTGTGGACAACTGAAGTGTTTGAGCAGAAAAGTAGACAACTGGTTTGAAAATTTGAAAGTAAAAGGGCGTATAATACAAAGCAACTTTCTAGCAAAATTTGCTACTTCCAAATCATATCATAGTAGGGCCTACATCTAAGTTTGTATAGAATTTGAGTGGTTGGCCCAAAAGATATTCCCCCAATACAGCATCTGTGTCGTTTGATTTGATGAAATCAAGGATTCTACCCCACAGATCTGAATGACCATGATCCCAATGCAACAGTCCAAAGCTTCTTCACAACAATAGCATCAAGTCACTGGCTACAGCTGAGCATAACTATCAACAGTATTAGGTAATCCTTTGGGTGGAGACACTATTTGAGCAAAATGTGTACAGCAACAAATACAGCAAACAGTCAATATTAAATATCTAATTGACTTGGGAATGAACTGTCAATATGTTCATGAGCTAAACAGTGGGCTGATTACGGCGATCCCTTTATATATGTACAATGATTAATACACAGAAGTATTTATTTATCTCTCAGCGTCTTGTTTAAAATTGTCCTTACGGATCTGTTAGCAGTGAGTGTTTGAAGTTAGAGGACAGAGTCATCAAGTTTAGCGTGGGGGCAAATTTGCTGATGATAAGCAGAGAGAAGGAAGACCAAATATTGATGTCTGCCGAACTGTGTATTTTCCTTCTAGTATAAGCCATTTGAATTTTGGCTCTGCTGATCTGGGCCCAATGTGATAGAGCTGCTTAGGCAGCAAGCATTGCTTAACAATTTTCTGCTAAGCAAAAATGAGCAGAATGCCTGTCACAGATGGTACATGTGACATTTTAATTTTGGCTGGTAACCTTATTCTGGTGAGCATAATGTTGATGTGCTCAGCTACTTTTTTGTACTGAAGCTAAAAAACCAAACAAAACAAAACAAACAAACAGCCAAAATGTCATGCAGTGTACATTCACTGTAACTGGTTTCCAGCTACAGTAAGTCTTGCTTTAAACAGATAAGTGTGCTAAGCAATGGTTTCTTATTGACAGTTTCTTTTGAAATCTTGCCCAGTTATTTGACAATTTTCACTCTTTACAATGTTGTCATCATTAGACAACGTGGTTTATCATTTACAATACCCATGTACAATGTATAACTTCTGGGGATGATTAACCCAACCCACAGAGTAAGGACCCAAAACCAACCCCAACCCTTCAAAATCCAACTACATGTACATATACTAGTTTTGCGTCTTGGGGAAAATAAAAAGAGCAGATTTGATGGTCCAGATTCTTCTTTTCGAAACTTTCGTCGCGGGGATCTAACAGTAACAACCAAAAGGTGACACTAAATGTTGTCTGAGGTTACGCTTGTGTTCAGTGATAAATGTTGTTGGCATTAAAGTACGCAATTGTTGATCCTAGTTACTAATCAGTTGACGTAGCCAGTTAAATAGCTCTGGACTACTTCTCGCTAAGTGTTTGCAGAAATTTAAGTCAATTTGTGTAACAAACTTCCCATAATACTGAGGGGGCAATGCAGATATTCCTATTTGTTGGTTATTAAATACAGGGCAAACAGTCATGAAATGTGTATGCATACAATACAGAGTGCAAGCTTGGTGGACAGATACTCTGTTTGGTGTGTTAATATTGGAATATTGTCTGACAAGTAGCTGGCATTATCTTTGGTCAACACCGGAAGATCATTAGGGTAGATTAGGGGGGTAACAAGAATGACTATTTTGCGCACTTTTCAATGTGACAATCACAGAGCTACATGTACACGCTACTGTGGTGTGCTATTATAATGAAACACATTGTGGTATTGTTAACAACCATCTCAATACTGTACGAAAACACGCTTTATAAAAGGTTTGTTTGTAGAAGAGTATGTTTTTTTTCCGATCCCCTTAATTTCCATAACCATAACATGAAACAATGATAAGCTTATTCTGTCGAAGGATTGTTGGCAATAAAACAAGACTTTTAATCAACAGGACTGGAATTTCATCTCTGACTTGAGAGGATAAGGCCATTTTCATTTTGCAAAGGGCACTTCCATCAAAAAATCTTCCTGTTTTACTGGAAACTTTGGAAAGGGCACCAGTTCCAAGCAACACCAGGATGGATCATTAAATGATTACTTTATGGTTTGTAAAAATGTTTAACATTTACTCCTCTGATCTGTTCAGGAAAGAGGAATTTGATTGAATTCCATTAAGAATTCCCTCACGATTAACTGCATTTCAAATGGCTATATTTCTCAGGACCGATCACTGCCTACGTGCAAGTAAGCTTTTTGTGTACAAAGTTTTGGTAACCACTAATACTATACCTTACATATCAAAGGTGTGATACATCATTGGGTTTTTTTATTAAGCAAATTCGTCCCAATACTATGTTTATCAACTCACATCATCCAACCACCTTTTTCAGATTTCATCATGAATGATAACCATGTCTTCCAGAAAATAAAACCACCAAATAACAGTTTATGATTTGTTTGTGCTCATTTTGATCCGTTTTAACAAATTGCATGTTCTGGGAATTTTTTTTAAAGCAAATTGGAGTTCAGATGGACATATTATTACTTGGTTTCTGAAACCAAGTTCATACAAAGCACCTTTCAGGGGGAAAAAAAGAGTCTGATATGATCATGACTAATCATGTATTATACCCGGACTGGAGGGTGAATGGGTTATGCGTATCATTGTTGCTTCATACAAAGACCAAGACATCCAGGCACTTTGATCCCATTAATGTTTAACTTCACATTGAATCTTGCTGGTATTTTAGAAGGAGTTAGTGCTTTATACTATCAGCGACTGATAGGGGTTATCTTCAACCATCGTCCCTTTGTGGGAAAAAGTACAACAATTGAATGGAAGATTCTCAACTCGAGTCTGTCGTAGTAAACAGGGCCTCGAAATACCCACTGGACCGCAGGACCAAGTGCAGTAATTCCAACATTGGTTCAGTAAGCTCACAACCCAATAAGCCCTACTTACAGCATTTTTTTTGTGTGTCTTTTTTAAAAACTGTTCCAACCAAAAACCAAAAAGTCCCAACCAACTTCTTACTGTCAGCAAGTGAGAAATAAAAAAAGTAAAGAAAAAAAGGGTGTGGCCTGCAGAAATATTTTAACTATGGGTCCAGTTTTTGTTGTTAGGTAATTTTAATACAAACAAATTAGGAAACAAATCTTATTTGTAAGTTGTGGCTCGAAAAAAAAAAAAAAATTGCATTTCGAAATTACAAATGGGTTTGTTAACAAAAATATTTACAGTGCTTACACGATACATACATGTATTTGTCAATGGTTTACTTGACATTTACAGCATTACCTTGTTTAGATGAGCAAGCATTTCTAAATGCTACTTCATAACATAATATGAACTGAGCGGCATTTGAAGTCAATTTAAGAAAAGATCAGACTTCAATATCTTTCTATGGTTATTTTGTAAGCAATGTCTTCTGCCCCCAATCACCATAGGTTTGCTTAGTCCAAGATTATCAACAAACATTACACAACTCTAGGGAGATCTAACCAATATATAAGTCACTTAGGACGCCATACAAACTTCACAGGCATAATACATGAATTTTTCTTTGGGTTTCTTGCACACAAAAAAAGGTTCTGTTCTTAGACCAAGAAGGAAAAAAAAAGACGGAGTTATCCCCTTGCGCTGCCACTAGCCTGTTTAAGAATCAGCCATGATCCTCTGTGGGACTAGTCAAAAATGACTCCTAGTATATATCCAGGGACACTTCTCTTTGTGAAAGTTTGTTTGTCAGCCAAACTATGTTTGTTCTGTCCTCTACTAGCCAAATTTATTCAGCCTCACAAATCAACATACCATTAATGACATCTTAAAGGGTGGGAAAAAGTGACCCGTTTTTATTTTTTTTTTTTTTTTGTCTCCAACGCTTTGTGAGTTTGGTCAGCGTTGCCTTCGATATGAAATCTCCAGACAATGATGGACACCAGAGTTATAGATTGCATGAAATTTAATCCCTCGCCATACTTTAATTATTCATCCTATATCAATATGAAACCCGTTTCCTCTGCCGATATATTTTCCTTTCTACCTCGTAATCCTTGCAGACGCAATGTCTTGAGAACCTATGGCAAGGTAAACTTCATTCATTCCATGCACACAAAACAAAAAATATCCTTTCTGTACCAGCAACTAAACACCCGTTTGCCTTCAAGAGTTATCCCACGACCCCGCAGAAATCAAATTGCTTCAAGCTCCATCAAAATATCCTCAAGAAAAATATGGGTGACAACTGCTTGCTGTGAAATCAGAGTATGACTGGAATGAAGTGGCAAATTAGAGGAATGATACAGGGAAAGCAGAAAAAAGACTGACATTTCTTCACAATGACGGCCAAACGGACGACTGTAAAATATAAGGAAACCATGGCCTAGCGAAGCTGGGGTTGTGTTGGGGACAAAAGCCGCTGGCTGCAAGCCATTTGTTCCCCTTTCACGAGTGATTTGTCAATTATGACTAGGGACAAAAGAGACCCAGCAAGTAACATTTGGTGAGACAACAGCCCATGGGGGAAAACTGCTGGGGCAATCTTTTCAGTCAGGTCTCCACCACACTGTCCCTGCTCCTTTGCTATTATTTTGTTCTTTCCGTGAGGGGTCTAAAGAGGGAATAGAGGTAAGAGCGAGTGACTTGACGTTTTGAAAGCAGACATGACCTGTGGCAACCTGACTAGAAATGCTCCTGGTTCGACAATCATTCAATCTTGTATATTTACACTTTAAATATCTCACACAAACCAATTTTGAAAAAAACTTTGATAGAAGACACAATTTAACGTATTGTGGGTGGGGAAGCTATTTAGTAACCCTTTTTTTTTAACCGGCGAGTTGAAATCTATACAAAAGTTTCTTTCTGAATTAGTTAACTAGTAAACAAACAGTACATGAATAAAATTCAGAAAACATTATGGCACACATGTATAGGCAGTCAATCCACTGAACAAACTCAGCTCCAATTTGTAAACATGTTCCGTGTACCACTGCAAAAGTCTAGATTTAAAAAAAAAAGCAAAAAAGTTAACTTGGCATTGCTTTTTACATAAAAGAATGCAACAAACATTTCCTAAAAGAGAATTTCTGTCACAGCATTTATGCTTTGTTTAAAGAGTTCTAAAAAGTATTATAATAAATACAATTATTTTTGCATACGGAATGTATCTTTTAAGTGCAAAATGTACAGTAAACTTTGAACATTTCGAACCATCTTTCAATTTGCTGATTCCAACTAATATTTATTTTGTATATTTTTTTGAAAGGAGGGGGGAGGCATTTATTTTAAGTTGCCTTCAAACATTGTGCAGCTGCACAGGCGGAGACTTTCCACAGGAAATTAAAATTACAAATTGGACTTCATGTGTCAAATATTACATGCGTGTGTCTCTTAAAAAGGCAGCTGAAGAGAACGTATTCATCTTCTGAGATTGGGAGGAAGCTAGCATACACTTGACCATACTCAATGTTTGACTTGGGATCTGGATGCTTAGTAATTGGACCACCAGTGTTGCAGTGTTTTGGGGGGCTAGCTGTGGGGGAAGAATTTGAAAAAAATCCCCCACGACAGAATGACACTGCCCTGGTAAAAACAAAAAAAAGGTGTAATACCCTGATGTACAGAGGAGTGGCTTATGACCGAGGGTAATCTCTTCTACACTAAACATATCTTCACCAAGCATTAACATGAAAATGTAATCCCATCAGGTTGTTAGCTTTGTGCCATTCAGTGTGACCATTAGAGAGAGAAGAGCTTAAGGATGATGGGGGGGGGGGATGTGTTGTGTTGTGCCCATATGCTAATGCTCGTTTCATATCAAATCACGTAGGTAAACACAGGTGTCAGGAAATCTACGCCATCACCTGGGTTACAGCAAACAGTGCACAGAATGATAAGGCACACCCTTAGACGCATGAGGGGCAACCAGAGCATAGAGCAGGGGGGGTTGGGAAATGAGGAAAGACAGGCCGCCAAACCGCTCAAGAAATCACCAACAAAAGCCAGGTCGAGCTGACATGACAACTGTCAAATTTTTTTTCTCTTGAGGGTGTGGTTCACTCGCCGTGAATGCAGGGGAAAAAAATGTTGAACGCACTGAGGCTATTGTCTGTAAGTATTTTGGCAAATTCTCAAGAGGGGAGAATGGGGACGCCGAGTACGGGATGAATTTAACACGGGAAGGATAATGACGTCAGTATGTGACTGAAAGCATGACGAGTTGCCACTTGACATCCCACATAAATGCCATGAACCCAATGACATCTCCATACCTGTCCTCAACCCCCCCCCCTTTCTATAATCTTAGCAACTAATCTGCATTGTTACTACTCTGGGTCCCCCACAACACGTCCCTGCCTACTCCAAATCTGCCATTCCGATAAACCAAACAGCGGACTTAAGCTTTGCTTGAGTTAATGATTAGCGGTAAAGTTTGCCAGGGCAGATTTCAGTGATCAAGGTCAAGTTATGAGGGGGAAAATCAGCAAACAGCCCCTTCCAAAAGCCTTGCATTTTGACCATCAAATAAAACGATCCATCATTCCAAATTGAAGTCAGGTGGGTGTACAAATATGCTCAGCCACCCGATCCCGCAACCCAAACTTCTTCTCATTTCCTTTTTGGGGGGAAAAAAATAATGAAAGAAAAAAACAAGTAAATACCTGGACCCTGTTTACCGACAAAACAAAATTGGTAGAACGTGGCTGGCTTATCTTAAAACCTAACCCAAACTGTGGTACTGGTATATCGTGCGTGCCTGTTTCAATGACCGAGGACAGATTCCATGGCATTAGTGTTGGTGTCAAGGGGTCACATGCATACAACGCCATGCTCCCACTAAACAAGGGGGAGAAAAAGAAGACTTTTTTTTTCAATATCAATGGGAAAAACACCTTGTTCGACACTGGCTTTTGGTGACCTGGCAAACAGCGAGGCACAGAGGTTTGGCGCGAGGGTAAACATGGATGAACACTACTTGGATTGTGGATACCTAACAAATATTGAATAGCCCATATATGTAGCTCAAAGCTTCACAGTCGCTATTCATTGTGCCAGCAAACGAGGCCATTTTGTTGATGGGTGACTCATGTTCTAATACTTACAACGGGATTGACAGTCAAAATTTACTTCGATTGTCCCCGACAACGACTTGATAACTTAGTCAAATGTGAAAGGTCAGGGAAATATGTACTGGAATGCAGTTTTTGAAACACTAAAGAATATCTTTGTGACTGTAAATTTGTATATGCCTTCAACCCCTCCCCCCCCCCCCCCCCACGTTCAAACATCTCCTAAATATATTTGTCAAGGTACACAAAAACCTACACCATCATAGTTTTTTTTTTTTTTTTATGTTTACATACATATCAACTCCTATCCACTAGTTTTCAACCAACAGGTCACAACAAACAACCCCAACCCATGAAATTGTCATCCAAACAAGGGGAGTGGAGGGGTTTGTCATTTTTGCAGACAAAATCATGAAAATCGAACCTTGTGTTTGTTGGATTTTTGTTTGACCAGTGCAATCTAAGGGTCAATCAACCTTAACAGTTGTACATGTTACATATATGTCTGAGTTTAGTTACCATTAGCCCATTAATGTCATGTACATTATGTACCTGTATTTAGTTACATTAGCCCATTAATGTCATGTACATGTAGTACCTGTAGTTTAGTTACCATTAGCCCATTAATGTCATGTACATGTATGTACCTGTAGTTTAGTTACATTAGCCCATTAATGTCATGTACATGTATGTACCTGTAGTTTAGTTACCATTCGCCATTAATGTCATGTACATGTATGTACCTGTAGTTTAATCCAGCAGCCCCAGGTTAAAAAAAATGGTGGGTTTATTCAACACCTCATGAAATAAATGTTAGAACTTCACACTGAATAAATATGTAAATATTAGTTTAAGTACAATTTGATAATAATCAAAGTATGGATCATCGTTCAGTTTTCAGCACATTCGGTAAAAACTCACGTAAAAACAGAACATTTGTTGAAAATATATTTGTTCCTCATACTAAAACGCTTATGGGTACAGTATTTTAATAATCTGTTTTAGAAATGGTGGTGGCTCTTCCTCTCCAAATAGAGATTATTTGAATGGTGTACCTGTAAGAATTTAACAAATATAAACCTCCACCATGCAAAACCTCAAATCCTACATAATTTCTTTCCTCTTTGATTGTCACGGATTTGGATAATAAGTTCTTTGTTTAACCAACGACTTTGGAAGGGAATTTGTAGTGGTTTTTATGGTAGGCAGAGATAGGTTAGAGCATGTGACCCCGTGTCTTGCCTCTTCCAAACCAGGGTAAACATTTCTCCAAACCTTATTGTTGTACCCTCTCCGTATTTGTATGTGGCTTCCTGTCTGGTTTGAAGAAGATCCTGAGGTTTTTCTTTATTTCCTCGGCCACTCTTTGAGTTTGGCTGTTGCGAATGTTTTGTTTTCCTGCAGTTGTTTTGCCAGGGGTTCTTCACCTCTTTTAGGATTGTTTATGTTGAGAATAAAAAGAAGCGGAAGGGGCAGCAAACAGCCGCAGAAAAAATGGGTTAAAGAGAAGAGGAATAATAATTACCCGTAGGCTTTGTTCGTTATTGTTCCGTGCGGCCAGGCCCCCGGTTGTCCGTCTTAACTCAATGATCTCCCTCTCTAGCTTTTTACACTGTTATAAGAAAGGAAGACAACAAAACAATTTGTGAAAAAATTTAACCACAGTACAAGAACAAGCGAGAAGCCAACACTAAAGGGCATCCTTTTTAATTATTTTTTTTTTTCTGCTGGTAATTACTGTTAAAACTGCCAGCACGGGCTGCTTCCAATAGGGTTTTAATAGTACGGGCAGTTGGCGAAAATTGTACAAATATTTGCGTAGTGTGCCATCTGCATTGGTGTGGGACAATGAGCCTGGATGAATGACAGGCTGGGTTTGGGTATCAGGTACCACTCTGATGTTTGCAATGGAAGACACAGATGTGGAGAAACTGTGGCTCTAAAAAAAAAGAGGGGGGTGGGAAATGTAGTTCAATTATGAAACAATCAAGAGTGGAAGCATGGTGATTAGTGACCACAAGAGGGCGCCATATATGTTCAATGGTGGCATGTGCTTTCTGGTAACAAGTTTTTCTCTTTTGAACACACATTACTGGCGTGTCTACACACGTTAGCAATACATGTTAACAAAACACATTATGTATGTGTTGACTGTAGATCTTTCAGGTGGGACAAATCAATATTTGAATTGTGAAACTATATTACTATTGATTAGTACACATAAATGCAGAGATACATTCCATGTCATACAAAGGGTAACATGTTTAGAATCCTGTATTTAACTAGCCTGCATGTTTGTTCATTTTGCATGGATTAATTTAGGTTCAGCCAAGGGTTGAAACTTTTCACAAAAACTTAGCACACAAATTAGTAGGGTAAAGTGACTGAGCATGGGACATTTAGGGCTAGCAGGAACAGGAGGATGCCAACCAAAATATCATGTAATGTCATCACTGTTAAGTTTATTGTCTATTTTTTTGAGCTGCTGTATGTGTGGCATGGGTTGCTGGCGCTTGCCTTTCATCACTGTGGCCCTGGTTCAATTCCCGGCTAAGAGTAAAGTTGTGTGTTGGTTCTCTCCTATGAGATGAGAGTTTTTCTCTGGGCCTTCCGTTTTTGATTGCTGGCTGTGCTCCATGGTCATATATGGGTGATGTGGCTGGCTGCCAAAGGTGCCCTTGCATGCCTGTGGCTTGAGCCTGTTGTAGTCCTGTCCTTTGCAATTCAGCTTCTCAGCTGCGAGTAAGGATGATTAGCCTCCCAAATTATCAACCTAACCTGGGCTCAAGTTTGTTTTTAAATTCATTTTCAAAAGTACCCAAAATGATAACAACAGCATGAACTATTATATAAATTTACAGCATACATTATTTTATCATTGCGCAAGGTTTTGTGATAAAATAAACTATTTGTCGTTGACAGGAAAAGCAATAGAAAGAATCAGTAATCTGCTCAGCAAGATTCAAAGTAACTTGCAGATAGTTGATTAGTATACCATGCTTGTCAAGATCAACAATCCACTGCTGATTTGATCACAAAGATCCTACAGTGTTGAGTATCGGCCACTGACAAAACAATGACTGACATGAACATAAATTACATCTGACATTTGCCGATTGCACAACAAACAATAGTGACAAGTGACAACAGGAATCTGCAGTGGATTAGAAAGTTACTGTTGATAGGATCAATAGCCCACTGATAGCAAAATCAGCAATCTACTAGTGAAAGGATCAGCGATCAGATAATGACACAATCAGCGATCTCCTGATGACAGGATCAGTAATCTGCTAATGAGAGGATCAGTAATCTGCTAATGACGCGATCAGCAATCTGAAAATGACAGGATCAGCAATATGATGACAGCATGAGTAGAAGGATCAGCAATCTGTTGGTGACAGGGTCAGCAATCAGCTGATGACAGGATCAGCTTAGGACTGCACAAGTGATCTGCTGATGGAAGGATTAGTGATCTGTTGATGACAGAATCAGCAATCAGCTGGTGACAGGATCAGCAATCTGCTGATGACAGGATCAGTCATTTGTTGATGAAAGAATCAGCAATCAGCTGATGACAGGATCAACAATCTGTTGATAACAGGATCAGCAATCACCTGATGACAGGATCAGCTTAGGACTGCACAAGTGATCTGCTGATGGAAGGATTAGTAATCTGTTGATGACAGAATCAGCAATCAGCTGATGACAGGATCAGCAATCTGCTGATGACAGGATCAGCAATCTGTTGATGGCAGGATCAGCAATCTGCTGATGACAGGATCAGCAATCTGCTGGCAGTGCTGATAATATGTTAAGAAATAAGCTGACCAGTGGCTGGGTGTGGCATTGATCCACGGGTTGTTCAGTGTTGATCTCTCCAACAAAGCTTTGACAGTGTATGAAACAGAACGGGTGATATGATAGTTTGCAGGTGTATGTTAAATGCCTGAGCTGAAGTCCCATTTTGTAGAGGAAGGGAGTAACTGTTGCCTTGGGTCAGCACGTATTACTGTCAGGATCAACACTGTGCTGAAGACAAGACCAGTAATTTACAAAAAAGGGGCAAGTCAGTACGACAAGATCAGTAATTTACAACCCCCAAAAGATGAATGCAATTAATTCCCATCTGTTCATGTACAACAGAATAAAACAGAGTTTGATTGATTCGAAGGGAATCAACCAATATTATTTGAACTAAGCGTCACCAGGAAGTCTCTTTTTAGACTGAAGGTGAGAAGGAAAGATCACAGAAAATGAATCTATATCAAATCTGATCCACCTGTAACTACAGCCACAGAAGTCAAAGTCATTATGTACAATGTGCAATAAGATATGATTTATATCTTCCGCATGTACATTCAATGCATGTAGGCTGCTGATAAATATCACCATCATATTTACCAAAGAGTACTTGACCAGAATCCATAGACAGCAATTTGTCTGTGTGTCATTATAAGCATACATTTGCTGAAACTTCAGGCAGACAAAGAGTCAATTTGATCTTTCACCATTTACATTGGTTTAACACTTATTGGATGTCAATGTTTTAAGCAGCTTGACTGGGCAAATTTACTGAAGATACCGTGGGTTGCGCTGACGTACATCTACCCCGTGGCCCAACTGTTGGGAATGGGCAAACAGAAGCAAGCATTATCAACATTCATTATGTGGAATTACTAGCAGCAAATTTGCAAGGGCACCTTTGCAAATTTAGATTAACTCTGATGGCAGAAGGGCCTCATGATTATTTATAAACAAATAATGCAATTGTGCTGTTGTATAGTTTAAAGATTGAGAAGTTGTCAATTCAACAGCAGTAAGACCTTTATTTGAAACAATGACAACAAATCTCAATTCCTCATGCAATACAGTTGTTGAACAAAAAACACCAGATGATAAAGCATTCTTCTCTATTTGTGCATTGCAATTAAAATAAACATTGGAATGAAAGAAAAAAACAAAGACCGGGACTCAATTTTACAAAGCACTGAAATTCATTTTAGGGTTTAAGTTGTGGATACAGATATAACACTGTGTTTGCTCTTAAAACCATGAAGTTCATTAACATTATGACAAATAGCTGCGGCACAGGTCAAAACTGGGGTCCAGCTCCTGGATTTTAGCCTTTTCAGGCTTTTGGAAGGCTCTCCAACATTGAGGAAAACTTGAATTGAGTGGGATTTGAACCAACGACCTCTGGATTAACGTGCAGGCGACGCTAAACTAACTGAGCTTTCCAGCCTTTAATGTTGGCGGTCTCCCTATTTTGTCAATATCTTTGTTTGGGGTGCCAGTCAGAAGCCATACAACCATCAACTGTCGTGTAGCCAGGAATCACACCCAAGTTTTTGATACAACCTTGGAAGGGGCAGCCAGAGGATCACCTGGATGCGACTTTTGTTTTCCTTCAAATATCAAGTAATATACCCAGTCAGTTTCCCTTGTGGCTTATTACTTGATACATACATTATATATGAAACAAAGTCTGTAAGACAAATTGTTAAATAGCAATTTGAATCTGTAATTACCTTATACCTAATAGGCTTATATTAACATGATTAATCTACACCTAATGTTGTAACTTTTGGGGGCTGATGTTGTTGATACTACTAACTTTACTATATTGTCTTTGGAATGAACGCTTCTCCTAAAACTTTGAATTTTCCATACTTGGACCAAATTTGATTTCCTTGTTTGATTTGATTTGTTTTGTAACATTCCACTTTGCTTAACATCATTCATTATGGTTGATTCATTAGTTACCTCATCTTTAGACACATTTGATTACTTTGCAAAAATCCAACCCTGACTCGTATTAAGTGTCAATGCCTTGTTTAAATGCAGATTGTCCTCAACCGTATGTCTTTCCGTTACATGCTTGCTGAATTTTTAGATTAGTGTTTTTGGAAAAAACATTGGCCTGTCAAACTTGATCAGTTATGAGAATGCTGACCCAGTGCTGAAATTGCTTGACACAGGCTGGTTTTCAAGTGGCCTCATTTTGCACTCCTTTCAATGCTAATTTTCTCATTTCCATATTATGATTTAGAACGCATTTCCCCTTTTAATGCTCTCACAGATCATGTCCTAACATTTTACCCAGTGCATTTGGAGAAGGCCAGTTGAAGGCCGTAACAGCTGTTGCAACAAAACATGCAACAAACTAACGGAAGTGAGTCATTATTACATAGTGTTCTGTATACTAAACCCATAGTCATCCTGTATAACAATGTATAACAGAGATTAAATCTTCATAATGAAATATTTCTGTAAAATATCTGCACCTACAATAATCACCGTAATTAATAATTCAGCTCAACTTGTGAAAACCAGATCATGAACCTTAACAGTACACAGTGATGAAAGATGCATGGTGTAATTTCCACACATTATTCTCAACGCTAATAAATCATGCATGTATCTAGTAACAATTTAACAAAGATGCACACAGCCTCAATTTGCTCACCGCAAATTGCAAAACGCTAAGCTAGCAGTATCTTACTATGTTATTCATAACATAAATTTGTATAAGGACAGGCATGTGT
Organism: Pycnopodia helianthoides; assembly: GCA_032158295.1. NCBI lineage: Eukaryota > Metazoa > Echinodermata > Asteroidea > Forcipulatida > Asteriidae > Pycnopodia > Pycnopodia helianthoides. The sequence goes on from CM063243.1 coordinate 10,726,321, forward strand.
GAGGGAATGGCTTAAATAAAATATGTGGTGACCAGCAGAAACATTTGGAGGATATTACAATGTGCCTTAATTTGGATGAGTCAAACCAGGAAACTATTTTTTTTCACATTTGGATGGTGAGAGTTAGTGTCAACTTTCATACTGTTGCTAGAAATCAACTCTGATACCCCTATTAAATATCTCCATCAGTATCACACAAATTGTGCCGCCCTGTGTATGCCAGATTGCATCTTTTCCAACTTTTGCTGATCAAAATCTTCTTTCCTCAATCCTTCAATTTTTCTCATCAAATCTCAGAGAAATCCGTAGACAGTGATTAAATTTGTACATGTATGAACATTAACCTCTATACAACATTTTTTTACGTACATGAACACAAACAAGTCTGTTCAATGAGCGTTCATATCTCCACCACAACCCAACATGTGTGAAAAACAATTTCTGCTTCAACAGCAGGCCAAGCCAAACCTTAGCAGAAACAAATTTTCAAGCCTATCTGACCCTTACACAACAAATAATATATATATGCCGGTATTCCAGGGGTCAACCAGATGTTGTAGTTTTCATATTATTCTCAAATATCCCAAGAAAAAAGCAAACAACCAAATTATGATTACTTGTCCGAATATTCACCCCAAAACCTGGGTTATTGGTGCCAGTAATTGTAATTCTTTCCCAGCTTATTGATTGGACAAATACAGGCTACCCTCTCCTGTTATGAGACTTGGTTAATAAGTAACAGCAATCTATACAGCTATTGTCACCCCTCATCTTCCAAAATGTCACTCTCCAAAATGTAACACTAGAGGGCGCTCTGCATCAACATGAAGGGAAATTTCAGGAGACATATTTCTCCAGACATTACTGTTGTTCGGAGAAATTGTTGTAACCCAGAAATGAGTTGCAGAAATGAGTTGTATTTGTGCAATTAAAAATTATGTTTCTGGTGGAAACTTCTGAAAGAGAAGTGCTTCCAGGAACTGTGGAAAATTGCTATACACCTAATTGACGACTGCTTTAACATATGGGAAAGGGGGAGACAGTTGTGCAGCATAATCAGCATAGTAAACGTACATTACATGATTGTGTTAATACACACAAACATGCAACATTTATTTTTGTAATAATTGACGACCAAAATAGGAGCCAGGGAAGTAGAGTGACACTACCTACGAGGGCAAAGTCTTTTTTGTTCTCTGATCAATACATCAGACAAGGTGTTGGAGGAAAATGGACACGAAAAGTTGGATAGTGTACAAATATTGACTGCTCTGGGTGCAATGGTTAAAAAAATACAACTCCCGAGGCGATCCTCGCGCAGCTGTTCTATTTTCCCCTGAGGCGAAGCAAGGGTAAAAAAGTCCGCTCCAGGGATCACAGAGGGAGTCGTAGTCCTAACCATAGCACGAGTAAAAGCAGTCAATCTTTGTTTTACAATACCCCAAACATATATTGTGCCTAGACTTCTTGGCCTCAAGAAGCTGCTGTTGCTATGGGTACAGAACACTGGTTGCTATGGGATAGTACATTGGTTGCTACTGGTATAGTACATTGTTTGCTGCATGTAAAGCGTGTGATGCCCTCTAAATCAATCAAAAGGCAGAATCTTTGTACGGGGTGTTATAAAAAAGGATTACAAATGAAGCTGTGCTTGGAGGAGTAGAATAAAGGAGAGTACTACTGAACCGACAGTCAGACCATCATCTTCAAGGAGTGCGAGTGCAATCACTCTCCTTCACACACATTAAACCTTGTCCCTGGAGTCATAAAATAAATACTGCTTAAAATGTTAACAGGTTTTTGAAGATTTTGGGGAAATAAACCAAGAATTGTATTCGAGCAGAAAGTGAATTACAATATCATTTTGGCAAACAATAATAACAATCCACCAATCCAATCCTGCAATCCGGTACCATGCATATGAATCAGCACAGGTACATGTACCTCTTGCACATAAATTAAACACCATGAACAGTCAGAGTTGATAAAATCCGTTTTTTATATTTCAACTAATTTTGGATTTGAACCTGTGACCTCCAGATTAAGGTGCCAGCGCTCTACCAACTGAGCCATCAAGCCCCAATGTTGGCCGTCTATCCTAATCTTTGTTCAGGGTGCCAGTTAGAAGCCATCCAACCTGTAACTGTCGTAAAGCCAGGAATCACACCCAAGTTTATGATACAACCTGGCAGGAGAGGGATCTTTTTTAGTATTCTGCACCATGCAATGGCTACGTAGACACACATTGGCCATGGGTCCCCCACCTGATCCTGAGAGGTGTGTATTTAACCTTCATGCAGGCAATGCTATCTTTGGAGACTGGATTGATTGCTGTGCGATTCACCTTGTGAATAAGTCCCCCCCCCCCATTGCATTAAGACATACATCAACCAACCCTAATTATGTGCATTGTACAAACAATAGAGCTACACTGTACAATACATGTACACACATTCTTTTCACACACCATTGTTGGGACTTCCTATTGTTGTTCTATTATTCACATTTCTAAAGAATTCCCTTGTTTAATAAAGAAAAACGTTGTGGGGAACTTTGTTCCATTGTGTAAAAGTCCAGACAATGGTGCATGTGCCTACCCTACACTGCTAACTGCAGAGCGGTGATCATGTGCATGTACTTCATGAACAATTCCGGACAAATCGCAAGCCTCACATAATGTAGCTGATGAATATGGATGAGCCTGCGTAACAATCCGCTGTAAACCGAGTTCACCACTTTCAGGCTTCGTTCAGTTGAATGTGTGGCAATTGTGTTAATAATAACAACAATAATAGTGGCTTCTTATATAGCGCTCATATCCGTCACTCTGTGGCGCTCAAGGGGCTTCAACATTCTGTATTTTCCTGCAAGTTATTTTGGAGCTACGTTTTGAAGTATCAGACCTATTCCTTTGCACAGCACCATGTAGGCCTAATGGTTAACAAGGTGCTGTGGCGCAATATGCTGCCAATCAAACCAGGACTACCGGGGCAAACCCCTTTGTGTTGTGCTGGAGCATTGTGTTGTGCACACTTACAGCATAGTGTTGTGAACTATAAAAATTAGTTGTGAATGATAAATCAGTTCATGGGGCAACTATTCGCGAGTACTTTTAAAGTAGCCGTGGCCGAACAACAATTGGAGTCGTTGCAAAGCAGCGGTCATGATTAACTGTTGCGATTACTTGGCTAGTCACACCAGTCGCCCAGGACTAGCAGATCTATATGATACCATGAAGCGCCTAAAGCCCGAGACAGACATGACGAACCAGCCTCAGAGAGAGCTGCATGCATTTTTCTCCTAGAATTAGAGGAGAAGAAAGCAGTCCCTAGTAACCCTCATCGGGGAGGTGGGATGCAGTTATAACAAGAAGCGCCAACCCAAGACAAACATGATGGACCTGCTTCAGAGAGAGCTGCATGTATTTGTCTCCTAGATGTAGAGGAGAAGAAAGCAGTCCCTAGTAAACCTTATCAGGGAGGTAGGAGGCAGATATGATACCATAAAGCACCTAAAGCTCAAGACAGACGTGATGAAACCTGCTTCAGAGAGAACAGGATGCATTTTTCTCCTAGAATTACAGGAGAAGAAAGCAGTCCCTAGTACAACCTCATCAGGGAGGTGGGAGGCAGATATGATACCATGACACGCCTAAAGCCCAAGACAGACGTGATGAAACCTGCTTCAGAGAGAACATGATGCATTTTCTCTTCTTAAATTAGAGAAGACATCAGCTTGTGGGTGCAAATATGATACCATGAAGTGCATTTAGCCCAAGACAGACTTCTATCGATGCAACCATGATATAGACCTGATGCAATATGTACTCACCTTAGCCTGAGCAGCATCTCTCTCGTGTATGATAGCCCTCATCTCCTCAGCTACGATACGACCCTTGCTGGACTTGACTTGACTGATCTGACTCAGGATAGATTGACCATATCTAGAGATCTCTGGACCAGTGTCTGCCATGCTCAGCCTGGCCAGAAGGTTATTCATGCTCTGTGCAGTAATACAAACAATCAAAACATCAATAAGAAAGTACAAGTTGCTGAATTGATATATATGTGCACAGCCACAATCATGGGTACACATTTTTTCCGTGTCCATGTTGTGAACAACAGTTTGAAAACCAGTGATGTAACAGTTATTTCAGTGCTGTTTGTAAACTAAATAACCAGTGCTGTGTGAATGAAGAGTAGAAAGTGCTTAGAGTTACGCAATATTTATGTGTTGTTCATTTGGTGTCTTTGTAACAAAAAGTGTACCCATGATTGTGGCTGTGCACATATCTAACAAACCAGAACTAAATGTGACACTATTTTCTCCAATGTTTTTGATTTACTTTGCTTGATTTAGTACTGTGCAGCCAAACATGCTTGGTATGCGCCAAACATACATGTACCAACCTAAGTGATAAAAAATAATATCAGGTGAGCCTATGTATCTTAAGAACACCGGACTCAAGCTCTGGTGTTTCTGATCAGCAGAGTGTGGGTTCGAGTCCCGGTCGTGACACTTGTGTCCTTCAGCAAGACACTTAACCATTATTGCTGCGTCCTTCGGATGGGACGTAAAGCCGTAGGTCCCGTGTGTTGTGTAATGCACGTAAAAGAACCCAGTACACTTATCGTAAAGAGAAGGGGTTCGCCCCGGTGTTCCTGGTTTGATCGGCAGCATATTGCGCCACAGCACCGTGCAACCATTACATGGTGCTATAAATGCATAGGTCTCATACTTCAAAAACGTAGCTCCACATACATGGCAGGTAAAAATATCAGCGCCTTGTATCCTTTGGCAAAAGGGCTTTTAAATACAGTTATTATTTACCAAAAACAACCACTTGTCCAAAATTGTGGTAACTTAAAAGTACAGAGTTAATCTGAGTCTTGACAATGCTTAAATTTGTTTGACTTTACAGAGTGACAGAGTATTGAATCACTTAAATTATGCAGTTATTCGAGTTCATGAATAGTAACGGAGTAGGACCAGTGAAAAGACAAACTCACCATCCAGTCTGTTAACCTACAAGTATTCATTGGAGATGTTTTAGGGTAACACATGTGACAATTTTTTTCTGATAAGAACTTATTCCTGCTATTAAAATTATGTTAACATGGAAACAAACAGGTCCTCGGCTGGTAAACATAAATGAGTGATTAACTAGGATAGGATCATTCTTCACTCTAACAAAATCCGACACAACATTATGAATGAATGAATGAATCAAAAGTCTAATCACAAGCTACTGTAAAGCAAAGTCAATTTAACATGTTTAAGAGTGAAGTCCAACAGAGTCAAACAAAACACTGATTACGGTAACACTGCTTTTTAAAGGGTTGGGGTTTAACATTTGTATATATAAATGTTTTTGAAATCTGTACATAGTATGGTGATTTTTCATACCATTTCTGATGTCCCAAACTCATCATCTACATCGGTACCGGAATCAAAGTCATCTTTGCTCTCCATCCTGCGCAGCCTGGTCATTGACTCGTCACGCTCTTCATTAGCCAATCGCAGCCTAGCCATGATTGCTTCGTCACGATCCTTTTGCGCAGCATAGATCTCCTCTACCACAGCTGAATGCGGAATGAAGAACACACTGGAAATGTTAGCATCTGGATAATAAGGAATGCCCTTCTTTTCCCCACATGGTCCAAGCATTTACATTACATGAAGTTCATCAATAGATGTATTTTTTAATTACTCATTAGGGAAAAGACAAAAACCATGTAAGAAAAAGTAGGGCATTGGTCAGGAGTACATATAGAATAAAATAAACTATAATCTATCTACGGTTTCAGTTTGTAATTAACTTGTTCCTAGAACTGCACTTAAAATATGTATACCTAACTAATAAATACTAATAAAAAAACTTGCAATATGGAAGAAGAATTACATTTATAAAGAAGAACCCAATTAAAAAATCACAAAATTTATGTAAAATATGTACTTGTGTTACCAAATACAAACATTTAGAAACAATATCAATAACAATATCCAATGATATCCAACAAAATTGATACAGAATGCTCTTATAGACACTTGAAGAACATGACAAAGGAGAAGTTAAAAATGTATGGCACAGTATTCAGACAATAATCAGTACAAAACAAATCTGGAAGAAATGATAAAGGAGAACATTATAATAGGTTAATGCATTAAAATCCTTGCAAACAATTGGAAAAAACAAGAGAAACATAGACAAAATGCACAGTAAATAGATAGTACATAGAGCAAACAATAGAGAAATTCAAAATAATGGAATGTAGTAGATATTAAATATATTTTTTTGCACCAACAACTCAAATGCAATAATCATCAATGCAAGAATAATATTGGCAAGCAAGATACAAGAGCAATGCAAGATACAAGAGCAATGCAAGATAAAAGTTTGTAGCGTGATTCATAGTCAAAGTCACATCATAAAATATGCTAGAAACTTTTCATGAAGGAATTTTTCAATCAAGTAAATTTTGTCGTATGAGCACCATGGATATATCTCTTAAGAGTTGTGTGGTGGGTCTGAGATGGAGCAATAAAATCACAATAGCTACAACTCTTTAAGAAATTTGTTCACATTGATAGTGCAGCCCTTTCGAGCAATCATAATATAGATTGAAAGGATATACAATAAAAACAATTAAAGATACAACTTCAATGACACAGAAAAACATTCGTTGGGTACACTTAAAGCAATCAATCATCATAAATCCATTTTGATTATTGTTTTGTAACGTGTTCGATGTTAGTCTGTCTTATTGTTTCATGTCTTGTCCAATATACTGTCTGTACAATAAGGACAAATAACATTTTATTTGCATTACTTTCCTTTTGTATATTCCAAATGGGGGAGGGTCGGGGACAAATGAAATATGCAAGTCCATTCAATATTATGTTATCATTAATCAGAATTGAGCACTGTTGAACTGTAATTACAGAGACAATTCCTGTCAAAGAGAGATAAATGTTAGCAATAATCATTCAATCATCAATCAATCAATCAACCAATCAAGCAATCAACAGATCAGCAATCAAAAGATCAATAATCAATCCATCAATCAATTATTCAATTTTCAATACATATTCATAAGTCATTCAGTCAGTACATTTCACATCATAAATTGAGAAGGAATTAATATGATGTGCACAAAAAACATTCAAAATCTACAAAAAGTCCAATATATCTCAAATACAAAAATACACAAACATTAGCAAGACAAAATATGCAGTTTATTGAAGAGAACATGAAGTAAAAAGCACACAACGCATGAACACATGTAATAGTTTTAAACACTGAATAAAAACACAAGTCAAAGTTAACCATTTGTTTTGCCCTACAAAATAACTACTAAGAAAGCAAATAAAGATTATAATGTTGAAAGTTTTGTTTTATTCCTAAAATAATGTGGCCTCAATTTCTGGACTGGAAAGAACCAATAGCCCCTTCTGTCTGTAAAATGTCATTTCATGTTGAGATCTTACTTGGGATGTCAATATAACTTCCATTCAATGACCAAGACAAAAAGCATAGATCTGTCCAATAAAATGGGATACAGCAATGTTTATCCTACCTGCTGCTCTGGCAGCAATCCTTGCTTCAAGGGTTGCTTCTGTAAGACTCTGAGTCAGCCTCAATGAGTCAATCTCTTGCTCTGTATCTAGCAAACGCTCCTGCAACTGTAAACAAATATATAAGAAATGGTTATTTAGAATTTGTACATTTGGTATGTTTGGTGACAGTTTGTTAAAAGCAGGTAAAAGCAAGACTTTGAAATTGTATTATTATTATTCAAAGGCTAGCTAACTTCATCATTAATTTGGGATCCACTGCTTTTTTCTGAGACAGAGAGAACAGAATCCTTCAGTATACCGTGTCAGTGCTTCAAACTCTGATAAGAATCCCAAATAATGAGAAGGGCTGTTTGGGCTGTGCAATACTCATTCCATACAGTTAGGCTACATAAGATAGTTAAAGGAACATTACAGAATTGGTTTTTGCTAACAAAACAGTTGCTGTCAGTGTAAGCACTTTATGTAATCCACCTATACATAAATTGACAAACCTGTAGAAGTTTGAGATCGATCGGCCATCTGGGTCACGACAAAAATAGTGAAAAACCGATTACACATTGCATGAAATCATATAGATTCAACAAATGAATAAAACGCTCACTGAGCGATAAACTCCAATCGGAAAATTAGTTTATTCATTTCTCATCAAATATGGCATTTCAGACAGAAATATTTCAAGGGATGTTTTCTACTATCATCATCATTAGACCATGTAAGTTTTATGTAAATCTGTGATCAAAAGTATATTTTACAAGTTTTTTTTCTCACCAATTCTGTAATGTTCCTTTAAATTTATACAAAGGGAACTTAACTCGTTGACTGCCGGTCATAGATTCGTAGGGCGTTCCCATTTGCCAAGTGCAGTGCGCATGCGTGCATACCAAATAGCTACTATACACAAAAAAAATTGAACATATACATTCTAAGGATGTATGTCCTCACCACTGCCAGAAGCATATGTGTTGCGTGCTCAGTGATGCCAGTGTATTTAAATAACAATACAAAGCCCTTTCATTCCCTACGAGTATACTCGTAGTGGCAGAATCCGTTACACCTGTTACTACGAATATACTCGTAGGCGGCAGTCAACGTGTTAAGATGTCAATTATGCATATTCACAATTTACAGTATGTTTGGTGCAAATTTTTTTTAAAGTTCCCCCAAATTTTTTTTCCAGAAAATGCACAAATTAGATACTTGATACCAATTTTCTGCTTTCTAAAATGCCATAACCTTTGTTTAATTTCCTTGAAGTAATATCTGATTTGATGGTTCTGATAAAGTATGGATGCAAGTCCTAGACAGAGATGCAAGTTTCTAATCATCAAGAGATCACAATAATCGAAGCGATCACTAACCCTTACCATCCCAAATCTTCCAGAACCAATCTCGTGCTTTTATTAATTCGATTCATTTTAAACCTGTACAAAATTTTATATTTAATAGTAATAATAATAACAATGGAGTCTTGAATAGCGCCGGTATCGCCAAAAAAGGCGCTCATGGTGCTCCTCATGATACAAGAAACAGTACAAAAGAAAATGTGCATGTTGAATATCACTGGTCAACATTTACTTAAAAAGATGAGTTTTGAGGCAGTTTTAAATGATGGTGTTGTATCAGCAGTCCTGATGTGATACGGAAAACTATTCCACCCTTTCCCTTCAGTAACTAGGAATGAACGTGCTCCCCATGTGTTCTTGGCCATGTCACTCCACACCAGATTGTTCAAACAGATAAGTTTATTTTGCTTAACCCAGAGAAAAGCGCTAACTGTTTGGGCCTATACTGATCCTACTCCTTCTCAGTTCACTAATGTGTTCTACCAGGAGACCTTGATCGGCTGATCGTAGGTTACTGCGTGAAGGAGTGTATTGAGTGACAAGATCTGAGATGTAGGATGGCGCCATGTTGTGCAATGATTTATGCTTCATATGGGATATCAACCTTTAAAAAATGTTTTCAAACATTTGGTTGTTGAGTTACTAAAGGCTGCAGGACTGTAATTGATATGGGGCTACACTATAGGAGAATTTTAATTTAGAATGTATGGAATAACTCTGAATTTTAGTGATAAGCAAATGACCTACTTCTTTGTTGACATCTCTAGTTGAGCCAAGTTCTGATAACAGTAACGGCACCCCCTCTTCAAAGTCAGTCCTAGCATTGGTGCCCCTCTCGACTACTATCCGAACAGGTGTGCTGGTACTCTGCGCTACGGGCTGTTCCACTGTACTAGCGGGGGATCCCTGGGAAGCAGCTGCATCATACAAAATACAAAATATGAAAATAAAAAACGCCACAGGCATTGCAGAGAAACTCTCATAGAAATTTCTTAGAATGTAAGACAAACATGACAGATTTAGGACATAAGTCAATGCTCAAAGCAAAAAGACGCAAAAGAAGTGAGCTGTTGTAACTCATTGAATATTGAAGTATGCCCAAAACTTGCCTGTAAAGAGGGAGGGAGGGAGAGATAAACCCAAGAATAAATGCAAATTTAAGTAAAAATTATCTGATAATTGTGCCACAATTTGTTTTTCCTTTATTTAGCTTTTGAAACTTTGCATAATGGGAAAACAACCTAAAAAATGAGAATTGTGGTAGCGCCATGTTTGCGGTAACACCAGAAGATACTTCAAGAATACTGATCCAAATGTTGACTTGTTGAGTCATCAATTCTTTTCAGAACCACAAGTCATTTGACTGATACTTACATGTAATTACCTCAAACCTTATTTTCTAGATTCTTCTTTTGAACAATTTCGTCTCATAAGAAATACTTGGTTAAATGTAAGTAATGGTAACCTAATGAGAATGTATCGTCCACCATACAAATTTTAAACTTACATGTAAATGAAAGATTTTTACCCCCTACAATTTATAAACATTGCTTTCTGTTTACACCACTTGATTTGTAAGGTGTAGGAATTAATGTATTCATTAATATTGTACGCTTTTTACCCTTGACATTAAAACGAGGTTGAATAAAGAAAACAAACATGAATGAACAACATGCATGACATTTTTAAAACAACACTAGTTTAAATGCAGTCAGGTTGGCGTAGTGGTATATCTTGCCTTGCCTTCCACCTCTGGGGACCCCGGCTCAAATCACACCGTGGCACTACGTGGATTGGGTTTTTCAGTCCCTGAAAGGGTTTTCCTCCCACACCTAAAACTGAAACTTCCTTCATTGTCTTCTCTCCACGGGGTTCTTGGCTAGTATAGTGATTAAGTTTGCTTTCTGAGAGTCCTTGGCTTCACAACCAGAATTAATAGATTAAATGAAATCCAGTATTAACCTTTTCTCTCTGTTGACATTTTGTTCTCTTCTGGACTTGTGTTCTGTGTTATATTTGAGAATGCCTGCCCCACATCACTGTGCCTCCTGACAGGGGGTGGACCTGATGAGAGGTTGGGCTCGCTGTGGGCAAACTGTCCATAGCTTGGCCCCATACTGAGCCATGGACCCTGATGATCTGGGTGTACACGGTGCGGACTAACCCATTGGTTGACTGGGGATGGGTACACTAATCCTGGTGGGTACCAAGGACCGCCTGCTGGTGGCATGGTGAAGTTAGGGTTCCAATTGGGATGGGTGCCAAGGTTGTAATCATCACGAGCTGGATTCAAAAGAAAGAAGAAAAAAAAACAATCGTAATCATATCAAGCTGCGATAATGTTCAAACATTGTTGAGGTATGTGGGAGGATCCAGGTGATCTCTTGCCAATGAAGTGTCCAGGACTTACTTTTTAAAAAATATATTAAAAAAATGCAGTAAAATGCAGGTTCTGCATTAAAGTTTTAAAATTTGAACTTTACTGCAGAACCACTGTTGTTGATGACTTATACAATAGATAGAGCAAACCCAGGCCAGGCATTTCATCTTTGAGAGGGCAAGGCCATATTATTTTTGCAAAGAGGACTTTCATTGGAAAATCTTAAAGTCCATGGGAAACCTTTGAAGGGGCACCAAGGCCAAGACAAGGGGCAATTGGCCTCTGTGGCCTTTGAGTAATTCCACCTGCAAACCTATTGGGGTACTATGGAGTTCTCAAAAACTGGTAATGTGTCATACAAAATAAATTCCATTCTGAGCATCTTCACATACATTGCACATATCACAATCTTAATTGTCATGAATGTTAAAACTAACAAACTGTACATGTGTATACGCATGAAAGAATAATCTAGCTTACTGAAATAGTGGCCAGAGGCTAATTTATTATTATAAAGCTATGTAGGTTGCTGTACAAATCATCCCAATACTGTTGTACAAGTTATCATTTGCATTCAGAAAAAAAACTACAAACAAAACTATTTTATGAAGGATAAAGGAATAAAGTGTCAACTTTTCAGACAATCTTTATTGACATTTGATTGATGTACCTCTTTTCTTCCTCGGCTTCTTGGGTCTTCTCTCTTGTCTCCCCTGGACCTCTTCACCCTCCTCTGACCTCATATCTTCCTCCTCCGAGCTCAGAAGACTATCCCTTTCCCCTACACCGTCTGGCTGGTCAGCACCCTTGCTTGCCTTTGGAGATTGTTCTAGGGTCGCCTTCAATTTCTGTAGCTCTATTTCTTTAGGATGAGCTTTACCACCTAGAAAAAAAATCGAGTTAAAGCATGAAGTCATAACGCTAATAATTAAATAAATTCTTTAAATCATCCATGCAAATCTTTCTGAATGCCAAGTTCTTTAACCCTAACAGACTAGACCCTTGGGTAAACATACTGCCCAAATCCTTCAATATCCTTCGGATTAAAGTGGTAATAAACCTAAAGTGCCCAAATCCTTCAATATCCTTCAACTTATTGTAAGTATACATATTAGCCCAATCCTTCAAAATCCTTTTGAGACAGAAGTTAGGGAGTCAAAAAATGTCAAAAAAGCCCAAAACCTTCAGAATCCTATTTTGGCTAAGCTGCATAATACATAAAACCTTCAAAATCCTCCTATGTAAAAACAGCCCGGTAGCGCAAGTCCTGCGAAATCCTACGCTAACAAAAACTCATTTTAGCCCAAAGCCTTTGAAATCCTCCTGTGTTGCAGATCCCTAATAGCCCAAATCCTTCACAATCCTGCACTTTGGCAATGAGGATATTGTAGGACTTGGGTTCTTTAGGGTTAATGAATATTAGTCTTCTTCTCTACCTCTGAGTAATCGGTCACGTTGCTTAGAAGGTGATAACCAATCTTTCAACTCTTCGTTTACAGATGGACTGGACCCAGCGTAGATATCAACAAAGGTCTCCTCTGTGGATTTATCAAGTTCACGGCGTTCTGCGCCCTCCGCAGAGCTCTCTCTCTTCTGATGACTTGGTTCCTATGAAGAAACAAATTGTCATGTTGATAACAAATAGTGCTCTATCTTCTTAGTACCTAGTTCAGAAACCAACATTAAAAGAATAGACATGCTTGTGTTTAAAGTCTTGGCTACTATAAGTCTCTGGGAGAAAGTAATAAGCACACTTATTCTCCTGAAGTGAGCTGAGTAAACTGTTTGAAATGTCAAGACCACACTGGCTTTTTTCAGAGCCAACACTCCCCCCAAAAGAGACACATGGTTGAACCCGCAAATTTACTTGTTACAGTTCTTTCTTAAGACAGCCAATTATGTAATGAATGTACTGTAATATAAATAGTCCGTATCTTGAAAACACTACACCTTACTTGCATTTTTTGTCAGTATCCACACTTTGTGTGACCCAACATACACAAACCTGTGTCATCACACGAAAATAGTTAAGAACCCCACCATAACTGTTTTCGATGATCAGATTTTGCCGCACGAGATCAAAACCAATTGTTTCACTCATTTCTCAAAATAGCACTTCAGGCAAAAATATTTCAAGGGGAATTTTCCAGCATGACCATCCATCTTTATACCATGTCATTTAATGTGTAAATCTGAAAAACAATATATATTTTCAGTCTTACCCGACTGGCCCGAGGCCAGTGATAAATTCACACTAGGCCACTGAGGCCCGAGGACGTTAGAGAATTGAAAGTTAACAGAAAAGTTGTAGTTTTTCAAACATTATTTGCTTTTTTAACAAAAGGGCATTTACGAATGGGAATAAAAGAGTAGTGACTCAGTCTTAACCAGCCATCTAAAACCTTGCAGGGTCGTGGCTGTGCGATAAGGGACTCACTTCGCTCCGCTCATAGCACGGCCATGACCCTGCGGGTTTAAAACGGCCGTTAAGACCTCGTCGCCTACTTTTTTATTCCCTTATTGATAAATACTCCAAAAGTTAATGACCATAAAAACATGAAAAGCACTGCAGCTGATGATAGTATTAGTATAAGCTATTTTGAGAAAGGATTCCCTTCAACATGTTCACAGTAATATAGTTTGGATGAGATAATTTTCACCCCACAAAAAATTTTAATCTGAGAAACAGTTCAATGAATTCTGAGGGTTGGTGTCCAGTTGCGAATGCTGCGGCTAGAGATGCAGTTGGTAGCCGCTGTCAACACACATTGCTTAACAATGGATGGATTTAAATTCTTGTGAAAATACCGTGACAGTTTTTTTGCTGTTTTCTTGAAGACACAGTAGTTACTATTAGCTGAAACATTCACAAGTGACTTTTATTGTATCTTTCCTTTTAATTTTGCCTATAAATCACCATTTCGTTGACAAAAACCAAAAGAGTAAGTTCAAACTTGAAGGGAAAGCACACTATTATTTGTGCTTGGAAGTGCAACTAAATTAAATCCCATCCTCTACTGCTTGAGTACTGAGTAGTACAGTCGTTTTATGAAAAAGTGAAGTGCCTTAAAGCAACATTGACCCCGAATTATCTATTCTTACAGTCGCAACTCCCTCCTCCAAGTTTCACTTCTCACAAAAAGAACAAATTACTGCAAGAAGTTGTTGTTCAAAGTAATGTATCTTAAAGCAATAACTAAACTTTCTACAGCAGCCATACCTAAGTGAGTGCGCCACCATTTGACGCAGAGAGATGTTGAGTGATCTCAAACTGATCAAGGGTACGATGCTCAGAAGACGACTGCTCAGTATTTACGTGAAATTTGTCTAGGCCTACACATTTTTAGCATTTTACAAAAAATGTTATTCGCCCTGGTGAGAAGTTTTAACAGCGTTTTAAACCAATATTTTGTTTAAAATAATTAAATGATCTTATCAGAATCATAGTACAACTTCAGAAAAATTGCCATAATTTATTTGTTGATATTACAATTCTTGGCAACTTATTTTGTTTGTTGATTTACTGGATATTATTATTCAAATCACATGTACAAGAACAAAGAATTGATTGGTATTTTTGTAAATTAATATAATTACGTGTTATATGCAAGTAGAAGAGATCCTGAGAATTTCTGTCAAATCAATGACTGGATCAATAACTAGGTTATTACGTAGTAGCGTCAATCAAAACACAATACAACTCACCAAAGTTTAAACTTTTTTTCAATTCTGTGACCTTAATTTGAACAATGGAAAAAACATTTCAGTTTTTATTTTTATCAAAATTTAAGATAAGAAACAGTGATTTAGTTGTATTTTTATTTGACAATACAACAAACAACATAACTTGGCATCTACTATTATTTTTTATTAAGTAAGGAATTTTTGTGTATTTTTCACAAACATATTTCAATTACATTTTAAACAATTTTTGCACACACTCCGTGAAACCTAACACTAACACTTAACAGCGTACTGTGTCTAAACCTGTGCACCACACGAAACAGACGACATTTTTTTGACAGTACAAATTTATAAGCGGGGATTTTATTGGTTAATTATTGACAGAGTCACTGATTCGTACTTACTTTTCTGATAATGCCTGACGTAAAGTCCCAATTTTGCCTTTAGTTTTACTCACTGCATACTGCATGTCCTCTACAAGCATTCCGGAGTCATCTTCCGCTCCGTAAGTGTAATAATTTGGGGAGTTATCTTGCTTTAATTGACCGCTACTGAGCGACCGACGCTGGTTTTCGGCCATCTTGCATATTTACCACAACGTCACACTTGTTCTCATGCGTTATCTTTTTATAGTGCATTATGTATTGCGAGAATAGATAGGTGGGGGCCGAGCGAAGAATTGTGAAAACGAGGTTAAAATTTAAGATTTCTATTTTCGATAGCCAATAATAATACCAATAGCTTCAATAATCAATAACACTGTTAAAGGGCGTATGGGTGCTCTATAAGGGGCGGGGCGGAAGGGTTTGACTCCAATAACGTATTAACAACGATGTTTAATTGTATTTTGCGAGTGGAATTTACTACATTAGAATATGAATAGTTCAAACAATGTTTCAGGTTCCCATGTTTAATTAATTTTCCACTGAAATTTTCAATGTCACTGTTGCACAATAACAGACGTAAGTACGTTTTGATAAGTGCTTGTTTGTGCTTGTGGGGCAGATATGAATATGAAATTTTGGTACGGCTGTACTTTTTTCTTCTTTAAAGGGCTGTACTTTATGCACATTTGGTCATCACTGTTTGGTGGTTTCATAAAGCCCACTTTGCCTTTATTTTATCCGTATTTTGTAAACCCTATATTTTTGTTTTTATGTTCTCATTTTCTCGACACGTAAATATGATATTGAATACTTCCCAGCTTTAACTTTTTTTTTAAAGGAACATTACAGAATTGTTTTTTGCTAACAAAACAGTTGCTGGCAGTGTAAGCACTTTATGTAATCCACCATATACATAAACGGACAAACCTGTAAAAGTTTGAGATCGATCGGCCATCTGGGTCACGAGAAAATAGTGAAAAACCGATTACACATTTGCATGAAATCATGTAGATTCAACAAATGAATAAAACGCTCACTGAGCGATAAACTCCAATCGGAAAATTAGTTTATTCATTTCATATGGCATTTCAGACAGAAATATTTCAAGAGATAATTTCTACTATCATCATCATTAGACCGTGTAAGTTTTATGTAAATCTGTGATAAAAAGTATATTTCACAAGTTTTTTCTTACCAATTTTGTAAGGTTCCTTTAAATGGTTTTAATTAATGTTTCATTTCATTGTTTTAGAAATTGGTTCTTACAAAATTGATCTAAAAAATAAGTGTATCCTGAAGGTACGAAGTGTCTTGTAAGAAGGTACGAAGTGTCCAAGGTACGAAGTGTCCAAAATCACTTCGTACCTTCAAAAGGTACGAAGTGACAAAGGTACAAAGTGGCAAAGGTACGAAGTGTCAAGGGTACGAAGTGACAAAGGTACGAAGTGTCAAGGGTACAAAGTGGCAAAGGTACGAAGTGTCAAGGGTACAAGTGTCAAGGGTACGAAGTGTCAAGGGTACGAAGTGACAAAGGTACGAAGTGTCAAGGGTACAAAGTGCAAGGTACGAAGTGTCAAGGTACGAAGTGTCAAGGGTACAAAGTGTCAAGGGTACAAAGTGTCCCGACACCGATTTTACCTATACAACCTCTTTACCCGTGCCACCTCACATACGATTTCTAGGATTTTATATTGTGTAGTGGTTAAAAGAACATTACAGAATTGGTAAGAAAAAAACTTGTAAAATATACTTTTTGATCACGGATTTACATTAAACTTACGCGGTCTAATGATGATGATAGTAGAAAACATCCCTTGAAATATTTCTGTCTGAAATGCCATTTTGATGAGAAATGAATAAACTAATTTTCCGATTGGAGATTATCGCTCAGTGAGCGTTTTATTCATTTGTTGAATCTATATGATTTCATGCAAATGTGTAATCGGTTTTTCACTATTTTCTCGTGACCCTGATGGCCGATCGATCTCAAACTTCTACAGGTTTGTCAGTTTATGTATATGGTGGATTACATACAGTACTTACACTGCCAGCAACTGTTTTGTTAGCAAAAACCAATTCTGTAATGTGCCTTTAATTTTTGTGTTGATGTTTTTTTTACTTTTGCGAGTTTATGTATCGTGAGGAGCAAGACATTTAGTTTTACTCAAATAAAAATTAAAGAAATGTGCAGAAGAATCTTCCCCATGGCCCTCAGAAAGTCTTTAAAAAGAAAACTGCAGAGACAGTTGTGATCTCAGGACAACCGTTTTTCCAACCTGTCCCGAAGCGTTGGTTTGAATTGTATATAAAATTATTTAATAAATAAAATAATGATAAAAGTGATTTTTTTTCAACCAGTGAGCAAACCTAAATAAAGTTTGTGAAAAAGGTGCCTTTTATGAAGTTGTCGTTGCCATGCATACACTGCATAATATTTAAAAAATATGCACAAATGAACAATATGTTATGAATTTGACCCCATCAAAGTACTTTCAAATATATTTTTATTTCACACATCAGTTTAAGAATTGTACATTATTGATCTATAATTAAAAATAATAAGGTTAAAATGTTAAACAAAAGAACAATTTCTGTTTTAAACACTGTTATAATCAATATGATTTCATTTCCTACAAGCAAGCAAAAAAGAGCCCCCAAAAACCAAACAACAGATAATCGAATAATTGTAGAACCATTCAATCGAATACAATAAAACATGGTTTATTTGTAAGTATAGGTTCCCAAAACTGTTTTTCTTTAATGACTTAGTTTTTTCCTCGAGCGATTTTCTTATATTCTGTGACCTTCAAAGTGTATGAAAATAATATCTTAGATGAGGTAAAAAATATTCTACAGGGCACTATTTTTTTATATTGTAATCCCCAACAGCTGCAACGATTGAAAGGAAACAGAAATTATTTGTTATTATTCACAAAGTATTTGTGACTGTAACAAAAAAAAACAAGTTAAGATTATAAAAGCTAGGACAACCAATGACTGGCAGCTTTGCTGCTTACAAATACTACAAAAATAGTATTTGTTTGTTTTTAAATAAGCATTCTTATGCTATTTTGATAAATGTAAACATTGCCCAAATCTGCAACCAGCAATGTAGTCCGTTTTGGTGATCATCAAATTGCTCTTGAAACTTACACTTGTTATTTTTTGTTCAAGCTTTGAATAGTGAATGCATTGAGTCAACATTAAAAAAATATTTTCTTTAATATTTGCATCATTTCTTTCTACTTAAAAAAACAAAGTATTATCTTCCAGTTATGATAAACTTAGTAGGAAAATAAAGTAATATTGATTGCACTTGTTTACTTGGCAATTTGAATTCTTGACGTTGCCTGAATCATTTGGATATTTTTTAAATACCAAAAACTTGCATATTACAAGCACCTTCAAACAAATAAATACACAGATAAATTGTGTACATTCTGTTGTCACACCTCTTGATGAAAATACTAAAATAGCAGTTACAAAGTTGGTATAAAAATGATCTGTTAATACATGTATTATATCATATCACACAATAGTATCAGTATCCAATCATTATGAAAATTATAATATTGTAAATTCATATACTGCATCTGTTATGTATGATCATAGAGGTATGATGTTCTAGTGAAGAATGTTAAAACAATTGCCCACTGGTCAAAATGGCACTGGGAGAGGTATGCCAGCTGGGGTACCACTTTTGCATCACTATACAAGCAGTAGTAGGTGAGCATTTTCATACTTTGTTGTAGTACAATACAGAAAGACAGTAGACAGTACACATAAATATCACTTAAAATTGTGGCAATTAGAATGTAAACCACTATATACTGATCACCTATTCATGCTATCAGAGTTCCTCCAAAATGACAATACGTAACGCAAGTTTGACTCAAAACTCAAACCAGGCTTTCCGCTCGTTCTCACCCACGCGCTCTCGCTTTGCTGAGATGTAGAACAATGAGCCATTCAAACAGCATTTTTTTCCATATTCTGCATCTTCTTGCCTGGTGCATATTTCCCTCCATCCTACAATCTGGAGGAATATCAATTACTATCTTCAGACCCCCACCCCCAAGTCATTTTCATGTTCAATGTTTTATTCCTGAATACAAAAAAGAAGAGGTACCACAACAGCTTTCCATTTACATAAACTTGACCTTTACCATACTACACCATCTTGTCATGTTCCCCGTGTCAGTTTGCAATCATACTACTGCAAACAATGTGGGACCAGACTATTTTCACTCCCAGCCTCAGTTTGGTTACCTTCATTAAAATGGGAGTGCAATGCATTGACTGCATCACATTCACTGATAAGAAATGGCTTAGGCTTCACTATATACATGTACAAGTTTCTTTTTAAAATTTGCTACAGCAATGTTTACAAAATTTAGAAACTTTGCAAAAAATAACGGTAAATGCCTAGCTACAAACATAAACGATGTCTCTTATACATGATTATATTAATCTTCACCAATTTTTAAAAATATTTCGGAAGGATTTTGGTAAAAATATATTTCATTGACTGCCAACACTAAATATATAATGTAAAGAAAAGGTATCTTATGTATAAAAAGAGTAACTCCAATTATTAATTTCTGTTCTAATGTATCAACAAATGTACCTGTGATGCATAAAATCAATAACCTGAGAAGCATTTGGAGTTTTTTCATTCACTTATGAAATTATTACAACTGCCTGTATGCAAGGTATTCCCTTGGTGGTGGAGGAAAACAAATTCTTCAGTCACCTTGTTGGGAATTTACGCATACTGTCTTCCCCATTCTAAAGAAAAAAATATCAATTGTGTTTTCATCCTCAAATGGGACCCAGAGCCCAGATTCAAGGCTCTGCTTACCGTAAGCAAAGAATCGGTGCTTACGGACGCAGGGAATTCCGCGCTTTTGTCAAGTGTATTTCACGGGTTAGCAGGGAAATTTATTGATTTTTCCTCAGAAGTTTTGCATTTAAATTAGCTTGTGTATTACATTTTTGTTAAGAGTTTACGGCAATGTTAAATTTATTCTTGTGAACAGCACAAGTGTAATCAGACAGTCATACCTGAGTTAAACAAATTTCAGGGTGCACAGAGTATTCTTGATTCACTACATTATCATTATTATATATTTTCTGGTAATGAAACCGAGGATGCCTCATAAGTGAACTTGATCACTGTAGCTGGCAAGCCTGAGGAAAGCTGTATACACGGGTGCTTGCTATGTGGACCAGAAACACCTGGGTTAACACTACCAATCCTAGTACACAAGACCTACGCTTAAAGGTATTGTACACGTTTGGTAACAGCTCAAAATCAGTGTCCACATTTTGTGTGATTAAACATATGCATGAACAAACAAACCTGTGAAAGTTTGAGCTCAATTGGTCATCGAGGTCACGAGAAAATAGTGAAAAGAGATCTTATGTGTTTTCTGTTTTTTCAAATTATCGCGCGCGATAATTACTATTGTTTTACTCGTTTCTCAGAAACGATAGCATTTTAGGCAGAAATACTTTAAGGAACCCTTTCTACCATTACTTACTTTAAATCATGTAAGTTATGTATATCTGTGAACTTTGTGTTTTTCGATCTTACCAATAGTGTACAGGGCCTTTAATGTCCCATCCCAAGGACAAAGCAATTATGGTAAAGCACATTATCTTGCTCAAGGACCATGACCAGGACTCAAACCCACACTCTGCTGATCAGAAACACCAGAGCCCAAGTCCGGTGCTCTTTGTAAACTCTCGCTCACGTTCCAGCATTGAGTAAGCTTTACTGCAAACTCATCGGGATGTAACAACCAAAACTACAAAACCTGAAAACTTTACCATCAAGTGGGTTGAGCATTAGTGAAGAGCTAACCATGACCCAGTGGTTGGTTCAAGTTCGCCAACTACAAGTGAAGTAATTGCAACACTAAACAGAATTTTGGTGCAGATAGTTTAACTATAATACAAACTTCACTTCAGTTTACTATAGCTTACAATAGTTACTAGTTAAAATCTTTGTCAGATGGCTGACATTACTAAAGTCTGTGCGTTGAGTTTAAGGGCAGTGAAAAAATGGCTGACAGCTCATTTATAACCAAAACTGTATTCAAATGTGTTGCTCATACACAAGTTTAGTTTAGAGAAATAAAAAGGTAAAAAGGTTTTAAAAACCAGTCACCATCAAGGTACATTACAGCATATGATTCATTCCCCAAACAGAACCTCTGGCATTAAAATGGCAATAATTTTACAAAGATTATTCAAATAGAGTTTAGTTGATTCAAATAGAGTTTAGTTGATTCAAATAAAGTTTAGTTGATTCAAATAAAGTTTAGTTGATTCAAATAGAGTTTAGTTGATGCAAATAAAGTTTAGTTGATTCAAATAAAGTTTAGTTGATTCAAATAAAGTTTAGTTGATTCAAATAAAGTTCAGTTGATTCAAATAAAGTTTAGTTGATTCAAATAGCTAAGATGGCAGGAAATAGAGATACATTACGGCAGAAGAGAAATGTTGACCTTTTACCAAGCTGCCACCATCTTTGTCATGCTCCTGTACTCTGCAGCACTAATGAATACTTTGTGTCATTATGCTACAATGGGACCAGACCTTTCCCCCTCCCAGCCTCTGTTTGAGACGGTTGCACCACGATGCAAGGAAATCAGCTGCCTTGAAACATACTGCAGTGCAACTACGTGTTGAGCTTGAGCCAGTCATAGGCATGCTCGTATACTAGAAGCATGATGGCTCCTCCTGGTCCAAGCCGCATGATCTTAGGCAGGAGACCCTTGTACAATGCAAAGAATCTAAAAGGAAAGATACAGACAAATAACATTATCCACTCAACTTGTTCCCTTATTTTGTCAATAAATGCAGAGCTGCCGACATTTGCATCTTGGGAGATTTTGTACAACACTCAGGGAGATATTTAGAATTACATTCAACATAATAGGGACAAGGTTTCCATCATCAGGGAGATTGTCAAATTTGTTCATCAGACCATGGAAAGATTGTTTTTTTTTTCATGGAACTTTTTGAAGAATCAGGGAGAGTTGGCAGCTTGGTTACCCTCACATGAACCAAATTCATAAAACTGCTTAAAGGTAAGGTCAAACTTTGGTAATGACCCCCCCCCAAACAATTCTTTTCTTTTTGAAAGCCTACTTGTTACAAAGATGGTAATGGTAGTAAGCATCCTGCTAAATGTTGTCGTCTGCAGTGCCCCCTATTGATTAGAAATCAATAAAGAATATGTATACAAATTTGAATCTCCAAATATTGCCTAAAGGTGACTTTCAGAGACTCAAATTTCCGTGTCCCTTTGTGGATGCAGCGGCCAGAGATGGGGCTGGTACCCGCTGTCACATCGCTATTAAACGTGCATGGATTCTATGTTCTTGATGAAAATACCTTCAACATTTTTTTGCTTGTTTTCTCAGCAAGTAGACACTGTATTCAGCTGAAACTTTCACAGTTGACATATTTGTATCTTTATTGATAATTTGGCCTACAAATAAATATTACGATGACAAAAACCAAGCACAAAAAGTAGCGAAGCACAACAAAATTATGCTTACAGAAAGAGGGTACCAGGCAAAATACCATGTCAGATGTACCATCTGTGACTGGTATCCTGCTCATTTTTGCGTGTCATAAACTTGTAAAGCATTAACTTTTGCTTAAGCAGCTTTATGAGTTTGGACCCTGCTAGCAGATTGGATTAGAAAGAGTTTATTTATGGTTTAATGCACAGCAGAGACATTCTTGGCAAAGTTTGTGGGTTCGAATCCCATCCGAGTAATATGACTGTGGATTTTTTTCACAGGTCTTGGGAAAGTACTGAGTATGCAGTGCTTTACACACATCAGTGTATGGGTAAAACTAAATATACTTTATCCCTGATGCAAATTTAACATCTACAAAAAGAGAACTTCTTGTTTTGCACAGTAGCACTTCACCCTGACCATCTAATTGTTCTGGCCAGCACCATTCTGAAATAACTCATTCTATGAACTCAAATATTTTGGGATTCTGATAAGATTAGTATGCCTTAGCCTCATGCTTATAGTGGTGTGGAGGATCACAAAATGAAACAAAAATTATTCAAAACAATTCTTAGATCAACAGGGTTTTGATTCGGCGCCCTCTGTTGATTCTGGACAGATGTTTAGGACTGCAGAACATTGTTGTAATTATAGTGTAATAAACTACCCGGCGCCCTCTTGTGACAGCCATTTACACTACAGCCAGGATTGAAATGCCCTTCTTCACCACATCCTGTCTGTGCAGTCTTGAATCACTTCCAAATTTGAAAACCTAAATCTCCTATCCATGCCCAATTTATCCACACTCAACCATCCCCTTATCACTCACCAAAACCCTCCCACACAATGACAGGCCATTCTCCACAATATCTGTTAAATTTTCTTAATTTAATATTATGCTGATTATGGGGTTGAACAAAGACAAATTTACTAGAGCGGGATTTGAACCAACGACCTCCGGATTAACGTACCGGCGCTCTACCAACTGAGCTATCGAGCCCTATGTTGACGGTCTCCCTATTTTGTCAATATCTTTGTTCGGGGGTGCCAGTCAGAAGCCATGCAACCGTTAACCGAGGTGTAGCCACGGATCACACCCAAGTTTAGGATACAACCTGGGAATCCACAGCTAGGGGATCACCTTAAGGGGATGCAACTTTTTTTGTTTCAAATGTCAAGTAATAAACCACATGGGAAACTGACAGAGTAAATTTACCCAGTCAGTTTCCCTTGTGGTTTATTACTTAGTTTAATGTTAATACATATTCTTAAAGCAATTTATCTGCAGTTTTAAAACTCTTTATCTACAGGCACCTCAAAGTGCTCCTTATTTTTATGACTGTACACAGAGCAACTTTGAATGAGGAGACCCAAATATATAGTGCCTTGTAAGGGTTTAAAAGTGCAGAGGTGCAATCTGCAGCCACAACCTTGTCAGAAACACTGGGGGAGAAGTGTACTGTGTTCCTTAACGTGGCATCACACAACACACAAGATGGCCTCAAGTCCCAAGGATGAAGCAATTATGGTTTCATTAGTGTCTTGCTTTAGAGCACACGTGCCATGACTGGGACCCAAACTCACATTCTTGACGACACCAGACCTTGAGACCTGGGCTCAATTTCATAGAGCTGTTTAAGCACCAAAAAGAAGCTGAGCACAATAAAATTAGGCTTACCAGACTAAGGTTACCAGCCAAAACACCGTATGTTACATGTACATACTGTGACTGGTATCCTGCTTATTTTTGCTTAGCAGTAAAAAGTTATGAGCCATATTTTCTGCTGGAGCAGCTCTACTGGGCCCTACTAGGCCTCTTGGCCACAACACTCAGGGCCAACAGTTCAACTCCCGCATCCCATACCCCTTCACTCCACTAGAACTCTTACCATCCCCATATCACCAATGACTTACCCCTCTTCAGCGTACACTGTCTTTATAGTCTTGAAGCAGGTCCTATACTTGACCTCTCCTGGTACTGGCTGTGGTCCCTGTATTCTACTCTTAGCTACATCGAAGGGAATATTGACAGTAGATGCTAGCGTTCCAGCGCAAAGACCGATGCCGAACTTGCGACCAAATTCCAACTTGGGAGACTGTAGAGGTGGTATATAAAAAAAAACATTAACAGTCACCCTTGTTTTTACTACTTTTATCAGTTCAGATTTTCCATCTTGCTTTCAACTTGAAGAAATTTTCACAATATCAAGTAATAAACCACAAGGGAAACTGAGTCAATTTTTAAGTAGGGGTTAAACACAGACAAATTGACTATACATTTTTGTCTGAAATGCTGGAGTTCTCAATAAAGTTATCTCATAGGCCTATCTTTTATCTCCCTCCTTTCAGAATAAGAAAAAATAGACACTATGGTGCTTCAATGTAGAAAAAATATGTCTCCTTTAAATACTTTTTTTCTTGGGGGGGGCAATAATTTCAAAGACTTATAACAGGCAGGTTAAAAGATAAGGGCTATTAGCAGTTAATAGTTTGAATGGCTGCTCTCTTTTGCAAACCAGCGTACTCACTTAAGGCCCTGTACACTATTGGTAAGATAGAAAAACACAATGTTCACAGATTCACACATAACTTACATGATTTAAAGTAAGTAACGGTAGAAAGGGTTCCTTAAAATATTTCTGACTAAAATGCTATCATTTCTGAGAAACGAGTAAAACAATAGTAATTATCGCGCACGATAATTTGAAAAAACAGAAAACACATAAGATCTCTTTTCACTATTTTCTCGTGACCTCGATGACCAATTGAGCTCAAACTTTCACAGGTTTGTTTGTTCATGCATATGTTTAATCACACAAAATGTGGACACTGATTTTGAGCTGTTACCAAAAGTGTACAATACCTTTAAGTGAAAAACAATTATTCTGAATTTCATTACCTTTGCTTCCGGAAAGTACTGTTTAATGTTGTGATAAAAACTAAAATAGATCATGTTGAATACACCATGTCGCCCTAGAGTTGCTGTAAGTCCTTTGTAGAAACCGTTCCGCCCGAAGCCGTTCTCTCTGAACACCCTCCTGGCTAATGTGAAAGCACTTGTTTGCTGGAAGAAACAGACCAGAAAAGGGACTAGAGGAAGTTATACTTCAATAACACATCATCACAGATTGGGTTTTCTTTAAACAAAAAATTTAGCTCTTGGAATTCACTGCCTTTGGGCTGGTCACTCAGGATCATTCCAACAAAAACTCACTTATATTTTGTACCTAGATATAATTAATGGCAGACAGATTTCTTTTTCTCAATTGAAAGTTTAACACACAGCCAAGATTTTGTAAAGACGGATTATTGCACTGTCTTGAGGCCTTTCATCTCTCTCCTGGATGCCTTCTGTTCCACTGGGCATAGATTGATCATTGACCATTACATAACGGCTTTTCAATGAATGGATTGCGCTTCAAAAACACGACCGAGAAAAAAAAGAGCCATTCAAATCTGCAAATGTCAATGGGAAAATGATTTTGTATGGATGTCCACACTGAATTTCATTGACAAAACAAACTGTTAATGGCCAGGAAAAACAAGTTGCTTTTCCTTGCTTTTCCTGCACGGGTGACGGGAAAAGGATTTTTTAATCCCGCAGTAAAATGGTTAAAAGTATTTTACATCACGGTAATTTTTAATCTGTAGATTCGCTAAAATTGGGTATTAAAAGAGCACAACTTTCCAAACGAAATACAATATTGTACCTGTGAGAATTTCAGCCTCTCAGCTTGTAATCGAACCTTGACCACTTCAAAAGGGTTGATGATGAAGCCTTCAGTTAGACCAGAACACAGTCCAGCTAATGTAAATGTCTAATTAGGCAGAAATCACAATTGAAGATGACATTTAAAAAAATTGTGTAGTTTTGGTGACCTCTGGAAAATCAAGATACCAGCCTCTACTCTAACCCTCTTACTGTGTGACCATTCGATATCATCCCCTGTGGTTACGAATGATAGATTTACTATGACAGCCAGTAGTATGATATCAGGTCATGAATGTAACTACACAGTACACAGTCAACCCTCCTACTGCCTGATCATTCAATATCAGCCACTGTGGTTTCGAATGATAGATTAACTATGACAACCAGTAGTATGATATCAGGTCATGAATGTAATACAAGTACACAGTCAACCCTCCTACTGCCCGATCATTCAATATCAGCCACTGTGGTTTCGAATGATAGATTAACTATGACAACCAGTAGTATGATATCAGGTCATGAATGTAATACAAGTACACAGTCAACCCTCCTACTGCCCGATCATTCAATATCAGCCACTGTGGTTTTTAGTGATAGATGAACTAAGCCAGTCTGCATAATGGTATTATGTAGTAAATGTATCAGTAAACACATGTACATATATGGTTTTTGAGGCATTGCATGGTGAGGTATCAATGTATATTGGGTTTGCGATAACACCATGTGTATAATTATCTACTTTGCTGTGTAGATTTTGTTCTTTAGAGAACTTGTCTTGCTATTTGTTCTACTACCGCAGAGTAGATTTTTCGGTATTCGGGAGACTTCTTAGTTCTGAAAAGAACTGTCCTGCTTATTAACTACTACCTGGGCGGGAGGTAGGAAATCGGCCTGGACTACAACTTTAGCTTTGTGGATCGGGGGCTTCTCGCAATTAACTGCACTGCCGCGGGGGGAGTTCTTTTTGGTCTCAACAGTTCGACTAGCTTGCTCTAGTCATCTTCATGTACATAGTTAGTTCTGCGTGCAGTTGTGCCACTAGACTAGCCTGTGCAGTTGAATGGTTTCAAATGGTTGGTCAACTTGCCTACAAAGACTAGGAGGGTTAAGGGAATTATGAAAGTGGTCCACTTTAGCCATTTGCCTTCCAGTGCAGTTGGACTTACCAGTGCAGTCGGGGATGGAGCCCCAAATAGAAAGAGTGTCTTATACTGCTCAAATGTGAAAAACTTGACGGCTCTCTTGGGTGTCTCAGCTAAGATTGGAGGAAGAATTCCCTTGTAGACTGACAGAGCTCTGTAATCCAAACAAATTCATCATCAAATTATGCAAGAGATGAGGGAGGGTTGATACACTGCACCCAAAATAGTGATAGCCAATCACAAAGGGTTGCACACAACAAGCTTTAAGGACAAAATCAAGTCCATTTTCCACACCCTCTCCCCCCCCAAAAGAAAAACCCCAACATGTAATAAAATACCAATGACCAATAGTTACGGAGAAATGCAAATCTAAACAAGCAGTAAAATCTGTTTTTGAGTTGAACAAAGAAAAATTGACTAGAGCAGGACTTGAACCTGCCACCCTCAGATTAACGTGCCGGTGCTCCACCAACTGAGCTATCTAAGCCCTATGTTGGTGGTCTCCCTATTTTGTCAAGATCTTTTTTCAGGGGTGTCAGTCAAAAGCCATACAACCTTTAACTGCCGTGTAGCCAGGGATCACACCCAAGTTTACGATAAAACCTGGGAAGAGGCAGCGGAGGGATCGACTTTTTATTTCGAAAATATCAAGTAATAAACCATGAAAGAAACTGACTGGGTAAATTATTCACCCAGACCTTTTGTTACTTGATGAGGTTAAATCTGGTAACACAAGGTTTAACCCCAGTAACTGCTTGTTTTATTTTGCATTCCTCCCTTATACACTCTGCAGCTCAGTTTGGGCACAGCAAAATAACAGAGTAAATTCAGTTGATAACTGCAAGACGAAGGGGGTGGGGTTGGGGGTTGTCAACCCTGTGTCAACCGAACTCCGACCACATTGATTCATTAACTAACTTTGCTTATGTACATGGGCAGTTCATGAATATACATGTAGAACACAGCTATACTGAACATTAGGCTATACTGAACATGAACTTTTGCTCCCAATTTTGTGTGCATAAGAAAAATTATGAAGTACAAGAAGATTAAGGCAAAAAATAATGATGGGATGACACACAGACCGATCAAAGCCCCATGTGGAATCAGGCAGTCGAAAGAAGGCACACCCCATGGCTTGCTGTTCATGGATGCCATCATGCAAAGCTTCAAACATTACTACATATACATGTTAAAGACTTGATGAAAGGAGTTTAAAGACCACCTCTTCACAAGCCTGATTGATTCTAATGGCACTGCGCCATATCAATTCCTCATCACAATCCCCTGGAAGTGACACACAAACAAGGCGATTGCATACATGCTTGTTGACAACCCTAAATCAACGTGACTTCCTTGTCTACATGCTCTACTACGAAAAATACTCACGCAGATAACCTACAAATGCATTTCCAATGCGCATGCACAAACAATTCGCTCAACAAAAACAAAGCCTGTAATACAATAGCCAACACTGCCCTCACAAAAGCCCAAGAACTCTAGGGGTAATAGTGACAAGAGGAATGATGCAGTGAATTGCCATTGGTACTAATGAAGCTTGAGAAGAGTTGGTCTTTAATCTCCTTTCATCAAGTATTCCAACATGTATGTAGAGTAGAACGCTGCCACAATGAACACGGGATGCATGA
Organism: Pycnopodia helianthoides; assembly: GCA_032158295.1. Taxonomy (NCBI): domain Eukaryota; kingdom Metazoa; phylum Echinodermata; class Asteroidea; order Forcipulatida; family Asteriidae; genus Pycnopodia; species Pycnopodia helianthoides. The sequence goes on from CM063243.1 coordinate 10,755,733, forward strand.
ATCTTGTTCGGTGTAGTGGCAGTTCATCTAGTGATTTGCAGCGACCCGAACGAAGATGAACTACAAGATGGTGTCCATGAACAGTGAGCCATGAAGTGCGCCCTCTCTCAACTGCCTAATTTCAGCCGAGGGCTCCAACAGCTCTTAGATAAATAGACTCAGTTATCAAGTCATCTACCAGTATTTTTTTTACGATGAACTATGATTAGATTTTGCCAATGGGGGGCGGGGGCGGCGTATGCTCTCATTTTCAATTGTGTTGTTATGAAAGTGCCCAGTCATGAGACACACATTTCTTGCTGTTTGTGAACAGTAAACATGACAGAGACAGTGGCATCATGATTATCTTGTCCCTACTCCATCAATGGAACATACCCTTCAGTTCTGTACATTTTCTTGACGAGGTCCACCATTGATGTGCCGTACACCTCTCCCTGAGGCCCTCCCTGGATTGAAACCTGAATGGAAAACAAAACAGTACAACAATATTAAAACATTGATCCCCTCGTGTCTTTTGCTGGACACTTACAATCGACATGGAACGAAGAATTCAGGCATTCGAGCATAAGTGCTACAGAAAGATCCTGCGCATCTGATACAAGACAGCACAAGACAATTGACTTTGTCAGGCAGCAAACCCACACCTATGCAGGCATTTCAAGAACCACTCCTAGCAACAGTGAAACGCCGCAAGCTCGCCTGGTACGGTCCTCCAAGGAACAGAGGCCTCAGATGTTTAATAATAGTTTGGGAGGCTTATCATCCTTACTTTACCGCTGAGAAGCTGTACTGTGAAGGACAAGGCTACAAGGTGGTCTAACCACAGGCATGTCAGGGTGGCTTTGGCAGCCAGCCACATTGAACCGTATAATTACAGAGCGGAGCCGGCGATCAAAAGTATTTGATTTTTCCAGAGGGAGGAAAACTGGAGGACCCAGAGAAAAACTCTCATGGCATAGGAGAGAACCAAGGCACAACTCCACTCACATTTGGCCCTAGCCGGAAGTCGAACCAGGGCCACAGTTTTTAAGAGGCGTGTGCTTTATGCACTAGCCACCCATGCCACCCTACATTTCAGGTTTACACCAGAAATACACAACCATAGCTTTGGCCACAGAGTGGATTATTCCGTTCTCCCTTTGGGGACTGCCTTACTTCATCCAAGATGGCTCAATGTTTTTCAAAATCCTGAAATCAGGAAAATGCAGAGGAATCTCATGCCGGCTTACCTTGTCTTGATGACATCAAGAGGATGCATCAGGCTGACCTCAACTAGACCTGTATAGATAAGTCAAATCATGCAATGTGATACATAGCAATGACATCTGGGCATTAGGCTGAAAATAAATGGCCGACATTCAATTGCAACAGAGCCCAAAATTCACTCTTAATTTTTGTAACCTGCGGCTAGGGACCAGCGGGGAGGAGGGTTCTGATCATTGCAACAAGTTCTGTCCGACAAAAATAAAGACAATTTTTGGGTGAACAAAGAAATATTGACTAGAGCAAGGATTTGAGCCTCCGGATTAACATGCTGGGGCTCTACCAACTGAGCTATCTAGCCCTAGTGTTGGAGGTCTACCTATTTTTTCAAATATCTTTATTCAATGGTGTAAGTCAAAAGCCATTCAACCGTAAACTGTTGTATAACCAACAGTGTCATAGACCACTCTTCAAACCCAATTTTTTGTAAGGTCTTACCTGTTTCCAGGTCTCAAATTAGAGGACTCGGTCTCAGTCTCAGAGCAAAGGTACCAGGGTCTAGTACAGAGACCTTTCAATACCCTAATCATCAAAAAACATACATAAATAAAAAAAGAACCCCAAAGAATAAGTGTCCTTTTCAAGCACACCATGCAGTGTTTTTTTTTTCTTTCTTGGATGACTGAGCGATGACTGGTCTTCAGTCAAGGCAGCTACTGGGTTATTAATAGCTCACAGCGCCACCACCACGCAACACGAATCAGCAGCAAGCAGCGCAAAGTAAAAACAGCGCAAGCAGCGACACAAAAAAAACCTGAATAGGTAATGCTCGTGTGGACATGCGCATTAGTAAACATCGTGGCATTGAAGATGTTTAATCAAGCGATTGCCAGCTCTGAGATCTTTATATAAAATTACACCAAAACGAGCGCACACATTTTGGTCATATTCATAATGTGCTGTCCATAAAATGAGCTACGGTAAGTATCAACTGGGAGGAAAATCTCAGCATACAAACGTGGGTTTCTATTCGGAAAATGATTTCACCTCCTGAAGATACCGAGGCATAGGGCCAACAGGCCTCGAATTTCGCCACGGCACCCCACAGCAATTGCTGTGGGGTGCCCTTAAAAACCTTCAATACAAATTCAAATTTTCCTCACTGGGTGCCCTTCATTTTGGGGAAAGGCCCGGTCAAGAAGCGGAGAGAGTCCAGTGTATTGGCACTGTTTATATTGGGCTAGGTAATATTAAGATGCTCAGTATGGGAAATACTAGATTTATTTTCATATGTTTGTACTAGGTCACACATTAATATATTTGATTACCTGCTGAACCTCCAGCAGCTATCTGTTGGCCTGCCTCCTTCATCTTGCCACCCACAGTCATTTCTGCCGACATTGTTACGTCATATATGTCTTACAGGTTACTCTACAGTTACAATATGCATTGACTGAAAAAGAAATAAAACATAAAAACACAGCTAGGATTGGAAAACATTGAAAATAAAAATAAAGTTTGTCAATTTCAATCTGAAAGCCACATGATAACTGATACACCAATCCTCCAGAGAAATATTTCTGCCTGAAATACTATCAAAGTCAAGCAAGCATGTGAAAGTGCCTGAAAGTGTCCTGTGTCCGTATAAATTGTGATTGTATAATTTGTATCTTGTATTTGTAATACAATTGCAATTTACTAGCTAGTACTGTATGTGGAGCTATACACAATAATATAGCTCCATATGGTACTACCAACCATATGGACTTATGGAGCTATATTATTCATTTTTTTATAGCTTCATGGTACTGACTGTACTAATTTTTGGTAGTTATACTAATAATTATTTATAGTCCATGGATGGAGGAACGCCTGCCTACCTATATCTATGGATGGTACATTTACATTGATTATGAGAATGAACTACAGAGATAAGAGTAGGCCCTTTTCTCAGACACACAAACACAGTCGTGGCTAAAACTCCGTATCCGGCAGCCACTTTGTCTCCCTTAATTTTGGTCAAATGTTATCCCTACCTGTCTAGAAGGATTAAAATAATAACAGCCAGAAAACAGGTACATTAAAAAAGTGAAGACCAACTGAACATACAGAACAACTGCCGGCCTCATCCAGTCACACAGCTGGCCAGAGATACTACACTAAACATATAGAAGTCAGGGTCACCAAACTAACATTACGCACCATACCAGCTCAACAGCAAATCCACAGCGCGCCAATTGTAACAAAAGTTCTGGCCTAAATAAAATCTATGGGCGGCCAAATAAACACGAAACCTTAAAACCAAAGAGTTCAAACATCATCATTTCCTTCCCCCTCCATTTTTTCATTTGTTTATTTTTTTAATAAAAGTTAATAATCTAAGCATTCACGATCTAAATATTAACAATCAAAAACTTTGCCAAACAATAGGGGCCTAACCGTAAAATTTACGGATACCATTTTATAAAAAAAAATAATAAACTACGTCTAAACTGAATTCATACGTATTTGGTCTCTGTATCAAAAGAGCTGGATACAGACTGTGAAAATTACTTAATAAGGCGTGCGATTGTGTTGAAAAGTTGAAGGAACCGGGTATCTGGTTCCCAATGTCCCATACACCAAGAAAGACCGGGCAATGACCGGGCATTGACCGGGCAGTGCACGGATCTTTTACGGCGTATTAATTACGGTTGGTTCACGTCCTATACGGTGCATTTCCTGGCAAATCCCCGTGAAAAAAACACGACTGAATTTTATTAGGTTGTATAGTGGTTAACAGTTTTAACGCCAGCATGCACACCTTGAAATAATCTTCCTTAGAACAGGGCGAGCATCAATACACACACAGATTGACCTCATCACTGCTGGGTTTACTTGAAGTCATATTTCAGAAGATGAGGGTTAGGCGAGTTGAGGAAACTCGGCTAGAGATTCTTGGACGTCATCCATTTCAAATGAAAAAAAAAATGAAGAAATCATGAAGAAATACTATGTTTGCCAGCCTTGAAGCGATGCCTCATCGCATCTCAGACGAAACCGATCAATGACTCGGTGGTGACGAAGTCCGAAACAATCCCCCGTTTTTTTCCCCCCAGCATTGGAGTTGTAAGTCCACCGATTGAAACACCCTAGCTGTCGTCACCCCCATCTTCCAATTTATTGCTTCACCTAAATTACAGGCTGACGTCTCGCTTCTACCGTGAAGCTTGGAGACGGGATTGAGTGACATACCGTGCTCGCGGGGGGTTCCCTAGGGGGTGTAAATCCCCCCCAAAGTAAAACAATCGCGACCGGCGGAATTAAGATCATTACTAATAAAGAATTTCAAAAAAGAAAAAGAGAAAAAAAAGAAGCTCTATGATGCATTGTGATTTTGCATGAACAACTCGTTTCAAACCATTGACGAGTTTCCCTGTTTCTTGTCAGGTTGGATTGATAGGTACAGGTGAGTACGGAGCTTTCCATATGGTAACTCTGAATGTAGGAAACGGTATCATGGTCTGCGTGCTTCCATGACCGGCGATAGGAATAAGCTCGCCCACTCCACCCTTCCCTACCCTAGACTTATGCCAGATAATAAATGACATGCCTTTTGTTTTTGACCACAAAATGGATGTGCTCCTCAGCACAAGCTTTGTTTTTTTTTACAAAACCGCTTAACGGTGCCATCCAAACGCGCATTCAGTGAACAACGCTGTATCGAATTCGTTGTCCTGCTAGCGGCCCAACTTTAAAACGCATAATAATAGTCGTAAAAGACGCTTGGTTTCGCGATCGATTCCTAATGTGTACACAAATCTTTCTTGAGAGTTCATCATTTAAAGGAACATTACAGAATTGGTTGTTGCTAACAAAACAGTTGCTGGCAGTGTAAGCACTTTATGTAATCCACCATATACATAAACTGACAAACCTGTAGAAGTTTGAGATCGATCGGCCATCTGGGTCACGAGAAAATAGTGAAAAACCGATTACACATTTGCATGAAATCATATAGATTCAACAAATGAACAAAACGGTCACTGAGCGATAACTCCAATCGGAAAATTAGTTTATTCATTTCTCATTAAATATGGCATTTCAGACAGAAATATTTCAAGGGATGTTTTCTACTATCATCATCATTAGATCGTGTAAGTTTTATGTAAATCTGTGGTCAAAAGTATATTTTACAATTACCAATTCTGTAATGTTCCTTTAAGTGGCTATTGTCTATAGTATTGCCTATACAGCATGTCAAAGCTATGCAGGGAAAAATGTACTACGGTGGCGCATAAAATAGTAGGCCTACCGTGCACATGATGTCTGGGGCATCTTTCTAGGTTATATTTTCAGCTTCATCTAACGTCAATGCTGCGTCATTACATCACACACTAAAGTGAAAATTAACACCATGCAAAATAGGAATTTGGTTTTGTTCAAACTGCAGTCGAACCACATAGCGGAAAAAGTTCCCGTACAATCTCGTGATCCGGGATCTCACACGGTTACACGTGATCTACAAATAGCTAAGCACATTTCGAAACGTCCTCTTCAAAGTGATGTGAGTTTTTCCCTTTAAGCCCATTTCGAAACGTCCTCTTCAAAATGTTGTGAGTTTTTCCCTTTAAGCACATTTTGAAACGTCCTCTTCAAAATGTTGTGAGTTTTTCCCTTTAAAACGCTGCTCCCAAGTCGTCCCCTGCCCTCGACATTCAGGTGAGGTATATAGCGATGGCAAACTCATCCTCGCCTCCCACATCTCACTCCTCGTGGCAGGACACACTCTCTGGATTGTAAAACTCGTGGATCATGACCGCGCCACCATACCATGCAGACGCATCCAATGGGACCCAGACGCCAAGTGAATTAAACAAGAGGGGGATTAATTTTCACCAAGTCTTCCCCCCATAAATCAAGAACCGAAATGAAATGTGTTCACGGTCAACCGCTTTTAATTCTATAACTTCGGAGACTGCCAATCTTTTAGCTTCTCCGGGGGTTAGTGATGGGACAAAGGCAGCGCAGTTACCCTCCGTTTAAAGGGCTTGTATATTACTATTCATTCATGTTGCAAACTCGATCTCGAAATAGAAATCCTTGTCAATGAAGTTCGTTCGATAGCCAATCCCCCTAAACATTGATTGTGCTGCACGTACTCTCAACGTTGATGGCGTTTACTAACAATAACGTCATCATGAAAAAAAGGTCTGCAGGCAGCTAAGGCGGGAGTCGAATCAATGACTTGTATGATACATTCCATCATCGCACGATTGCTATATACATCGTACAAATTGTTTTCAGGTTCTTAGTAAAATGTACCAACGCTACTCTCTAAAAAAACTCCCGGTCAGAATTGACCCGGATTTCGGGTCTCAGCAGGGGATAAGTGACCCATTTCTGGGTCAGCCTGACCCAGAGACTGTTTTGAAATGGGGACTTTGACCCAGGATTCTGCGTCAGTTTGACACAGATTCCGGGTCATACTGACCCCAGAAACGGGTCCGACCCTCCTGTCAACCCGGAATCCGGGTCAATCTGACCCTGGAGTTTTCAATCTGACCCTGGAGGTTTCAGGGTCAAATCAGAGGTGAGGATCAAACCAACTACATGGACTCTTTAAAGCCACTGGTACAAATCTACAGCTAAGTGTGCCTAGTTGAGAAGGTTGCTGTTTTGGTTCAATCCCGTTAAATAAATTGGGTACTGCAAAAAAAGAAGGGATGCCTTATCCTCTTTCCGAAGATTTCACCTTCCTGTCTCCCGTATAGTCTATAGCCACTGTGTCGTCTTTCATCTCGCATGTTGTTATGGAGGTATTCTCCTACTACTCACTGTTGGCGACATCTCCATTATCTCGACGACGGGTGGCACTTTCAAGGTGTCACGTTCGACTTGTGACTCTGTCAGTGTGCTCAATGCGTGGAGGGAGTTTGGCGAGGAGGGGGGGGGGCACGCAGATTGCTAACCATGGTACTCGGTAGTCAGCGGAGCCATAGCTCGAACTGTGACGGCTGTAGTTTATTAGGACCTCTCGGTTATAGATGAGTTCAAAAAACACGGAAAGAGGAAAAAAGTTGATGTTTTATAGTCATCAGATGGCACGCATTGTTAGCTAAGAATCGGTTCAGGATGTACTGGTCCGCAGTCCATGAATGCTTTACAAGTCATGTCAGTTGGAACTTTAATGGAAGAGTTATGTGCTAAGACTATGACAGATTGATTCGAACAAAATCGAATAGTGGGCTTTAATAGCATGTGGTTTGTAGACTCTTTTTTGTGTGTGTGTGTGTGGAAATGTTTGGGACGGTAATGAAATGTGTTTGACAGTTCTAATAAGGAGGTGGGTGATCCTGTCGAAATTCATTTCCTGTACTATTGGATATCTCCTTCAAAGGGATGTGATAATTTCGAACGGTATTACTCGCAACGGTTGCCTGGTTCAGCCAATAACTCAAAAAAATACTGACAAGAATTTGATATTGCAACCAACTAATTAAAAAAATAATAATGGATTGTCTCTGTCATGGTTTTGTTTTCCTTTCTGTGGAAATGTCTTCTTATTTCACCGGTTCTGATCGATGGTATTCTTGGGAACCGATCGTAAGACCGTCTTTGAGATTGGTCTGAAATACCCACATTTGGGCTGGTATTTGACTTTTGGTCTCAGTCCTTGAAGGTCTCTGGTACAACAGTGAATTGTCTCCAACAATACTCAAAATAATAAAGACAAGAACACTGAGAAAAGCATCACTGTTTTGTCCAAAATATAAAAAAGCAGGCAACTTTTACGGACGAAAACGATCCATGCTCATTTTAAACTCGGTATTTAGTACACAATGTTTGACCCCATTTGTTACTTTAAAAGAAATATTCCGAAGTAACTCATTTTCACACAGATTTTCATGTTCCATTATTCTTTTCAAGTTAGGTGTTCCATTAATAGTGGGGGAGAAAAACAGGATTGGTTTCAATCAAAACTGTCGGACATACCTGTCCCGTATCTGTATGTGACAGATCTTGAGCTCCTCAGCCATGCATAGAAAGTGACTCAACTTACTCTTCCGATGTGGTATCTAGCCCCGGTGTCTCCCCCTGTATCCCCCCGCGGGCTGTTTGCCCAAATCACGCTCAAGAATATCAATGATGTAATTCGTAGCTTAAATAAAACAAACTCGGCGGTATAATGCATAGTCATTGGCACCGGTAGGCCCGTTTTTTCTTTTCTGGATTGAATATAGGGACAGTATATACCGTCACCATGGTACTTGTGTTTTGATTTTTGTGACTTTCTATTCAAATAACTGCATGATAACAAAACCGAAGATGAAATGAAGATGTGTAAGGCACCCTTTTTTGGGAGAAGTAAGAGCTGTCATTGTGTGAAGTGACATAAGAACTGTCATTGTTTGAGGTGACAATTTGGCGAAAACTACAGCGGGGTGACAGAGGCCATACACCGAGTCCTCAGTTGTAAATCTTGGGCCTGGGCTGCACACTGTAGTCAAAATCGTTATTGTCGACACATCTTTCAGATATTTCACAGGATGGTAGGCCTTTGCCTTTTTTTTCTTTAACTCACATCTAGTTTTCAACAAATACACCAAGCAACTGATCAACATGTGAACGTTTCACCCAATTCGGTGGTCACGGTTTTTGTGTGAAAACAACGAAAAACGGTTAATGTTTCTATCAGGATGTTGTTGTACATTGCAACGTTGGTTTTGTGGGGTCTGCAATGCTATACGGATATTTGCTCTACCTTCTTGACAGTAATTCAGACAAAAGTATTTATCTTTATAAAGATAAATACTTTTGATTGGTACTGGTGTGATAAATTATGTTTGAGTGAGCTTTCTGCTTGTAACCAGTCAAATCTTTTTTCGACTAGATAATCATCAAAGAATTATCTGAAATATCTCACTATAAAACTTGACCGTGGAGCTGCCGTCTTGGATTGGTTCTGCATATCGGTTTATGATCGTATAGAGGCTATACACACACAGAATGCACCAAAATTTCCCTCTAAGCCTGGCGTTGGTAACACAGAAAAAAAAGTCAAGCACTTTGTTCTTGCGCATTTGATTATAATATATACATGTACACACCAAAGCCAACAGTCTAACAGCCTCGTGTAGGCTTCCTTGTACGTTGTGAGTTTTCACTCGCTGTGTGTAGGCCTACTATACGTTCTGCCATTCGGAACATTCTCAAGTCTGCCGAAGTGGATGCCGCTCCATCGACCCATCAGCGGAAAAAATAACGCGGTCAGCCCCCATTGGAAACATTTAAACAAAGAGACCTCATGTAATTCATCAGCAAATACAGGTCAGCCGTTGAATATCCCATCGAATTGCCAACGACCAAATCAATAGCGTGAAGCTTGTACATTTTGACGGGTGGGAGAAGAAGAAAAAAACCCAGCGCCGGTTTCTTTTTTCAACTTAGTGTTTTCCACGTCTGTCTGAATTTGTTAAGGTGTTTCCCGCCAAAGTGGTCAGCACTCAGGTGTGGTGAGTGCCGACTACTTTAGACACTCACATGCCTTTTATTCGCCTCGTTTCACTCGACTAAATGTATCGAGAGCGAGAGCCACTTCTTGTTTTCCTGCATAAACTATTATTTTACATTCGGTGTACCCCCGTTCGCTGCATCTAAATGCTGATTGAAGCTTCACGTGCCGCATTTGAAATTTGTGGCCAAACTGCTTGGAACCGTTATTTTTTTGCAAACCCTCAACGAAACCCGTAGACGACTGGAGGTTATCCGTACGTTTTAAGATTGTTAGTATTATGTAAACACGACTGTAACATATAGAGTTACAATGTTAATCGCTGTGGCTATGTGGAGGCCATTAGTAAGGACACTTACCGCCAGCCATCCCATCGTTACTAAACAAAAAAACGTCGAGTGCAATAGTGTGATGAATGTTGTCCACATCTTAATAATTTTTCAAGATTTAATGTAGAGTATAGGACTGATAATCATTGCAAATTAAACGTTATTTTCATTCTGGAAGGTCACTGATTATAAAATTATAAAGTTGATATCAGTGCCAATTATCAGGATAAATATTCCCGTCTGAAATATCGTTGAAGTTGAGAAAACAGCATAAAAGGCAGGATATACATTTGGTAAATGTCAAAGACTATATCCTCACTTTGTGTATCCCAACTTACGCATACAATAACAAACCTGTGAAAATTTGGGCTAAATTGGTCCTCGAAGTTGCAAGAACATAATGAAGCAAAAACACACTCTTGTTGCATAGAATTGTGTGCTTTCAAATGCCTGAGAAAGGCGTCATGCCTAAAGCCTTTCTCAGATTGAAATATTTTAGTGAGAAATGACCTCTTTTTCAAAAACTACATCACTTCAGAGGGAGTCGTTTCTCACAATGTTTTATACTATCAGCAGCTCTCAGGTGCTCCTCACCAAGTAAATTTGAATGGCAAACGAACACCCCTCACGAAATAACCCATTCCCATTGTTTTTACTAACAAAAAAACCTGATCAACTAATTTGATTAAATTTTTGCAGGATTTCTTCTTTTTTCTTTACAAAAAGATGGATGTTTTTTTAACTCTCCCAGAAACCAACGATATCCTTACTGTATACTGATGTCACTATACGAGACTGAAAATCCCTCTCGAAAATGTTCAACAGGAGATCAAACCTGTCAGCATTCATGGAACCGCGTTGAACATGTTGACGTTACTTTAATTCTTATATACTATTGACACTGAGCAACTATCTGCAGGTGACATTAATTTTTGTAAACCTAATGTGCAAGTGCATGACAACACTAGTTATAATGCTCAACTCAATGTTGCTTCGTAATGGGGCTCTTTCGGAACGTTCACCCACCTTTACCGTGGCGTCCGTCTTCATTATTTAAACGATGTCTGGACCTCATTGCGCTTGAAAACCACAGGACACTGACGGGCTTGGTCTACATGAAATTATAAAAACAAAACAAAACACAAATTAATTGCATGAGCCTAATATGTTTACCTTTGTTATGAAGATCTTGTGTAAAAAGATAGTACATCGTTGTGGTTGTAGTTGTTGTTTGTTGTTGTTGCTGTTGTTGATGTTGTTGTTGTTGTTGTTGTTAGTGATGTTTGAAGCTGTGCATGGTGTGGAAATAAGAAGTAAAAATACTAGTAAACTTGCGGGTAAAACATGTGTCAAATCTCTTTTGGGGGGAGTGTTGGCTCTGAAAAGAGCCGGTGTGGTTGTTGTTGTAGTTTTATTTTTAAGGGTTCCATCCTGTACTCGGCATACAACCAAACTTTGAAAGTGTGATCAAAATGATATGGTCACGTTTTCAGTGTACAACCAGCCCCCCTCCCCCCACCCCGAAAAAAACGGCGTGTGTTTTGACAGATATTTTGTCCAAGTTCACAGTATGCGACAATCGGAATAAGCAGTGGTGATTTTGGAGGGTTTTCAAATGCTAATTTATACATAAAATAACAAACCTGTGAAAACTTGGGATCAACTGGTCATCGAAGTTGCAAGGGAAATAATGAAAGAAAAAAAACACCCTTGTTGCATAGAAATGTGTGCTTTCATATGTCATAAGAAAGGCTTCTCAGAATCAGATATTTTGGTGAGAAATAACCTCTTTCTCAAAAAAATACCATACTTCAGAGGGAGTCGTTTCTCACAATGTTTTATATTATCAGCAGCTCTCAGGTTGCTCCTTACCAAGTAATTTTTTTTTTAATGGTAATGTATTTCTTGAGTAATTACCAAAAGTATCCACTGCCTTTAGAGCTGAATACTTTTTTATACACAACTTAAGAAGTTTATCAATCGTTTGTTACTATGTATTCCCAACATGACTGTTTCCGGAAATAAAAAACCACTATGTTTCCTTCTGATTTCTGCTGGTTCCACTTCCCTCATGACAAATCTCCTTTAGTTTGTCTGTCAGTATATCTATCGGTGGCTCTAAAAAACACATACAATCTGGCTGTTTGTTTGTGGAGTTGTGCGTGTCGATCTTATTTGAGTTGGTGAATTATTCACAACCAGCGAGTTTCCCGTCTGAGTGGCACGGGGCAAAAGCCTCTTCAGGCCCCGGCCCGTGTTTACTCCTAGCACGCTCAGCAGAGAACATGGCGGCAGTTTAAGGTCAAGCTATAGACGGACAACAACAAAACGTAAGTCAATCTCTCACGTTTATTCATCCCCTCCCATTCTATCGTCTTTTCACAACAATTGTTATCATTTTAGTTCTTTCTTAAAGTTAAACGCAACTCTTTCTAGTTGTTTCGAATCTGCGTGTTCTGATGCTATAAAGCCCAAAACAAAATTTGTGTCAACATTATAATAACATCGCATGCTGACAAAACTTTCCCAAATTCAAAATTTGTAGTTTTACAGAGGATATAAGCAAACAATACAATTGAAGCTTAATAGAGACCAAATACTAATACGTTTTGACAAAATAAAGGATTTTCATTTTGAATGAGGGGCTAGTATCTGAGTTGGACTTAAATAGAATGAACGAGCTACATTTTACTTAAGACATTGGCTATTTTGGTATCTATGATTATGGTTTGACATCAACTACTTCCCCGGGTTGTCATTCAAGTTCATAAACAATCAGAATTAAGTTGTTCATAAGTAAACTATGGTTGTCTTGTTTCCAATGACCTTCCTCTGAAAAGAAGTCATCACCACTTTAGAGTGAACTTATGACAAAAAGTCTACCAGTCTAAAATGTGTACCAGTCTGCAATTCTTAAAGTCAGGGTATACTTTTGGTAATTGTCAAAGCCTCGTATCCTGACTTGGTGTATCCTAATACATGCAGTAAATTAATAACAAACCTGTGAAAATTTGGGCTCAATTGGTCATCGAAGTTGCAAGAAAATAATGAAAGAAATAACACCCTTGTTGCATATGATTGTGTGCTCGCTAACACCTGAGAAAGGCTTCAGGCCAGATTCAAATATCTTAGTGAGAAATTTTGACTTCTTTCTCAAAAAATACAACACTTCAGAGGGAATCGTCACTCAAAATTGATAAACTGTGCACCGGAATAAACTTTACACCAAGCAATACTTTTTTTAATGAAAAGAATATCCACTTTAAACTCCTAAAATGTTTTTCCCATCTTGGTAATTTGATTCAATTCGATGAAGTCGAGCTGAATCAATTATACGTGTAGTGCTACATCAGGTTGAGTCCGTAAGACCGACCGTATGAGACCGACCAGAAGTGACAACACTAATAATACAGATAGACCGAAATAACTACTGCTTTCAGTCCACACTTTACTGTAGAACCGCTGCAGTCACTTTTTTTTTTAGAAAGAAGCCCCCTCTTATTTCCACCATGTCTTGCACTATACAGACAAGCTGATCAGGCCTGAGTTCAAACTTAAATACCAACGGACGTGACTGGCAAACCTTCATTTTTCGTACGACCTCTTATCCAGAATTAGTCTGAAACATCTAGAGTATTTTCATCCCATGTTGGCTCTTACCAATAACTCAAACAGAGCCTTTTCTAGCGACTGAAAAGGAGATACGACATTTCAAACGAATCTAGATTTTTTTAGGGGGAAAATTTGAACCGTGTATTTTATATTTTTATGTTGCAACTGAAACTGTATGGTATTAATGTAAAGGATTTTTGACGATGTCGGCAATCTTTCGGTAAAGTAAACAATATACAAAAAAAAACACGTCAACACCCAAACACATAAACACATAGAATATTGTGCACTGCCGTTCATTATGTTATTTTGTGTGCTGTGAACGTGTGACCCCAAAAATCACTCCAACTCCCCTTCCCCTCTCAGGAAACACCAAGTTCCCGCCCGCCCTCTATCGTCGGTCCTTAGGGACTACGGACTATAATCCTCGGAGGACTCTGTGATGAATCTACACATCTCTAACCGTGTACTTAGCACAAACATTATTACTCACAACAAAACCCCACAGATGCACCGCTCCGGTCGGTATGACAACACTACTACAGCAGGGTATTCGCCGCACGTAGCCGCGCTAAATGCCCGTGAAAATGTGGAACGAACCCGCCAGAGCCCTGCACAACACAAAAAGTGATCGACCCTGGTCAAAAGCTTTTCTTGCCGTGGCTGGAGAGCGCGCGGAATATTTCCCCAACCCTCTCGACGGCTGCCGGAGACCCATAGACAATTTTCTAGGGTCCGCTGACGGTCTCTCTACGCCCACTAAAAGTCGTGTACGTTGCATGCCCTGAAACTGCCGTACCTTCAAGTGTATCTACGCGGGATGAATACAAGATGGGTCCTGATGTGTTCCACTCGCGCAGTTAGAGAGTGATCCCGGCATGGGATTCTGTTTTTAGGACCGTGTTTTTTTTTTTTGTCGTGATCATATTATTGAATTTATAATGTATGTATATATTAGCTTATTAAAGAGAGAGTATTAACATCGGTCAGGTTTGTAGATTTGAGACACTAAAGTAAAACAAAACTGCACCAGAGTATTTCTTACTCGTTTTGCACAAAACAAGACAGTGGATCACCGCGACGTACACAATACAGAAAAAACCCCAAGAACATCTGCCGTCAAAATAGTTGACGTAGAAATGCATCAGAAAGATTGTTAAGGCAGAGTGTAGGCCTATACAGCATTTGAAAGTTTGCAGACGCTAGTATGTTGTGTAAAAAGTCAGACAGAAGCGTAGGCCTAGGTCATGTGGAACCCAACAGTTTGAGATATTTGTTTTCCCCCTTGCGTTAAGAACACTATAGTTAACAACAAAAGAAATCAACTATTTATTTGAGGAAGAGTTAAAATTCCTATAAGGCAAATTTTCCTGCGCTTTGCGTTTATTTACAATTTCGAAAAAAAAATCGTCTCTTTTGGGGATGGTCAGAATCAAAAAGATTCACCTCTACATTACCTATTGTACTTTAAAGGTCACCACAATGGCAGTACTATGGCCAGTGTGTGGATTGAGTCTTGGAAGTTTTCACGCTGACCAGTAAAACTTTCAGCCGAACCAGTTCGAGGTTTTTATGGCCTAACTATTTTGAGGTCACGGAAAGCTAAATGGAATCCTAAACAGGGGTATCATGTATCTCACAAGTATGCTTGGCTTCTACTCAGCTTTTTGCCAATAGAATAATGAAGTATGGCCACGTCGCATACGGCAATATTTTACAGGCAACTTGGAGGCAACCGACTGCACTGTAAAAGGAACACATTGGTAGGACATGAGGCATTTTTCGAACATGTCTCACAACCTCTAAAGTAAATCATGTGAACATTTTAATGTGACTAATGCTTTCCATTGTGGAGATCGCCCGGACCTGGGCTCGACTTTTTACGGAGAGCTAGAACTGATCTGAAACTGTTATCAATCTTCACTGCCAAGCAAAGTGTGACGTCACAATACCATTCACTATAATGGTAATATTGACAACCCATTTTTTTTTTAAAGATGAATCTTAGTGCTTTGTGAAATACGACCCTGCTGGGATGCACGTAAATTGCCCAGCGCGACACGACCGCAAATCGTATTAAATACACACACTCCTAAACTCTCATCTTCAAGAAAATAAAACTGATTTTCACAGGTGCTAAGTTTTTGTCTTCCTTTATCCAAACGGCTCCATGTTGTTCTCATTTGATGCTTGTTGACCGTCAGAGATCAAAGATGGGAGTACTTCCAGGAATACAATTCTATGTGAGAATTGTTATCCTTTATCCAATCTACTGTTGAGTGTCTTGAAAATATCAAAATAAATTCAAATGCTGTTTTATCCCTACATTATAGGCTGAATTAGAAACTTGGTAAGCATACGGCTGTTAACTCCAAATATATTTAGGCCTCACTGTGGACATATTTTTATTTTATTTTATCGTATGATACTGTCACCGCACAGAGGCCCCCAAACCGCTTAGTTCTTGTAGCCTGCTAGGAGTTGATGAAAGCCAAAAACCAAATAAATTATTTAACAGAAAAGGTTCACACTCGGACAATTGCTCTGCATGGCATCGGTAAATCATCGCAGTAAGCGGTACCCAACTTATATCCCAAACCATCACCTTTGTCTAGATTTTATCACCATTTAAAAAATATATATACTTACGATGTATTTTTTTTTGTTGGTATGTTTTAACTTCATCATTCTGGATCTAGATCTAGGTCGGTCATTGACACGAGTAAAGGTTAAAGGTCAAGTGATTCCCTGCAAATTTTCTTATAGACACAGATACTGGCATTCATGGCAGTGCGGGCCCCGAGCCCTCGCTGCCAGGCTTCGGTCAGTGACCGAACTTCCCCGGCCGTCGTTTTTAACAAGAATCTTGAGTGACAGGGAGTTTGGGGATACGCCCGATTGTGTGCATTATAAAATGGGTCTCCAAAATGATGAATACAAACTGATTTTTAAAAACAGTGGGGTTTTGTTTAGAAGAAGAGGGACAGGGGGGAGGGGGGCTTTTTTTGTGTAAATACCGAGGTGTTGCTTTGAGTGGTGAATGCTTTTTGATTTTACGAAAAAGATGAATAGCCCTTGAACGATGATGGCGGTGGTTAGTGGAGGGGGGGGGGTATGGTTATGGTGAGGATGAGAGGGTGGGAGGGATGTAGAGGAGGGAAGGGGAACAGATTGTAGTTGATGATCGACCATGGAATTGTGATGACAATGATTATTATTGTGATGATAAAGGTTCCCAAAACGTTGTCCAGACACTGTCTGATCACCAGGATCCAAGTTCATGGTTCTGCTTACCCTAAGCGAACAAAAATTCGGCGCTTATTAATTGCAGACAAACCCGCGTTTAACGTCTCAGCATTTTCACAGGCTTGCGGGGAATTTATGCTTGCTCGCATACTTTATTAAGCATTTTTTCCCCCTGTTTACACAGCTTGCACAAAATTGTGGCTTCAACCCAGTATTACAGCAGAAAAAATGACCGTAAGTGCAGAATTCAGCGGCAGGGCCATGAAATATTTGCCGAGTTGTGTTGCAATGGTTTCAATCAGAACGTGATTGGATTGTTTTTCTCTGTTCCATGACGGCCGTTGAAATTCCACCCACAGACCATGGAGCAAGGCATAGACCTACACCAAGTTCAACTCAATAAGAATGTATTAATTAAATTATCGTTTTTTATCAGACCACCCAACCACAACCTTCGTAAAGAGAAGAATGAGGTCCCCAAAGATCCGTTTGTATGAAATTTCCCCGCAGCCTCACGACCTCATAGAGCCACCACCAGTCTGCAACAAAATGCTTTTTTTTGGGTATAGATCGACCGTTGCTAGATTGGGGTTTTATTGCTCCGCTGGGGCTTTCCCTGGTAATGTTAGATCTGGGGTTGGCTACTCTGGCTTGGGCCGTTGGTTTGCTTGGCGACGATAGACAGAGGTCAGTGCTGTGTCGCTTCACGATGGAAGCTTGGGGTGTAAGAGCAGGGCCCAAGCTTACCAAGCCCCGGAGAACCACGAGATAATCACCATGCGGGGGTAAATGCTTATTCAAGGCTTAGGAAGGGTAAATGAAATGACCCCTAAATCATCATTTTAAGTTGGTGCATACGCTATATTTAACCGAAAACCATTCACAACTTCGTTATATCAAAATGCACATCAAAATGAAACACTGGTTACACTCTTAATAGCTTGTTTGAAGAGGTGCTACAAAACTGGGTACAAGTTGCCAAACTTAAACATCTGGCCATAATCATCGTCTCCAAATATCTGTCTTTTTTTTGGTCATTTTAAAAAGAGCGTGGGATTGGAAACAAAATACAAATGGGTATTAAATGCAACTAGTCACGAGAAGGAACTTAGCATAAAAAACCTCTTCACTTTTTCACTAGGCAAACCATAACTATGATAGGCCTACATATTTTTTTTACAGACTTCTGGGCAATGATTGTGTTTCAGTCGTCTCGACTTCAACATCCCAGAGTTGTCTTCTAATTCGTATACGAGGTAAAGACAAAAGAGCCGGTGGTTGATTGGCGATGCTTGCTTGGACGTACAGGGGTAGATAGAGAGAGGGTGCGGGTCGTGTACACATCTCACTCCAAATCTTTGCTCTGATTGAACATTGTAGTTGAGTGACAAATCATTCCACGCATTTTACTACCGTGATATAAACCACACAAGAGAAAGGCACCTTTTTGTTTCGGCTGCCACGGAGCGATAAATCAGAAAGGTATAAATCTGCCGGCATTCAGGTGTACCTTGAAGAGAATGCTATTAAATGCCTCTTAACTCAAGCTTGAATTCAATTCTCTTTTGTCTCGAAGAGAGGTTAAGACGATGGTGAAAAGATAATTACTGCCGATCTTCCGTGGGTGTGCAGTGGGAAAAACTTGGAGCGTTTTCACCATTAAAGGAACATTACAGAATTGGTTTTTGCTAACAAAACAGTTGCTGGCAGTGTAAGCACTTTATGTAATCCACCATATACATAAACTGACAAACATGTAGAAGTTTGAGATCGATCAGCCATCTGGGTCACGAGAAAATAGTGAAAAACCGATTACACATTTGCATGAAATCCATATAGATTCAACAAATTAATAAAACGCTCACTGAGCGATAAACCAATCGGAAAATTAGTTTATTCATTTCTGATCAAATATGGCATTTCAGACAGAAATATTTCAAGGGATGTTTTCTACTATCATCATCATTAGACTGTGTAAGTTTTATGTAAATCTGTGATCAAAAGGTATATTTTACAAGTTTTTTCTTACCAATGTAATGTTCCTTTAAAGGAAATAAAATATTTTTGATCAAAAAGACACAAAACTACTTTTTTTTTGTGTGTGAAAAGTTCACTGTTCGCACGTGCAACATTCCAGTAAATACCAGTATCGCATGCCTAATGCGTTATGGAAGATAAATCCAAATACAGAGGATCGCCAAGTAGTTTCGACGATAACGTGTTCGCTTTGTGTTGACTCCATTCACACAGTGCAAGAAATACCCACCAATGTCTATGTGTGTATAATGCGCCATCTGACAGTTTTGTGCTGAAAGCATTTTCAAGGAGGATAGGCCTACTGTTCTGGTTCGATTTT
The DNA here is from genome assembly GCA_032158295.1 of Pycnopodia helianthoides. Taxonomy (NCBI): domain Eukaryota; kingdom Metazoa; phylum Echinodermata; class Asteroidea; order Forcipulatida; family Asteriidae; genus Pycnopodia; species Pycnopodia helianthoides. The sequence continues at coordinate 10,774,973 of CM063243.1, forward strand.
ATTTTAATGACCATTTCGGTCGATTCGAGCAGAGCGAAGTAGAATGACATCCTAACCTGTAATTTCAAGCCTATAATATGGAGAAGTCAGACTCAATTCGTAATATTCTATGATATTTCCGGGGGAACAAGGGGGCAATGAAATATGTTTCCATTTACCAGTTATTATTTCGTCGTTCAGAGGAAAAAAATCCTACTGAAATTGTGCACTGTTATTGTGGTTTATGTTTACACTCTTTAAGCATGTCATAGCGAAATCGTCGGTTGAAATATGCAAATTGATTGGTTATCAATTTACAAGTCGACTTTTGTAGAGATCAATGTGAAATCTTTCCTAGTGTAGGTGTATTTATTAGTGAGTGCCAAACGCAGATAAAGTCAGTGCGAAGGTAGCACACAAAAAGAAGTAAAGACAATAGACTTGCCGGTCTCATTAACTTGCACGAGAATTAAGTCATTGATTTCACAAACTATTCCGCCTGCTCATTTTCCACCCTGAAGGGCGTCTGACTCTATCAGGAGGGCCCATCGAAGGTGCAAATGAGGCTAATCTTAAACACCGGTCTAATTTGATTCTGTGCCCCCCATGAATAAACGATGAAACGTCGCGTCTCCACCGTGCGGCACCGCGGACACTTAAGACACATTTCCCCCTGCCCGGTCTCCGCGAAGGAGTGCATAATAATTGCATCGCTGCCTCGTGAATCACAAACTTAAGGAAATCAGATATTTTATGAAAATTCATTCTTCTTTTTATGTTATGCTTATACACACACAATAAAAAAAGGGTTACAGGCCCGTGCCTTACCCCCGGATAAAAGTACAGGGACGAGATTGTCATTGCCGCGATGAAATTTGCAAGAGTGCAAGTCAAACATCATTTTGGCCACTCGACTTAAAAGGGCTAAACATTAGGGGCTTGCATGCGGGCGGCGGAGCCCACGCTCACCAGTGTACGGGGTAGGCCCAAGCGTGCTGCTACCCCGACGTGCACTACTGCCAACATGAAACATAGGCCACCTACCCACACGCTGCATAGATTATCGACTCATGTTGTGCATTATTATCACGAATGTTTTGCTGGGTTATTAATGGAAGTTACGGGAAGATTTTGTTTCTCTCTGTTGTTATCTGTGTTTATGTTCATTTGAGTTGTTTTGGATTTGTGCAGACGAAACAATACAGCGTGGACGAAAATGAGAAACGTGTCTATCCCAAGATTTCAACGGATACATCGCGGAGGTTAAAAAAAACCAGTATAGAGTAGGGGAGATTTCAACTTTTGCCATGAACGAATCGGCTGGCTTAAACACAACATCTCTGCATTATTTTGATTTCATTAGATAGGTTTGGGCTTAGTTCTGCTCTCTGTCGTAATGAAGTTTGTCGAGACATTTCAAACATTTTAATTTTGGTGGCTCAGGGAAGGCAAAAAAAAAAATCTGTGTGGAATTTTGTTTTCTATTTATTTTTCGGCAAATGGAACCGAGTGCGTGTGAGTATGTTGTTGCGCCACATGTGGTTGCGTACACAAAACGAGCTATTGGAGGCAGTGCCTATATGCATCCTTTCTGACAATCTTTAATTTTCCTTATTTTAATGAACAAATACATAAAAATAAAAATTAAAATAAAAAATAAAAACATATCAGTTTCATTTGCATTTTGCCACAATGGCACCGATGAGAGAAAATGATAGAATATTGTTCCGACATGCAAATTCCTTTTTCAATTTCTTTTTTTTTCAGCTTCAATTTGATTCAATGGTCCCTCAGACACTACCAAGACTTAGAAATGATCTTGTCCATGGTGAATTTTTAGGTAACGTTCTTGCCGCAGTTTTCGAACTTTGAAGTTTGAATGGAATAGCCAGTTGAACTCTTTGTAAATAACAAACTAAAACACAACTGTGGAAGTGTAACGGTGCAATTCTCATTATAAGTGTAATATACTCCAAGAGAACTGACGCCATCTTCAGCGTGCAGTCAGAGTATTATAGTACAAAGCAGGTATAGGTGATTGTGCCTTTGGTGATATAAGAATGCAATTTGGCACACAGTCAGAGTAAGTCATGACAAAGATTTGTCCTTTGAAAAAAATATAGGTGGAAAAGCGAGCAATGGCAGCCATTTAAAAAAATTGAAAATTGCTTGCTATTCTAAATGTATTTTGTCTTCTTCAAAACTCAATGTTGTGATGGCCCTATATCTTAGTATGTTTCCTATGACATATCCTGACTGTGTGCCAAATGCCAAGCTTTTAACACCAAAGCACAATTCCCAAAATATACATTTTACCCTATCTTCCCCATTATGTTTGCAAATTCTTGAAGAGGAATTGTTTTGGGAAGGAGTTAAGTGGTCCCCATCCTTAGTTTAAAAAAGGAGTAGAAAGACAAAAAAAAAAAACACTGTAAAACAAAAAAAAACAGCCTTTTCCCCGGGCTTTTGACAGTCATTTCAAACAAAAATAGCTTTCTGGAAGATTTGTGCTATAGTACCGGCATGAACTTTATAATCAAAGAACTTTCAGATTGAAGTAAATCATTTATTTGCTTACGATATTTATTAAAACATATTTGTAATTTTATTAGGTTCTTCAGTTCAACTTCAAATCAAAAGTCCTCCAAATCAGTATAACTGTTTTCGTTGCATGAAACTCAAAAGCTGCCGCTTTTTCTAATGTCAGTTAGTGCTCACTGTACATCGTTTCCATTTACAGAAATAATGATACAAGAGACATTAAAACTGAAGTAGTCATCAATGATCATGACTCAATGTCTTCGTCTTACAAGCCGTTATACGTTCCCATCACCCCAGCCTTCAACACAGGGGCCGACTTGGCCATTGACGGCCGACTCCATCATCAACACGAGTCGACTCCTTCCCCCCTTGGAGTGGGACCAAACGCCCCCCTTGGCGCCCCGTAGAGTCGATGAGTTGACCGCCAAAGCCGGGTATCATAATATTGGTATTGACTCGCCGGCTGTCCGCTTGGTGAAATGAAACAATAGAGGCACTTATCGGTTAATTAGCAGATCGGGTACGCATGGTTTGCGAGGCATGATGGGCTCGAATATTGTGTGCGTGAAGGCAGGCAGTGTCCGTGAGATCATTGTCAGGAACGAATACTCGAGTTTGAAAAAAAGTGCCGATCAGGGTTATTCGGAATCGAAAAGAAATGGAAGACACATTTATGACTTTCATTTATTAGTTTTTGTCCCTTTTTTTCATTCAGATAGATTTCCCGCGTGTAGGAAATTGTGTTTACATGCCTGAAAAATATAAAGCAACTGCATGTCTTTTATTGCAATTATTTTCATTTGTAAACTATATAAAACCCCTGCCCCCTCAACAAAAAACAACAACAACAACACAAAAACACAAACAAAACAGCAAAACAAAACAAAACAAATAAAAAAACCTTTTCCACTTGCCCCAGAGTTCATAGATACTTCTCAGTTCATTGTCATAAACAGGTATTGCTATTTCGTTTGGCTAAAGACCGTCAATAAGTATTTTGGGATATTAATTTCACCTTTCGAAGTGGATTAAACACTACGGAATGTCCGATCACGCGGAGAAGCCTACTTGTCGTTAGAGCGCCAATCAAATACGGTAACTTTGCCGTATTTCAATTTGTAAGAAATATGGGGAAAATATAACATAACAATATTGATAAAATTGTTATTTCTTTATAAGTAAATAAATAATCACATAAGTATATAAATAGGCTAAATAAATAAATAAGCAAACAAACAATTTAAACCAAGCAAAGCATAATAATTTGATAGTTTTAAATGTTACTGTTCGAGTGAAATTGTTAATAAAGAAAAGGAAGAGAGACAAAAATCACTTCAGTTTTTGTTTTAAAGTACCACCACACACACACACACACAAATATTCAATTCTATACATGAGTATATATCTTGAGACGAAATATTTTCTTGATGGAACTTCCCAAAAGTAACCATGACTTTCCTAAAAAAAATTGCCAAGACGGGAATTTCTTTTGGGGGGAAATTAAATCAGTGTTGTCTTATTTACTCTCAAATGAGGGACTTTCCGACTGGATAATTGTTCGCAGGATGTCTTCTTTCATCAGCGACTTCACACCGAGTATCATGTTCCAATGTCATAACTTGCTCATATCTGGCTGGGCCAATTAACTAATGACGTCCCACCTGCCGAGAGGACCAATTAAGACGTGTTTGTACAAAAATAAAGGGTTGTAAGTCATTATCAATGGCGCCTCGTACACGCAAACCGCCACTGGCGTTAGTCTGTTGTTGGTATAGTAGTTTTGGGCCGGGATGACAGAAACTTCGTGTTGAGTTCATACAACTCTCTTTGACTTGGCAAACTCACAGTATATATATATATATATATATATATTATATATTTTTTTTTCTTTACAGCTATGGCACATGATTTCTTAAGGACCGTGAAAAGTTACAAACGATTTTTGAAATAATTTTTGTTTTCTTAAATTTTACCCCAAACAAAATGTTCCGAGAAATATTTCCGTCTTTAAACAAACTACCCAATGCGGGAAACTTGTCTCTCGATTTCTTAGTTAAATTGCCGAGGCGCACATCAAAGTGAATGCAATCCCTGACAAAACAAAACCCAGTATTCGCGTTTTGCTCGTAAATGGTGTCAACTTATTCAATTAAAAATACACGAGTTTGTTTGTACTAAAGGCAATTGTTAATTGAAACGAAGAAACTCATTTACTTCTTCCAAAAACCGCTGATGTTTCATCCTTGTAAAAACGAACGTAAAAACAGTGTATCGTGTACGATTTCACCTAGATTCACCGAGTTTGTGGGATATGGTTATGAAACGTTGCTATTTAAAGGCAGGATATACTTTTGGTAATTATTGTCAAAGACTTGTATCCCCACTTGGTGTATCCAAACATAGGCCCTATGCATAAACGGTGACCATTTGGGTTCATTTGGCCATCGAAGTTGCAAGAAAACAATGAAAAAAAAACACACCCTTGTTGCATAGAATTGTGTGCTTTCAATTGCCTGAGGACCTGAAGCCTTTCTCAGATTCCAAATATTTTAGTGAGAAATTATCTCTTTCTCAAAACCTACATTACTTCAGAGGGAGTCGTTTCTCACAATGTTTTATACTATCAGCAGCTCTCAGGTGCTCATTACCAAGTAAGGTTTTTTTTAATGGTAATGTATTTCTTGAGTAACTTCCAAAAGTATCCACTGCCTTTAGCATCAATGGAATGTACTCCAAAAATAATGCTTAAAAATTTTCGGACGGAAAGGTGAGATTTTTTATATTGGAATTGTTTAATTATATGAGAAATGTTACAATTAATAAAAAGTTTAAGTTTGAACAAACCCAAACTTTAAAAATTTTACCCAGTCAGTTTCCCTTGTGGTTTATTACTTGAAAATTAATAACAAAGGTTACAATTTATATTCCCCTCTCGTTTCTTATGTTGACTTTTCAACATGAGGGAGTCTTAAACACAACAATATTTACAGTGTTGTCGTTATTTACCAAACCAAGAATTGTATTGCCTTTTGATCACACCTTGACGGTTCTAGTACGAAATAGTTAGATTATGTTCCTGTCAGTAAGATATGTCAATATTTTAAGACGAAGTAGTTGGCCCATAATTAGATGAGAGAAACACAATAGATCAAAGTAATTATATCTTGAAGATGGCAGTTTTTTTTTATGGGGATTTGCTAACAAAGCATTTACTGCTAGTACCAGTTTCTCCAAATCAGCTTGCTGGGGGAAAACAACCACACAGTTTTACCGATCCAGAAGCACAACAACTGTACCGATTCCTTTGAAATAAGGATGGGTAGCGGGGGAGAAAGGAAAAAAAAATCAAGAACAAAACTGAAGAGCAAGATAAAACAATCGATGTGCAGACTTGGCCGATGTAGAAGTGAAATTTAATAGTCTCGTGTGCTGACAAACCCCATGCCTTTCTATTTGTCACAATCTATTTGCGTAGACGAATCGGCCAGAGAAGAGAATGGTGCTGAACGATGGAGCGAATGATAACATGGACCGAGCAAAGGAGGTATGGACTCAGCGAGGCTCAGTGAGAACTGGACGTGGGGACAAGAAGTGGACTTGACCCGGGGCCGGTGAGTCCTCAGCACGCTGGCGATGAGACTTGTCCTAACATTGATGTTGTCTGCCTGAGTCTGCAGAGAGCTTAGTCAACAGTACACTGCATACGTATATAAATACCGAGCATCAAATCCAAGAGTTATAGGAAATCTACCCATAATAATCTATGCACTGGCGTGACTTGCACAAATAAAGAAGCCTCAAATGTTTATTTTTGTTCCAAGTACAGCAGTAATCTTTTTTGTTCGTAGCTCGAAATCTGGACGATTTCGAGTTAGAAAATCAGCCTTTCCGCTTAAATATGACGTCAGATTTATAGTTTGCATAATGGCCTGATAAAATTGATTTAAAGCAGTACAAAGAAATCGCATTTTTCCAATTGGTCAAAATGGTGATGAGCTATTCTTGTGTTTGATGAGTAACTGAAGCAGTGATATGCCTATAAATGGTTTGCTTAGAATTTGAAGTAAAGTATTTCGGTACTGTCAATTAATAACTGACGCTGTACCTTATCTTATTCAACGACAGTAACCATACCAATAACGTGAGCTTTGCCTCAATCATGATGCGCCATCTTGATTGATAGAGTTACCACATCAGTTTTGCAACAAACTAGCGATATACCTTATCTTGATTCAAAGAGAGTAAGCTTACCACTTCCAGCAAATCCGCACAGTACCAAAGATGTTTCCTATTTTGTTTCAAAGAATGAAACCATATACCGGTAACAAGGGTACAGCCAAATTTACAAGTTAATTTGTACCTTATCTTTACTCAAAGACAGTAAGTTAACTGTCTTGATTCAAGGCGAGTAAAAACGAGTACACATACCACCAGTACCATTGGTGCTGCCATAACTTTTACAATTTTATTGTACCTTTAGTTTATTTAGAGAAAGAAAGTGTACTAATAGTTCCATTTTTGCACGATGTACCTTACCTTGAATCAATGAAAAAAAATACATACCCACAATATTACAATGTAACTTATATACCTTATTTTAATCCAAAGACAGAACGCACACAACAGTGGCATTATTGCACCGGTACCCTATCGTATAATTTCAGAGACAGTAATCATAACAGCAGTACGAGTTCTGCCATTGTTAGCAATGCCGTCTCTGCAATTTCATTTCTCATTCTGAGCTGGAGTCAGCCTCACATAATGTGATGATAACGCCGTCTGATTTGTACCGGGCGATGGCGTCACAACGTGCCGTCAATTGCGCGCGAAGCACGGGGGTATCGGGTCTCCCTCAATCTTTAAAACCAAATCGTAAATAAACGTTGGACATCTTAAACCCAGATTCGCTCCGAACAGCCGTGTCACATTACATGTTGTATTTATAGTGAGAAACGAATGCAACTTGCGACCGCGCCGCGGCAGAGCACACTGACTTCGCTCGATTTCACCAAGCACTGAGATTCATTCTTAAGATGGGTCTGCCAGTGTCACCGTAGTGATTTGTATCGTGACACCAGACTTTGCTTAGCAGTTAAGATTGATTCACACCAAGGCACTTTATCAAATCGAGCCCTGCAGACAATATTTGTACACTGTTCAATGGAAGAAAACATTAAATCTACACTTTATGGACATTGCAATATTCAGTTTCTAACTATACATGTTATATAAAAGGGAGCACGTCTCCGAACTAGTTCACGTGTTAATATTCTTCTTCATTTACAATTGAACTTATGTAGAAATTGGGATTCTCATACGACACAGGAGCAAAGTGCCAGGTAATGCCTAAGAATGCACGAGGTCACTCTTCTTGTAAACAGCGTGACATGGTCAAAGGGCCTTGGTCCGTACAAAGACCTTATTTTCTACATTTGTTTTGAATAATCACAATTAACGTTTATGCCTTATACCTTATAGGTGACTCGACATACTTGCAGAAGTTTAAGTAAACGTTATTTTGTCAAAACGTTTCTATTTATTTATTTCATCTACTTCAATTTATATATTTTGTTGTTTTTAATTTATTTATTTAATTATTTTGTTCATAATTATTTGTGTGTTTTATTTTTATTTATTATGTTTTTTTTAAATACGTATTTCTTTGTTTTTGTTCAGGGGGTATCCAATTTCAGATAAAACTAGTCACGTGACCATAGGAATTTTTCTTTAAGAGCAGATCAGTCCATTACATTGGAACTTTCTGGATCTTGACAAGCTTGAGGCAATATTGAAATAAAAAAATAATTCCCGTCGTGTAATTTTTCATACATATCAAATTTGATGATCACTTTTTAGAAAGCAACATGGATTTTTATAATCTACTTTCGCTTTACAACTAATTTTTAATATTTCCATTATGTTGACATTTTAATGTAAACATGTCAATATTAGTCCTTTTAACTAAAGTCGTGTAATTTTGAGCTGAATAATAAACCTTAATGAATTTGAAATTAATTTGATCACAAGTACGTTCGGCTTAGTTCGATTACTGCAATCGACATACGCATTGGTGACTTGTTAGCTTATTATAAATGCTATTTTTCAACCTTTTTCAACCTTGATAGTATTTCGGACAGAAGGATTACTTTGGAGGCCTGGTTCCTGGTATGACTTCATAATTAATGAGCTTTCAGATTGAAACTTATACACATCAATTTATGTTTTGACGATTACAAATTCTGTAGAATGTCTTTAAACAAGGATGTTCCACTGACCGCTTGCAATTATGTACGGTTAGGAAATAACATCAGCTCAATCGAGCTGTCAGTGTAGTAAGCCAACCGAATCAAACGCAAGCCAACAAACCTACCAGCAACAAAGGTCTACCTTAAAGGCAGCCAGATTTAGGTTCCTTACCAGCCAACCAACCCGCAGCAAACAAGCCACCAAAGAAACGCGCAGGCCCTGTCTTTTAGTTTACATTTCAGCCTATTGATTTGCGGCCAACCGCGCAGCAAGCCGGCCAGTATAACCAGCCATTCGGGACAATGTCAATTAAAAGCGATCGCCACATTAAAGTATAGTCTCTGGCCGAACAAGGAGCCGGTAGCCAGGCCGATCAGCAACCGATATCAATGGATGGTCTCTAGCCAAGCAAGGAGCCGGCAGCCAAGCAAGCAAGCAACCAAGCAAGCAAACAGACTCAGTACTCACCCATCCTGCCATTTTACATCGCTGTGAACCAAACAGGGTCTGTAAGCAAACCCCTTTTTTGTAAAATAATAATTTCTCATAATTAATTAAACAAAGATGTCTGCACCATGATAGAGGTTCATTCATATAATTACAACTTGGATTGGATCCACTCACAACAGACGTCTCCAAAATCCCAGTAAATATAATACAAAATACAATCTCCTGGCGAATAATTCCATAAATTACCATCTGTGTCATTACACACGAGGTATAATCTTACAATTTGACAATTACCTAAGAGTTTAATTGATGTGTCTGTCATTGACATTTATACTACACACGCTGCAAGACCCATCCCAATATAGAGGGACCCAATATTTTCTGGTCAATCCAGAAATCCAAAACCTTGTAATAATTTGAACTTCAGAAATGACACCCTGGGGAAATCTGGAATTGGGCGACCAGATGGGAATATCTCGAAGGGGTCTTGTATGTGAGGTAGTGGTGATACAGGTATAATTATGGGTTTGTTTTTTGGTTTGCTTTAATCAACTGCTAATAAGAATTGAGCTTGATTCGAGACCTTAAAGGCACTGGACATTATTGGTAATTACTCAAAATAATTGTTAGCATAAAAACTTACTTGGTAACGAGCAATGGAGAGCTGTTGATAGTATAAAACATTGTGAGAAACAGCTCCCTCTAAAGTAACGTAGTTTTTGAGAAAGAAGTAATTTCTCAGTAAAATATTTGAATTGATTTTGAGACCTCACGCGTGAGGTCTCGAAATCAAGCATCTGAAAGCACACAACTTCGTGTGACAAGGGTGTTTTTTCTTCCATCATTATCTCGCAACTTCGACGACCAATTGAGTTCAAATTTTCACAGGTTTGTTATTTTGTGCATATGTTGAGATACACCAAGTGAGAAGACTGGTCTTTGACAATTACCAAAGGTGTCCAGTGTCTTTAAGGTAAAATATGGAAACGAACGAGGAGTTAGCCGAAAAGTAACGTTCACAGGTACTTTCGTACATATTAGGGTCGGTGTGATTTAACTGTCGCCCCATCCTAGCAGCGATCACGTGTTATACAACGAAAACAATAAGTGCTTGAATGCTGTCCAGAAATGCTGCTGTATATTTTGACTTGCACATATTATATTTTTTTAAATACAAATTTATAAATATGAAACAAAAAGTTGATTATCGAGATAAGTTGCATTTTCGATTTGTTTAATCAAATATCTCTATTGATTTTGTCTTCCTTTAAAAAAATTACTTTTCTATGAGTTGGTGTTAATATGCATCTTCCCCTGAATATACTGTCATAGGTTTAGTGGTTTTTTTCTAGGGGAAGGGGGAGGGAGGTAATCAGATTTTATTTTGAAGAACAGCATAAAGTGGTTCCGTGTTTACGTACAGTTTTTAATTATGTGTATGTGTAAATTGTCTTTGGGGAAAGTGAGATAAAATTTGAATCCTCCTCCCCCCCCCAAAAAAAGGGGGATGAAAAAGGGAAGAAAATCAGAAAAAGGGACGATGTGCATCAATACCAAATTATAGAAAGTAAGCTTTCAACATAAGCATTAACAAACAAACCTGTGAAAGTTTGAGCTCAATTGGTCATCGAGGTCACGAGAAAATAGTGAAAAGAGACCTTATGTGTTTTCTGTTTTTTCAAACATCGAGTTTTTATCACGCGTGATAAAAACTATTGTTTTACTCATTTCTCAGAAACGATAGCATTTTAGGCAGAAATATTTTAAGGAGCCCTTTCTACCATTACTTACTTTAAATCATGTAAGTTATGTGTGAATTTGTGAATATTTGTGTTTTTCGATCTTACCAATAGTGTACAGGGCCTTTAAATACGAAAAAACAACAAAGAGACATTCGATTAACATGTTACAGTTTAACTTTAAACGCGATAATCAACAACATGATAACTTGTATGCTGTTAATGGCTCAAAGTACTGTCAATTTTCTTTCTTTTTAGAAGAACACTGACTTATTTTACTAAACTTGAATGCAAACACCACAACAAGAATTGATATAAACGGAACGAACTTGAGGACAATTTAATTAGCAGGTGGTGACGTCAGATGTTTCTGAACATTTACCAAGTTGTCTGGGAGCATTTGTTTAGTCAACATCTTATTCAAGTTTCTATTACTGCAAATTGATACTACGTCTACTTGGGATAAATTCGTATACAATTTGTATACTAACCGAACTTTCAAGTTGATCTAATTCAAAACAAATCATTAACAAAATGTGTCCAATAACGTTTTAATTTCCTGTCCACAAAGTGTTTGGGCAAACGAAATAATGTTATGTTTTCGAGGAATTTGAAAATCAGTTTTTCATTGAAACAGGAAGACACAAAGAAAATTAATATTTGGGCGAAACACAGTCAGTCAAATTAAAAACACTAAATACATGGACGTTGCCTTCTAGTTTACCCCCAAATCACGATCAACATTGTCACATATACATTTATTATTATGAGGTCCGGTCTGTTTTTGGTACGCCCTCTAGCGGAAGTTGCAGTGTAACCAAAATATGGATTCAGTCGGCAAATACTTATAACCGACCGTGTGATTAAAGACCACAAAATGAACGTGATGATGTAGGTCGTTGCAGTTCACTCGATAAGTTTGCTGACGAGGAGAACAGTAGTTTGTTGGTGATGGAAGTCAATATGAATTAAAAATCAACGCTTGAAGAGCTGTTTAGTTGTTTTCCCCCCAAGTTTACCGCCCCAAATCCCCAATATTTACAAAGAGGTATCTGAACTGTTATAATAATTACACAAATGAATATACAGAACGCCTTATTGATAACGATGATTGGTTGATCTCCAGCGGCTTTTCAATGGGGGTATGACAATAAAAACAAACAGTCAAAGCATGGATTGTCAATCTATTTCAACAAACAATTTGATTATGGTGTTAAAATGCAATGATTTCACGGCCAATTGTAGATATCTGGTTTGAATGTAGAATGAGCAAAAAAAAAGTCATGTTTCGTAAATCATACTAAAAGTGAAAAAGACTCACTAGAAATCCAATAGTTTCAACCAACTGATATGATTATAATCCTCTAGTTGCAAGAAACATATCATAAAGGGACGGTACATCACTGGTTTGGGGGAAGAATACATTGTACTCAAATGCTCTTTATTTTCAAGAAATGTGTCATGTTATAGGTATGGCACATCATTGTTTTTTTTGGAAGAGCATGACGTTCATTCGAACCCTCTACAGTATTCACTAAACATAATATCACGAAGCCGTTGTACAATGTCGGTTGTAAAGATTCGTTCTAAACCTATAGACTTCAAGAAACATAGAGGGGTTGTACATTATTTTGTTACTGCAAGAGTGCAATCATTTTTCAGTCTCGAGGTTTAAGGAGCACCGCAAAGGTGACACTCTCTAACTGGTATAAAGTGAAGACTCTTTTGATTGCAAAAAAGAAGAATTTCCTCTCGTTAAAAACTAAATCATATTATCATAATATACAGGTCTATATGAAAAGTGTACTAATTGTCAACCGAATAGGGCATCAGGTTGACACAGTGGCATCTTGCCCTGTCTTCCAGCTCTATATATGGACCACGGTTCGAATCCCACCTCGGACGTTAACCTCGCATGTGAATCGGGGTCTCAGTCCCTACCTGATTACACGGGGTTTTCCGCACAGTTGGGGGTTGAGCTAAGAAACCGACACAGTTGAAAGGCTGCAGCCCTTAAACCCTGGCCACGGTTTTTGACAAAAATGGCGACCGGTATCAAATCCAAACATCATGAAACAGGGAACGGACGAAGTTGTGTTTTCGGAACGGTTGTCGGTGCTTCGTCGATTCAAAGTAAAGAATGAAAGAAGAAGAATGCGTAATGATCGTCCAACCTGCTTAAATTGATGACTTATCGCTTCGATTAATTGAAATTATTAACAGATAATCTAATAATTCAATAATTGTACATCCTCCGCAGTAAAAAGTGTGTTGTTTTTTTGAAGAGTGTATTAATTTCCGTTTAGTTTCAGTTAAACATACGATCCAAAAAGCCTGACAAGAACTGGTATCGAAATTAGGTCTCCTCAAAAAAGTGTGTATAATTTTTCAGGGGTTTTGTGTATTGCTCACAAAAAAATAAACGCTTTATTTTGATTGAGGCAATCGAGATAAGCAATGGTGATTCTCGGGGTTTTCAAATGCTATTTACTCGACATTGACAGTGTTCCATCCGAGTGAAGTATTTCTCTGGAGGATTTGTACCGGTATGAACTTTATAACCACTCAGCTTTCCGACTGATTGAAACTAAATCAACTTTGTTTTTCGATAACCACCAATACTGCACTTTAAATTAGCTTTATTAGACGCATAGCATTGGTGGATGGGTATATACCTTTAAAGATGTCGACCAGCCAGAAGGGGGTGACTGACCGCGCTGAGGGGTTATTTTAGTTATGAACTTCCGGACGAGGCTGAAAAATGGCTCTTTTGTTGACCTGGAATCGCAAGTTGACCCCGGCCCCTATTTATTATTGTCAGCTCAACAACGTATGGCCGGAGTGTATAGCGTATTATAGTCCTCCCGCCTTTTCGCATGTGCATTGACTGTACGCGTTAATGCGAATTTATGATGTTGTAATAATGGAATATTTTGCCATAGCCGTGTGTGTGTTTTAACAAGACGGGTATACTCTGCTTGACTATTTTTTTAATGGATATTCAATCACAACGGACCACCAGACTATAATAGGAAGAAATAAAGGGTATTTTCTTCCGGAGAAAGATATTTTTATTCAGCTTGGAATTTGAGAAGCCTTGTTTTCACTGTGGTCATCTATCATAACTGCTTGTCAACGTGTATCGTCAAGATAAATCGTTTGGCAAAGGCTGAATGTTGGTGTGGAGGTGAAGTATGGAGGGGGGGGGGTTGAACATTGAGGCTATTCATGGATAGCATTGTGATTAATAGCTCATTAGATGCACCAGGGCACCGAATCGGGAACTATGACATTACTGGGAGCGGCAGTGTTATGCTGGCGCAGCATTCGTGGCACCCCCTTGTTTGTTAACTAACAAGGTTATCCATAAACGGGCCGGGTTCCCAATCGGGTAATTGTCTGTTCTATTCAAAATCATGTCACTTATTGAGCATTTCATCCAGGTTTTGAATGACATCATTTTTTAATTTTTTTTAATAGAAATAACAGATTCATCTCGGGATCCAGTGACATATCAGTCAGCTTGAAATCTCATGCACTCAACGCGAGATTTCAGATTGTTTGACGGCATGCAGAGCTGTACGCGAGAATCAAGTTGTCGGATTAAGACTTCAACATTCTGTTTTTAAACTAGGTAGATAATTACTTGACCCAGTTGCGAACAGAATACCGAAGTTTGACTTTAAAAAAAAAAAAAGACTCAGTGTGGATTTCTTGTCTTCAAAATGAAAATCATGATGTAAACATTTGTACGGAATTGTTTGCAAGTGATATGTCCATTGTGTAGAGAGCTGTGTATATTAAAACACAAACAATCAACGATCCGGCACAGGAACGGGAATTGGCCGGCGAGAGTTGTCTGACAACTACCCCAAAAATACAAAAACAACCATTAAACAAACAAACATACACACACAAATAAACCAATACAAAGCTGAGACAAACACTGCTGAAAGCAGACCTGTATAATTGATACGTAAAACTATAATAGTTCAATGTATTTCTGTTTTATCAAATATTTGAAAAGCCTTCCTTTAAGTAGCCGTGATTTATTGCATCCTCTAGTGATTTAGGCATTTCTAGAACGGTTTACACGAAGTAGGTCTACGATTCGGACGATAAACTGCGAAACATGAGCGAATTATTCTAATTTTGTAATCTTCAACCACACTGTTATAACCATCCTATAACTACACACTGCAACTGAATTTTATTTGAGAACTTAAAGTAAAATTGATGTTCATGGTATTATTTCAGTGTGACTGTATCCACGTACTGGAGGGGGTTATACTGTTATTTATGACAACTTCAAGCACACACTCCACACCCAAGCACAAATCAACTCACGTCTAGGAGAATCATATTATATCTATGTGTAAAGAAAAAACTATCAGTGTGCACGGTTCAGTCACTGATAAACTGTAACGGGTACGGTTTGCATATTATGATGGGGTCCGCTGGTTGGGAATTGTTATACCCGAGGTGACGAAACGAAATGCTTTCTTGCTCCGGAGCTGAGCCAATCAGAGCGCGCTGTCGGCTGCGCACTAATGCCTGAGTAGCCACCGACGCAGGGGCAACATCCCATTAACCAGGCCGAAGACGGAAAGGGAAAAAAAGGGTAGGGGAAAAAAAAAGACAGAGAGAGAGAGAGAGAGAGAGAAACAAAAACCCTTTTGATAGTTTGCACTGACACGGCCGAGGGATGAAATCATACCGCGGTTTAAAAAGTTACAACTTGTCAGTTGCCAGTCACTTCTGACCACTCGGATCCCGTGGATTAAGCATAAGTGTTGTGTCGGAACCTCTTTTTTTTCTCCTCTCGTGACAAGACCTCAAGGCGAGGAAAACGTGTGGTGGCGCATACACAGTGTGCAGTCAGGCTTCAGTAGCATCCAAGCAGTTTGTGTGTGTTTGTGTGTGTGTGTGTGCGTGTGTGTACCAAGGCGAAGGAGGGGAGGGTTGACGAATGGTTGACCTAGGCCAATTCACCGGGCGATCCCTGGCTCAGCAAAGCGGCCTAGATCTAAGGTTGTCTACCGGTGATATTAACCGAAGCTGTGAAGTCGAGCAGTCGCTCATTATGTGTTCCGGTAAGTAAAGTAGCCAACGACATGGTGTTTGCTTAGAAGGTAGGGGCCGTGTGCTGCTAACGACAGGCGTGCGTGCCCTGAATACCCACCCTGCTCAATGGTCCGCTGACACGGCGTGCTCATTCCAGGATTGCGCATCATCTTCTCTTGGACTTGGACAAAAAAAAAAAAAAAAAAAAAGAGAGAGGGAACAGGGAAAAAAACTAAAATCTTTAGCCGCCCGTCTTTCTAACCGGTCAATACACCGTACAGACGCACGTATTCCATCTCAGACGATCGGACTCCGTAAAGCGAAGGATCGGTGGCGAATCTGTACACTCGCAATGAATCTCATTCATTTCAAGGCACTTCAGAATGCGAAGACGGTTTAGGCCAGCGAGACTCTGTTATTCCAGGCATCCTACATTAAAGTGCTATGGATACAAGGGCCATGACTCCATTTCTGGACCCTTCCTCAATCTATTCGTGTCCCCTGACCCCCCCCCCCTCTTCTTAAAATCATGGCAGTTTAAGGGTATCACAGGTTCAGTTTCACGTTCGTTAGCCCCTCTTAGTGGGAACTTACAAGTGCCTTGCGCCCCGCAAGCCTCGGCTAAAACGCTTTATCGATCGATAATCAATCGGAGTTTTTCCGCTACTGACATGGAGACAAACGCGCGTACGGGCATTTCCAATCCAGTGTTTGCTCAACGATTTTTTTTTTTTGTTAACGTGTAATTTTCTTTGCCTTTTCTGGTTTGAATGTCATTATTATTAGATCGTAAGAAATGTAAATACTGCCTTCTGTTTGAATGTGGCATTGTAGATCTTATTGCAGCGAGATTTATTGTTATATACGGCCAATTACACATGTTTCTACATCTAAAGCACTTAATTATGTACGATTGTTAATTGTTCGATGAAGTTCAATCAGAGGTGAACATAGTTGACAGACGCAAGTGTATGTGTACATGCATAAACATGCATGTACGATCGCCAGGTACGTTTCTCTTCTATTCCGTTTCAATTAGTTGAAAGACTAACATTTTCAATTCAATTCAGAATTCCTTTAAAAAAAATGTATAGATACGGTTATAAATAAAACTACGTGATTATGACAAATAAATTGTCAGCCTATAAGATTTATTGGAAGATACATAACCTCATATTATTTTTAGTTCAACTATGATTGCAATCTCAACCGCAGTGTTAGTCTATTTGCAAAGCTGTTTATCGTTTTATGTTCGTGTTGAAGTTGTGCATATTATTCTGCTCAATACACAGTTGTGAATGAAGCTGTAAAAGATTGCAGGCACACGTCCAGAATAGCTGAGTACATGAATTAAAACACTTGCACTTGTTGTGTCTGAAGAAGAAGGAAAAAAAATCCGAAAATTTATCCCAGCATTTTCGAGACGTAAAACACCTTAGGTTCGTGTGTAGTCATTTCCGTCGTGTACATAACCCACAAGAGAAGTTGGGTTATACTTGCTGGATAGTGCAAACCTGCGGTCATATGCCCGACAGTTCATCTATTTAAACTGAAAAAGAAGATCATGGGAACTTGAACCAACCTGCAAACACTACAGATAATCTCATTCGGCCGTTTGTTTGGTGCAAAAAAACAAGTCAATTTATTGTGTTTGTATCAATTGCGTTTGATGCACACCATATTTCGAAGTCAACACGTTTAGAAACCGCAGCCTTCATCCGAAATAATGATAATTATATCAGACATAATAAGCTATCAAAATTGTCTTCCAATTAGTTAAAGCTAGTATGAATAACTTCACAATTTGAATATTATTATTAAACAAATACATTTTCTGGTTATTGTTGAGATGCTATTACGCACAGTACCAATGCGATAAAGTAGATCTTGTTCCATCTGTGAAAATATGATGGGACAACTCTCGAAACTCGTCCATATCATTAATTCAAAAGTTCCTATGCAAAATGACAATTACCTGATTGGACAAACATGGTACTGTATGAGATTTTGTTTAATGGCCTGTTTGATTTTTTATTGCGATTTGCGGGTGTCGTATTTCTGTATATTGCAACATACATTGTTAACGCATAATTGAAACGCAAGTCGCCGTAATTCATTGATTCAAGATGATTCTTTATGAATGTTAATATCACCGGGTGAAACACTGAAGTGTCAGATCGAACCGTAAAGATTAGCTCAAAGTATACTGGAATGAAACCACACTTTGTGTTAATCAAAAAAATGAAGTTCATTTCATGCGCTAACTCCGATTGACACACCAAACCCCAAACAAGTAGGATTTTAAAAACAAAAAAAAACAAGCAAAAACCTTTTAAAAAAAAGGGTACACTTTTACAATGTTAAAATCAACAAAGGAATATGTAATGTCACGGGATGTACAAGAGTTTCTATCCAAAGTGAGCTCAGCTCGGTTGAACTATCTCTACACGTTAATAAGTTTATCAAGCTTAGTGTATAGGTGTGTAGTGCAAGTCGGTACACTGTCGATGAGGCATCCATATTTAGTGCTTCGCCTAAATGGATTTTGACAAGTAAAGGAAGCAGTTGAACTCTTGAGGATAAATGTCTTTTCCCTTCTGCAACCCTCCCCATCCAACCACAAAACACTCGCCATCAGTCTGCTTAAATTACAATGAAGGGCTCAAGGCCGAGGACGTTGTACAGCAGTGGCTGTGTGTACATGTACATGTACATGTACGTTATAGGTGTTAACTCTCTCTCTCTCTCTGAGTCCAGATCGGCAAAGTCAATATCTAGCCTTGGTCATGTTGGCCAAACTAATGCTAGGCTGCCCTGTTCCACTTGAAAAATGTGTATATCTTTCATAAACGTATTAAGTGTTTCTAGTCGAGCAGTAACAAATTACGTATCAACATGAAAAATCACAAATCTACTGCTTTCGAAATAATTTGTTTAATCCATTATGACCTGAACTGATAACAAATTACTAAGTGACACTTACCCGAAATTTTAAGTGAATTTTTTCCGAAATTGCCATTTTCAATGATACACAATTCTCCGACATGCTTATTCTACACGAGTCAATATAAGGTACAACATAGTAGTGATGGCGAAACTTGTGCAAAACGTTTACCCTGTGAATCAATACGAGGTAAATCAAGAGCAAGTTTGATCACTCTTGTCGAATCAATATAAGGCACATCAATAGAAATGTTGGCAAAAATGACTCTCTTTGAATCAAGATAAGGTAAAACATTGATGCTGTTTGCAAAAAAAAAAAACCGACTAGAATTACCTTTTTGAATCAAGATGTGGTACAGTTTCGATTAGCTTGGAAAAGACTGCCGCGGCACACTGACTTCGATTACCAATATACAAGCTAAACAGCCACCTCTGGAAGTTTCATCGTATGGTACTCCGTTCAAAAAGAAAACCATGTCAATTTAATATGATAAGGCCAAATTCTATACACACCAACAATGTGAAGTTAAAGCCAGAACTTGGCTTTAAAAAATGCTGTCGATTTAATGAGTTATCAACATTGGAACAAAATGATCGATTTGCCAGCGGAATGCTTCGGTCGGGGTGTAGAGTTCGTACTAGTAGTACACATTTTCCCGTCTGCAATGCTCGCGTTGAAAACAAAACCCACTGTAGTGTGGCGTTCGTTCTGCGAGCTCTCGCATGCTGCCAGGATATATAGGAAACATGACAAGTTTGTAACTATAGTACGCTCTCTGTATTGCAAAATAATGTTCAAACGTTTTGTGCTACGTTACATCTAGAATGTAGAATGATCGCACACTTCACCCCCCCCCCCAAAAAAAAATATATATATTAGAAGATCAATGTACAAACCCAAGACGGCCATCGTTCTAATGTACATCCTAAGTCCGAGTTTCTGAAAACTCTGCATTTATAGTGTGTTCTTATGATTAGGTTTATGTACAATCAATGGTATCTGAATGTGGTTAGTTACAGCCCTGTGTTAGCGTGCGAGTGCTGATTGACATATATCTTGACCAATGTCAAGGCATCAAAATCAGCAGTCCAATTACTCACCACGTCGGTAATTAGAAACGACTATAAAAAATATATATATAAAAAAAACGAAAAAAAAACGATGACAGAAACTGAAGCAGCCAATAGTTGTTAAATTGAAGATGTCATACTTTGCTCGAATACTTGTTTTGATATTTTGATTCAGTAAGTATTGGAGCTTTACGGCGAGTATTCAAAAGTTGCGGTGAACACTGTACAACATTTGGGTTGGCATTTTTGCGGGTAGCTAGGCCGTGTAAATCGGGTTAAGGATTTGGAAGACGAACACACCCATATCAAAGTGCTGATAACATGGTTATAATGTAGAATTTTAGGCTGCGCATCACGGTGGAATGGGAATCTGTTCAAATTCTTTCGGGTACATCACGTAGTAATCTATAAAAAAGTGCTTTCTAAGAAAGGACCCAGTCTGTTGATCTCATTATTTCGACAATTAGAGCAAAATAGAGCAATCACAATTATACAAAACCCAAAAATAGATGATTCGAGGAAATAAACCCGTTTTGTTCCTGTATTTTCCCAGAAACCAGGCGTAACACAAAAAAACTTATGGAAATAGAAGATGTTATTTCTGATATGACATAAACATACAACTTCCTTGTTTGTTTGCTTAAGGGGGTGTTTGTTTTGTTTTGTTTGTTTGTTTGTTTGTTTGTTTGTTTGTTTGTTTGTTTGTTTGTTTGTTTGTTTGTTTGTTTGTTTGTTTGTTTGTTTGTTTTTTGTTTGTTTGTTTGTTTGTTTGTTTGTTTGTTTGTTTGTTTGTTTGTTTGTTTGTTTGTTTGCTTGTTTCGGCTTCACATAATAACAGTATGCATTCATTGTAAGCAGCAAGTCGGCTAACTATATGTGGAAACTGCTGAACCAACCGTTTGAGTTCAACTATAGACAGTTTGACTGGAAAAATACCTGTCAAAATATGACAGAGCAACAGAGAGGGAGGGGGAAATTTGTCAGTGTGTTGACAATGTAGTGAACGTGGACTACACACGGACGACAGTATTTACCTCGGTCATGTCGGAGGAGTCCGGGAAGTGACACCGACACTTTGATTTGGTGTAACGGCTTTGCGTATTCAAAAAAAAAAAGGTCAACCCTTGCCAAATAACTGACGTCAGTCACTGAGGTCAAACAAAGAATTTGTTTAGGAATGTTTTTTGCTTAATTAGTTATAAACAAACTTGTGGGGAAAAAAAATCAAAAACAGTAAACAGATGACTTTTATGTATTTAGAAGTTTAAAATAGCATTAAGTCAGCCCCCAACAAAACTTTTTTAAGAAAAGCCAAATTGATTTTTTTTTCTATTGTTTCTTTCG
Organism: Pycnopodia helianthoides; assembly: GCA_032158295.1. NCBI lineage: Eukaryota > Metazoa > Echinodermata > Asteroidea > Forcipulatida > Asteriidae > Pycnopodia > Pycnopodia helianthoides. The sequence goes on from CM063243.1 coordinate 10,796,350, forward strand.
TTTAATTTGTTACAATGAAATATACAAGGGTGAGCTGTACTTTTTCGTTTATTATGTTTTGATCTTTTTTTTTTATTGGATGCGTCTTTTCTGGATTATTGTGATCAGTTGAATACAGTTCACTTATTTATGCGTCATTTCTTACTACTTTATCGTCTTAAGACATGAAAATGGACAACATTTTAATTTTACACGTCATTTTTACATCTTGTATAACTCAATAAAACAAAATAATAATAGTCAACTGTACTGAGCTGGACGATGATTCGCAGATTCAAGGCAAACATTTCTCAATATTATTTTCTCGTGGTATTTTCAAGATTCTGCACACGTAGGGACCCTCCTGTTCCTAACCTCGCCTTCATGCATTCACTATGCGCACCAATCATGCAGATCTTAGTCTCAATAAAACCTTGTTCTCCTTGACCCCAATGGGCCGAATCGGGTCTCGTTCAAGTACTTTATAACCGAATCAGAAGAATTGAAGAAGATAAAAACACTCTCTGTTCGCGGTGGCTGGAAGGAGGGTAGGAGGGGAGGAGGGGAGGAGGGAGGAGGGGAGGGAAGGGGGGCTGGTTCAGGGGTTAGTTTTATTCGCCTCACGCCGATCCTCACTCACTCCATGTCCAATTTTCCATTGCATGAAAAGCCTGGTATTAGCCGTGACTGGTCATCCAGTGTGCCGTGAATCTTTAACCCATTCTCGTCACCACCGACGGACGGTTTTTTTTCTCGTGCGAGTGTATACGGGTAGGGGGGAGACGCGGAGACGGGAAAAAGGGCATGTTCTTTCGTCTGTCTCTTCGTCTCATGTATAGAAGCCGTAGCCGACTAGTCTCTCCTCCGGCGCGATTCATGCACACCAGTTAAACGTATAGATCGTCGGAACTGAGACCGTTGCGTTAATTGCAATCGCCGGCACAGATTATTGGTTAATCTTGCCGGTCCTCACGACACCCCCCCCCCTCCTTAAAACACCCTCTCTTGAACAAGTTAGCCACTTACCCCAAGGCTGATGTCATACTTGCCGGTGCGGTGATCGTACTGAGGGATAGAGAAAAGACCAAGAGGATGGTGGCGAAGAAAAACATCTTGATAGCATGGCGTGGCCGACACGCTATGGCGAGCCATAGATTGCCGAGCAAAACAACCTGTCGATAGGAGCTTTGCTCCGGGGTGCGCAACCCTCTCTCTTACCCTCCTCAGCCGAGGCATTCCCGTAGGCCAGACACAAACACCAGTCCCGTTGCCTTGTTTTGCCCAAGTTAATAGTTAAATATTCCACGACTCCCTGCCCTTCCATTGGTGCTGAGGCCGCGGGGAAAGGACGTATTTATCCCCACTTAACGGGTAGCGTTGACTAGATACCCGTGGAATATTTAATTGGGGTGTCATTATTATTCATTCGGCTCGAGAAAAAAAAAACACACCCTGCAAACTTTAGGGTGGGGGAGACCATCATTATGAATTACAAATTAAGTGGTTTTTGTGGGAACAATTGATATTTTAGCCGCCTTGCCATGCATTTGGGCTTAGAAAAGGGTCTGAGTGGGAGTGGGGGGGGGGGGCATATATTTTTTTCCTGGCATGCATTTTCATGAGTGATATTATTGACACCATATTGCCGCCCTCATCCTGCGCTATATGCACACTTGAAAGTACAGCCGACGTCAGTTAGTTGAAACTGCATAATAATGTAGGCGAGAATGAGGAGCCTAGCCATGCTTGCGTCGTTCCGTGCTGAGTGCTGTGGGTTGTATTGTTCACGAGGCTCTCTCGCCATCTCGTCAGGACCGAGTTGGCGCTGCGAGTTTGCACAAGCGGTATCACCGCACACCCCGTTCATTTCCTTGTTATTGAGCTTGCCTCCCCCTAGCCCCCCATCAAGCGCCCTCGCATCTCCGACGAGCGAACATGGCTTGAGTTTCGACCTGCAGCCAGCTAAAAAAAATCAATGGCAGTTTTGGATCGCCGCTAGTGTTTGAGCGAATCGGAAATGTAATTCACGTTGATCAAACATACCGCTGTCACTCTAATGGTTCACTCAACGCGCCCGCAGCAAAAGCAGGCGCTCGAGCGTCGCAACGCCAGTTGCTTTGGCAAACGCTCCCCCGGCTTGACTTAGCTCTCTCTTTCCCCCCTCCACGCTAACAATACTAATACGAAAGTAATGGCTTTTTACGGGATGTTCCCCGCAGAGCAAACATATGGTGAGGTGAACCAGCTCGGCGGAGTGTTTGTAAACGGCCGACCACTGCCCAACACGACCCGGCTGCGGATCGTGGAACTAGCCCAACTCGGGATCAGACCGTGCGACATCAGCCGGCAGCTTCGGGTCTCGCACGGGTGCGTCAGCAAGATCCTAGCACGCTACAACGAGACCGGGTCCATCCTGCCGGGCGCCATCGGGGGCAGCAAGCCCAGGGTGACCACCCCCAACGTCGTCAAGAAGATCCGCGACTACAAGCAGCGAGACCCCGGTATTTTCGCCTGGGAGATACGGGACAAACTGCTGGCGGAGGGCGTCTGCGACAAGTACAACGTCCCGTCCGTCAGCTCGATCAGCAGGATTCTCCGCAATAAGATTGGCAACAGTACCCTAGCGCATCTCCAACATGTATATGATCCCACCAAGGATTCCCACCGGTCCCTGTATAGCCCTATCTATTCTTACCCGTGTCCATCTCCAGCGAACTCCAAGGCGGCTATGGTAGCAGCTGCAGCGGCAGGTCCCTGCGGTCCCATGAGACACTGTCACTGGCCCTCCTCGCACACAGTCAACGACATTTTGGGCTTCAGGTACCCCGGTACGGGTGATCCACACGCATCAGGTAAGAATTTCAAGTTTTTCTGTTCAAAATACAAAACAAATGTATAAAAACATGTTTGTGATTTATTTGTATTTTCCCCTCAAAATAACCATTCATAGAACTATTGGATTTGGTTGACTTTCTACGTGTTAAATTTGTCTTTAGACAATTCCAGTTGAACCATATCCATGCATCAAAGTTAACGTCAACAAAACATAAAACAGAAGAAAGAAAAAGCACAATATCATAATTGACTATTCGATTTGTGATGTTTTATGTCATTACTTTTTTTCCCCATGACTCTAGTCTGACTGAACAAAGTGTTGTTTAAAATATCTGTCGGTTACCTAAAACCAAGAGACAAACTAACTTACCGTAAAACCTACATAATATACCAATTTAAAAGCACTGTAGAAATTATCTGAGCCAAGAATGGAACTTATACATGATTGAGAGAGAGAGAGATAAAGGTATACACGTAGCTGCAGTCAATAATAGTGGAGTTTTTACACTTCATTCATATACACTATAGAAAAACACTTACAGCAGCCAATTGTTTATTCATAATAACTAAGAGTTATGTAAACTACAGTAAAACAGTTGAGATAAAAACATTTGACCGAATGCTTTTCTGTAATTTGCAAAACCCCCAAAAAGTTTAAGAAAACAGAGTGGTATTCCTGCATCTTAAAACAATCATCAAAGTGTATTATGTCATACCTCCCACGAAGTTCACCAACAGTTTTGATTTTATAAGAAGACAAACCAAAAAGAAACCTCTTGAACTCAGTGGGACCCGAAAAAAAGAAGACCCCCTTGGTAGGTCTCGGAAAGAGTTTTTAGCACATTTTTGTTGGAGGACATCTTGTCCTGATCGGGTCGCAGGCAGGGACCTCTTTGATCAACATGGTCTTGCGTCATTGAAGTTGACTGCTTCATTGGTCTTATCACAATATAGGGCTGTTTGTCTTCGAAGCACTCACTGAGACAAAACAAACAGGCGAGGCTGGGGGTTGCCGTGCCGCCTGCATGCTAAGCGTTCCAGTATCAGGATCGCGTTGCAGGTCCTCCAAATTTTGAGAGAGGGGAACCTGTGTGTGACTCATGGAGTAAAACAATATCATTTCAATTTATTAATTCCCCCTCCCCCCTCCCCCCCCCCTCCAATAGCACTGTGCCATCAAGAAAAGTCTTATAAAAACACAGGACAATTTGTATGTTGTCATTTTTCGCTTTCCGCTATTAAGACCGCATGTAAGATGCACTTTTAGAGGTGGGCCGCCCAAATCGTATTCGTAGCCACTCTTGTTTAAAGTCAACTTAAAACACCACAGCTTAAAGACACTAAGGCGCTTTATAAGTGCATCTGTTAGCACTCTCAACATTAACTCAACGGCAATCAGATTGAATTGAGTATGCGTGCGATTGCGATTTCGTCCAACCATTATTACAACCGCCTTTAAAACAAAATAGTTCAAAACAATTTTTATGTTGCGGTTCTTTCCATTCGCGTGTTTCAATGAATATGTCTTCAATGGATGATGTGTGTTTCACATTATAGTTTGAATAATATGAATGTAATTAATGTTTAAATATGGATAATCTCAGTGACGAAACCGGAAACTGGCCTTATTTGTGTGACGTTGTTTTTTAAATATTTAAGTGTTTTGTAATTTGATGATTAAAATTGTGACGCCATCCGTTTAACTTATTTATATTTAGTCCACGTGATTCCCTTGAGGTTTAGGACAATACGATTAACACGCAAGCCTATCCAGAAATCTCGTCCGAGTTGTTAATTACATGTGTCATTTCTAATAGAAACAAAATGTTAAATACGTTTTGAAATTACAAGATGCACAATATTGGGCTTAAACTGATGTCGATTTCTGATTAGGAGCTACGAAAAACTGGTTTTCTACATCGAAGGTGGCGTCTAGTGCTCAGTGGAATTCTGAATTCTTAGGATAATTGTCCTGGATGAAATCTAAGAGAACAATTTAATATTGAAATGTTTGTCCACGTTTACTAAACCTCACACGTAGACTTCGGATAATTATTCTATAAAACCCATCGGTATTAATCATTTGTAATGTCTTCCAATGATGTAAAAATTATATAACACAAACGGGTTTTTGCAAGATTATTTTTGAATGAAAACACCTTCCAAACTGTAGTCGGTGAAAATGTCATCCTGTTTGAGTGGAAACCACCGAGAAACGGTCGGTGTTTTGCAACGGACTGTTTGCGTAGTTTGCGGACGTTAAAAATAAGCAATGGCGAGTTTGGTGGTCTTGAAATCTAGTCCGTTTATATTTGGTCTATTTTCTCGACTTTGACGTAAATTGAAATCAACTTTGGAAGGGAATATTTTCTTAGGTAGATTGGTACTGGTATATGAACTGGTGTTATCATTTAGCGTTCGGATTGAACCTTATCTAAAAACAAAATCCTATAATTACTGAACCTGTACTTTGTCTTCAAATACAACAAAAGTATAAATGAATGTAAAGAAATAAAAACAAATGTAAAAATCCCAAACACTAATAACCCCGCAACCTGTTCAGTAGTCAGGGAGTCAGCAAGATAGATAATGATAGATACAAACTTGTTTGTCCCACAAGGGAAATTCGTGTGACCTTTTGACAATGTACAACAAACATAAAATACACAGAACACAAAATACACAGAACACATAATACAAGAACAGTTCAAAAATCAACTAAAAGTAGACAGAGATCGCTTAAAGGAACATTACAGAATTGTTTTTTGCTAACAAAACAGTTGCTGACAGTGTAAGCACTTTATGTAATCCACCATATGTATACATAAACTGACAAACCTGGGTCACGAGAAAATAGTGAAAATCCGATTACACATTTGCATTCAAATCATATAGATTAAAAAAATGAACAAAACGCTCACTGAGCGATAAACTCCAATCGGAAAATTAGTTTATTCATCTCTCATCAAATATGGCATTTCAGACAGAAATATTTCAAGGGAGGTTTTCTACTATCATCATCATTAGACCGTGTAAGTTTTATGTAAATCTGTGATCAAAAAGTTTTCTCTCTCTCTTACCAATTCTGTAATGTCCCTTTAAGATGTCAACAATTAAAACAGTAAACAACACCATTATCATTTGCATAAAAAAAATAATTGAATTTGATATGCCATCGCTACATTAGTCTGTCTCTTTATACAACATTATTAAAGCAAACACAACCGTAATTCTCATGATATTCAAGAATTGTAAAGTCCAGCCGGTTATATCTATCAGCTGTATGTGTACATGAGGAAAGAACCTTGCGATCTTTTATGATCACTCAATTGATATAGAACGTGGCGTTGCTTCAAGTCGATATTACCACAGGAATGCACAAATTTCTTCAAACTGATTGCCACTCCTTGCGAGTGCTATATTTAATGATAAGTGTATAAGTGTGTCGTCGACAGATGAAGTTCTCGACCGAAATTAAACTCTGAACAATCATTTATAAAAAAAAAAAACAAGTCATTTTTATCAAAACTGAAACATCAACTCTAAACACCAGAAACACTGCGAGTTATTCTTTTATGTTTAAATTTCGTATTTTTAAGGCGTGGTGACATCAGCCTGGTCAACACCTCCCCCCCCCCCCGCGGAGTCTCAGTGACATATGCATATATAATTGGCCCTTGCTCGGACATGTGTCACCGAACAATGTCTATTCGACAAAGCTCAATCTTCAATCTAACGATCAACTTTCCATCCTTAAAAAAAGGCGTTATCCACCCCCCCCCCCAAATCAAAGGAAAGTAATATCTCTTGAAACGTCCAATGAATACTATACCGGTCGACGCGTCACCATTGTGGTGCAAATTCGGGCTCTTATTTTGCCTCGTTTCAACGGCAATTCTGCCTGGTTTGAAGGGCCCCGAGAGCCGGCCATGCCCAGCCGAAAGTCACATAGGCCGGGTCGTGAAGTAGGTAACATAACACGTGCCGTTACTGTTGCGCAAACAAAAAAAAGGGGTCGACTCAATTAGAAAAGTCAACGAATTAAATCATGAAAAAGCAATGATATGGTGGGCCCTATATGCGTGGCGGGCCGGGAAATGCGGGCAAATTAGCAGCAGTAGCGACTGGGTAGAGTTTTGCTTGGGTCTTTCCGTGATTGCGTGGCCAGGCAGACTGGAAAATACGGAGAGCTGTCTGGGAAGGACCACGTTACATCTGGAGCTCTGATGTGTGAATACAACAATAACTAATTAGTCTTGAATTCAAAGTTTTGGAGAAAGTTGCATTACACTGAAAAACAGAGTCTTTTTTGAGAACACGTGGACGTACATGACACACACATACACATTGGCAAGTAATTCTTACGACTGATCAATCCGAGCACACGTCCAAATGTGTAATGGTTTCTCCCCAAACAGCATTGATTTGAATTAAGGTGAGGATTCACAGACAATTAAACACTTTTAATGACGATGTACAGGATTTGTAATCGTCGTAAACAACAACATCAACAACATCAACAACAACAACAACACACAACAACAAATTACTGTCGAGAGAAAACAGCATTTGAAAACACCCCAAACTACCATTGCTTATTTTGCTTGCCACAATCGAAATAAGCACGTACCGGTACATGAACACAAAGCACCTAAAAAAATACATAATCAGTTTTTTTTTTTTTTTTTTTTTTTACTCTAAAGGTAAAGGAATCAATTGATTTGATAAATTGTGTTTACAGGTTGGTAAGATTGTGTTAGAATATGGGAATTAAGCCGGTCTTCCATAACCCAATAATTTAACAGACCCTATATATTCTATATTATTAAAAATGTATTTTCCCTAAACAACAACGATAACCACAATCAAGACTCAATCGGCAAACAGACAACATCCGTCTTAATTCGCCGAGTGAAATACACAAGACTGGAATTGATTTTAGGTCAAGAACGTGTGTAATGGCGTGATGTAGAGCGTCTGCCATCCCACACCGACACGAGCCCTTTCTTCAAAGTAATGACAATAGTTATTACATCTGTGAGGCACAATATTCCGCTAATGCTTGCAATTTAAGAACCGATCGATGGAGGAACGTTATCACCTCAAGAAAACAGGCCTCTAAAACAGTATCGTCAGACGGCAGTCTTTACATTATGGTTGGCGAGCAAAGCAGCGAGCCAGTCCAATACGCCTAGGGTTGTTGTTGAATCCAACACCCCTTACCTCTGAGTAGCCATCCCTGGTCGATACGCCTGACCCAATTTCCCCCCATTTTCCCCTTCTTTTCGTTTGGTTGGACAACAAGATCAATCCCCTTGAAACAAAAACAAATAAATGTCAATGTCGACCATCATTGCACTCTTACTGTCTTGTTTCTGCGATAATAGCCGCAGCCCATGTTTTCTAGCGTAATTATTACTGAGGTAGTTTGGTCGCACCGTGCGCTTCGATCCACGCCTTGGGGCTAACCCCCGTCTCCGAAGGAGCGACGTACCGGTAATATTCCGCGGCATGCCCGCTCACGCTCTCTGCCCCGACGCGGTAACCATTGGTTGGGTCAGTTGAGTGCCGGCACTCGCGATTTATTTGCTTGTTTAGTTCAGGTCGATTAAGTTTTTTAGATCAGAAAAAGCGGAGGGACCGGCTTTCGAGACAGTCATTCGGTGCCAGCCAGTATTTCAGAACCAGGTCCTGACACTTTTCCCCCTACTTCCGTGTACAACTGACTGCCGTTACCCAATGTTCTTTACGGGTATTCCCTGGCGAGAAGTCAAGTGCAAGGCAAATACATTACTGTCCAAATTGGAGTAGATATTCCATTACGAGGGTTGCGTCCTCTCGCGCGTTGTGTGGCCGCCTTTTGTTACAAGCTGAATTGTCCATTGCGATATATGCATCCCATTTACTTTATCTCTAGCCCCTTATATTGTTGCACAGTTCGACTACAGCTTAATCTCCATATATTGTCGGTCTACACACTAAAAAATGATTGAAAGTTTCAAGTTGGTACCAGTATCTACTTAACCTCAATAATTTCGATTAGAATGCACAGTGCAATGTAAATTTCATAAACTCCATAATACACTGTTCCTTTTTTCATGTTATCGCAAAATGATTCGTTTTTATTTGGTTATAATAAAATGACTGAAGCCTTGAACCTATAAAGATGGTTTATAATTAAGAAAAAAATGTTCACCAACTGAAGCAGAGAAAGACCTGGTTACCGTACACTTGACTAACACGAGTCAAATCAGGTTGCCATTTAAGTCGCCTTATTGTTTTACGGTGACTCTTTTTGTCGCAAATTGACCGTAGAATCAAACAACCCTTGAAATCTAGTCGTCCGTTTTATGTCCTAACCCGTTTTCCTGTTTTTTTCCTTGTGTGCCCGTTCGCGTTTCATCCCGGGCGCTTCAACACGGGCAATTCTTCCCATGTGCTCATTTGTACCTGCTCTTAAAAAAAAAAAGTATTGTATCGGCAGTCAATTTGTAAGAATTGCATTTTTGAAATCGAGTGTTCAAGCATTTCAAATTTAGTATTCGTGTAGTTGCTCTGTTCGCGGATCATATGCCCGACTTTAAAAAACAATGACGTGCTCTTTCTTACGAACTGTATATGTTAAAATGTTAGTCTTTCCTAATGCAGAAACACGGCACGAAGTGAGCCGAGACCCTTTTTTTGACTCGCATAACATACTTCTATCATCGAAAACACATGGAATCGATTCCCTACGAAATCGATTAGATTGGTATTATTCGAAGTATCTGGCAATGAAATCAGGGCATCTTTAATTGTACCATGTCAGTGTTTTCAAGTAGTCGTAAAATAGAATCGAGGGGAAGAAAATGTTGATATCTATAAACCTCTAATACTGATGGATCGAAAACCCAGTGCCCCGTGCCAAGCGTCCTTGCCGACTGGGATTCGAACCGTGGTCCACAGACGTGGAAGGAAGGGGGGAAGTATAATCACAACACCTGGATTCATTCTAAATCAAAACAACCAATAACAGACCCACTTTCTACACTAGAGTCTCACTGGCTCAGACAGGAACAATAACATTAAAATTTGGAATGTACATGTGTAGGTATTTCACACTTTCAAAACTCTAAAGCTCTATCAATAAATATACATGGAGATAAACTATGATAAAGTTACCGTAACAACACGTGACATCAAATCTATTTTTGTTTAGTATATTGGTACAGTTCTGAGAAGAAGCCTGGTTTGTACTAGACAGTTCGACCAATAAGAGACAGTCAGAGTATAATTATTGGTCGAAAGGTCGAGGTAAAATCGGCTTTTCCCTCAGAACCACAGCTGCTGAAAAAGAGAGAGAGAGAGATCGTGTATGACCACATGGTGTCACAGCAAGTTTAATTTTCATTATCTCTGTTCCCACCATGAATATAGTTCCAAGTTTGACTCTCAATTTGAGATTAATTCTGCTCAATGTCTGGTGTTTTCTAATTGAACTTATATTGACCGGGTTTTTACTCCCGTTGAGGAAGCCAACAAATCCCGGCATGGGTATCGTTCAGGGTATTCACACGTATATAGCATCCCCGGAAATCATCAGGAAATATGCCTTTCACATGGTATGTCTGTAGTGTGACCGATAGGTACTTGTCCTGTTATATTTATTTAGTTAAACGTGTATATAAGCGACCGATCAAGTTCATAATGTTTGTATCAAGTATAAAACAGAGCCGAATTTACTATATAAAACAAGGATGGCGTACTCGACTACGATTGTTTATCACCGGGGAATATTGTCATCACCGATTTGTCTACGAAGAATTTCGATTGAAATGAAATCATAATAAAATCAAGAGGAGTGGTGCTGGTTTCGAAACTGACGAATCCGAAATAAAGAACGGTTCAAATGCTGTCCATAGACGATACACGGTGATAATTTTGAATCTTGGATGTTGATTTTGAACAAACAATCAGACGGACATTAACCTGAGTGTATTTATACTTACTTTATAAATAGTCAGATTTTGCTCACTGATTTGGTAGGTTATGGTAATTTTGAATTTATATCTTTTATAAAAAAAACACCTATAGTAATGCCATTGTGTGTATGCAACAATGGCTAGAATATCAAAATGAAGTGGTCTTCGAGTCTCGATGACTCACGGTCACAACTCTCGCAGATTCACGTGAGATACCATCCCCACATGGGCAGGACATTTTTAACATGGGCTCTGGCTGTCTGGCCGCATACCGCGTGGTGTGTTTCACAGCTAATCAGAGCATCAGTTGTTTGACATATTGCCCTATTAGAATAGGCCCATCATGTTCACATTACATACTCCGACGGGCAAGTGATTAATATGCATTCTACGGCCTGGACGTTGATACGCCGTCGCGAACCTGTCAAGCTCGGTTCCGATTGGTCAGCCATTCCTGTTCCGTTTCTTGCTATTAACTTCATCCTAAGTTTGCAAACGCCTGCTTTCAAATGAGCCAGATTTGTGGACGCTCTGCGCCACCTCACTACACAATTGTCCAACAAAGTTCGCGAGTAATTAAACGTAGCGCAGGTCCTATTATAGTCATGAAGATCTGCGAGTAGTTGGCAGGCTTCTCGTTCGCCTCCGATGGAGACAAGTAGGAAATGTTTTGCATGGTAACGGTGGTAGCCAATGTTCTTTAGCCAAGCGTGTTTGACAGTTGCACGCTTAAGCGAAGCAAGGCGGGATCTTGAAATTAAGTTTTGCATGATCTCTAACAGACTAATTTAACCTGGTTTCCCAGGACGTTAGCCGTAATGATGGACTCATCGTCGTGCTAACGAAACAGGTTGCCCTAAATTAAATACAGCTAGAAAGCATAGCGGCCGTCACAGCGGAGATTTTTAACCCCCCAGATTCAGACATGCGCAGTGGTGAAGTGACCGCGGATGAACCTACGGTTGAATCCGTTGAGGATTTCACCAATTTGTAGCAGTGTGTATTTTCATGTGTGTGTGTGGTTTTTTTTTTACGTGTTCTTCCATTACCTCAAGTTTCTTTTATGGACGGTATCTGAAATCTCGCGGGTATCTAATTGTGGCTCCAGTCTAGATGCTCTGTCTGGTGTTGCGGGGATGAGACGGTGAGGGCGTCTCCCAATATTGGACCAGATAGAAGGGAGGAATCCCTGAGAAAGACGAGGAAACCAGATTACACCACCATCCCCGACGGAAACTCCACCGACAATTTTATTAATTTAAAGTTGTTTCTCTGTCATTGCCGGTTGAGGAATTAGGCCAACGCTGGGTCAATGACACGGCGTCACATCTGGGCGGGTTCGGTGGGGTTGAGACGAAGCTTCGCCGCAGGGTTGGTGATGACAGGCACCTTGCCACTCGGCTTCGTATTGGGCCATGGGGGTCTGCCCTGCAATGCATGCGTGGACGAATATTACCAGTAAAACTAGAGTAACATGCGCCAAAGGATCCGTGAAATGCAGCAGCTATGTTTTTTAAATGGTGGCTCGGCTTATACCTTTGGATTGTCTTGTCCGTTAATGTCCCGAGGCGATTTTGATTTTGTCTTCACCCAGCGAGTAATCCTCCTTAATCATTGTATCGGTGATTTGATAGACATCGAAAAGGGACGGACTTTCAACAATACAATAATAATCTAATAGGTGTGTATGACACGCAGGCCTTGCTGTTAAAACATACCCAGTCACGCAAAACAATGACGTAAACGAAACCACACCAACTCGCTCCCAATTCAAAATGGCGCCAATTTCCTCCTCAATACGTGATTCATTCTACATTTTTGATTTATTGTAAAAGTTTTCAACGCAACTTTTTTTTTCTCCTCCCACCTCGAACAACGTATCGTATAAATCATCGCGCATGAGCAAACGGGCATCGATTAAATACTTGTATATTTTTGATCTTATCGGTGTTTTAAAAGAAAGCAATCGTTTATTAAAATAAAACAATTCATTTGTAGAATTCCGTGAAGTTCCGACTGTGTGGAGAACGGACCGTCGATTAAACTAAGGCCGCATGAAACCAGAAACCAACACGAAGCGGCCTAAACTGAAAAGCACTCTACTCGTAACGTTCGAGTTGTTCATGATATAAAAAATCACATCTTGAGCATTAATGTTTCACATCAGCTGTTTCTCTTAGTCTTTACATCACTCCAGAGAATTGCTCACATCTTGATGACCGAGCGTCTCCTCTATTTATCACAGAGTTGTTATGTTCGGGGGAGGGGAGTATTCCCAATCCCCACCACTCCAAACGTGTCCGCGGTTTTTTTTTTTATTCCCTTTTTTTTTTTTCCATCTATAAATTTTGACACATGAGATTATGATTTATGCCTGGATAAATTATCCTCATCACACTGACAGTCATATGATGTTACATTCATTTAGGACATCTGGCCACAGCGAAGAACACTTCATCAACCAAGGTGTACGGATTAGGGAACCATTTTCAGTTGTTGCTCCGGAGCGCCGGCCCTGTTTTATTCAGTAGCGCATTTCACGCGTCATAAACTTTGATGGGGGAGAGGGGGGCATTGCGTTGCTGAGTTGGTACGTGCTCCATGTTTTCGCTCTCAGCGAATCGAGTGGGTTTTTTTTTTTTGCACTTTCAGTCATTATCAAAAAAAGTATCGAAAAAATATGATGTAAATATGGGAAAAAATACACTGTCGTGTCACAAATTGATATTATTAATGAAAACAATAAATGACGCTCATTCGGATTCCACTTTTATTCAACTCTGTATGAGGGTTTACACCTTCACATGTAAGTTGGAAACAGTGTTGTGTCTAAGGAGATCATAACTACTTAGTAATTACTCGACGTTTCTATTCTAGTCTGATGGTCTTCATCAATGATTATAATGACATGCATGTTATGAATAGGTTTTATTTTCCCAATCGTAGAGCTCACTTCTCAGGGCACTCAAACTGCCCTTTCACCTTTACGGTTCGCCACAGGCCCTTTTGGTAACAGCAGCTTGGGCTCTGGTAGGCTCAATAGGCAAATAAAAAGCCACGTACGGAAAGTGCACGTTTACAAAACTACCGACGGAGCCTAAGCCGAGGACTTGGTTTCAAAAAGGGGCCTAAAATATATTATTGTTATATATATATAATTATTATTATTTTTTTAATTATGATTTTTTTTATTTAATTTTTTATTTATTTATTTATTTTTTTTTTGGGGGGTGACATTGCATTGCTCCATGGTTTGAAGACGCGCGAACCTTGCACAATCTACTCAGGGTTATTAAGACGAACATCTCGGATTTACACAAACGACAATCGAGAGCAAATGTTTGCCCTCCCCTCTTCCCTGGCGCCAAATATTTACCGTTAGCAACTCCCTTTTACTGCTTACCGCGAATGTCTCTCGTGGTAGTGTAAGTACGACACACAAAGCGTCAGGTTTTTTAGTTTTCGTTGGTTGCTGAACACTCCCGTCACACAAGATCGGAGCGGCGCTAACCTGATCTTAGCTTTCTTTAAAAAGAGAGCCAGTCATTGTAGTGAAATGGATATGATTAGAACTTCATTAAAAAACAACCTCAAAAGCCTGTCCAAACCAAGTGTTTCTTTCAATAGCAGAAGAAAATCACCTAATTTGAAAGATCAATTTAAAACGGTACCTTATCGTAACAGTCTTTCATGAGGATTGCCTTACGATAACCGTGAGGTATCGGTTTTCACGGGGGCACTTGGCAACAACGGTATTCACCTCCGCACTGAAACGAAAAACCAGAAATTTCAGCGGGGGAAACAAAAAAATAGAAAAACCTTCACCCGGGTGAACGTTCAAAGACCCCTCGTAGAAAAGTACGCGATCAAGCTGGTAACCGATATCCCCCCGCACACACCCAAAATCAATCGATAAATCGTTGGTTCTCGTCACAGTAATTACCATTCTCGTGTAATACCGTCGCGCGCCTCGTATTCACACGCTGTGTGTCCGCTCAATTCCTTGCCTGAAAAAAAGAAAAAGACTCGGGCTTTTAAGAACGATCTGACGTGGCATCTCATATCATGCTTAGAGAGGTATAGAGAGAGAGAGAGGGAGAGAGAGAAAAACGGTTGAAATGAGGTGTGAAATTCATAGCATGGTATAATACTTCACAGGGTGCTGGAAAGCAAGGGGTATGTATAAATTATAAAAAAAAAAAAAAAAAAAAAAAAAAAAAAGTGCAAGCTTACAGGACAATGTACGGGAGCCTATCATAGCGACAGAGGGGAAATACTCGGTGCTGATCGGTCTCACTTGGTACCGAGTGAATCGATTCGCAAACGAATGTCAAAGTGCTCAGAGCGGGGGCTGTTTTTGCATCGGCACGCATATTAGAAAGTCATCGAGTCTTGTGAATTGATGATGGGACCGGGTTTAGACAATTGCGGAAGGGGAACAAAAAAAAAGGTGCTGCATAGACTCTCATCATGGACAAGGAGCGACAAGCATTCGGAGATGTTAATTATTGAGGCTCTCGAAGCCGAGTTGAATAATATGAATTCGTTGACGGGGCTATCAACTGGCCATTTCAAACCGGTCATGCGGCGAGTCGATGCAGGGTAGACTATATCTGTACCCTCTCGTTGGCCGAACTATTGATAAAAAACGGCTCTCGGAGACAAACTCATTTCGTGTTGAAGTAATACACTTGACGGGTCGCAAAATTGCAAGACTGCTGAAATTACGAAGCCGTATGCATATATTATCGTTTGCCTGTTGTCAAACGAGACATTGGTTTTTTAGCTGACACAAGTTTACCAAGCGATTGTGGTCACTGAGCAGACCGGAATGCTAGGGTGAAGGATCTAAGCGCCCGAAACTGGGAGAAGTAGAAGAAAACAAAGTACAGCCATTGAGTTGTCCTTTTTGATGCATTGCTGCAATTGGAAAGAGGGGTAAAAAAAAAACCGAACACTCAAAATCATTCTTAAGTGTCCGGCAAACTTAACGAAAATACTTGGCCGTGGGTCGAGAGGAAATTGCCTTTTTACGAGTTTTTAAAATGTGTCTGTTTGAACAGCGACATCTGCCGGCGGATTGGAGCGGGGTTTGTCCCCGTTCTCTCTCAACCCCCGTAGATTGATGACGTGCTCGAAGACAGCGAGTGGTTTGCGTCCAGAACACACACCATCCACAGATAACAAGTCCATGCTATTTCAAAAACAGGGAGACTGACAATTTATCGGTGAACGACCTAAGATCCGTCGCTCTGATTGTTTCCTCATTTTTTTTTCTTCTTCTAAATAATCTGTTACAAAAAACAAAAAATTGTTCTGTCGATATCAAACTGTCAGGCCATTCATCAAATCTGACCTTTTTGTTTACTTGACCGTCAAGTTACTCCATGACAATTAAATTCAATCATTTAGACAGTTGGTTTAAGCTTTGCACGGGCTGTTCACAATTAATCATGATCATATAATAGAGTGTCATTGACTGTCACTGACGCAGTATCCACCCATTCGAAAAGACATAATACTCAATTACCCAGCGACAAGGCAGGACTGAGTGCGATATAAACAGAGGGGGGTTTTCAGATAATGTGGATTGGAAAGTGAAGTAGGAATCCGGGAGTAGTGGATGATGGAGGAGGGGGGGGGGATGAAACAGCGATATTTAGAAACTGAAATCAAACTTAATGGACACAATACTCGAAAGCTTCAAGGACAATACATCATTGGTTCTCAAGACAGCAACTTCATCCCAATCCTTCACTCTTGTCCAAAACCCAAAACCGACTCTTTTGAGATGAAAATATCAGCAAATGCGGTTGCCACTTGGAGAGAACAATGAACAACAGTGTTTGCTTAAAAAGGTGTGTTTTTTTTTGGCATGCTTTGACCCGTTAAGGACACTATTCTAAGACGGGACATTTGCTCAAGACAACTGGTTAGGTAATATTTAAAAAGTAAGATCGAAGATGGAAACATCGGGATTCGAAGCCACGACTTGTGTGTTTAAATTGTTTTAAAAAAATCCTCAAAAAGACAATACTGTTTGCAAGGGGGGGAAAAACTAAAGACTGACTTCAGCATTGTATAGCGGATTATGATCCGGCCGAGCTCGCTGCCCGGTGACGAGAAGGCAGTTTGTTTCATCCCTCCCACAAGAAGTGCCTCATTTCAGCTCATCTGAGCAACTGGTCTCCCTGCATCAGTATTAACTTTTACTCCGTTAACTCACAATTACGATGGTGACAACCACGATACCTTCAGAGGACCATCCCTTTAACATCAAACTGTTGGTTTTAAAGGCCCAGCCGGTTAAACCTTCAGGCACAATTTTGTAAGTAAGAGTTGTTTATACACGGTCATTCGTTCAACAGTGCTTTATCCATAAGTGACTAAAGTCTTAACGATCCCTGTCAATTTTGGCCTTGGACTAAGAACAGCTCCCAACTGTACATGTACAAGGTGCAAGTTTTGTGGGCCATTAGTGTGCCGTGATCGAAATCTCGAAATATAATTATAGTTGCGACGGACATTTCATTGAATACATAGACTTTCTACAAGAAGGCCTATTGGATTGGGGTGTGGGGACGGGGCGGGGTTAAGAGTGAACACTTGTACATATTGTTTCCGTGAACAGAATGTTTCGGATAATCTTGACACGAACTTCATTGCAACTTTACTTATAGGTGAAAAAAGCCATAATTCTCAAAATGTTAACAACTTGCAAAATGAACGCTTATAAAAACCATCGCATTTACAAGATAGAATCATATAGCGACATGCAACTTCTTCTTTTCCCCCCTTTTTCCCCCTTAAAAAAACACACCAAAAAAACCTTTACGCCGGTATGTGACATACAACTTCCTCAGTCAAAGCTGCGTGGCGATTGTGTCCCCACTCCTCATTGTCATAGATGACGGATTGCGAATCGCTCAACTGAGAATGAGACATACACTTGGCCTCTTGGATCTGGACATATGGTTTCTCCTTATTTGAATTTGCAACAAACCTCTTTTGTCTATAACTCAATTTTGGGTGTGATTATCTCAATTCAAAAACGTTCAAAAATAAAGCCACACGCTTTTCAAAGAGGAAAACCAAATTAGTAAACAACTATAATTTAACATAAATAAAACAAATAATAGGCCTAAACAAATATAATTTAATATGAATACAAAATAATACACTTTAAGGTAAATCGGACAGCTCGTTCTTAAATCATACAGCGCTTGTCAAGTAGGCAAATTTCCCTCCTATGCATGTTTTAAACTCTTTGAATCAAGCTAAGGTACACCGTTAGTAAATATTGACAAAGTACTGCTAATAAAAATCAAGATAGAGTACAGCATTGATAATGCTGAATGGAGCTGCAGGTATACTTCCATGCGCTCTATCGTTGAATTAGATTACGGTACAATGATGTCACGAAGCAAAAAAAATGTGCTTTTCGAATAAGAACCAATATAAGGTACAGCGTTGGTATTGATGGCACAACAGCTGTTACAGATTCGTGACCTTTTTTTTTTAATGAATCAACATGTGCTAAGAACACTATTAATAATGATGACACTGCCACTAGTATTGCTCTCTCCCATTCCAGTTCAAATGCACTGCACACACCTTGGAGAGATAGCACTATAAGATTCCTATTGAAATGTGACATATTTTTTTATTGCTGTCCCATATCCGTAATGGAAATGCCATATTTATCAGGGGGATATTTTTTCTTCCTTGTTATATGTCGGATATTAGTCCAAAGGGTCACCCAGAAGTCGACGACCGCGGTTTATATATACGGAAGCATTCTAGAAGTCATGTACCTCTAATGTACCCAGTTGGGTATACTGGAGGTACTTGTCAACACCCACCGAGGCGTGTATTATAAGGTCCGTGTGTGATGACCAGTTGATAGGCTTGACTGGGAAGGGATTGCAAGCCCAACAATATGGCTGATTTCACAGCCCCTTATACCTATATACTCTGAGAGCTCTGTTGACTTTATAGAATGCAAGGTGGAGCTAAGTAGTTAATTAATTGTTTATTTTGTACGAGAGGAAAATAAAAATGCACTCTGATTTCAAGGACATTTAGACTGCCAATGACAACGTCCCCTTAAAAGCACTGTGGGTAGTTTTTACAGGAGTTAGGCCCAAATACCCGTTTGAGGAGGAACTTTGCTTCTTTCTTAAAGAAGCCAATGGGAAGATGATGTAAGTGTATGTAAGTTACTTCGTTTCAGTCAAAAACTTGTTTTGCCCAATTGCTGTAAACATCACGCTAACCAACTGAGGATGAGTGCCGCAGGAATAGACCCTGCCAACTTTAAATATGAGGTTTTGGGTTGCTATTTAGGAATACGGGAAATTACAGTATCTAAACATGGACGATACCATGACGTCATGATCATCACATGGCTCCACAAATAGAAAGTCATTGACCTCGACAAACGAGTACCACATTTAGCTCGGCATTTTTTTTCTTCTTTTTTCTTTCTTTTTGAGTTGGCTTCCACACGCACGTGCATCGCCCAATCGCACTCGTAAAGTACCAGCGACGATTGAAGCGTTTCGGGGGCGGCACGGCTCGCCGAGCGGGCGATAACAATACATCAAGTGATCCGTAAGTGTAAATTGAGTCCCTCGCCGTCACCTTAGTTGACCCTGCTCCCAGACGGTTCGTCAAAAAAAAAATGGGGAACCTTGCTCGGGGGATCCCGGGTGGGCCAGCCCCGGCCCTTGCCCCCTTTCATTTTCGGGGCTGATGGGCCCGGCCGAGCGGAGCGCTCGAAGCGCTGTAAACGAAACTTATAAATGTTACCTTTTGTTTCATACTGTAGAGTTTTTGTCATCTTCGCGGTGTATCGAGGAATGCGAGCGCCTTGGGAGATACGGGAGGTCGGGACGTGCCAATCGTAGAGGCGAGTGGCCTCCAGGCAAAAACTTGTCTGATGCAAACTCGGGAGAAAGGAAAGATAAATATTTCAATATTTAAAAAATGGGGATACCATTCTTGAGAAAGAATTGAGGCTTTTGTTCGCTTTGTAAACAGTACGTCTGGTGGGTTTTTGCACGAAGGGCGAACTTGCAGAGAAGATTGTTAAGAATCCTTATACTTGCAAATAGCAAAATCTGAGAACGTAACCTTGGTTGTATGACTGTGTTCATCGTATGCTTTGCTGTTTCGATATTTGGTCTGCAAAATGACGACTGGTTACTCGTGTGTTCTTTTTTGGTCAGAGTTTCGCCTCATTCCGAAACCAGTCTTTAGTTTGTTTCCTTGCAAACATTATCGTCTTTTTGAGGATTTGTGAAACAATTAAAACACACAAGGTCTGGTCGCTGGAGTAGACTTTGTCTTGTGACGTCATGGGGTTGTAATGATTACTGGCATGATATAAGAACTAGAAATTAATTTCCCCCCTTTTTATGAGAGAATGTCGAACAAAATATTAGCGCCCGTTTCAAACTGGGCATAGGGGATCAAAGGGTAACGACAGCCCATGTGTGGAGTGACACTGTACCGTGGATTTGTCGTTAATGCCTCGTCAGATTAGCCCCGTGTAACATGGGAGAAAGTCGGTAGATGTTTAAAATGTGAAACTTTACACCAAATAGTGCCCCTGTAACTAAGTGAGAGGCGGGGGTGCACAAACGCTCTGATCAAACTCATGTTTAACTAGCCTCTACTGGGACCATTTTCGAAAATACCGTAGAGTCCGCGACCTGACGAGCCCTACACGTGTTGCGATGGGTCTACTCGCGGACAGTGCCCCCCGATCTGCGCTCCGGCTGGCCCGGGTAGTCAGACCACTTGGTTGGTGATGAAAGTTCGGCTTGCGACCCCTTCCGTCCCGAGAGATTACACCTCAAAAACAGAATAATTCGCGAAGCGGGATCCTCACTCGGCTCACGGCATAAACCACGATTTGATACCAACACTATTATAAAGGAGCTTTTTTTACGTTTAATGTCCACCACGCACATGTCTGGCGTTGTCCATGATGATTGGGAATGACCACTGTATTTAACCAATTTGGTCTCAAGAGAAATAGAGAGAGAGAGAGAGAAAGAGCTGCTGGAATCGGCAAAACAAACACTGGGTAAAATACGAGCTGGATCTCTACCGGTGACACCGACGAATTACCGGCACTGTCAAACGAGTCGAGTAATCCGAATAGACACTTTCATTATTACGGGATCTCTAAAAATGCAAACAGTGTTTAGGTTCAAGTTTGTTTGTGTAAAATCATTTAATTAAATACGTAAAAAACCCAGCTGAGGTTTGTAAATAAAATTAAAACAAAGGTTTGCTGTCGGCTACACACTGAAATGCAAGGTATTTCAAATGAGAAGTTCTGACACGTAATGCAAACCACGTATGTAATCTTTTTTTATACGGTTCCCTGAATACACAAAGAAAAAATACAGTCCTAAATCTCATTTGATAAAAAAAGGCCTGACTATTTCCCCTCACAGCCTCGGTTTCCGTGCACTGCTCTGATTGGGGGAAAAAACGATCTGGCTGCACCATAAGACCGTAAAGTATCATGAAATCGTGATACCAATGTGCTTGAGATAGCTTTCCCCCTCTAGAGAAAAAGTTCAAATTCAGAAGAGACGGTGTCTTCCTGTAACATTCACTGTTCTCTAAATTGTCCCTGTTACAAACCACTGTCTCCGAAAAACCAGGTCAGAGAAAATAAACTTGTCCGTTGAAATCCATTTTCCCCCCGAAGAATAACCACAGTGAAAAAAAAATGCGGTCAAGTTTTTTTTGTTGTGTGGTTTTTCAGGTCATCTTTGTAAAGTCTCATACAGTCGTGTCTCGAAACGAAACCACGCACGAATCGCATTTTTAAAACCCACACACAAAAAATCTTTAAATTATTACATGCAAACGTTGGTAATAAATCTAGTTGGAGTTATTTTTGGGTGGTTGTTTCACAAGCATTGCCCTATTGAAATTTACTTTTTTTAAACTAAATATGGAATTAAAAGAGGACTACATACAACCAACAACAACAACAACAACAACACATAAATAACGAGTACATGTGTGATATTTGATGCCCACTGTTCAGTTCTGTTGCCTACGTAGCAATGATCATTTCAGACAGAAAAAAGGGTCTCGGGAAAACTGATTGGCGTAAGTCATCCCATTTATAGTTTGCCATCTTTGTCGCGTACCCATTGTATGATAACCAGTAAAGCACTGAAACACATGTGCAGAGCCAGACTTTTTACTCCGAAGGGCTCAGTTTTGTGGCAGCGTTATGGATAGAGACAAGATGGCCGCGCCATACTATAGTAGTACTTCACGCTCCTAAGATTGAGCAGGACGAGGTGCACTGGCTGCATTTACTGGACTTAGACATTTAGTTGAATGAAAAGGCAACCGTTTATTTTCAGAATAAGACAACAAAAGTTGCGCATTAATAAAGATCTGTGCGATCGCTCAACGTTGGTCTTGAACCATGCCCTGATGTTAATCTTGACGCTTTCAACTGGTTTGATTTCGTTTTGAGAACGATACAATGAGTATAGGAAGTTGTACAAATACTCGCGCGGCACCAAACCCACAGATGTAGAAATGTACACAGTTGTAGTTATTCGCCAGGAGTTCAATGTCCACTCGTTCCTGAGCCTTAGTCCCCGACAGAGTGACGTGAGACAAGGTCAAACCAGTGGAGTTTTCTCTCTCACTTCCTCTCTCTCTCTCTCTCTCTCCTCTCTCCGATTTACAACCGTCATCTTCCACGACGAGCAGCCGAGAAAGTAGTGCGCCGTCAAATTTAATTATAGGGGTCATTTAGGAGATTAGCTGTGCCGTCTGCCGTAGGCTAGACGAGTACGGTGGTCTTCACGGAGACTCGACGTAGGATTGCAATATTGTAGAATGATTTCAACAAGATGAAGTAATGAGCTATATATGTTTTACCGTCGGTGTTTTTTCTAATTATTTATTATTAGGTTTGCCGTCGGTACAGGTGGTGAGGATTCGGATAAATTTGGGTACATTGTCCTGGGGAGGTCAAGGTCGTTAAATCGCGATGTCAGACGGGGTGACGGGCAGCGTTGCGGTGATGGTGTACCGCCGTAGATAGAGCAGGATTTACTGCTGTGACATGCCAGGGAGACCGGGGCCCTAGCCAATGCTGCGAACCGCCGCGGACTCCGACTGTCATTATATCGGCATCGTAACGCCAGGCGTTTGACGCGTCCCTCAGGCCGAGCTGTATGTTACAAAACCCAAGGTGATCCCAAACCAGTCTTTGGGACTCTTCTCTTTGACTGACGAACAAGTTCGGTGCTTCTGTTTGCACCTGCCAAAAGCTCCGAGCAATCAGGGGGGGCAACGAAATTATACGATTTACAGAGAAACAGAATGCGTGATTAGAACGTGCCGCCGTGCAGTCCTAGTAGTGTAATTCCTAGGAATGCTGTGTGCTTGGGCAGGAACAACATTGTGCAGTTTTATGTGTTGCCAAAATTGTCTCAAAATCTGACCTGGGTTTGTGGGACCGTTCCATTAAGCGTCGTGTAATCATCATGGCCATCAAATTACGCTCACCCATTAATCAAGTTTGTCATCTCGGTCAAAACAGTTTACTTCAATCATGTTCTACCTCCATGCTTCGATCATTGTCATTGAAATCAAAACAATGACTCATATTTCATGGCATATATGTATATATTAAAGAAAAATATATGTAACTATCGAATGATTAGCTTCAAATTTGAAAGCTCATTGGTTTCAAGGTTCAAACTAGTATACCAATCCTCAAGAGAGAATTATTTCCATCTGAAAAGTTGTCAAAGTTGAGCGAATAGCATTGTAGACCCCTACATCAACGTCAGTTACATCGATTGCCTCAGCTCAAGTTGAATTAAGCAAGTATGAAAGTATAGTGCAAAACAATTCCTAAACGTAAGCAGTTTTTCGCTGTTTTTACCCTTTTTAATCCCTTAAATTGATGGCAAGTTTGTTTGATGGTGTGTTTATGGTCAATTTTCTTTGTTAAACCCCAAACTTATTTAAAATCTACCTCGTCAGTTTCCCTTGTGGTTTGTTACTTGATGGTGCATGTGTTTATTGACAACAATATACATGAGAAGTACTTTGCTCCCAGTCCCAAAACCAACGAATGCAACGTACCTTTAATTTCGAATTCTTTAAGGTTTCGTTTTACAGGACAGCCCAAAACGATCACCGTCAGCCAGAAACCGAAAGAAAAAAAAAAGCCAGTATGAGAAGTGCAAACTAAATGTTGCAAGAATATTCCGGAGATTTTCTTCCAAACTCATTACAAACTGGCATCTTTGTTGGCAGTCAATCATTATGCAGACAGCAAACAGTCTTGGATAAAATAAATGTGGTATAAAAAGGCCTACTTCTGAAGTTTAGATTTAAGAACAGGTAGCTTTCGTAGATATAGAGACAGCCACGGGTTGGTTGGGTTTGTATTTGGAAACTGCACACGCATATAGGCCTGAATTGAATGAGAAACCGGATAGGTAGTGACAAATAGACGGTACATTTGAAGCAAATTGGCGTCGTGGCCAAACTTATCAAGCCATCTCATGTCATTCTGCAATCTTCATTTATATTATTCTCCCTGGCCCCTTTCGACCTGCCCCGGCCGCCTCCACACACCATCATTGTGTGGGACGGGTGACAGGGAGAGAGTGTGCTCTGCTTTAATCACCGGGGTTGTGGCATTAGTGTAATTGCCGAAATCCAACGCGTCGACCCCAGCTATGTTTAGTGCGATGGGTTCCTCCTGTGTGGCAGCTTGGATGCCACGAGGGTGTCGACAGAAAACAGAGGAAAACGACAGTATGGACTCTTGGTAAACTTTCTTCCCGAATGCACACAACAAAACAAGATTGTGAAGAAAATCTTTTTACAACAGGAAGGACCTGGCTTCATAAAAAAAAATAAACTTAATTTCTGAAAATCAACTTTGGTTTTGTTTCTTATGACGAACCGATTCGGAAACGAATCAAATCGTAAACTTGCAGAGTGTGACTTACTCTCTACTAACCAAAACGTTAACAGCAACATGGAAGGGTGTCAATGTATCTACGACATCAAGAAGTGAAGACAACAAGAAACAATACCAACATAATATTATCAAGTACTGACTGCAAAGCAAGTCATTAACTACTCCATCTAAACTACGGTGGATACTAGAAAGGGTCTCATGAAGAGTTTGCAATACTTAAAACGACAACACCATGATCCTTCATTTCATTGTGTGTGTGTTTAATGCTCTACGTTATAAACATGTAATGATTCCTTTTTTGTATTTTAATCTGTATAGACTTAGTTGTGTAGTCGTGCATTGTTTATAACCATGAGTTGCAAAAGGATACGCTACAGAAAAAAATGCAATTTATATCTTAAAAGTAGAACACCGGCTGACTTTTACAAGTCGCAGCCAAAACACTACATCTCAACCAAACGTGTCTTTGACCAAGAATTCCCTTTCCTCGGCCCCGTACTTTACGTTTTGGTTGAAACGCCATAAAGAAAACACTCCCGTTGATATTGATATCACTGCGAACATGAAAGTTGTGTTGGTCTTAAAAAAAAAAAAAAAAAAGGAAAGAGAAACAAAATAGAAAAAAAAACACTGGGGCAGATGTGATTAATGATGGTAGGATTGGAACAGTTGTTGTTGGCTTTACCGTTATTTAACCCCTACTTAAGCGCCAACACGTGGGCCGCGACTGGTGCGCATACGATTAGCCATGTTTGCCGAGATGCAGTTAGGCGTGTCCGGACGCTTTCTACTCAGACACCGTGACACGGGGCGAAGATGGGGGGCCGCGGTGCTGGGTGAATCGGCGGCAAGATGGAGGGGGGGACGCCCAGTCCACTGTGTGTGACAACTGAGCGATTCCGGATGTGGCGCTGGCCCCGGCTTCGTGTTGTTACAAGCGCATGGCGTACTCAACGGAACAACATCCATCACTATAGAGAAGTGCATGGTCAAAAGTGCAGTCCCATTATCGACGACAACACAGGGCAAGACAGTTTCACAAATTTAACTTAACTTCAGACTTATTACACACCCACTGTTTCATTGATTAAACAGTTCTTCGCAATCGAAACAACAACAATGTAGCTCTGATTTTATCTCAGTACGCTCACATAATAGTTAATTTCTTAAAGCACGTTTACACCGTCGAAGGCCTAGTAGATTTTGGGGGCAAACTCAACAATGAAAGCAATGCCAACTGGTGTACTTCTCATAACACCAAGTTGGTCTTTGAGTAGCAATTTTGATTATTTTACAAAGTTACAAATACCGTCCGGAAAAAAAGGTGATAGGAAATAAAGCTATCAATAATCTCAAAGGAATAAAACACACAAACATGTCATCCTTGCATACTGTATCTACTGCAGACACATTGGGGCCCGATTGTACCGCCGACCGACCCCATAAATTCACAAAAAATGCCCACATAAAATAAAGACAATGCCTCTTTGATTTCCCACACGTTCACCGCTTGCCATTGCCGCTTGGGTAAAAAAAAACCTACATTCTAGGCTCCATGCTGGACCCATAGGACTCGGGGTGAAGAAAGATATAGGTGTACATTTGACGATAAGTCACTCAGGCTCGATACGACCGTAGGAGTGGAACAAAGCACCGAACGAGTCTACCGTGTGCACGGCACTCATCGACGGCTCAATCTGAAGGCTGCCGAGCCCCGTGTACCCACGGCCTACCCTGTTTCGAATCACACAGTGTCGAGAAAACCCCGAGTAAGGTAAAACGGGCGATGAAAAATGAAGCGCTGTCTCACAAACTTAAAGCAATAGTTTCAGTTCTTCAATTAGAGGGTGGGTTTGGGGTTTTTGCTGGTTGCAATGGTGTGCCGGTAATATATTTTTTTTTTGCTGGGAGGGGGTGGGGTGGGGGTATGAGCAGCAATTGATGGAATAGTTAATTTGTTTTTTATAAACACCGGTTGATGTTCTACGTCAGCAGAAAACGTCCACGTTTAGATGGACATGAAACACTTTGCATTTTAGAACCCGAGCTCATAGTGCATCAGCAAGCCATGTAGGAGTCTAAAAGAAATCCCCCAAAACAACAAATTTGGTTGTTAAAAGTGAAAATAGTTAGTCACAGGAATCAGTTCATGAAATAAAATTAAGGCTAAGGAAAAGCATATTTCAATTGTTCATCGTTCTGTTTATAATTTACACTTTACTGATTTTAAACCACCCGACAAAGTTTTTCCTTTGAATGCCAAACTTATATAGGTCATATTATTACTATTATTCTTTAAAGTAGACTCCTAAACCATTATTTCCTTCTTTAATGTCATTCACATGCATATATAAAAGTTTAAAAAACACGAGACTGTGTATTGACAATATTTAATATCAAAACAGCAGATTGGAAGTAGTATTTGATGCTGGATGTGGGGGATGTTCGTTATGGGGTTGCCCCGCCCCTTACACCCCCCACACACCCCCACAAACAAACGCTGAACGTTTTGAACAAAACATGAGGGTCGACTGGTATCCAGTCTAGCCTTCGACCACCTCATTGGTTGAAGGATAAACTCCATGTGGTCTGTGGTTTGTAAAAGGTACCGAGCGGCATCTTTATCTGTGCTCGCGTTATTCAAAAATCCTCGTGTTTGCGCCGAACATTGTGAAGCAATCTCATGTTCCTGGGGTCGATTTCACAAAACTCTTCCTAACTTAGGACTAGTCCTAGGCAATGCTAAGAGATAGGACTAGTCCTGAGTTAGGATCAGTACTTAGGACTAGTCCTATCTCTTAGCAATGCCTAGGACTAGTCCTAAGTTAGGAAGAGTTTTGTGAAATCGACACTGGTCACAGCGTACAGCTGTTACAAGTTTGTCTCTTGCTTTAAAATTAAAAATAGGTTGCCGGGAAGCATTCAAACTAAAAAACAAATAAATCTGTTCTAATACTGAAAAAAAAAAGATTCAGAACTTACAACTAATCAAGAGAAACGATGACTAACAGCGTTCCTCTTTTGTTGTTGTTGAAGTTTTAATGTAGTACACAGAGTTTATCAACTTATTTAAGAACAAATCTAAGACCACAGCGGGTTTTGACCTAAACAGAGCTGTACTTTTATCATGTTAAAGCTGTCTTGATTATCTTTACAAACATCAATGCAACCAAATTGAGCCTGAACGGTAAAAGTGTCCTAATTTTTTTTTTATTATTACACGTGACCAATACTCATTAATGTTGCTGTACACAAGGAACCAGACCAACAGGTCTGGGATCGCGGATCACTCTCACAGAGAGAGAGAGAGAGAGAGAGAGAGAGAGAGAAGAGCAGCTTTTATGCGACCAGGCACGTGTGGTGATTTTTTTGATTTGCCACCTCTTTGATTTACCCTTCTCTCTACACTCTTGTCCAGTTTCCTTCACGAGGATGCCCCCCATTCCCGCTCGGTGAGGCCCGTGAGCATTTCGTTACGGTGCGTTCACCGTACCGAAGTACACGTTCGAGTGTTCGTGGCTGACGGAACAATCCGCCAAGCCCTTGACGTGTTTATTCTTTACCCTGCCCGTCACTCGCTTGACGACTTGCATTAACTAAAAAAAGTGGGGGGGGGGGAGAGAGAGAAAGGGGGAAAAGAGACAAACAAAGTATCCTGTACGATTTGTCTCTTTTTGTCTCTTGTTGTGTGCGTGTGTGTATGTGTGTGTGTGTCTTCTTCCCGTGACTGCGACAAAACTACAGAGCGGCATCGGATGGCGAAGCGTAGATACGGGAAACCCGGCCGCAGCATTGATGACATCCCTAGGTGAAATCATGGCAACATCACGCACGGAGCGTTGGGTTCGATTGCGGAGGGGGATCGTTGGACACTTAGCACAACCCCGCCATTTTCTGCTCCGCTGAACCTGATGGATCGGCCCCGGCGATAGATTACGACGCCCTTTTTTCTGTGTGTGTATATACTCTATTCTCACCCCGGAGTTCTCAGACAACCCCCTCCTCCTCCTCCTCCTCCTCCTACTCCTACTCCTCCTCTGCAGCGATTTCGACAAGCTTCGAGAGATCATTCATCGGTTGGATCGATCGATGTGAATGATAGCGGCGAGGGGGGGGGGACAGTTTCGCCATAGTGCCCTCTTAGACCATTAGAGAGCATCGGGCAGCCGCTCCGATCAGAACACAGTCATGTGGTTCTGCAACCCCCGTATTCTTTTTACCCAGCCGAAAAATAAGGCTACTCATCAATGTGAACTCGTCTTATCGATCGTTACGGAGGTTGATATAAGGCGGTGATGAGGAAAGGGGGGGGTGTCATGTTTGCCCTTCCACCACCAGGGACCGTTGGGGCAGACGACTCTGGTATCATAACAATACTGACAAGTAATTTATCTCTCGATGCCTACTTCTAATCAACAGATCGGCCCAAGTTGTGCTGAGAACAGTCTTTGGGTGTAACAATATAGAGCAAGAACGAGATCCACGATTGAGCTTCCCTATATTCTAGTCTATTACCAATATTAACCACCTAGACAGGCACCTCATGGGACACTTCAACGGCGGCCTATATTAATTCCAGGCGCCATGTTGATGGAAAACCAGAAATCTCAATCTCGATGATTTCTACCACACCAGGAGATGAGATGCGGGGGATATCTAGTTTTCCTCTTGACGGGTTCTTGTTGATTAGGGAAGTGGGCCAATATTAACAAAAAATGTCATTCGGAACGTCGCCCACATCTTAAAGGGGGAGTATACAGTCCAACGTCTTCCTTTAACGTAGTTAGTTTTCAAATGAGAACTACAAACTCTAACTTCCCTGAGACTCCCGGGTCAGAATTGACCCTAACTCTTGACCCGAGTGGGTCAGACCATTTCTGGATCAGACTTATACCCGGAGACTGGTTGAAACTTTGGATTTGGACTCAGATTCTGCGTCAGTTTGACACAGTTTTGAGTCATTTTGCAACAGATTCCGGGTCATACTGACCCCGAGATGGGTCAGACCCCCCCCCCTCCCCTGGAATCCGGAATCCGGGTCAATTCTGACTCGGCAATTCTTTTTAAAGAGAATTCGATGTCGAGCAAAGGGTTTCAAATTCTTGTTAATAACAGGCTCTTGCGCTACTGCATACTCACAAAGGGCTGCCGAATTAGGAAGTGAGAAATCGGACTTAAGGGCCTTAAGTCATGGTAAAACTCGGTGTTTGGTGAAGGATACAAGTTATGTTCCTCGGAAGGGATCATAAAGTATCGCCAACTATCAAAGCAACTTCACAATAAACCGTCGTCACATGAAGCTTTCTATTTTAAACCCTAACATGATTTTGTGTTGTACTGCATGTGGATCGATTCATTTTTTGCACAGACGTTCGACAATCTGGGAAGCAGTGCATTTGTGAAACCCCTCAAAACATTCCAAGCATATACATTCTTCGATAAGTTGAGTATTTGAACGGCTACTTAATGTCGGTTAGACCAGCCACTCTCTCCTAAATCCCATTATCTTTGAGAAAATGGTGAGATCAAGACAAACATTTTAAACGTCGGCTCGGTGTATATTTGAAAGCACTTGCATACAATGTGCAGGATTGACAGGTATATCGAGAGCAACACAAATAAACTGTTTCAATCTGAAAGCTATCCTCCAGAGAAATATGTCCATCTGAAAAATATCCAGTTTAAAGGAACATTACAGAATTGGTTTTTGCTAACAAAACAGTTGCTGGCAGTGTAAGCACTTTATGTAATCCACCATATACATAAACTGACAAACCTAGAAGTTTGAGATCGATCGGCCATCTGGGTCACGATAAAACAGTGAAAAACCGATTACACATTTGCATGAAATCATATAGATTCAACAAATGAATAAAACGCTCACTGAGCGATAAACTCCAATCGGAAAATTAGTTTATTCATTTCTCATCAATTATGGCATTTCAGACAGAAATATTTCAAGGGATGTTTTCTACTATCATCATCATTAGATCGTGTAAGTTTTATGTAAATCTGTGATAAAAAAGTATATTTTACAACTTTTTTTCTTACCAATTCTGTAATGTTCCTTTAAGTCAAGGAAATAGTTTTTGAGAAAGAAGCAAAATATTTGAATTGATTTTGAGACCTCACGCGTGAGGTCTCGAAATCAAGCATCTGAAAGCACACAACTTCGTGTGACAAGGGTGTTTTTTCTTCCATTATTATCTCGCAACTTCGACGTCCAATTGAGTTCAAATTTTCACAGGTTTGTTATTTTGTGCATATGTTGAGATACACCAAGTGAGAAGACTGGTCTTTGACAATTACCAAAGGTGTTCAGTGTCTTTAAACGTGAACACCAATTTGATGATTTTCCGCAGGCTGTACGTTGTGTTTATTGGGGAAACTAGATGATGGGGATGACAAATTAAGTACTTTCCCTTCAATAATGTAAAAAAAAAAAGATACACTTGAAAAAAATAGCCGAGTAATTTTCTTCCTGAAACCAAGAGCTCTAGAGTATACTCACTAGACTAACGTATAGTCGTCCCTTTATCATAAGCTTTATTGAAAAGTAGAGGATCGGAATGAATGAATGTACTCTTCTGAAAACTCAGTGATACATCATCCCGTTATAAATGATTCAAAAACAGATGACTAAGATGCATTTAATTTCTCTTTAAAAACACGAAGATTGAAGTTGATGTGCTCCTCCAAACAACAACAACAGACCAGAACAAAACAAACCAAACCAAATCAAAACAAAAACATGATGTACCGTCGACGTACCATCTCTTTATGATGTTTCTTCAAACATGCTGTTCGTTAGAATACACATGTATGCCTCAACAACAACGAGTGAAGTACATCCCTTTAAAAGTCGGCCCATTGAAGAATCTGGCGATATGGTATGCAATTACATCACCTATTAGTTGGACGACCACAATCATTGCCCACAATAATAATGGACTTTCTGAATTTCTTGCTATGATAAACCGGCACTGATGCCTCAATATTCATTCGGGAGGGTTTTTATTCATAAGGTATAGTGGCTGTGTTTGTAGAGTGGGGGTGATGGGACGGATTGACTAAGTGATTTCACCGCACCATTGTTGTACACAGGCTTTCATTAGATATTCATTACTTCCATCCGCAATAAGAAGAAGGGGAAAAAAATCTGGTTGAGTGCTGGGGAGGTGGTGGTGTGCATATGGTCGAGTGAGAGAAGCAGATTGTGGTAGACCAGAAGAGAGGAAAAAGAAAAAAGAAGGGGGGAAAAAAACCACTTGCGACAGATTGCTCTAAGAGGGGATCACAAAGACGTTCAAATTTCACGGCGCATCCCGGCCTGGCTCGCCTGACCTGTGCCCGCCCCAACGCCATGGCGGCCGCGGCAAGCACCTCCGAAATTTGAGTCTTCGGTCAACATTTCAACATAGGGAGTAGCTCCATTCGTTGTCTCGTGGACCACTTGATCTTAGCCCCTCGTTTGAGCCTCACTAATGGGTTGTTAATAACCAATCGTGTCTGGTCACATAGCTCCCCTGCCTTTCTCTCGTTCTCTGTTCCATTTCTCTTCCTCCTTTAATAGGACAAACCATACGAGGGGGGAAAGTACAGGTCTAGTCCCCGTAACAAAAGACCCACGCGTGGGTACTCCATCCCCCCACTCACAACTGTCAAGATCACATATTTATTTTGCCATAAAAAACTCCTCGCCAAAAGATGAGGAGTGCCAGCTAAAGACGTCGACCCACGGCATCTTGGTGGCATATTGCGGCTTTATAGGATGACCCAAATATGATATTAATTTTTAATTTGTTCCTCTGCAGGGAAGTCACTCTGCTCTCGTTGTATATCAATTTACATACCCGAAACGTCTATTGTACGTCGGTTTGTTTGTATAACTAGACACCAGAAGAAAACCATGTGTTCACCATCCACACAAGGTGACAGTGTTGACTCGCGCAGCGTCAGTTAACGAATTAAGTGCCTTCGTGCAAAACCCTCGTACAAAAGTCATAATATTAATCTACAATTCAAATGTTGAGTTATATTTCCAAGGTTTCTGAATTAACGTAGAAAATAGTTTTTTTCAGTAACGTTGGATTCTGTGAAAAAAAAAATACCGGGTTTTTTTCACGACCCAGTCGTGAAAATCCCTTTCGTGAAAACATTTCGTTTTATTTCATATTCATTAAAATCCAGCGGCACAGAGCTGAATTATGAGAAATTCACAATAGGTAAAATGTGTTTTAAATTCCTACAAAGTAACAGAAAATTTAACAATAAATAAAAAGAACAGAGACATAAACCGAGATAAAATAACGGCGAGACAAAATAAGTTGCACATCTTAAAAGGAGAAATGTTACATAGGGTTGAAGATTATTAATTGTCTTCGGTTTGACTATAGTCTTGTCAGCTTAAATTTAATATCTTGCAAGCAACAAAAAGATATTTATCATTTATTATTCATTATTATAATTTTTTTTTTGGGGGGGGGGTCCAACTAAACTCAGACCTCCGCCAGGATAGGACTTCAGGAATATGTTTTTTTATTTCAAATTATCCATAGAGAAAGAATGTTGTTCTTCTTTTCTTTTCTTTTTGAAATAAGGATCGCAATAAAGTCACTGAGTCGTGTTAGTTTTTATATAGAGTTCCAAGCTTTGGGTCTGTTTGTGGACGTTGTAATTAGCCAATACGTTTTTATTTCAGAAACAAGTGTTTAAATAGTTTGTTTTTAAATGACATGTCGTCCAAAATAATCAATTCACGTGGAATTAGTGAAATGTCAAGCTTCTGGGTTTCGCGTGGCCGTAAAGCCCTTCACGGTATCAAGAACCCCAAAAGCCTGAATTATTCATAGTTTTTTTGTACATGCAAGTCATAACTTCATTCAGACATTTCAATTCGGATGGACGTGTGAAGGTGAAAAAGAAAATACTCCGGGAAAAAAAAAGAAAAAAAGAAATAGCTAACGTCACAGCCTTGAAGAAAATATGATAAGGTCCGTGAATAAACCTATTACATGAGTCATCGAACTTATTCGTCAAACCAGAAATACACATTATATACGAATCTCTCAATTACACGGAAGCATGACTTTATGAATAAGGTTGGACTCGTCAATTTGACGACCGACTGTAAAAAAAAAAATTATTCGGCCAAAAAAAATGCACTTACGTGTACTTCTCGTCTATGAAAACACCAGAGAACATTTGGACGATTCACTGTGGGATACTTATGTATGTGTTGTTGTTTTTTAAGTTTAAAGTAATGTGTGCGAGTTAAAACACTGCAGCTATAGAGTTTAAAGCCTAGTGTTCGAGTTGAGGTATGGTCTTTAATGAGCCCGGGCTTGCAGAGTATACGGCAGGCCTGGCTCTTCACCATGATGGCTTTGCCCGGGGCCTTGCGAGCGGCCCCGTTCTGGGCTAGAGCAGTGGAGAGCCATCCAGTCACAGTGTGCCGTGCTGTGTCCGCTGATCGTTTCCCTTCCCTTACCCATGGCCTGGGGTGTCTTCCAAAAGGTCCATCAAATCCTCACCACAATGGGGGAGGGGGGTGGGTTAGATCACCTTTAAAAGGGTGGGCGTGTGAGTGGTGGCCCGTGGTGCATATAATACCATAAAGCTTGTGAGCAGTAGCCGGGTGTACGGCTGAGTACCGCCTGGGCTGTCAGTTTTAATTCAACCCGGAACCTATCAGTGTTTCGGGCGCTTTTTTGTCAATCAACCTCAACACGCGCAGAAACTTCTCTTCCTAATTTTAACATATATATATAAAAAAAAAAGGAAATCACAGGAAACCATGTATAAATTATCTGATCGCAAAGGAATCGTTTAAGGATGTGATGAAGGTGAGGTAAATCTATTACACACTTTCAGCTAACTTTGCTATATCAGTCCTTCGAAGCATAAGGACACTATCGGTTATAATTAAAGATCAGTATCTGAAATGTGACCCAACATATATGTATATATAAATTACAAACATGTGAAAGTTTAAGCCCAATTCGGTCATCGGAGTCAAGAGAAAATAGTGATTTGTATTTTGCTGTTTTCAAAACTGATTGTTTTATTTATTTCAAAAACAAAACAAAAAACTAAAGCAATTCAGGCAAAACATTCAGAGGGAAGTTTTCTCACGTTGACCATCTTTAAACCGTGTAAGTTGCGTGTAAATCTGTGTACAGTTCTATTCAATCTTTCTAATGCCGCGCACACCCTTTAAAATGTGCGCGTGGATTCAAGTCAATGCATAATTGTTAATTTTCAAAAAAAGTAAACATTTATTTGTGTTTTAAATGACACATCAAATGTGGGCATCAGTATACTGGCACTTACTCCCAAAATACTCATCCCGCAAAAAATTGTTCAGGAAGTCGTTGTAAGCAATTCAACATTACAGAATTGGTAAGAAATAAACTTGTAAAAATATACTTTTGATCACAGATTTAAATAAAACTTACACGGTCTAATGATGATGATAGTAGAAAACATCCCTTGAAATATTCCTGTCTGAAATGCCATATTTGATGAGAAATGAATAAACTAATTTTCCGATTGGGGTTTATCGCTCAGTGAGCGTTTTATTCATTTGTTGAATCTATATGATTTCATGCAAATGTGTAATCGTTTTTTTTCCACTTTTTTCTCGTGACCCAGATGGCCGATCGATCTCAAACTTCTACAGGTTGTCAGTTTATGTATACGGTGGATCACATAAAGTGCTTACACTGCCAGCAACTGTTTTGTTAGCAAAAACCAATTCTGTAATGTTCCTTTAAGTTGAATATTGCTTCAATTTCCCCTCATGTTGCCAGAAATGATCAGTATGTAGCCGGCATATGTCATTGCAAAATGAAGGGACCTCTGAAAATGAGGAAAAATAATTCGCCCCTCAAAACCCAAATCGTAAAGATTAGTCCCGCTGATTGAGGTGAACCACTGACTGGTTGACGTACTGGCATTGTGGCTCGTTTCACGCCCTATCGGATTGTTATTTACCCGGGTAATAATCACAAGGATTCCCCGTCTTTGATGACAAATGTGAAACGGTTGGCCGCCAGAGCCCGCCACAGGAAGTTCTTGAATTCCTAGCATGTTAAAGCATACAGTATCAAAAAACAGGATCGAATATTGTTTGGTTTGGTTTGCTTGGCTTTTACTTTTCTTTCTTTTTTCATTCAGCTGAAAATAAGTGCTCTTTCAGCTTTCGTGAAAACATTATCTCTGCTATCATTTTTTTGCATTTGATCATTGCATAAGTTCTTACGTAGTAACGGCGTAATCAAAATATTCTAAATATAAGCTTTTAAGCTTGTATACGAATAATTACTATACAATACGAAATTGGGAAGTAATGTTCATTTCTTAAACATAAAAACATTACCAAGAATCAAAGCTCCATAAATAGGCCTACAGATTCTTCTTTTTAGTCGGATAGTATAACATAATGACAATACAACAAAATGAGGGTCTCTGAGCGGTGATTTGTGTATGTAAATGCCACAGTTCTCACTATGCTAAGTATATTTCTGTCTTTACTCATGTCATTTTTTTGTGGTCTGTCATAATTCAAATTCAAATTTCGACGATATCTTTGGGTCCAAATTTTCCTTTGTTGCGTTATTTCCCCTCCCCCACTCTCTTTCCAAACGCCCATCTTTTCCTCGCCCCCACCCCCCCCCCTTCTACCCCCAAACCCACTCTCTCCACTTGTTCTGTATTCTCTTGTCAGATCACTTTACTGTCATTTCAATTCCAAAGCTCCGAGTTCAGTGATGTTTGGTATCCCATGCTACGGTCATTGATATGTGTAGAAAGTGAACTGGGTAAACAAGCTTTTGCCTCGCTTCCTACACCAGATACCCCCCTGCATTCATCCCATCGTCTGGGCCAGGCTGTACGACACGTGGCCTGATGGCGTAATAATGACACCTAACAAGCACGGGCCAGCTTTGCTTTGAGCTCACAAATTGGTCTTTACATTGATCAATATTTACACTAACCGATAATTACGGGTAATAAATTTCGATTTACACGTGCGTGTGTGTGTGTGTGGTGTGTATGCGACTCGCCCGTATACCGGGGCATGCGAAAACCATATGCGGCGTCACGAGCCGTGTTTGACACCCTTCGCCGTGATAGTGCGCCCCGGCGCTTCGTCATGCAATCGTCACACACTGCTGTACTGGTATTCAAGTGCGCTAACTGAAAGTTGAACCATATTTCTACATAAGTAGGCTATTGACGAAGCATACTGCAAACTATAAACCGGACAATGTCGGGCAGAATGGGAAACCAGAGTGCGATGATGGCTGGCGCAGTGATTTCTGCAGAGCGAAACATATGGGCACAATCCCAGTGTTTGGTGAAGGTCCCCCCATTAGCCACCGGGGTACACATTCGCCATGGGTGATCGTCAAACCCGCCAGAAATACCAATTATATCGTGTATTGGATGTCCAACTAAGACAAGAACAAATAAGCCAGCGATGATCAATTATTCTTGAAACACGTCCATGTTTATTTCTGTTGCCCGTTGGTGCTACAGTTTGCTTTCGCGGAGGTCTCACTGAAGTGTAAATACAGAGTCAGTACCGACCAACACGCGGGACGTTCGGTATTATTATGATCCCTCCATGGGCCTGGTGACTATATATGACCGGTGTATACATTAATCACCGTCCAGTGTCACAGGGGTGACACTTTAGGAAACATTTCGTTACGTTATTGATTTTAAGGCATCAGTTGCAATTTGAGAAAACATTGATATACACGAATGTGTACTGTAGCTCAAGTTGCCACACCACACACACACAATACGAATACGAGTAGGTGGACGGTGTGGTTCTGTAGTAGTTGCGGAGCGCGACAACCCCAACATTTGAAACTAACTTAACGTTTCCGATTTAAGCACGTAAGAGCCAGACAGTCTGCATTGTTTATATATCTCTGTCAGACATGTTTCTTTTTTAAAAGAATGTTAAGTGTACCGATACTCCACGCGGATCGTTTTTCAGATGGGGGGGGGGGGGGGTAAGACAAAATGAAGGAAAACACGCCTTGCAGAAGATACAAAAACCTGGGCCTAGATGCAAAACCATGGGCCTCGAATCTAAATCGCTCTTTCAACAAGGCCTTCTAAGAAGGATAATATTCTGGTTGAATGAAATGGGGCCAGTAGAAAAAGCATTCGTGCAATTCGAATGTTTACACCGAGAGCCTCCCAGCCGTTGAACACTTGTCGTTCGTGTCGACTTTATAGACAATATGCTGAATCGCAAGATTGTGTTGGCGAAATATTTCCGCATTCTGATTAAGGTGGGGGGGGGTTGTCTTGAATGGCGCGCGCGTGTGCCCCGCCGTTAAGCAGATTAAAACAACTGTTAGAATGACATTTGTTATTCTTCATCTTTAAGGAGCCCTTAGAAAAACATACGTTGTGAGGTGACAACGGCAGAACAGTTTGTAATACAAAAACAATCTTAATGTGTCAATAATGAGGGAAAAGGTGTCTTTGATTATCAAGGAAGGAAAAGACCTTCAGCATTTTGAATATACTCGTTTCCTCTGCCATTCAAATGAGTGTGACTAAAAACCGAGGCTCAAAGAGCAAAAATAGTCTGGCCCATTTGCATATGATAAAATTCAGTATTCGTTATTACCGATGCACACAGGGAACACAACACCAATGGTTGGCAGCATCTTTAAAGCTCTTCGAGAATTGTGACAAACGATGGCCTTCAAGGGAGTCTAAAATAAGTGTACTCGGTATTTATGCTGAATTTAAAGGCACTGGACACTATTGGTGATTACTCAAAATAATTGTTAGCATAAAAACTTACTTGGTAACGAGCAATGGAGAGCTGTTGATAGTATAAAAACATTGTGAGAAACTGCTCCCTCTAATTTATTTGAATTGATTTTGAGACCTCACGCGTGATGTCTCAAATCAAGCATCTGAAAGCACACAACTTCGTGTGACAAGGGTGTTTTTTCTTCCATTATTATCTCGCAACTTCGACGACCAATTGAGTTAAAGTTTCAACAGGTTTGTTATTTTGTGCATATGTTGAGATACACCAAGTGAGAAGACTGGTCTTTGACAATTACCAAAGGTGTCCAGTGTCTTTAAAGCCGCTCTTTCAAGTCAACATTGATTCTCCTGAAGAGTTAGTCTGATAAATAAGTTATCTACAACCATGAGAGACAAAACATACTGACGGTCTGTTCTACATGGAAACACACAAAGATAATCGATTTACTTTCGCTCAACAAACTTCCCTCCTAAACACACTGCCTCTG
Source organism: Pycnopodia helianthoides (assembly GCA_032158295.1). NCBI lineage: Eukaryota > Metazoa > Echinodermata > Asteroidea > Forcipulatida > Asteriidae > Pycnopodia > Pycnopodia helianthoides. The sequence continues at coordinate 10,835,421 of CM063243.1, forward strand.
CAGCACTCACCCCCGATACCTCTGCCACACCTATGATCTGGCTCTATGGTTTATACACCTTCACATTATAATTTCCACCAAAATATGTTATTTAATCAAAACATGTTTTGCTAGTGATGATCCGCTTGCTCGGTTCACGTCCATTACAGACGGCTGTGGGTGAGCAAACTTGCCATGTCCGCGCTGCCGACGTCTATCAACGCGTTCGACCAGCTCGGCGACGGACCTGCCCAGGCCAGGCAGGCATTTTTGACGGTTGTAGTAGTATAGCAATTCATGAACAAATAAATAAATCTCAAGTCACTTGAAAAAAAGAGACAACTTTCCCAGTCAGCTTAAAGGTGCAGTAGGCCTACGCCATTGGTTTTAGAAGCCTGCAAACGCAATCACAGCCTATCAGTTTAAATCAAGCGCAGAGCCCTATCAGGAACGCTCTTTCTCTTTAAAATTTTCTAAATTATAGACAAAATGGCCAACAATTAACTTAGATCTGCGTACGCGTTGTAGCGCTGGCATGAAGGGGCGGCAAATTATTCAGTTTTTACGAACATCTCATCATTTTTTTCTCAAATGTAGAACTTTGTATGTTCAATGGCAAATGTTTCAGACCCAAGAAAACGTTTTTGACAATAATATGCCCAGCTTCGATTCGTGAAATATGCATGATGGTGCCAGAGGTTTTTTTTTTTTTTAAGTTAATGGAAAATCGCTCGACGCCACCGAGGACACACAGCCTCCCTGAGTAAACGGTGCGGTAACCGCCTCTCCAGGTATCGCTGGGTGAAAACGTTTACCTCAAACTGACAATCAATTCTTGGTTCGTCACCTCAACGGCCGCTCGTCACAGCTGTGTGGATTTTGACAACGATTTGCAAATAAACACGTCGCCAAACCGTGCAGAAGTTTTTCCTTTTAGTTCGTTTGGGCCACCTCGTGCTGTTTTCGTTGAGGGGCAGCGAGAGGGAATGATACGGGGACGGCTTCTCAGTTCGGCTTGACAGTTAGGGCGGACAGTTTGAGAGGGGAGAAGTCGCTATTAACAACTTGTCAGAAATACCCGTGTTTATACTCACAATCATAACACAATCAAATGACTGAAGTCACGATCTAAGGATGCTCAATGTATCTTACTCAAAGATGTAACTTTTACTTAACGTCAACTGTCATTGCCTCATTCAAATAAACTGTTCAAATTGATGATTATTGTATAAGAGCTCAACAAGTAATACAGCTTTTGTTTGGTCAAGGTTTATGTACCTTGGGTATGTGAGGAATTCACCCATCTTGCTGAAATATTTATTCTTTTCTTATTACGGTACATTTCTTCTTCTTTTTTCCTTTTTTAAATTAAAAAAAAAACTTTTGCCCTTCCCTGGACGGCCTCTGTTCAGATACTACTGAATTTAAAAATTAAAAATACTATTGAATAACAAATTGTTCACTTCATTTTCCATCTGGTCACAAAACCTTTACTTAAAGGTGTATGCTTGAAGTTTGACGGTCAACGTCAAACTCGGATCAACCTGATGGGGCGCTCACCGAAAGAGGGCGCTACGGGTGTAACCGGCATTGTGTGTAACCCCTTTTAAGTGGAACGGAATACCAATGAAATTGCGATTTAAACTGAACTTTTTCCTTTTTTCCCTTCCCTCCGACAGGGCCGTTTCCGACGGGACTCTACGCCACCTCGGCCACTGAGAACACAGCCCTGGCGCATGCGCACTCAGTGTCTCTTGCGGACTTCACCAGGCAAAGCATGCAGGGAAGTTGTGGGTTGAAGGATGTCATGTCAGCCACTTCATCCGGGAACCTTCACCAACATCGATTAGATGGCAAGCGAATGGTGAGTTGGGGTCCCCCCCCCCCATTTGTACTACGCTCCACCCATATAGGGAAATCATTTTGCATTGCCATCATGTATACCGAAAATAAGAGATACGACTAGATTGTATACAGAGAAAATGCCTTATACATCTTTACTGAAATAGAACCCACTCAAAAGGTCTAAACGATATCTGAAAACACTCGAGAACAGAAATTCTGACATTTCGGATGTCTGTAAATATTTAAATTGCACAATTATTGTTTACATTCCTCCACGAGCGGGGTCTCCCCTTTCGGGGTTAATTAAACTCTTCCTGCGTTTAAAGTGGACAGAGAGAGACGAGAGGGGAGAGAGAGAGAGAGAGAGAGAGAGAGAGAGAGAGAGAGAGAGAGAGAGAGAGAGAGAGGAGAGGCAACCCTTTCCTCATTGTAAAACCTCAAACACCGACACCATTACGACGAAATGTCATCTCAAGAAATGGCGAATTCATGTAAGCAAACCGTCACACTCGGTGCACTTTCCCAACTTTCCTTCCCCGCCGATGGACCAATTCCCAGAGGGCCTTGGAAGTGTCAGTACCACCGTAACACCTGATTCCAACACAACCGAACAAACCAATTCGAAAACCGGTGTACTATTAAAGTTGAATATTGTGTAAAGATCTGTAACCAGTTGAATCGGGATTCGTATAAAACGATTCATTATTCGGCAAGTGACAGGGGAGTGAATTAAGTAGAGTATTGGGTTTAGCTTTTTATACCTCTCGCTATGTTCTGAGTTGTGTACTTGTACATTCCTCCCCGGCTGTGGAGCATCGTATCATGTTCACGGGTTTATACGGGTCATCTGTCAACGGGTCGAGTTTAACAACAGGAATTATGTTTAGATTTCAGAAATATTTGCAGTGACAAAAAAAAATTAACAGAGTATAGTAATGGAATCGAAATGCCCGTTAAAGCCGCCTCTGTCATCTAGGGTAGTTCATTCTGAAGCAAGCATTGCTTTTTTTTTTCTTCCCCTGTTCTCATGACCCTAAATTGGGACAGGTTTTTTTGTTTTCTGGGTCGAACATAAATCTAGTTCTGCTGATTGCTGGTGGCACGGATTGTCTAACAGTGAACAAGGGACACTTTGTGTATAGTCTACCTATGAAATAGTTTTTCTCAGGGCGACAGCTCTAATGGTCTGTATGTCTTCATAGATGAGGAAAGCAGTGATTTGGTTTCTGGACCAACAACCGTCGTTTCCAACCATGTATACATGATGCTTACCAATCTTTAAAGTCATGAAAAAAAACCAAATCCTTCATAATGCATTACAAGATACTACCACACGGTCAAAACGTTTGTGTTGAGTTAATACCCAAGAGTTTCCGTATACTACACCTCAATACTGTATTGGTGTCTTTGGCAGTTACTGCGCTAGAAAGACTTCCGGGTCAGAATCAAACCTATAGATCCAGGTACTGTGGGGGTCAAAATTACCCAGGAATGGGTGAAATTACCCAGAATCCGGGTTAAAAATCCCATTTTTAAAACCACTTCCCGGGTCAGCCTGACCCGAAGATGGGTCATTCCCCACTGCGACCCGGAATCCGGGTGAATTCTGACCGGAAGTTTTGTAGAGTGTGGTCATACCGCCATACCGGTTTAGATTTTTATATTATTCCATACATTTTGTAAACACACAACCCACACAAGCTGGCACTAATCTGGCAACCTAAGGCATGTAAAACGATTCGCAGGGTGCTATTGCACCTCTCCTATAGGCGGCATAATTGTTACTGAACTAATTTGCCTCACGAACAGGAACATTTTAAAAGTTTAATCAAAATGAAAACATAATCTAGGCCTACTCCAAGAACTCAAGCCATCTTTAATTTCCCATAAAATGCATGCCACCACTGCGATGCCTTTCTACTGGTACGGTATCGTGATATTTTCAACATTTATTATAAAAGATAACATACTATAAATATTGTGTTATATGTTGTTCACTTTTCTGTCAGGGACCAACTTTGTTGACACTATATAGTTTTTGAGTCCGTCCTGCAATGTGTCAAATGCATAATAATCAACAGTATTACTAAAGTTTTCCCCAATATCACAACTATTGTCCACTATTTTTCTGCCATCAGTCCCTGCAAGACGGCACGACAGCCTCGGTGAGCAACTTCATGGTCGCCTCGCCTCCGTCCTTAACGGCATACCCGCATCACGCGGCGTCTGCCTACGTACCGGCCTACGGCACCACGGCCATGCCGAGCGGTCTCTCCCATCCCATCTGGCCGCCGAACGGAGCGATGAACTGCGCTGGGGATGCTGCGACCGCGCTGGAAAGCAGTAATGTGCTACGGCCATCACCGCTGGCGTACAAGTCCGTATTATCGGGTACTTCATGCAATTCCAGTACTGGTGAGTACTGTGTTTCTAACTCGTTATAAAAGACTAATATTATTGATTAGTTTCAGTCTGAATGCTTATCATGTTTCTAAACAAGAGCAACGATCTCCCAGAGAAACAAAATTTCCTCTCGAAATACTGTCACAGTCGAGAAAACAGCATTTGAAGACCCCAAATTACCGCTGCTAATTTCGATTGCCGCGCTCGATTGAAGCCCGATTATGCACTACAAAGTCCGTGACGTGCACTGTTTTTCATTGTTTTAGTGGCTAAAATATCGACAGCTGCGATCAGAGGTAATGGCCCGCGACTCTTGAAAAAATTGCTGACTTAACAAACTTTCTAAAAAACAACCCACCAGATGATCAACTCGTGTTACAGCCACTGACGAAACTACAGCTTTATTTTGGGCTTTAACGTCAGCGAAGAAAGCTGTCTAATTGATAACTTCGCTTCTGTCATCGCGATGATGACCCGAGTTAATGTATGAAGTAGCGGCATGGATAACCCATCGTCAGAGAATGTTCAGGTTCATGCATGCAGACAAAGATGCAAGCGCTACACGTAAATTAAAATGTCACCAAAACACAACTCAAGACATTTGGTTTGCTGAGTTTCTCTCCCTGTAATTCCTTGATTGCACAACACAAAGTCATTTTTATTTATTAGTGAAGCGGCCAAAGGGCGAAGAATTCCTTCTAGAATAAACGAATTTTCGTCATCCATCAACACCCTTAGAAAGCCAGCCAACGATCTTTGTGATCCGCCATGTTGACGGCTACTTCATGCTGTCAGTATAATTGAAGCGAACCAAACACGCCAAACAGTTACTATCCACCCGCAAAGTGTAGTTAGTAGTTTTTGCTTCGTAGAGTATGTACTACTTGATCCCGGGTAGATTATAAGAGCACCACCTTCTCTCCTGTAATCAGAGCCCGGGCAGTTGATGAACCTGACGGGTTGATCACTCGTCAGTCTCCCCGCTGTTTCAATCTAGAACCCAGAAAGCCAAACTTTAACACCTTTGACACAACAGAGGGCGTCCCAACGGTGAGCCAACGACCGCGTTTTAGACGCATCTCTCAGTCGCTCACCTGTGTGATGCGTTTAATGACACGGAAGTAAATCAAAGGTCGACCCGGATGACCTGACAGGAATCCTGGGGGGAACGAGAAGATGGTTTACTGACCTATGTCGGAGAGGCATGCTAGGTCATGGGGTCCTGGGGTTGCGCGAGGTTGATGTTATCTTAACAGATGACACGTGACAAGGGGTCATCTTCGAGTGGGTCTTTAATCCCCTTCGACTGTTACAATGGACTACAGTGCGCGTCTCATACAGTGACTGATATGACGCGTAATTGATATGGTTCCATGTAGTCTCTTTACAAGAATTATTGCGGCCTTTCTGACCCATAACACGACTCGTGCGTTGCAGAGCAAATGTTTACATTCATATACCAAAGAGAAGGGGGAAATGAGGGTAGATGCCCTGTCTGACAAAGGCATAAACCAATTCGTCTTGCGTCAATAACCAGCCGGTCGTCCATGGGGGCATTTATATACACACTGACCCCCAGGTCACCATCGAGTGACATAATGGAGGCTTTTGATTAATGATATTTAAACATATTTTTTGTTCTCTCTTGTTCTCCTTGTTTGCATCCAGCAGTTTCTGACTCGGTGAAACATCCAAGCTCTCCAGTTGGAGCGATGAGGATTGTACAAACATGAACTATGTAATGACCGGGGTGCACTGATTTAATACGGAGTGGATTATGTTTGCCCACCACCGACATGGCCAGTAGTGATACTTTGTAGTTGACGTACGGCAGACTGAGTTAGCGCCCTCTATTGGTGAATCTTCCCGCATAAAATAGGCTATCCAGCTACATGCCTGGCGAGCACTATAAATGGACGGATCGACAACTGAAACCAACTGGGTAAAAACAGAACTGCAGGAATTATCTACAAGAAATGCCACTGGCAAAGGAGCTGCAGACATTGACTGGGCTCAACACGGTATTACAGCCTCTCACGGTGTGCTCATCTTGTGACGTCATGTTAACGTTAACAAAAAAACTGAATATCATTGAAACAGTTATTGTACAAAAATTATTGCCAATTAACTTGATTTTGTTTTTCCTCGAATATTTTGGTGATTGTTGTCAATTAGGACATGTAAACAGACTGCACGGTTAGAGGTAAAAGTAATGTGTCAAGCAGTCTACAGTGATTATGTAAAAACTAGGAGCGGTGTAGTGACGGTCCATCAACAGAAATTTATTCTTATTTGACCAAAGTTTTCATTCTCGTCACTGCTTATTTTAAATCGACTGGTAGTGGCGGGGCAATTTAATTAACATGAAAACATCCACCAAAACGCAAATAAGCTTGACACTTTTTTTGTTTTTCTTCACAATATTGATCCATCTCCTTGTTGTTCGTTTCTTGAAAACAAAAATGTTTGAATTGAGTGCACTCTATAAAAAAAAAAAAAATACTGCCGTGACATCCACGTCACAGTTTCTTGTAACCAATGTATTGAAATAAATGTACTCTTTCAAAAAACAAGACAACAACAACAACAACAGCAAATACAACAACAGAAATTATGTCTGATCTTTTTTTGTGATACATGAATGTTTCTTGTAACTGGGGGATTGGAATGAATGTACTCCTCAACAACAACACAGATCCACTATCGCTTTAGATACGTTAATGATTTTACTATTCCAAATGCAATACTGTGCCATTCCTTTAATAGATACATGCATGTTTCTTGTAGTTAGATGATAAGACGGTATGCTCTCTTCCCAAATCAGTGATGCACCGTCAGGTATGTTTTTTTGAAACTTGAAAGTGGAAAATGAAGGCACTCGAGTGCACTATTCAAAAGAAAAGAAGAAAAAAGGGAGATATCATTCCTTTCATATAGTTAACCCCCCAACTCACCCCTCCCACCAAAAAACAACAACAGCGACAACAACAACAACAACCACAGCAACAACAACAACAACAACAACAACAGCAAAAACAACAACAACAAAAACAACAACAAACAAAAAAAACCAAAACAAACAAACTAAAATATCAAACTAAAAACCCTTTAATTTGCTATTTAGCAGACGTTTGAACATTAATGTTCAAACCCATCACAGGCAATATCACAATTATCTAATTTATGTTTTGTAGTCGTAACCATCAAAAACAAGTTGTGTGATGATGTAAACTATTTAATAAATTAGCATGTAATTATTTTTTCTTTAATATTAACAGAGGCACGATCAGAGTTGAAATTTTATATAATCGGTGTTAAATGCTTCCCCGAACATTTGGTTACTTTTATTTGTTTTGTTTGTCTATAGACAATGTGTTGCCAATTCAGAGCCATTGCGCTAACGGAGTCAAACATTTTGATCGAATATTGTGATAAACAATGTCAATTACAACACAAAGTAGCCTATTTGTCCTTAGATTTAACACTCATTTCTGCCATAACCCGATGAGCAAAGTTTGAAAAGTTTGTTGGGGATGCGCACTTTGTCTTTAAAACATGGCATTAGTTTATACTAGTTTGTCAAAACTTTAAATGTTTTCGTGTTGTTAATGTTGTTTTTATATCGAATCTGAATTCGCCGAGTACCCGAATAATTAGCGTCACCAAATGTATGTCAATATGCAACATCTTATAGAATTATGAATAATTCATGACTTGAGGGGTCGGGTGATACTTTTTAAGAATGACAGTTCAGGAAATACTTGAAAGAATCAAAACCTACGGCATGCATGGCATAATCGCTGGTTTTGAAAAATATGTAAATAACTGCGTTGAATATTCATGAGTGTATTGTTCCGTTTCGACCAATGCGAAGCCACGACGATATTCAGTATTCAACTTACAGAATGTATAATTTATGCTAATTGTGAGTACATAATGTAAAGTAATTAACGTAGGGGGGAAACGGATGGTTTCTTTTTTGAAGCTTTATGCTGGTGTCTTTGCTATTTTTTCTTAGAAACCATAATTTTATAATGTTTGATTGGGAATCAAGCATTTCTCAATCAAGGATTTGCAATGAATGACACGCAGGGTCCAATGGTACAAAGATGGTGAAGAAGAAGAAGAAAAGTTCTCTGCTAAGCAAAGATGAGTAGGGGAACTTACTTAACACCCTGTTTGCTGAATGTCCAAAAAGCAAGATTGTGTCTGTGCTTGGAAAACTGATTGTTTTGCTTTCAAACAGCTTTACGAAATTGAGTGCATGTTTTAGAACACACAAACCTATTGCTTAGTACAACTATCTTTCTCTCTATGTAAAGTTAGAAAAATGTTTGCTTTAAAAATGCATCAGACGGAGCATAGAAAATTAATCAGGTTTACTGGTTAACAGGTTAACAGCAACTGGTTAACGTTTTAATGCTTTAAACTTTTGCATTCACGGCACTGAATAACCACCTCAAATTTTCACGAGTGCTTTTTCTCATTCTGAGCGAGAAAAAAAAAACCACAAGTTATAGAAGAAATAAAACTAGTAAATCATACCCAAAGTTATATTTCCTTTTCCTCTGGAAAATCAGCGGGTTTTATGAGGGGTTGAGTATTCAGTTATAGTCAACGGTTTGTATATTTGGGTGATTGAATCACAGAAGTGGTTAAACTGAAATATATTTTTTCCTTTGTATTTTCTTTGCGATGTGACGATAGATTTGCGTTTTGTATAGTTGCCCTCAACGTTTAAAACTTGTGCGATTGTTGTGGAATGATAATCGACTAATAATAGTTGTGAGAGAGATTTAAAATGATATCATTCAAACAGGTTTTACAGGAAACGCTCTCCACTGAATCTGTACAGATATCGTGAGTAGGAATGGCTGATTTGGGGTTCTTTCATATTTCTCTTAGATTAATCAATTTATTTTAGTGTGACTACACATTTTGGTTCCACCAACAAAACAGGTGAACATCGTTTAGAAAACATCAGATTAGTATTTTCTTGAATGTAGATTATAAACAATCAATGTTGGCCAAAATATGAATTTGACATTGTGTTTTGTTTTCGACAAGCAACTGTGGTTTGGTGTGACAATCGCAACACGCGTCGGATCGGATACCAAACACACTGATACTTCGTTGTACTTGTCGGACACCAGGCTCATGTTGGGATGCCGGTTTTAGGCAATGTAGTGTCTGGCGAGAGGGTTACAATATTTATCTATGAATAAATTATGCTGATGAGTGATGACATCATCAGACTCTTGTCAACGCTTATGTACACCGTTGAATTGGACAGAATCGATTCTTTAGAGAGGGGAGTTTACCTCCAATGTAAACTGATAATCAAAACGCCATTTTAAAAGGAAACTTTGGCAACTGCAGGGGAGGGGAATCGTCTCAAGAAAGAGGGTGGAGGCGAATCCCTAAAACCTTACAAGTTTAAGTTAGATATTACTATTATGTCCATGCAGGATAAGAACGAACAGTGTGATCATAATTGTGTTATAAATGGCCCGTCAGTTTGAAGCATTTCAACTAAAATGAAATATAAATTTGTTATAATGTGACAAACTTGGGAAACACCTTGAGCAATGATCACTGTCAAAATACTCCACCTGATTACGGATCAATTCAACCATTTTTAGAGCAAGATATACTTGGAATGTTTGTGTATAGGGGTGAGGAAGGAAAATTGATTATAACATGGTTTTATGTGTGTAACAACATGTCTATCAGTTGTGTTGAGATTAATTGTAAATAAATCTGAAAAAAGGGAATCGATTTATGAGTTTATGTTTCATTTGGTATTTCAGAGTGTTTTAGTTATTGTGTGTGTGTGTTTAATTGGATCGATTCGGATGCCCCAATCCTACCCCTCTATGGATCCAACCCCCACCCTCCGATACACACACACACGCTCAAGTGGGTAAACACCTGCAATCGGGGACCTCCTGTTTGTATCCTTCTTTTTTGGCAACAGCTCCCTTAGTCTTGCGAGTGCTTTCCAACTTGAGACCTTCACCCAACCAACCGAGAACCCCTACTGTCCCCTTTTTAGGTTCCCGGTTTGATTCAAACGAAACGCTACCCCCTCCCCCCCCCCCCACACACACAATATGTTTGTCGATCAGGTTAACTGACGACTTCTCTTTGTTCTCCCATTGTTTGAACTTCCTTTTCTTTTTCTTTTTCAAACACAAAATTGAACTTAGGACGTCCTATATCTGTCAAAACACCAGGATCCATTTTGTTTTTCTAAAGTCCTCAATTTCAACGGGTGGACACGCTCACGGGCACACAACAACTTTCATCAGAAAAGAATGGAAATACAATATTGCATGACTGAAAAACATACGATAAATCACAATGAATTTATATTTCCTTTTTCTTGTGGATTTTTCTGCCATCCATTCTGATGAATATGTCGCTCATAACAACAAAAGCGACATGAAAAACACAACTAACTAGCTAACTAAATAAATAAAAACGGTTAAAAAGGAACTTGTATAATCAAGTTGGCCTGTCACGTTCTGTTTTGTGCCTGGGGACCTTTTGTGCTTACTTCAATATTGTTCTATTAGAGACATTGACTGTTTGTTAATATCAAGGATTCGCCTCTGGAAGTAGGACATACTCCGGTGGTGTAAAAGTATTTAAAAAAACTAAAGCGTCTGATAAGCAATCTATAAATTAACAGATAGAGGGCGCAATTTAGTTTTTAGACAGCCGCACTGGACTCATTATTATAAAGGCTTCAATAGACCATGTGAACGTTGTTTACAATAAGTGTGACCTTGTACATTCTTTGAGTATTCTGGCAGGCAAGATACTACACTGGTCCTATGGGAAAGTTGACATTTTGAGTCATAATTTCCACATAAAACCAAGAGTTATGAAAGTAAAAGCTGGACAAGTTTTTAGATGTGCCCCCTTTCATCATATCAAAAGTTGATAAGAATTAGACAGTGCAATCTCCATAAAATATAATATTTGATGCTTTCTTCCGTTGAGCTGTGTACAAATCGTGCCTGCAGGAAGTCCAGGCTCTGTGGCTCTTTTGTAAACATGTGATGTCACAGGTCACATCGTCTATAGACCCCTTGCATTGGCTGCCATCGCTGGGGTCACACAATGGAAACGTGCACGCGTTGACGCACTGCGCACAACTCTGAGCAAATGGCAGGTCTTTATTGACCTAAGTGAGGGCGCTGTTTGGGCTTGTGGCGTCATTTGCAAGGGGTCCAACCAAAATAGCAATCGTGAACTTAAAGACACTGGACACCTTTGGTAATTGTCAAAGACCAGTCTTCTCACTTGATGTATCTCAACATATGCACAAAATAACAAACCTGTGAAAATTTGAACTCAATTGGTCGTCGAAGTTGCGAGATAATAATGGAAGAAAAAACACCCTTGTCACACGAAGTTGTGTGCTTTCAGATGCTTGATTTCGAGACCTCACGCGTGAGGTCTCAAAATCAACTCAAATATTTTACTGAGAAATTACTTCTTTCTCAAAAACTACGTTACTTCAGAGGGAGCCGTTTCTCACAATGTTTTATACTATCAACAGCTCTCCATTGCTCGTTACCAAGTAAGTTGTTATGCTAACAATTATTTCGAGTAATTACCAATAGTGTCCAGTGCCTTTAACAACCGTGAACTGTAACTACATGACGTACACGATTATGTGACTAGATATTTAGATGAAGTGATAGAAGGCGGGGAAATGTCCCTTTATAGAAACATAATCCCAATCATTAAACATTGGTGGTTTCTTAGAAGTTGTCCGCCAGTAATGAGGAGGTCATTGAAAACGTCGGTTTACAATTCATTTCTAACTTCTCAACCTCCACCCAGGCGCGTATGCGGACTGCTATAGTTTATTGCACGGTGTGTTAGCTCCACTGTTACCGTGAAAACAGATAACGCTTCTCATCGATCCATCCTGACGTCATCATCACAGTATAAATCTCGGCTGCGTAATTTTGGGAGCCGTTGCGTGGCAGAGTGCCAAGCGTTTACACACACGCTAACCACCAAGTGTACGTGCGATGTGACTCGTGAAATGGCGAGTGTGGCAGACAGCAGCCGCGTGTGGCTTTGGTGGAAGGGGTTCTCACACAACTCTAGCTTGTTTATTAAACGCACTCCTGTATGCATGATCATTTTAAAGTTTTACGAAATGTATTCAAATATTGATCTTTGTCTGGCAGTCTTGTTAATACTTTCAATCAAAACAATTCAATTATGGAGGAATACAGGAAGGGAAAAACGAGTCTTTTTCAATGCTTCTATGGATATTTAGCGCGATGGCGGCAGTATAACAAAAGTTTTGTTATTCTGATTGCTAATTACTCGTATTACACTCATGGATTAATACACCTCTTAGGTTATAGTAAACCAGTTTATAGTAAAGTCGCAAGTAAAGTCAAAGAAATAAACAATAGAAACAATGAGACAGTAGAGGGCGCAATACCGAATGGCAGATTGAGGTACATTTTGTAAACGATCCTTATTTCTAAGGGTGCACCCAACTATACGGTAAGAAAACAGAGCGAAGGCCTCATGGGCATTTTGTAGGCCCTCGAAATATTCGATACTAGACAGATTTGAGAGCCAAATAAAAGGGGTACAGTGTAAACAATTTGCACAACATTGTGACCTGGGGGTTGCTGACATCCAACTTGAAGTCTTTTGGATGACATAGAGGCCCTGAAAAAAGGGTCCTTTTGCCGAGAGACGTTAGGCGATTTATTTTCAAGATTGATGCTCGGACATTTTTAAGAAACTTACACAAGTGTGGGGTGTTTTTTTTATTTGGAGGAAGAGGAAGAACAACTCGACGGGCCTTGGGACAACTATATGCTATGGGAATTTATTTAGTGGGCTGCACCCCGCTCACAGTGGTGTGATAATTGTTCTCTGTAGAAGTCAGTTGCTAATCATTAGACTCTGCAAGTCCCACGTGTATTCAAACGTTGGGTCTCGTTAAAGTGGTCAATTTTTGTTTCTTTCACGCGCAAGGTAGTGCATACAAGTCAAACATATAGGGCCTTTGACTGAGCGTCTCCCGGGTCAAAAATTGACCCAAATCCCGGTCCCTCTGGGACCTGACCTATTGCAGGGTCAGTACGACCCGGAATCTCTGTCAAAATGACCAAGCAATGGGTCAGACCAGTTCTGACCCGAGAGTGAAGGTTCCGGAAAATTATTTGACCTCGTGCGAAACCTGCAAGGTATAGTGTTGAACTGCAACGAAGCCAGCCCCCTCCCCCCACCTCTGATGAATTCTACACGCCAATCAAACCAAACGATGGTACATTGTACAATAATTTCAGATGATTAACAACAAGCGAGGGAGGCGCTGCTGCGGTAAATGTTTGCTTTGTTCGAGACGGACATTTTGGACTTTATCGTCAGCGATAACTCATTAACCTTTGTCTTGGGCTCAGTCTACTTAGATGTTCAAATGAAGGTCTGTATACTGTGCAATGATTGCGCCGGCTGATTGTTCGTATAGAGAGTGGTTTATCATTAATGTTCAGCGGCTCACTTGACATGAGCCGTCTACTAATTTACTATGGCGGCGGGGTATATGGAGCAAGCGGCCATCACGGACAGGCAGGGGATGGGGGGTTGTCGGAGAGTTGGCCTAGTGACTAATTAAATAACAATACAAATAAACAAAGTGATTCAAATTAACATAATTGCAGACGAGCCAAGGACTTGAAGTATAAATCATTGTTGTATAGGTTATTTTCCGGGACAACATCAGTGTCATTGGCCTCCAAAATAACATTTGTTTGACGGTAAATTTCATTTTTTGTTTCTCGCGAAGCGTAATTAAGTCTCTCGGACGCATGTTACTAATTGAATATGTATTCTATATTGACAACCAAGAATGGGGAAGTGGAAACGAGGCAGACAGAAAAGGAGAATGGGGGAGACGACATCGCATCCTACCTGGGTACAAACATGGATAGGACAGGCAAAAAGACAGAGGGAAAATGGCGAGCACACAGAGAGGGCTACATCCAACACTGGCTGAACACAGCCTATAGGCAAAGGGCACAAATATTGCATAACAAACTCAAACACAGCTCAGGAAGGATTTTGTTCAGCCATGGAAGCTAGTCAATTGGAAACAGGTCATAATTCCATAGTATTGACTCTCATGAATGATCGGTGTACTTTAATTTGAAATGCTTCGTTTGTAGATATTAAATCGAGTACAAGTAATAACCACAGATTCTCCAGCCATTGATGTAGGGTGTATAGCTGTCGTAACTATAGTATTATAGTTTAGACATTGCAATTTTCGTACAAATGACAAATTAAATTGTAGTGATGCGTTTGGGTTACGTACAACCACACAACGATGTGTGTTGTCTCAACGCTGCATTAATAATAGCTACATACGCTATAGACAGTCAATCTACTAATCAACGAAATTTATAGGCCCCCGCTCGTTTATTTTACTCCATGAGCCATGCATCCTCTCGTTCGCAAAGTACCACACGGCGGCTAGCAGCGGTGAAAGAGACAGGGAGAACAAAAAACGAGGGATTAATAAACTGGTTGCGATGCGTTGCCAGGGCAACCGGAGTGGTTTGACGCTCTTGCGTTACAAGTCAACGAGTACGGAAGTGCCGTATAGAGCTACATGTAACTGCGAGGGTGAGGAGAGCACGCACCGCTGTGGCCAACCCAGAGATAGATCAACCTCGTACGAAGCCGGCCACAGACAACCTGAACCCCCCCCCCCCCATCCCAAAAGGAGCAGGGAAAACAGTTAGTTTGTTGATTTGGCAATAGGGCTGTAGGCTTTGTTGTTTGACTCTGATGCAGTCGCAGACCTATCTCTCCTCCTCAGACGATGTTGAGAGAGCAAGGCGCACCGTCACCATAGCTGTGCGACTGGTAGCATCAACAGGTTGTTGCTATCGAAACGGAATCATACGCCACGTCCAAGGACTGCGGTCTGATCAAGGAGTCATCCATGCGGTAAGTCCTATCTGCTTGGAGCCAGCTAATTAGCATAAATATTATTTATCTTGTCATACCGCTTCTTAGCGAAATAGCTGGCTGTTATCGTGACATCTTCCATAGATAGCTTACACACGTAAAGACTAGAGTCGGTTACATGGGAAATACCAATATCCATAAAAAGCTGAAAAATGAATAGGTATCAATTGGGGCCGTGTATTAATAACGACTGGTATCTACAATCTTTGGGTAGGCAATGCAAAATGCTCGCGTTCGCCTTTTTGAAAACGCAAATACTACAATACCGAAATGTCAGTATCTGGGGAAGTAGTGCATATAGATGACTGGAACGAACGAACGAACGAAACATTTCATCAGTATTCAGACCACTGTCTATGTGCTCCACTTTACTCACCAATTGTGTTAATAACAACTTCTGCACATTATTTCAGTTTACAAGCTCCATTTGAATGTGACCTCGCCAGTAGTTTCTACGTCTAAATATCAAAACGTTCGCTGTATTTTGGATCTGATCATTTTGTAGAATCTATCGATTTTTGTGTCATCTTTGTAATTTACATATGCATGTGCGTTACATGACGTCATAACACATACATCAAGTGCAGTGTTTGCAGGATTGTTGAGAAAACACGAAGCTGAATTTCTTAATTACCTTTTTTGCTCTTAGAAGCCAACTTGTCTTGTAAAGCAACAGTAAAGAGTCGGTTCCTTTGGAGACGGTGCCGAGAGGAGTTTCATGTCCAAACCTACATGATTAAAAGTCAAATTGGAATTGCATTTTAGAATGATCAAATAACTTCTAATGAAATAAATGATCCACAATGGACATTGCCCATGTTTCTCAGAAAAAAACCACTTATAGCGTCTTGAAGTTTGAACACTTTTAGGAGTATACTAAATAGATTAATAGTTCCAATATCATCGGGGTTTGACAGAATGAACAAGTCCTAAAGACAACGGTGCTTTATTGGATTTGGAAGTTATTCATTATTTTGTTTAAAAGCTAACTCTGAAACATTTCTCTTTGAAAAGCATTTCTACATAATTAATCGTTTTGTACGTGCTACACACCCATGCTACAAACATTATATGATGTGCCACATTTTCTCGCCGACTGACGCATATCAATATAACATATTCCTCGAGATGACTGAATATCAAATTCAACTTCATCTATTATTATTATATTGATTTATTATTACATCTTTCTGGTAATGAAACCAAAGGCACTGTGACCCGTAGGCCTGAAAGGCAACTGCGCGGAGAAAGGACGACGAAGAAATGTCAGTTTCTAGATGTGGGAGGAAAACCCCAAATAGGGAAAACCCACGCAGTTAATTGTCTGGTAGGGACTGAAAACCTACACCGAATTCAGCAACACACTCTCCCTTCTGCCGAGATGCATAACAAGGAGTCATTCAAACAGCTTTATTCCACGTATACTGCATCTGTTTTGAACTCCTTGCCTTGGTGCACGTTTCCCTCCATCCTACAATCTAGACTGTTTTATGATGATGAAAATCAATTCCTACCTTCAGCTCCCCTTAGTTATTTTCATGTTATTGTTTCTGTCTTGTAGAGTGGCTTTTATCCAATTGTTTAAGGTGAACGTGCATAACAAAATACAAATAAATACAACATTAAAAAGGGTTCCGGTCAGAGAGTATGAACCAAGGTCCACAGAGGTGAAAGGCAGGGAAAGAAACCACCTAAAGCCAACCCAAATACACAGATATTGTAAAAAAAACACTTTTAACATTGTAAGCTTATAATAGTGACATTTGTGCATGAATTTCAACATCATGTCGAGAACAACATGGTGACGAAATTAACAAAAACCAACCAGCTTATTAACATGAATGAGGTAGACTAATAACTGCTCGTATGTAAACGGAATACGCCAACTCTATAGGCGACAATATCACACAAAAAATCAAATCATTCTGAGTACCATGTACTTCGAAGTATTAGTTCCAGAATTGTCTGCAAGTAAGGGATGATGCTGCATCCTATATCTAGGTAATGTAGTAGTTGGACGGGGGGGGGGGTGGGGTTCGGCAGATTCTGCAGGGCTTTAAATCATGCAATGCTATAAGACAAGGTGTAAAACACGATAAGTCACCGTGCTCTCTCACAACACACGTATCGATCGGTTGGGATTGAGATAATAGACACTTATTACACGGCTCAGTGACGTGGATGTATAGTTCACCACATCCTTGCCGGACACCAGTTACCTGGTTACCAGGCGAAGGTAACAAAAAAAGCAAATACCGCATCAACGCCCCCTCGTATTATGTTGTCAATCAATCTTGTGGGGCGGTGCCGGTAAGCGTATAGGCAATTAAAGTGATCAAGGTATATATATATATATAGCTTGGACGCCATTATCATTAATAATAACTGACAACCGACGATCATACATATTTCGTGCATATCATTAAAATTCCGATCATAGGTAACACCAAGCTACTCATCAAAATTTCAGTTTGACATACTGCTTTAATTGAGCTAACGGCCGGTAGTAAAAAAAAAAAAAAAAAAAAAAAAAAATTATACGGGGACCTGCACGGGGCTTCTATTGGTTGACCTCCAATCTGCCTGTACATTAGTGATCGATTGTGTGGACTGTTAAAGAAGCATGTCCACACCAAACAACAATTTTTTATAGCCTTTATAAAAATGTGAATTAACGAGAGGGAATTGTGTTCGTAGATCTGAGCATTTTGCGATGTTTTGGGGATGCTAGAGCTGGAATGTAAATAGACGGAGGCGTTCATAAAATATGTGTCATGCGCCTGATGGGCCATTAACACAGTTTAGAATTCAAAGCCTCCGGCCCTCAGCCAGATATAATATTAGATAATGTACGGACGTCATCACAAGCTAAAGTCACTTTGACATTGGTTAAATTGGGCGTAGAGGGAAATACCCACACTATGGATCAAATACTTTCAGTCGGCATTGGCATATTGCATACGGTTCCAATCAGATGAAATACTCGCGAGGCTGAAAAAAAAACCAATGGTAAGACCTTGCCAACCGTAGGCAGAAAGGAATAGACCTACGGTATTAATTGCAAATTGTGTTTTGCATTTACTGTTCAATGTCCTTTTGTTACGGTTGACAATCCCCAGGTCCGTATATAAGTCACTGTATGAATCCACTGCTTTGTAAAGCAGTGGTTTTCACCCAGTGCATAGTGATTAAAGGCAAAGTATACCTTTGGTTTTGGGGACCGTTTGATTGTTTTAATCGTCTATAAATGTAGATATATACAATAAAACTAACCTGTGAAAATTTTATTTCAAAAGGTGGTCGCGTTTTTGAAATATCACCAAAATCCGCAGCGAATAATTTATGTCCACGCATAAAGAATAATCCATAATAGGAATACACGATCTGAGAAACGTTTCTCAGATTCAAATTTTGGGGAATAAAAACTGACATATTTTTTTCATATCCACATTATTTTGAGTTCAAGTATTTCTCAAAATGCTTTATACTGTCGAAAGTTGCTGTACTTCTAACCAAGTCAGTTTTTATCGCCATTCATTTTTAGAATGATTACCAATCGTGTACCTTCCCTTTCAGAGCGACATCACTCCAGGCAATTTTCAAGGGTAAAAACCAACTGTACTGCATCAAGTATTTGGAAGCACATTTATCATTTATTATTATTATTATTATTCATTTTACACCATGGAACACTTTGAAAGAAATTACCTCGAAGAAAAAAACACGACTACAGCGTAAAAAGGCAATAAAAAAAGAAACACAATTCCTGTAAGTTTTAAAAACATAATTTGTTCAACAAACGAAACAGCAAAACAAATTAACTGCCCAGAGTAAATTTGTGAAACACAGAAACAACAAGTGCAAGACAAAAACAAGTAAACAAAACCAAAACAAATGGAAAAAAGACTGTGGATAACAGATAAAGACAATCCAGGTTTGCCAGGACTGGCATAAGTGCCCGCACTGTCGCCAAATGAAGTGTGTCAGTGCGTTTTCTTTCAAGTGTCTTGCCATCTCCATGCAAATGACGTGGACATTAATAAATGTGACTTCTTTTCTTCTTGGAGATCGCCTAAAACTGTAAATCAACTCGCGAGATGTGGTCTTAAAAAGGATTGTTAAGGATAAAAACATAATTGTTTTATTTTAGTCTGAAAGCTTATGAAGTTCATTCTAGAACCACCCCCCCCCCTGTGAAATATTTCCCTCTGAAATCAAGTCATATTCGAGAAAACTGTATCTTTTAAACTGTTTAAAAACGCAACAGCTGATTTGGGTTGTTGAAGCCAAAATTAATGACAATGTGTTTACATGGCTGAAAATTGCGCACGGTTTTCACTATTTTCTCCCGACTCACACAACGGATTAAGCTCAAACTTCCACAGGTTTGTTATTTCATGTTTAAGGTTGATCATACGAAACATGTAACTGTATGCGACTATTTTGCCATCTCAATCTTGTATAAAACAAAGAAGTATTCCAAACTGAAATGAACACGGGTCATTAGTATTGCATCGGATCAGAACTGTTGACCATTATCCGGTGTCCACAGGAACAGACCCATTTTCAAACTATTCCGGGTTAAAGGCCCTGTACACTATTAGTAAGATCGAAAAACACAATGTTCACAGATTCACACATAACTTACATGATTTAAAGTAAGTAATGGTAGAAAGGGTTCCTTAAAATATTTCTGCCTAAAATGCTATCGTTTCTGAGAAACGAGTGAAACAATAGTAATTATCGCGCGCGATCATTTGAAAACACAGAAAACACATAAGTTCTCTTTCACTATTTTCTCGTGACCTCGATGACCAATTGAGCTCAAACTTTCACAGGTTTGTTTGTTCATGCATATGTTTAATCACACAAAATGTGGACACTGATTTTGAGCTGTTACCAAAAGTGTACAATACCTTTAATAAGCAGACTATATAGGAAATCGTGTTTCTGACTAACTTCCGATTCACTATCTTATTATTTTCTTTTAATTTAAAATCTGTAGACATTTTCACAATGAATATCAAGTTGAACAGGGGCTGTCAAGGGTATATATCAGGGAAACCATAAAGGAATGTACAAGTGCGACCCCCCCCCCCAGACAGGGGGATTATCTTGCCCTCATCAATCACGTGGAGTGGATATAAAATTCTGGCTGACTTTGTGTACCCGTCGTTTTTATTACGCTCTGATACAAGCTGATTATAAATAAAAACAAAACAAAAACACGAGGCATGCATGCAGGAGATTTAGACAAGGCTCAAAGGCCACATGTATCTTCAGCCTTACGGAGCACAACATTCCTTTAAAAAAAATTACAAATTACAAATTATCATTATTATTCAGGGTGGGCGTCGTAAACTGAACGCCCCCAAAAACAGATTCAGTGCAGTTATTTATAAAACACACATTGATACAATCGCCTAATTGGAGGGCTAAATACACTCGTCAAACTGTCATAATGTACATGTATAATATCACTAGCTAAAGCCCTTTTCACACGACAGCAATTTAGCAAGGGTCCCTTGCTTAATTTTAGCATGGTTGCGAATTTTTACAAAATAGTCCCCGTGTGAAAGGACAGCAATGTTGATACTTTTCATACATGACGGCAAATTTGAGATTTCACTGAGGACCTTGGACAGTCCAAGCACTGTTGTCCTTTCACATGAAATTTGTAAAAATTTTACAACCATGCTCAAATTAAGCAAGGGACCCCTGCTAAATTGCTATCGTGTGAAAGGGGCTTAATTCTTCTATTATCATCGTATAGGATCTATCTGTTATCGTCATCTACTACAACCATGGAATGTGACTTCCGTACAAATCAAACCAGATTTTAAGCTGTGTTATTAACAGTCCATACTTCAATGTCAGAAGAGTGATTAGTTTTTAATTTACAGTCATTTTGACAACTGTACGGTTCTCTCGCTCTTTATACTACTCTGTAGTGTCCAGACTGTTCATTTTATAAATATGTTTTTTTTCCGTGAAGGAGACTACAGCTGTATGTTGGTGGTACAATATTAAAAATATATATATTTTTAGATGCGAAGCCTTATTTTGCATTGATAAATTATACCATCGACGATCTTAACAGAATTCTGTGTCGAGATTGATCCATACATTTTGTCTCGACCACCAAATATTGATGCTATCATTTCCCATGCCATCCTCCTGAAGTTATAACATTTCCTTCCAAACTTAAAAGCGAGACGAATAATTATAGAAGGTGAAGAAAGATACAAATGGGGATATCAAGACTGTATTCATTATACTTCCTCTGTGACGTCAATGGTAGTCTATAATCATAGATAGCCCGAACAATAATGTGCAGTATTCATTACACGGCCGATAGAAGAGAGTATGGTCCATATATAGAAACGCGGTAAACCGAGTTCGGTCAACTCTGCTGGCCAGTGACACGGCTTCGTCAATAGATACCTTCCATATTGACTCGGTTTTCCCTTCCCCCCCCCTTTGTGCGTTCAATTGAAAAGAAGGCATTATTAAAGCTCATAATTGCAAGCCATCAACTTGAAATGAAACCCGTTCCCCCTTAATTTAATCATCTAATATATTTGTCCCCCTCCCCCACTCTGTGATATGAAACAACTCTACACGTCGTCCTTTAAAAAAAAATGTTCCCTAGATTGAGCTGCTTCAATATCAGGCAGAAGGGAAAAGAGCAATATTTACTATCAAAATATTTTCGCGAGTGTTCATTTTGTCCACGTCATGTGTCATACTATCAAAGACGCGTTGCTGTGTATCATGGCTTAGAATGCCGATGTCTGCAAACGGGTAAACATGGCGTTGTATTCGGTGGCGGAAAGTGCAAACTTGTGGCGTCCGAATCCTATCAGCAAATATTCCCCAAAGTAGAAAGCAATACTTTTTAAATATTCAACAGCATGATAAGTGTGCAGAAAGTAATGGTCATAGCATTATTAAGGCCGCTAGTTACCGGTGACACATTACGTCACTGAGAGATTCGAGATCTGATTTGTGTCTTTGATTTCGATCCATTGATGGTGCGAAAGAAACGTGAGATAAAACACGCTGTTTTTATTTGCATAACCGTTCAACGGAAATATCCGATGCAACATCGGGTGCATCCCTTAAAAATAGGTGAGATGTAGGTCGACCTTTATCCATGGTCGCGTCCTCCGAAAAGCTCTGACTACAAACTGGCCGGATGGAGTTATTATCATTAGGAGTAACGATCGTCATCTTAAGCCTGTCTCCCTCCCATTAGGGAACTATCTGGAAAGCACACATCAACAGCAGCTTTACTTTAATCAACACATAACCACCAGTGGTTCTAGATACCCAAATGCTATCTACTGTAGATGGCCAACATGGACCCTCTAACTAGTATTCACGATCAATACCAGAAGGCGTAATGCTACACTGCCGTTTGCTCAGGAGGCCCTATACTCAGAAACACGTGACATTTCAGACATGGAGCGTTGCAGACGACGTGCTGTACACACGGGTCTTGGAAAATACCAAAATTTCGAGAATTTAGGGCAGATCTGTAAAAAGATCTGACGTGACTATTATCCCTTCGGTGGAAAAGTTGTTAAATGTCAACCCCATGTCAAGTCTACACCTACATATACCTTTAATCCCTCAAAATGTCAAATTGACTTTGCCGGGCGATTTCTAATAATATTGTAATTTGAGTATGTCTTTCTTGAATGTGTATATAGAATAGGCTTTCTTATTGTTCCTGTGGTATTCAAGAATGCTCCCCAATGCGAATCACACTTCTTTCTGTGGAATGACACTCTCACACGCATGCACCCTCAAAAACACGTTGAACTTAGTATAGCGGCTGCATGAATGCGAAATGGCTCACTTGTACCGAGGCAGTGGATTGGGGGGCATTCAATGTAGAGTTGAACGCTGTAAGTTTCGCAAATTCGGCTGTTGAAGGGGAAATGTGATGTCAGAACGATCCTTGGTTTCGTCGTCTAAAACTTTATCGATACTGCAACTTGACTACGGCTTTTTAGTGTGATTTTGATTTCCAGCCCTTATAAGGGGAAAGGAGTGGAGATGTTGACGATTTGGATGCTCCAGTCGCGAGCGGGTTTCATTTTCCCCGGGCAGAACGTGAACTCAACGAGTATACACAGTTCTTGAGCTGCCGTATATACACACTACAAGGAAAGCTCAACCTCAAATCAACTTGTCATAATCCCATTACACGAATCACATCAATCAATTTTTCAGCCTTCTCAATTCAACCGACAGTGTAACTTTAAACAACCGCAAATTTGTGCACAATTATGATCAGTATCACTTGAGTGATCTACGACCGTGGCCAGAGTGGGAACGAGGTCACCAACTTATACATAAGCTAAAAGAAAGGTCGAACTTTTTTGATACGGAGGATAAGAGAGGCCATCCACCGGCCGTGTCACTGCGAGTTCAATTCGATCGACGGAGGTCACTATATAGCCGCCGGAAGCTCCTCGAGCGTACAACTCTTGCTGCCATTTTCGGGGTGTCAGCTTACATTGGTTGAATTTGACCATGGCTAAAGCTACTTTGGTGACGACAGTCTGGGCTTACACAAGGAGAAGAAACAGATCCAGTATCCACCATCTAAATGGTAAGGTGAAGCATTTAATGCAATCCAAATCGCGGTCGCACTTGTTTGTTTTGTTAATGCATTTCTCCTGAACCGATTTTCGAAAACAAGGTGCACATCTGTAAACACACTGAACTTTCTTTGCGCGTCCCAAAATTGATGACCACTTGAACTAGTGAACACAAATAAATTAACCCATTCTCTTGTAAAATGTGTACAAAACTTCATTGCATTTCATCTATTGACTAAAAAATGATCAAGCCTATGATACAAAATGACAATGTATTTCGCATCACTGACTAAGTTGTTGATAGAAACTTAAGTGTTGTACTATAGGTCTCCCGGTTAATTTCAGCAAAAATAACGCGTTCAAATTCTTTTCTGGGTCAGTATGACCCGGAACCTGTGTCAAAATGTCCCCAAAATGGGTCAAACTGACGCAGTATGAGTTTTTGGGGGGGATTGGCTAGAAAAGCTATACTAACTTCGTTTTTGTTTAAAACATTTGTAAAATAATAATTTTAAAAACTAGTTGCTTTTGCGTTTTATGTTCTAAAAAAAATATTTTTTTTTTCAATGATGTCAGTTCATTTTGTTCATTATTTTGTATTTATTATAAATACTATGGAATCAGTGTTTCTGATCAATCGAAGTTCTCTCATTTGTGTCTATACGCAAGAAACAAAAGATAGCAACACAATGCTGAAAGTAACGGTGGCCGTCTCCTTTACTATGACAGGTAAATTAAGAAACACTCAACGCTGTCTTAAGAGCGACCTATTTTGCCACAAATTTCAAAAGATCTGAACGGATGTTTACGAAAGTCGGGGGCTTTCATCTACATCAATTCGATCGGCGGATTTCTACCTGACTGATAAAGAGTGTATTGACCTCCACGAGCATGCGGCAACAAACGGCTAATGCAATCTCTTTTGTCGTCAAAGTATACCACTATTTCTTGAGGGAGATATGTCTTGACAAGCGCAGTTCTTGTTCACAAACTCCGTGGGAGAATTCTTTAACAATCCACTTTAATAGGTTGATTGAACTTCCATGCGATGGAGGACAGAATGGTTAATGGAGTAAACAAGAGAGAGTCAGGTGGGCTGTTTGTTTGTTTGTTTGTTTGTGATTTTTGCGCTTGATTTGACGATTTGGGGATAATTTGGCTTGACAATCTGTAATCTCTTGTTGACTTGTGTACCTGTGTTGTCGAAAAGAACCGTTAGTACGAACTGTTCAGTTTTCTTCCACAAAAAGGATTTGTCTAATCTTAATGATTGATACGACTTCCTATAATTGGCCGTGTTACAAAAACTTTCGCTCTCAAAGTATTAAACATACTCTAAAAACTCCCGGTTCAGAATTGACACGGAATCCTGGTCCCAGGGGGGCCTGGCCCATTTCTAGATCAGGCTGACCCGGAAAATTGTTAGGAAATGGGATTTCGTAACTTGGACTCTGTGTCGGTTTGACCAAATTTCAATTTCCACCGGATCCGGATTAATTCTGACCCGGGGTTGTTTTTTTTGAGTGCAGGTTTATTTACCATGTCAACAGTGTAATACCAATTATTTACCTTGTGATCATGAAGTTTGGTCAAGTAATTTTCATGTTTTTCTTAGAATAGTTTGTTCTGCATTTTCCTCGATCAGTAGTAATGACATGAGTATGTAAGTCGCAAATGAAATGTCTTATGCATTTGTAATGGCACACTATAGAGTACGAATAAAAGTAGATTTCATTCCACAAAAATGAGATGTATGCCTGTAAAAAAAAATTGTTTAAAAATAATATTAGGCCTACTATCTTTTTGTTCTTGGTTTATTTGTGTTTCTTTCCTACAACACTTGGTTGAAAGTGTAACTTACTGTGAATAAAATCTCAAATATAGTAGCTTCTCCGGAGCGTCTGCCAGGAAACGTTCAAGTTTACTCTTGTGATTAAGCTGGAACTCCAGGGTCAGAATTGACCCGGATTCCGCGGGTCTCAGGGGGCCTGACTCATTTCTGGGTCAGGCTGACCCGCAAAGTGTTTTTCTTTTTTTTTTTTTTTTTTTTAAACTCGGATTCTACGTCATTTTGACACAGATTCCGTATCATTCTGACCCAGAAATGGGTCAGGGCTCGATTTCACAAAGAGTTCAGACTGATCGTAACTGCAAATCCATCGCAGTTGCTTAGCAAAGAGTGATGTCACAATACGAATCACTATGGTAATACTGATAACTCATCTTAAGATGAATCTTAGTGCTTTGTGAAATCGACCCCTCAGGCCCCACACCTAGCCAGAAGACATATCAACAGGTGGACAATTATTTATACAGACTAGAAGCCAGCCAGGGCTCTGGTCAGAAAGAGAATTTGACCTTGGCCAAATTCCAGCAGGCTGTAAAACACAACAGACATGCTTACCACGGAAAAATCTTGCTTATCAGAAACAGGTTACCGGTATACAGCCAAAATACCATTAAGTGTACATCTTTAGTGGACTGGTTCTCTGCTAAAGTTTGCTCAGCCGAACAGTTTGTTGAGCACAACTGCTAAGCACAGTTTAACAGTTTAGCACGGCGAATGCTGAATATTGATTGGTGGAGATACCATCCTTCAATCAGCAGTGAAAACTAAAACAACAACACAACAACAACAACTTCAACAACATCAACAACAGCTATAAAACCACGAGCATCTCACAATTCTCCATGACCTATATCACGTAAACGTAAAATGTAATTAGTGAACACTTTTTCAAGAAAACGATGCATTGCACAACAACAAAAATCTTTTTGCAATGCCAACTTTAAATAGCCTGGCCCGGCAGAGTTCGAGTTAGAGAGATTCCATCTAAACGTTTACGAACAACAGGAAACATTTCATAGGGCAATTGCCGCCATTAGTTGGTGATTATTTATTTGTTGGATTTATAATCACCAGC
Organism: Pycnopodia helianthoides; assembly: GCA_032158295.1. Taxonomy (NCBI): domain Eukaryota; kingdom Metazoa; phylum Echinodermata; class Asteroidea; order Forcipulatida; family Asteriidae; genus Pycnopodia; species Pycnopodia helianthoides. Next base: position 10,862,209 of record CM063243.1, read on the forward strand.
ATTCATTATTTATTGGGCAGGGGGATGGCCTCAGTACCGAAAGGCAAAAGAGATACCCCTACTATGTTGACAGACGTCTCATCATTCCAAAACATTCCCCAGTTTGAAAAGGGGTGAATAAGATGCATAATGTGTTGACACTCCATCCACGTGTTTGCGAATCAAAAGACAAACAAATTAAAATCACAGTCCCAGTTGTGTGATCATTTTATAAGAAATATTTTCACAAAACAAATGAAATTTTAAACTCTCTAAAAACCTCTTAAGTCAGAATTGACCCGGATTCACCGGGTCTGGGGGGGGGGGCGGGGTCTGACCCATTTCCGGGTCAGGCTGACCCGGACAGTGGTTTAAAACATGGGATTTTATCTCAACATGCGTTAAAGGAACATTACAGAATTGGTAATTGTAAAATATACTTTTGATCACAGATTTACATAAAACTTACACGGTCTAATGATGATGATAGTAGAAAACATCCCTTGAAATATTTCTGTCTGAAATGCCATATTTGATGAGAAATGAATAAACTAATTTTTCTGTTTGGAGTTTATCGCTCAGTGAGCGTTTTATTCATCTGTTGAACCTATATGATTTCTTGCAAATGTGTAGTCGGTTTTTCACTATTTTCTCGTGACCCAGAGGGGCGATCGATCTCAAACTTCTACAGGTTTGTCAGTTTATGTATATGGTGGATTACATAAAGTGCTTACACTGCCAGCAACTGTTTTGTTAAGTGGACCTCTTTCTGGGTCATTTTGAGACAGATTTTGACGCAGATTCCGGGTCATACTGATCCAGAAATGGGTTTGCCCCCCCCCCCAGGACCGTAATCCGGGTCACTTCTGACCCGGGAGTTTTTTTTAGAGTGTACATTGTATTTTGTTTATTTATTTATGTTTTTATTTGTGATCATTACAATACGGTAACTAAGTGGGAAGTAACATTTGTTTGATAAATCGACACTTTGTGTGTAACTATCGAGAAAAAAAACAGACAGTCTGATTTTAAGTGCACATGGACATAAGCACCATAGTGTAACCGAATCCTATTAGTGAATTCACTATTACAATACGTAATACCTACCTTTAAAAAAGGGGGTCTTTACGTATCAAACTTCAAAGGTTACTCAACACTCATTTTGTCAATAAGTGTTAACATGACATTTATATTAGATTTTACAATTTCATTGTCGTCCCAATAACATGTAAGTATACAGAATGATCATGACAACTTAGAGAACGAGATCTACGCTTTTAATCATTACAAATATTCAATTCGCCCATCTCGTATCTATTTAATACCAGACAAGAGAGTTTTGATGAATGAAAGTTGGTAAGTCTTAATTATGCATAGTTGTTATGATTCATGAATAACGATCAGCATCAGACTTTGGGCTAAAGGAGAAGATTGGGATGTACTGCAGCATCAGTCAACATCTATACGCTCAAAGTGCATTAAGGTGACCAAAGCAAATAACCAAAGTGAGAGAATCGACTTTATTTGCCGAATCTCTCTTAATGCAAACCCCCGTATACACTGGCCCTAATGCCACCGGGGGCCGGATTTGACAGAGTAACAAGATTCGTCTTACCCTTTTCATTCTGCACCACTTTGATTTGCTATTCACGTTTGCTTGGCGGTATTGAGTGAGGAGTTCATCGCCAGACTCATCTGGAAACCCAATAGCTTTGAGGACTCGCATGTACAGTATAGGCTGTTGCCAAAGAATTGCAGCGTGTGGCACGCTCAAATTGACTGACCCTATTTCCATAGTACACATTCACACCATGTACAGGTTCTTTACAGAACCAAAAGATAGTTTTAGTTAGGGTTCTAACTAATAATGTTAGTATAAAGCTGTTCCCATTATTTTCTCATCCAAGGTATGGGTCAGTTTCATACAGCTATAACTGCTAACAACCGTTATGATTTGCTCAGCACAGTGTTAGGGTATGCACGTTGACGACCAGATCATGAAATATGCGCGATTTATATTTTTTCCACCAATGGATTTTTAATAGAAAATTTAATTTAGTGCAATAGAGTTTTCACATTCACACCATGCAAACATGTTTCTTGCAGAACCACAAGATAGTTTTTGTTAGGATTCTAACTAACTATATTAATATCAAGCTGTTCCCTGGTTTGTAGATTTGAAAATTGGAGGTACGATGGCAAGCCGAACACCAGATCGACAGGTGACTTTCCCTCAAGATGCAACGGACTCCCAAGAGCAAGATGGGGCAACAGACAACAATGAGGTCAGAATGTCAAATACGTGAATTACAGCACAAAACCCTCCGTCACAACACGTCATTGCAAAACAACTCGAGTCCGAGTTTTTCAACTAGTTCTTGAAAGTGTCAATTGGCGGCAAAGGGTGTTACAAGCGCACATACATTTTTGATAAACTAATCAAACACTGACTGGAAAAATATCACCAAAGTTGCAAAGCAAGGAATTTGCATCTAAGAACATACACTAAAAACTAAGTACCCAATTATAAATTAACCCCCATATATTATATATTTACAGCAACTCTGGACATTATATTACCAATTCTGTCTTAACCTTAAAGTTTACGAACAAAATAAAATCGAGCGTGTAAAAATAATTCGGTTCACAGAAAATTGACCGAATGCTACCATCATACATTAATCTTAAAAACTAAGAAGCCAGCCATTTGAAGCTTTTTGTACAAAGACCGACAAAATAGAAATCGCGCCGTGTAAACATGCACAGGAGGGTCTCTAAAAGATTTCCTATTTTGTTGAAGACTTTAACTTTTCCACCGGTGAGCAATTTCATTCTTGATTCGTCTTTCGGATTTTAGCTCGCAAGAATTCATCATCGTTAGCGGTGAACCTTCGGAATGTATTTACGCGTGCTTAATGCCGAGATCAAATTAAATTTGAAGATTGTTTTTCTTCTGTTAATGACAGTCGTTAGCATCGGCCACGCTACTACTATACGAGTATAGTTTGAGCGATGTCACGGCTCATGTAATTTCGGCGTTATTGAACAGTTGATTTCACTTTGATATTAAATACAGTGTACCGGTATTTAACTATCGAAATGTCTAAATTGATGTGTGGAAATACCCAAGCTGAACTGCTCGACCGCCTTATCATATTCAAAACCAATGCACAGTGATGTCTACACGAAGGCATGTCCATTGAAACAGCATCTAATGTTCTGATTGAAATGGAAATTAAGTCAACCGTAGGCTACTTGCATGCGGGAAAAGGTCAGGAACCTTTGGTAAATGTAGGGAATGGTTGCATTTAAAATTTAAATTTTCTTTCTTTTACAGACATATTTTCAAGCATGGAAACGACGCACACGAGAGTTTTTTGAGGTGAGTTGATGAAACATAATGTGTTTTTCATTTCTTGTTAATAACAAAAGGTCGTGATTGCATAGTCCCCACTGAAAACTTAGATGGATGTAAGGACGGTCATGAACTCGATGTCGCAAAGAACAACAACCATCCGCCATCCACCATTGAGCAACACGTTATTGTGTTTGCCGTGTCTGTAAACCGAGTCGACGACCATCATTTTAGGACAAGTCACGTGCGCCTTTAAAACAGATTCGACGACTATGGTTGGTTTAGATTTAATTGTGTACGCATTTACAGATGATACGACGGCTGTAATTGGTTCAGAAATAATCATGTAGCGATCAACACCCCCCACTTAACGAGTAACGACCCACCTGTTGGATACCTGTCAGTACGCGCACTCTGGCCAATCAGTGCGCTTCTCTATAGAGCGCGCGCGTATACGCACAAAATATGCCGACGTGGTTGACGACCAACCGTTTTCGTAATATCGCATTAACCATTTTTAAGTTATTTTAAAGGTTCATCATAAACACTAATTAAGATACCATTCAGTTTCCAAGGGGATGATATCCTTGACTTATTGAAGCACTACACAATCATGTAAAGAGTAAACCCACACAATTATTTACAGCACACTGTCAAGAACATTTTTACCATGAATGAGAAAGAGAACGCATTAGTTGCGACAAGGAAGAGAGTGTTTTTTCGAGCCGTCAATTTTCTGGTGAATTTACAGAAATCCCACGGGCATCATCTGGGTGTGTTTTTTGTCTTCTTCTGCGCAGTATAAGTGGCTTATGTTCCCAATTTAAATAGTGCCCGCAGTTCTATTACAAATGACCCACTTGGTCGTTATTCTGCAGCTCTTATTGGCCTTGTTTCATTTCATGGTTTAGGGCACGATTATTATAAGTACAGTTTGTCTCAGGTTACACATCCGACTGACAGAATAACTTGGCATTTTGTACTTTGAGCTATAACGAAAGAATTGTTAACATATTGTTCGATCTCATATAATTATAGCCATATGAAATTGCATCGCTTCATAATTATGTCATACACTTATCACATATTCAAAAGATGGGTCGGTCCATCCAAATAAGACTTACATTAAATTTCGACCACCTATCCTGAGCTTTTTATGTCTATACTCTGGAGATCTTTTGTCTAAGTTTTTAATTGAATACTCGAATTTTGTGTCAATTTCAGATTTTGTATAAAATGTATTATCTGAGACTAGGTCTACTTGACAGAATTGTTAACTTTATACATTATCGTTTTAATGATTCAATTAGATTTTTGTTTTTATATATGAGAATGTAACAAGGTGGACATTTGTTGTGAATGTACGTGTGCACTTTCATTTCACAGTTAAATTGTAAAGGAAGGGATATTGCTTTAAGCTATTTATGAATCATTTCTTCGAAGAAAAGAGTGTGTTTTTTTACGGCAAAACACTACCCCAATCTCCGCCATCGTCACACGTAATTGCCAGGGCCTTTAGAATAGTAGACTAGAGTGTCACCACATTGTGTAAAAGATGAACACCGTTGAAACAGAAAACCTCAAAAGGTCAAGTGCGTCGCCGCTTTCAATTCCCCGCAACAAACAATCGAATCTCCCATGCTAGATATTAAATTCAGAAATCGAAGAAGGTACCAGCTAGTCGATCACATGGTTTATTTGCATTGTTACTAGCTAATGTTAGAATTGTCCCAGGTTCCGTGGATAACACGTTTGCGTGGGATCTTGGGCAGACTAGATTTGATTAGAGAGTAGCTAAAGTGTATAAATCGATTGGGTTTTGTGTTTGATTTTTTTTTTTTTGCTGATTTCTTGGAAGTGGCCATCCAAAGAGACATTTTTTGTAGTAATATAAAGAAAACGACGTGAATTTGGTATAAATATAAATGATTATTAATGGAAACTGATTACATTTCAGTGAGCAAACAGGCTGTTTCTGATTACTCACGTTCCAATTTCTTAGCGATGTTCACCGAGACATCAACACAACCCACACATTTAAGAAGTATCTTAACTTAAAGGGTTGCTGTTCCATATTTTATAAAAATGTACTCTTCCAACAATTTATAATGATGCAAATAAAGTGAAATGAACCGAATCGAATCGAATTACATTTAAAAAAGGTGAAACAAATTCAACTCAAATTCAATGACTTGAGTTGATTTAGTTGAGCATAATTATAAGGGTAGAGTAGGCCTATACAGGCTTGGTAAATATTAAATAAAACATTGTTTAGTTTCAATTTGAAAACTCACTGATTGTGAAGCTCGTACCAGTACCAATCCTCTAGAGAAATATTTCTCTCTGAAATACTGTCAAAGTCAACGCAATTGTAATTATAGTGTTGGAAGACCTCATATAAATCTTGTTCGCTTATTTCGATTGTGGCAATTGAAACAAGCAATGAGAATTTGTAGGGGTCCTCAACTGCTATTGCCTGTACTTTGACTGAATTGTTTCGATTGCCGCAATAAAAATAACACATAATGATGCACAAACTCCTTGCCAAAGCATAGCATTTTAGGTCGTTTTCATTACCCCCAAAATATGTCCACTAAAGTTTTCTCAGGTATGTTGTAAGGTGAAGGTTTTTTAAAACTATGGGATTGGAACTTAATTGTATCGTTTCAAAAAAACACTTGATGCACTTTCCCTTTAATTGAATTAGCCTAAATAAACTGACCTGAATTGAATGGAGTTGGACAACTCTTTTATTCAATACCAACTATCTGAATCTGAAACTGAACAATTAAGGCAAAATCATCCGCAATGACTTGTAAAGTCTGCAGTTTGTCCAAAAAGAGGAAGGTACCAGGCATAGCAAGACTTTGTAGGCCTAACTGTGTTTTGCTATGTTCAATGGCACTGCCGAGACCCACCCACCCCCCCCCCAAAAAAAAAAACCCATGAAAGCAGTTGATGGGCTGACAAGTTGCAAGCTAGTATTTGGCATAAAACTGGACGTATTGATAAAAAGAAACAAGTATCTATTTATTTGGAACCAAGTTCTGATTTTTTTTCCACAGTGGGACTCAACGAGTTAAATCATAGAAAACGATACCATGTCCACAGGCCTATCATTACAAATATAGGCCCCCTGCTCATTACTGTATAAAATATGCTGAAAATATTAATACTTACTTTATAATTACATCCTTGAATAACTTTTCTCTTTTAAATCCATTGTAATTGTAGAGCAGGCTGGCAGGTGCCGAGTTCGTGATCGATCCAGAAGGCGATAGAATATACGTTTGGATGGTAAGTATTGTCCGATTGACAGTACAATTTTACTGATGATACAGTAACTGTTAGTGTTACTTGTATTAATGTCACTAACATTAACATTGTTGTTAGTCAGTGTTACAGTAGGCCTAATCCTGCAGTTTCACAATTAGTAGTAGAGTATGTCCAGAGTCTCACAGTCTATCTCACTCTCAGTCAATTGCTGTGTCTTGTTCAACGAAAAAGATACACAAACATACCATCTACGCTCCATACTATGACAACTGCTTTCCAAAGACAAAACTTGAATCCAGCGGGTTATGCTTGTAAACGGTGGTGTAAAAACTGTCACAATTATTTCTTCAAAAAGTGACCAATTCAGCGGGTTGTTCACTTTGCAGTGCGCCACCATGAGTTTGCACAAAGTACAATTTTCCTAATAAACAATAATGCGGTGTCGTGCTTTCGCTCGTCCCCAGCGCCTTGCCTTAAAACCAAAGGATAGGCCGCAGGGGGCGAGCGAATGTCGTGCTCTGATGTTATTGTTTTGGGGAAGGTAAGAACATGGATGAAGGAAACTTTATAATATAAGCCAAACTGAGCAGGAAATGTTGACGACTTGGAGAAACATTCTTGCCGTCTTCCAATCTGTGGATTGGAAGTGATAGACATTTATATTCGAGGTTTCTGACCGTTTTTCTCAGCGCGAAACTCAAACTAAAAGTTGTGTACGTGCAATAAAATTATTGATTCACATTTTGTGCACGTGTTGGTAATTCTAACTCTTGGTGGCGCTCCTGCAGTGCATTGTGAATGTTTCAGCATGGAAGTCATGGTGTCAGGTAATTTCTAATTAGTATTTAGTCATATTTAATGATTATGAATAGAAAAAGAAGGCCCTCTTTCTTCCATAGGACAATGACTGTAATTACTACAGCTACAAAAGAGAGTAAGGCATCATTGTTTCCACCTGGCCTCGAATTAATCCGAGGCACACACAATCCCACAGCCACAGTCTGACAGTAATTCAGTTGCCGGGTTGCTTTGTGGTTAAAGTTTGCTGTGCCTTTGCTTTATTCCATGCCCTCAACAAGAGGACGGTTGCCATGCCCCTAAGCTGAGGCCTGTCCCCCATATAGTTTATGAAGACGATTAAATACGATATGTATTCATGTCTCCTCAGGAGATATAAATGAGAACAGACGTACGAAGCCCAATTCCGAGCCACAACCATGCACGTTACAATGGCGTGGTTGTGTGGCTTCATACGTATGAAGCCACAACACGCACAACCACGGTTGTGTGGCTTCATAGTATGAAGCCAACCACCATGGTTGTGGCTTCATACTATGAAGCCACAACCACGAGACGGTCAGGGTGACTGGATAGGAGGGGGGAGGGGGTGAGGGTAAGGGTTTGTGGTTTGGTGAGGGTTAGGGGTAGGGGTAGGGTTAGGGTTAGGGGTAGGGGAGGGGTAGGGGTAGGGGTAGGGGTTGGGGTAGGGTTAGGGGATAGGGTGAGGGGTAGGGTGAGGGGTAGGGCTAGGGGAAGGGTTAGGTGTAGGGGTAGGGTTAGGGTTAGGGTGATGAACACTCCCCCCCTTTCACCATGGAAGAACCCAACCAAGTAATAAACGTGCATGGTTGTGCCATAGAAAAAAGCGAGGAATTGGGCTTCATACGTCGTGACGCATTTATGCCTCCTCCTCGGGCAAAGTTGGATGGTTGGGGCAGTGCAATCTAACTTCTAAGTTCGTCCAAAGTTGTAGAAGTTATTTACAATTTATAAGTTTTGTCAAAAAATTGTAGAAACTATGTAGTGTCTACATTTATTGCCCAAATTGCTAGTGCTTTAAATCACAAATAATCAACAGGGTCTAATGGCTCATCTTAATTCCTTGTAATCTTTTGACATACATTTACAATGGATAAAAGTTGACCAGGGGCTGCCAAGTAAATACAAATAGAATGGGGAATGCTTATTTGTCATTATTTTTCCAAAAGATTTTGCTGACCGTAATTTTGTTTACTGTCAAGTTCCCATTTTCCGGCAAATGTGATGTGTATCATGCATGGGCAACCATGTACTTGTAGTCATCTATCTCTGTAACCGTAGCGCCATTTTGCAAATTAAACAGGGACAATTAGCCAATTTAAATAAATGGACATGTTTTTTCGACAAGGGTGAATCAGGCAAATAACATGATTGCAAAATTTTGAGAAATTTCTCTGTTTGATTTTCAGAGATGGGTTGACAAGAAAATGAGGCTTCCAGCCAAATTGACGGCTTTAGGCAGTGGCTATGGCTTGACCCGACTGAAAAGTCCTATTTGATAACGTTGTCACTGAAGCCAGTAGCCACAGCCGTAGCTGAAGTCACTTGATTCGGACGCTGCCTAAGAATCAATTTTCACTAGCCTTAAATCAATACATGGCTTGCAAAAAAGCAAACAGTCTGGCGTCGTGTATGTCTCAAAGTAAAAGCAGCAAGATTGTATGTCACAGTCAAACAATCTCGGGCTGGCTGGATACTCCGTTCCTTGTATGGGCATGATGATGGCAGGACACCTCCATGGGGGAAATGTAAATTTCTACTGGAACATTTCAAAGGAACACCCAAGGCAAAAGCCAAGAGCATTTCCTCCAGGCACGGTTCTAGAGCCAATATTTCTTCTTCTTTTTTTGTTCTTTCTTTTTTTTGGGGGGGGGGGGGGGCTAGACCCTTCGCAAGTGACGTCACCCTCTAACTTTTGCTAACTTCTATTTCATTTTGGGAGTCAAAAAGCAAACTATATAGGCAGCACTTTTGTTTATGTATTTGACACATAATAAGCGGAGAGTTACAATAATCATACAATACATGATGCAGTTGCGTACAAATTTTGACTTCAAATTGGTGGACAGAATGCTTGCAATGGTGTAACTAAGTGTCTTTGATTGAGAAAATTATGGGCTAGTCATACAGTTGTCTACTTCATTAATGAAATGCGGCGTCCTTTTGGGGCAAGCCCATCAAAAACTTTTGTTTGTCTTTCATTTTATTTTTGGGGTGGGGGTCTAGAAAAAAAGTTTGGGGGGCTAAAGCCCCCCCCCTGTAGAACCATGCTTGATTCCCTTCATTGCTTAGAACTGTGCAATCTTGTTCAGACCACCACATCCAATGACCTGTTCCAACATGCACTTTGTCTTATTGACAAAATGTCCATTAGGTAGAGCTGCTTCTCCAGTAGTTGAGAATAGAATGCAAGCAAGATGTTCGTTAGTATGCTCGCCACGTATAGCTCCCTGGTTAATTTCCTCAGAGAGAACCCGACTGTATTCAATCGCATATTGATTTAGGTTTAATCGGTTAATGTCTATGTCTTGCCTATAGGGTCTGGTGACTTTTGCTGTTCTCTACAATGTGTGGATGATTATACTGAGGATAGCGTTCCAGGAAATGCGCGAGGAGGTAGGGAACTAGATTTCTGTTTTATCTTGTATGTTCACTTCTTATTTATAGTAAGAATGAACAAAATGTCTATTTTAATTGCAAGGTGTGCCAATATTTATTTAGAACACTAAAAAGGAAAGGCAAGGAAGGGAAAGTTTAATCAAGTTTAATTTTAATATTTATTATAATTAATTTTTTTTTTTTTTGGGGGGGGGTGTTCTGCAGTCCTCCTCAAGTTTGACATGGAGGCCTTTTTTATTTTTATTTTTAAGAGACGAAGCCTCGCATAAAAAACTTTATGCAGTGAGCCACCTGTATGTAATCTGCAATATCTGATTAAATATGTTTATAAATATAAATTTTGCAAAAAGAAAATTCATGGCCTAATGTTTCGACCCAAAAAGGTTGTATTTTGGTTTTTTTTTTTTTTGGGGGGGGGATTAAATTTTGTCATTATACTGAAACCTTTGCTAAGATACTGTTGGTTTACTGTAAAAACCATATTAAGTTTTAGTGCAAAAGTAGTTCTATAACCAAGTTTATAGAATTGGCAACAATCACTGTGAACGTCTTTCACCTATACCGTTGACCCCAACTCTAAAAACAGATGGCCTTTCCAACTCGTGAAACACTGTGAATATTCCATCCTTCTGCACGTAAACTGACACCGATGGTCGATAAAACAACTCAAAGCTAACTTGCAGAGTGGGAATAGAAATGGGCCTCAGTGGGTATTGATTTAACAACGACTGTTATGCGGTTTGTTTTGCTAGACATCAAGAGCAGTGGGTGTTCTCAAATTATTCCCTCTTTGCACGCAAGGATTTTACTTCATTCTGTCATTTTGATATCTAAAAAAAAAGGCACCAAGAGGAAAATGAAAAAAATTGTGATAATTTGACATTTTTTGTCAGTTTGGCTTAGGCAGGCCTGATACTTCATGGAGGCACTGGAGGCCTTCACTCCCCTAGCCATCGGCTCCGTGCCCCTTGAAATGTTTTGATAGAAATTTGAAGTCTCCCTCACGAAGGTGCTCCTTACTTAGGGAAAAAATGCCTTGTCCGAATGAAGTACCTGGTCTGTTCATGCAATATTGTAGCAGGTTTTTTCTACAGTGACTTTACTTCGATCTTAAAGAAGGTACATCATAATTATCTCAACTCAATAATAATATTGCTAATTAATATTGTTAACTGCATTAATCTTATTCACTTTTTATCATTATTTATTTAATTTTTTTTAGATTGTCAACCGGCGAGTGTTTGGAACAGTCGACTTTGCCAGCGACGTAGTCTTCTTCATAGATATTCTTGTGAACTTCAGAATAGCATTCCTCGAACAAGGACTCTTGGTAAGGCTCCCGATTCACTGATAGTACCCCCCTTTTATGTGCCCAGTCTTCCCTGCGAAATGACTCCTTTCATGAAAATGATGCTGCCTTTTTGCTTCACCTGTCAGCTTGATATCTCCTGACGCACAAAGCCCTCTCCTACCTCAAACTGTTTGTCTCTTGCAGCTGATCCGAGCCGGATCTCAGAAAGCGTTGACATTCAAGAAGAGTCGGCCAATGAACCTATCGTTTTGATTTAATACTTGTATTGAATCTCATCTTTTCAAAAAATGAGTCTTATTGCTTTGTGAAATCTGGTTCATTTTTTCAGTGAATTTATCCCAACTTGACATCTATTTAAGTGAGATTTGAAGCTTTGCGTGCTGAAGCATGGAGGTAGGGGGGTGAAGGAAGTAAGAACTGAGTACTGTGTATTGATTTACAGGTAACGGCTACATGTATGTGAAATTTTAGAATTTGAAATTTTGCATGGTAAAGATACAGTCAAGTGAGGTTTGCGGAGACACCATGTATTAAATCTCTGTATGAGCTGTGGCGGTTCTGAGAAGGACCAGCAGTTATAACAACCACTTAAAAGGTTTAAACCACTGGTTCTTCCCACAACAACCACAGCTTAGAAAGAGATGGTGTCTCCGCAAACCTCACTTGATTATGTGAATTTCATTGGGGGAGAAGTGTTATAGTTCTGAGTGCCCTGGTTGAGATGTAAATGTAGTAGAGTCACAACATTTCAAACATACTCTCAGTCCTGCTCCATTTGCCTGCCTACTTTCCCTATGTATCCCGACTGCCATGACGTGTCTGTCAGTACAGACACCTTGCACTGACGCCACACACAGCTTCTACCTGTTCATGGTCTGCCATTTTGGGAGTTAAATTGCACATAAATATATAAGGTGCACATCTTACTGCTCACTCATTGTCTAAGGTTGGTCGGGTTTGGCATAGTGGTATCTTTTCTTGCCTTCCACCTCTGGGACCCCGGTTCGAATCCCGCTGGAGTCACTATGTAGATTGGGTTGTCAGTCTCTACCCGAATGCATGGATTTTCCCAGAAACATTTCTCTAGGGTTTTCCCTCCCACGTCTAAAACTGAAACCTCCTTTTGTGTCTTCTCTCAATTGGCTTCTTGGCTAGTATAGTGATTAAGTTTGCTTTTTCTGAGAATCCTTGGCTTTACAACCAGAATTAATGAATATATAAATCAAATTAAAAAGGTGCACACTGAACAGTTACACACAGCCCCGAAATGACACAACCAGTAGATGGGTTATGATGTCAGGTGAAATTGGGTCAATCTGTAGTGTTTTCAAAGTTCTGAAATTGTCCTTTTTGCCTGATGTTGTGAAAGACATGCCTTGGGTCGGAATCTTCCAAATTTTTTGGTGACTTTGCGCTCTTTGTTTTTTCAGGTGAAAGACCCATCCAAGCTCAGTAGAAACTACAGGAAGTCTGTCAAGTTCAAGCTGGATATTCTTGCAATGATACCACTCGGAACAATGGCTCTTCTTGTTGGAGGTATGAAACTTCTTTACAGAACAATAGATGGATAGAAAGAATACAACTTAAACCTGTTTTGTATTTTATTATCCCTCTATTGTTTTTATAATGGGTTGTTTTCTTTGACTTTCTCAAGACAGTTAACACATACACATCTTGTTTTAAAACTTAAAATATTTTTTTTTTATACAGAACTATGTTGCTTTCTGAACTTAAAGTGATGAGTAAAATAGATTTACTCATTGAAAATGGACAGGTGGCAAGTGCCGTACCCAGAAAATATATTGGGGGAGGTTAATAATTGGCAAATGCAGGAGGGGGGCCCTTAAAGTTAAAGGCAAAATACAATACTAAAATACAAAATGGTACTTTTTAAGGGGTGAGCCCTGTATGCTGAAAATGCTCCATTGGGGAAAAGTGTTCCCTTTTGTATAGACTGGTGCACCACTGTCGTCATGCGAGAAAATTTTGTTCAAACTGGCAGTTTTTTTTTCCATTTAGCTACTCTCTCTCTCTCTCTCCCTCTTAGGCTGTTGGACTCACTGGCATCTCTGAGAGCCATTCTCTTAAACCACAGATTTGAGGTTATTGTCTTCTTTGATTATTTTTCAGAGATGGGTGATAAGGATGTCTTTCACATTCATTTTGACGTGGACAGTGGTGAGTTTTCTTTCCTTCCAAAAAGTCGGATTACTTCTTGAACTTCTTGAACTCCGGAGAGCAGTGGAAACTGCTCAACAACAAAAACACATTAGTAACTTTTCAACCGTATGTCAAAATAGGCTGTGCAGTGTGACAACATTAACAGTTGGTGTCACATTTTTTATTTCTCCTGAAGCTTCATGTCACAGCCGTGGTACAGGGAAAAAACCTGGAAAACTGACTCGGTAGATTTTAATATGGGGTAAATTCATTTAACAATGAACCAGATTTCACAAAGCAAAAATATTCATAAAGATGAGATTCAATAAAAATTATCGCCAAAATGATTTCTATTGTAACATCTTTAATTTTTAGTAATAAACCACAACGGAAACTGACTGGGTAAATTTTAAAATAATTTTGGGTTGAACAAAGGAACATTTCCTAGAGTGGGATTTGAACTTGCACCCTCCAGAATTGTGCCAGCACTCGACCAACTGAGCCATCTAGCCCCAAGGTTGGCAGTCGTCCTATTTTGTCAGTATCTTTGTTCGGGGGTGCCAGTCGGAAGCCATTCAACCTGTAACTGCCGTATAAACCAGGGATCACACCCAAGTTTGTGATACAACCTGGGAAGCATCAGGTACTTGTTAACAAAGCTTTAGGATATTTGAAAGTTCCTTTTAGGATGATCAACCCACTAGCCTCGAAGAAAAATGCAATGATGCGACACTTAGGTTGGAAACCTAGAGACTGAAAACCAAATGCCTTATACAAGTCTTTAGTCCATGGTGGGACTCGAACATTGATTATGGAGAATATTATGAAGCCTTGGCATTGTCCTGACCCTGATCCTACATGTATACATCATTCTCTGACATATTATTGGCAACATGGCATAAAGTAATTCGATTTGCTGCCACAGCTTAAAGTTGGATTTATTCGCATGCACGCATACAACTGTAAAATGTTCCTCTAGCAGATTTAGTAATAGGCAAGGTTGCTGGATGCCAAACACACAGGGCAAACCGACCCACATCAATTGATACAACAACTAGTTGAAGACATGGACTATAACTTCCTCACACATGACATCAATTTTTAGGACTACATCATCCTCGCAAAACATAAGTTGATACCGAGTCCATCAATACAAATTGTGGCCACACCAATGTGGGCTACCTCGGCTCACCCTGCACATGGACTACCTTGTCCACTGCACCAACCAAAACAATACACAGTACACAATACACAGTATGTTCTGTTTGTAGTGCCACTGTACACAACCTGTGCAGTTGAATCGCTTTGGAGTGGTTGGTCAATGCGCCCGCTGGAAATGTTCCCAAGAATCGGAGAGTTTAAATGATTAATTTAGTCGCTGTTATGGCTATTTTTGTACAGACCATGTGTTGATTCCTGTTTTGCGACTACCGCGACTTCTCAAGTGGCATACCATGGAAACATTTACTGCCATGTGTGACACGTAAGTATATTTTTTTATTTCGCCTTAATAATTGTCTCAATAATTTTCATGTTGTACAACAATCCATTATGTTTACTCTTTGTGCTGTATATATATTTGATCATGGAGGAAGAAGATCGTACATCATTTGGTTTTTCAACTTAGTGTGGTGATTAACTTTGAAAATATTTTGCAGAAATTGGCAAAAGAGTTGATGTAAAAATGTGTTTTCCCTAACCTTTGACCCTAAGGGCTATTTTTCAGTGTTGGCAGAAGTGACATCATCAATGCACCTGATCAACTTGAAGCTCGGCTGGAAACCTGATATAGCTGTATCTGGCTTCCCATAACCTCTTTGCAGAAATAGACCTATTTCAAAAAACAAATTCTTAATCGGTTTGCTCGTCTGACCAATTTAAATTTTCTATTTTAGGTAACTTTGCCCCAGACTTGATGCATAATAGTCTGAGAGGCTTATTTCTAAAGTATGAGTTACCGCTTGATTTCAATTAGACGAACGAGTAACCCGAATCGAGTGAGGGCTTTCAAACTCATCATGTACCTTGGAGTTATCATCCACTGGATTGGCTGTTTTTACTACATGCTCTCTGATGTAAGTACATCGGCCTATTGGTTCACTGATCCCACTTACTGGAGAGGTCATAGATATACTGCTCTGTTAAATAATGTCACTATGGTCCAAGCATGGAACCTTGAGGAGCATATACAACAGGCACACCGCCTAAGCCGAAGCACCCTGTGTGAAGGTGCACACTGTAGATATACTAACCCCCTTTTTGATGATGGTTTATTTTATGTGACTCTCTCTCATTCTTGCAGTCTGAAAATAGACACCTCAGCAATTTGTTCTCTTTTTAAGACATGTTGGTGATTGTTGTTTTCCCCAAATGACAAAGATCTACTTGGATGTTATATCAAACAAACAGTGAACGTTTTGCTTTCTTGTAATGGATTTTTGATTTGTTGAAAGATGGAATGATCTATTCAACATTTCATCGCTCACTATATGAAAATATATTCACCATTGCACTCAGAAACATTCATTTTGTATACTGTTACATCAGTGGCCTCTAATCTTGGTCCAGACAGGGACACCCAAAACGTGTCCAGTCATGATTGTGCCTGTGCTCATAATCAATCAACCAGTTTATTTTGTGATAGTAAACTAAATTGTTTTTTTTTAAAGTCCTCTTTACGTTTCTTTCATTTCTAACAGATGGAGGGTTTTGGAAGCAACGACTGGGTTTATCCAGTAGAAGAGCCCACGCGTGGCTTACTAAGGTTAGCTTCTTTTGATCAACAAATCTATTCCAGAACACCGCTCCTTTCTTCGTGGGGTTCTTCGTGGGGCGCTATATAAATGCTTGTGTATTATTATTATTATTATAACATCATCGTTTTAAACTGCAAACTATAATAATGTGTGTGTGAATGTTGAAATCGATTATCATCAATGCAAATCTTCATGAATTTGCATCAAAGTTTCAACTGCAATAGTTTGTTTGTGGTATCATCAAACTTAGTTAATGATGTAAAGTATTCACGTTCAGGTAATTAAGTTTTTAAAGGTTGATTGTAGTCACACAAGAAACAATATTATATGCTTTCTTACTCCTTTACATATCTAAGGGGTCATATTAATTAACTTGTTCCAGTTTCATTCAAGAGTTGAAGTAATATTAGATTCATGAGTTTGATAAAACTGGTAACATCTTAAATTTTGTAATTTGGGAAAATGAAATCCAGTTGAGGTTTCTTTTTTCCAGGGAAAATAGCTGAGACTAATTGAATGTATAAAATAAAAAGGTACAAACTAATCAGAGGCTGAACAAGACTTTTTCATTTGGAGAAGGGGGGCAGGGGGCAGGTAGGGGGTAGAGGGGTACAAAGAAATAATGTTGAGGTATTTTGATTTTTCGAACCATTCATTCGTGCATTTATTTGATCTCATTTGTGGTGGGGGAAAGGGTTCCCGCCCCGCCCTGCCCTTCCCCCTTACTGGTTATTCCACTGAAACTGACTCTCTCTTCACTGGATGAGCTCAATTGTCTAGTAGTTAAGACATCTGGTGTAGACTGTGGAAGGTTTGAATCCCATCCAAGGTATTTTTGAGGGTTTTTTTCTGCAGGACTGAGAACACTGAGTATACAGTGCTTATCTTACTTTGTCATGGGGTAAAACCGAAATTAGCGAGACTTACTTTATTTAGGAAAAACAAAACCAGCTCAGACCATAAACCCGAGTGCATTAAACTTTGCTAGGTAGTCTAAGAGGAAACCCAAAACAATTTTTTTTTCCAAAAAATTAAGTATTTCTGCATTTTTACAGAAAATATATCCTGTGCATCTATTGGTCTATGATGACCCTCACTACTATAGGCGAGACGGATTCCCCGCACAACGATATTGTAAGTCTGTCTTATAGTCATAAATGGCGCGAGCTATGTGGTCAAACTAGACGCGTGAGGGCGCTGTGATTAGTGAGCAACGATCGTAGCTTGTGGCTTTTTAAAAGGGATGGTACAACACTGGTTTGGGAAGGGTGTACACAAACACTGGAAGAGAACAACTTGCATGTATAACAGGGCTGTGGAGGTTTCATTGAAACAAACATTTGCAAAGGACAGAAATTGTTGGCAGATATGTTTACAAGTGTAATGGAAATAATACTTTGACCGTAAGTTTTGGGCAAAGAGTAGTGGAATTCCCAAGGGGCATAACTCTCAAGACATTTATTGGAAATATTATTTTTGTACTGTGTAAATGTTGAGATAACAAGTTGTCCTTATATTATTAAGATAATCACCAGAAAAATATCATACTATGATAAGTTTCATAGTTAATGTTGTAACAGCAAGAGAAACAATTCCATGTATTTAATGCAAAAAATTACTTCAGGTGTCTGGGGAATTCCATTGTACCAATCTCATCAGAAAAATCATGCAAATGCAGAAGTACCCATTCTCTGTGGCACTCAGCATCAGTTCATGCTACATGTTCCTGCACAGCGCCCTCAGTGTTCAGAGTTGGACCACTTACCTGGCGTTCATTCTGAACACCTTTTCTGTGTATCTAGCTACATCTCTCTGCTATTATTTCTCTTGTACTATTCAGTAAATACATACGGATAATGTACTGGTCAACTGTGACTCTGACTACCATAGGAGGTACAGCAGGCCCAGTTTCCAATATTGTAAGTACGCCGTTGAAAAAAATCCTGATGCCGCATGAACCTGAAATATGCTGGGATTCCCCCCTTGACCCCACTCTGTCCTGTACCTACCTGCCCCTGCCCCTGCCCCTGCCCCCCTGCTATATCCCTATGAGTAACAACAAATAATGAAACATGAACTGTACATTATCACAGAACAATTTAAAAGGTGTGCTCAACATTGGTAAGATTGAATAAAATGCTCACAGATTGGCACATACATTTTGTGGTCTAAAGATGGTCACAGTGTAAAACTTCTGTTGAAATATAATTTTTGCTTGAAATGCTACAGAGAAATTATTGGAACATCGAAGTTTGAAAACAGTGAAAGTATATAATTCTTACTATTTACTTGTGATTCCGATGACGATTGAGCTTCAACTTGTGCAGGTATGTGTCGGGTCACACGAAGAGCAGATACTGGTCGTTGACAATTACCAATGTTGGCCGCGTCCTTTAAATAACAGTTGTTATTCTTAATACTTTTTGTTTTCCTATTTCAAAGAGCGTGTTTTTATTCATTGCTTATTAGCATGGCGTGTTATTTTCTTGAAGAAATGAACATGATTGTGGAGTACTGTTTGTCAGCGAGTCTATCAGGCTTGATGCTGCAACAACAGAGTGGCTGTTCAATCAACACCCACCCCAAGTTCTGACCTTTGCGTCTCGGTTTCGCTCGCCAGAAGAATTTAATCAGAGTAGCCCTCAAACACAGAGGACAGGATTGGAGTTATGGGAAAATACAACTGATCATAGTTTCAATCGTAAAGCTCACTGATTATAAAATTCACACCAGTGCCAATCCTCCAAAAAAATATTTCCATCTGAAATACTGACCAAGTCAGGAAAGTATAATGTGAAGCCCCCAAAAGAAAAAGAAAAAACATAAATAAATTCAAAAATCTTTGTAGCTTTTTTGGTTTGCCCCAATTGATACAAGCGTGTATATGAACCAATGCTGCAACATACATTCTTTATCAGAGAGTTGCAAGCAGGACCAGTTTTCTAATAGCATGTTCGTTGTTTCATATCTTACAGTTTCCTCTCTATATTGTCATTTTGTGTGTGACTTAAACTTATGCTATGTGTGACTTAAACTTAATATAGTTTAAAGTTCAAGTCGCACACAAATATCATGAGCCATCTGTTCGGTCAGTTTGGTACATGTTGCCTTTTGGATGCTATCTTGCCTGTTTGACCATTTTCTTTTTGGGGTGTTTTAACTGGAAATGGCCAGCACACTGGTAGAGAACGTTTACCTATCATTCTTTAACCCCAACCACACCCCAACCCATCAGAGTCACACAGCATGTTTTGTTTGATTCTGTTTGACTGAGGAATTCACTAGCTGATCATGCTTTTTTTTTATGGGAACAACCATAACCACCATGATGAAAGCCCATTCCAGGCGGCTGAATTATAATGTTCAGCAGTAAGGTCTTGATGTGCTGCGCCAACCCATTTATTGGCTTATGTATGGGATTTCTTATTGAGCACACAAATGCTGCAAAGGCCTGACGCCTAACTATAGGAAAATCCATAGATGATCATTTCATTGGTGTCTTTTTTTTATATACTCTGACTAATAGTGGTATCAGATGGAAAACAAGGCCAAATATGTATATATCACATTACTCTTTCAAGCTGAATACATTTTGTTTGGATTTGTATATTTGCAACAAAGTAAATAACAAATGTTTATTGTAATGCAGCAAGCGCTAATGTAATAAGCGCTACATGGGCTTAGGCAAAAACCACAGTGTTCCGGGTTGTGCTGTGACCAGTCAGGTGGTTACGGGTCTAGAGGCTGATTGAGAAACAATACTCTGAACAACTCAAACTTAAGGAGCTTTTAAAGATTGACAATGACAACTCACAAGACAATGAATTTGAGAGATTGGACTTAATTTTCAGAGATAAAGCTCCGAGCAGGAAGAGTTTTTTAGTTCTTAAAAACAAAAGGTGCCATATTATTGATGCTCTGTTTTCTTCAATCATTGTGAGTTTCAACTTCACCCTTCACTAGTAGCCAGTCTTAAACGCGATCATCTCTTCAAGTTCATACTTTTCTTCTAAACTGTACGCTGATTCTCTGATTTCTAGGAGTACGTATTTACTGGTTTGACATTTCTCGTCGGCGTGTTTCTGTTTGCGGCTGTCGTTGGGAACGTCGGTGATGTCATCAGTAACATGAACGCTGCCAGACAAGAGTTTACAACTAAGTAAGTCCACCCTGAGAAAGTGTTGCTTCATGCAAAGTCACCCTGAACAAGGATAAGTTGGAGATAGAAATTGACATGCCTCTCGAAACATACTAAATAGTAAATACATTTTAGTGGCTTCTCATGTATAGCACTCAACTTTGTCATGGAGTGGCGCTCATGGTGCTCGAACATGATTACCTTGATTGGACCATTTGTTTCCTTAAACCATCTCAGCTCCCTCAGAGAGTATACAACCTGTGCTGTCAAGCATGTAACACACCAAGCTAAATCAATTGCAACAATTCTTCTCTGCCGTCACAGGTATCCTGGGTGAAGAGAAGCAATTGTCGTTAGGTGTCGAGGTGCTCAAGGACAAAAGTGTCATGACTTGGACTCGAACCCAAACCCACCAGGACCGAGTACGGTGCACTAGATTGCTTGACCATAACATGCTAGTATATCCCTATCAAAGAGTCAATTTTCTTATTAAACTATGTACTAATTATTTGTCATAGTTGTTTGGAATGGTACAAATGCTACCCAAAGAGATACACTGTAACATGTGGTAGTAAAAGTAACATAAAAATAAAACTAGATAGTCATTTGTTCGTGTTGGTCAAGTCAATGACAATCGTTTATATGGATCATTACTAATTTCCCTTATACAGTTGACATGTAAAATGTTAGCGCTAATGATGATGAAATTAACGTAGCCTTACCAACACTAAGCTCAAATGTAATTTTCTTTCATCTTAATGATGCTGTCAAAAACTGATGCCTTTTGATGCCAGGTGAAAGCCTTCCGAAAACTATTTTGTTCATTTTAACCGTATACAAATTTAATTGTCATAAAAAGTATCGGTAATCATTAACGAGAGGCACTAATTGTTCCCTATAAATCTGTAATTCAATGACAAAATAAGCAAATAAGGACAAAAATTGTACCCAAATAGTAAGCTTTGGGTATCTTTTGAAATTTGAACCACGATTATAGTAATATACTGCAAGAGTTAGCAAACTAAATATCTTGTCAGCAAACTCGGATGGTGTAGGAACAGAGAAAACAAATGCTACAATTTGTTTGCATTGTTGGAAGCTGTTAAATTGAAATCATTTTTCAGTAAACGTTGACATGAAATAAAATGTAATGTTTCTGAACTGAATTGAATCAAGGGGAAAACAACATGCACTGCACAATAAGTTTTTGAGGCAATATTTCAGACTCTGCAGTTGGTCAAAAGAGGGCGGGCTTCATGAGATCAACCAAAGACATCTAATACAATAAGGAGGAAATCGTAATAAAAGCTTGCAGATCTCAAAAACAGTAAAACACACTTTATATTCCCACACTTCAATCCTTAAAGGCAGTGGATACTTTTGTTAATTACTCTGAAGTAAAGTAGTCTTTGAGAAAGAGGTAATTTCTCACTAAAAAATATTTGAATCTGAGAAAGGCTTCAGGCATGAAGCCTTGATCTCTCTCAGGCATTTGAAAGCACACAATTCTATGCAGCAAGGGTGTTTTTTCTTTCATGTTTTCTTGAACCTTTGACGACCAGTTGATCCCAAATGTTCACAGGTTTGTTATTTTATGCATATGTTGGGATACACCAAGTGAGGGTCTTTGACAATTACCAAAAGTATATCCTGCCTTTAAGAGTTTGATACCATTCCTTTCTCTTATTATATGATTATTTTTGTGTGAACATTTCAGAATGGATGCAATTAAGTTCTTCATGAATCACCGAAAAGTGCCGGACGTTCTTCAGACTCGAGTCAAGAAATGGTCTGATTATGCTTGGTCAAGGTAAGATATTGAACCAAACACGGATGTCTCAAGCAGAAATTACATCTTTTTAATCAACGTTTTGTATATCCAAATAAACTCTAAACGACTGATCTATTAATGAAACAGATAGATGCTTTTCTAAGGAAATTTGCAGTTACGGATATATGTCATTTGATATTAAGAGAGTGTCATTTTGTTTTAGGTGCAAGAGGGTTAAGAACAAATTGAAATCTAAAAAAAAGTCCTGAGTTATTTGGTGAAGTCCGGAGTCATTTGGTGAAGTCCGGAGTCATTTGGTGAAACCCTGGGTCTTTTGGTTAAGTCCTGAGTTATTTGGTGAAGTCCTGGGTCTTTTGGTTAAGTCCTGAGTTATTTGGTCAAGTCCTGGGTCTTTTGGTTAAGTCCTGAGTTATTTGGTGAAGTCCTGGGTCTTTTGGTTAAGTCCTGAGTTATTTGGTCAAGTCCTGGGTCTTTTGGTTGAGTCCTGAGTTATTTGGTCAAGTCCTGGGTCTTTTGGTTAAGTCCTGAGTTATTTGGTCAAGTCCTGGTCCCGAGTCATTAGGTCAAGTTTAGAGTCATCATTGGTCAAGTCCCAAGTCATATGGTCAAGTCCTGATCGAGTCATATGGTCAAGTCCCAAGTCATATGGTCAAGTCCTGATCTTGTCATATGGGCAAGTCCCAAGTCATATGGTCAAGTCCTGATCGAGTCATATGGTCAAGTCCCAAGTCATATGGTCAAGTCCTGATCGTGTCACATGGTCAAGTCCCAAGTCATATGGTCAAGTCCTGATCGAGTCATGGTCAAGTCCCAAGTCATATGGTCAAGTCCTGATCGTGTCACATGGTCAAGTCCCAAGTCATATGGTCAAGTCCTGATCGTGTCATGTGGTCAAGTCCCAAGTCATATGGTCAAGTCCTGATCGTGTCACATGGTCAAGTCCCAAGTCATATGGTCAAGGCCTGATCGAGTCATATGGTCAAGTCCCAAGTCATATGGTCAAGTCCCAAGTCATGGTCAAGTCCTGATCGAGTCATATGGTCAAGTCCCAAGTCATATAAAAAAAATGTTCAAGTCCTGAGTGATGCACAAAAGGAGGCTATCAAAATGTTAACCTTACAGCTCAAAACTATTTAAACTGTAGTAGCCATTCAGTAGGAAATTTTTCCCCAATTGTTCCTAGAAATTAATACAATGCTTAATAGTTACATTTCTGCTGTTGCCTCTCGATCGAGTCACAAACATCAAGTCCAAGTCCAGATGGTCGAGTCTGTGTCATTGACCATTGTGACTCGAGTCCAAGTCCGAGTTATCAGAAATGTGCCTTGAATCAAAGTCAAACAATCAAAGTCACGATTCGTTTGTAACAGCACTGCAAATATTTAAATAGGTTGTCGTGCGAAGTCGTCATAATGGTATTTCGTTTTTCCTGTTCAAAGCTGGGTTTTTTTCTGCTCTTTTTCAGTGTGTATCTTACGCAGTTTCATTTAATTTAAATTTTGTATGTTTAAGCTTGATATTTGAATCCTGTGAAATTCCTCAATGCAATGAAATGACAAACGGGCATTCTACTCCTGGAAGTAAAAGATCCAATGGAGTGACATGAGTGCGCCCTCTATTGACATCGTCTGTTACATTTTAATCACTTGTCCATCATCCCCAAGTGATTAATGATAACAGAGGGAAGCGAGCAGCTAATAATAGCAGTAGCCCTTCCTCTGTACTTCACAGAGCCCAAAAGCAATTATAAACAAGTTTGAAAAACAATCATGTCTGTTGCTGTGTTGTTTTGGTCTAGGCAAACTACCTACAATTCACCCCTTCTCATCAAAATTTGGTATCAATATTTTTTTAATATGAAAATTTGATTATGAGATGAAAATGATAAGTAACCTTATGTGTGATAAGCACTGCATACTCGGTGCTTTCCAAGTCCTACTGGGAAAAAAAAAACCACAATGCAGGAAGCCCGAGTTAACAGTGCGTATCATTCATTCATTTTTAATTGGTCACAATCATGTCAATTGGAGACTTTTGAATGCTAGATGGCAGCAGACGTACCAGGTAAAATTCCATTATTTACGTAGTTCTAAGCATGCGCACAATGGATTTACCTGGTAAGTCTGCTGCCACCTAGTGTCCCAAAAGTCCCCCATTGAGTTGGGCGCCCTCAAGCAGAAATTTGTGTGCAAAATTGCTGTATGTTTATTGTTGTTCCCTTCTACTCTAGGACTCAAGCTCTAGATGACAACACATTCTTAGAAATTCTCCCACCGAGACTGAGGGCTGAGATTGCAATTCATGTTCATTTAGAAACACTCAAAAAGGTAAGTTGTCCGCTTTCTTCGGCTCGTGTCTTTGGTTTCCATCCCCCACCCTCCCCTCCCCTTCCCCCTCCCCAATTTACATTTTTCCCACATTTGACATAATTTTAAATTATAATTATCAACAAATTTGATACTTTACTTTTGTGTCTAATTAAGCCCTTGTTTGTTTGCTAATAACTTGATCGATTGTATTTGTTGCTTGCAATAGAGGCGAATGTTACCTGATGGCCATTCAATGAGTGGCAGAGGCATAGCCAGGGTTTACCACGGGGGTGGGGGGGTGCACAGGGGCCATGTATTTCCTTTTTATAGGGCACTACATGTATCTTGATTTTTTTGTGTGGGGTGCACTTGGGGGCACTGGAATTGACTTTGTTAACTTAACCCTGTGATGCCATTTAATTGTCTTCGGACACCCTGCAGTACAGCAGCGTGCTGTACGTTGGGGAAACGTGTACACCTCCTTTGCAATGTTAATTTCATAATTTTTTTCAAAGCTTATAACCTTGCCAGACATTGAAGAGATAGTTTGGCCCCCCCAAAAAACATTGAAAAAGAATGTTTCAAATTGTTTGTTAATTATTGTGTTTTTTACACAATGAAAACGCAACACTTTTCTGTACACTACCCTACATAGAAAGTGTGTTATTACTGGGATTCGGAGTCCATGGGTTATACTGCCTGAAAAACTTGTCAATCGGGCCTGTCTGAGGCACCTGTTTTTGATAAAAAAATGATTGAGTAGTTAAGGAAAAGTGTTTTTCGGTCTTTTGGTTACAGACCTCTAGGCCATCGGATAGTTTAAATGGTAGGCATCTATGTTAATCTTTTATCATTG
This sequence comes from Pycnopodia helianthoides, assembly GCA_032158295.1. Lineage (NCBI taxonomy): Eukaryota > Metazoa > Echinodermata > Asteroidea > Forcipulatida > Asteriidae > Pycnopodia > Pycnopodia helianthoides. The sequence continues at coordinate 10,887,580 of CM063243.1, forward strand.
TCATACTTGACAACTCATTGGCCCAAGCATATTGCGCCCTCTACTGTTTCAATCTTGTAAGTGAAATTCAGCAGCAACCTGTTATCCACAAGGGCTGGATTATAAAAGTTGTTTTTCTCTGTAGGCCTGATGATGAGGCACCAGTGTTCAATAGGCATAAGTGTTTATTCCATTGGCTCTAGGAACCAATGTTCCATAGGCCCTAGCACTAGTGTTTTGTTGGGCCTAGTGTTTCCTATGCCCTAGGTACCCGTGTTCCATAGGTCCAAAATGTTCTGTAGGCCCTAGCTAGCTAGGCCCTAGCTAGGCCCTAGCTATAGGCCCCAGTATTCCAGAAGCTGTTGGCCCCAGAATTCCATAGGCACTAGTGTTCCATAGGCCTTTATAGGTACCCATGTTCCATAGGCCAAAATGTTCTGTAGGCCCTAGCTAGCTCTAGGCCCCAGTGTTCCAAAAGCCATAAGCCCCAGTGTTCCATAGGCCCAGGGCACCAGCGTTCCATAGGCCCAGGGCACCAGCGTTCCATAGGCCCAGGGCATCAGCGTTCCATAGGCCCGAGGCCCCAGTGTTCCATAGATCCTTGGCACAAGTGTTCCATAGGCCCTAGGCACCAGTGTTCTATAGACCCTTGGCACTAGCATTCCATAGGCCCTAGGCACTAGTGTTCCTGAGGCCATATGCCCCAGTGTTTCAGATGCTCCAGGGAGGCCCCAGAAGCCTCTAGTCACCAGTTTTCCATAGGCCCTTTCCCAAAGTCTAAGAGAGACCGATAAATGTTTGTTTGTGTATGGGGGGGGGGGTGTCTACCCATTGAAACCAAGGAGCACTAGGGATCAAACAATAATAATCCTAATTTCAATATTTCTGAAGTTATACACAGACCAATTCGTCTTTTGTCATTTTGCATAACTATGTCCTGCACCGGTTTTTTCCCCATTAATGTCCACATGACGCTCGTTTTACGCATCGCGCGCAGGTTTCATCACACGCTATGTAGGTGCTTTGTGTAGTTGCTTCAACATCATTGGTTGGAGATGCCTGTGGATGCCACAGTAAAACAAATCACACAAAACACATGGAACGGTGGTACAGGAATGTTACATGGACTCATCTGTAATGAAACCACCACCCTCCCAGCAATGCACTTTGTTTGTCTTCTTAACTAACTCCAGGTCAAAATTTTGAGGACTGTGAGCAGGGTCTCCTGTGTGAGTTGGTGCTGAAACTGCGATCACAAATATTCTCCCCGGGTGACTTTATATGTAGGAGAGGAGAGATAGGGAGGGAGATGTACATCATTAACCATGGAGTAGTACAGGTAAGGAACTCCAGATGGTATTAACTGCTCCGTGTGCCTATGGGTAAAGCTACCACTCTCAACCCGATGCTCGGCGCGTTCTATTTTCCCCATCGAGGGAGCTGCAGTTTTAACCATAGCACGAGTAAAAGCGGTCACACCCCATACATATATTGTGCCGAGACGTCTAGGTACCGAAAAGCTCCTGTTGCTATGGGAATAGTACAATTGGTTGCTATGGGTAAAGTAGATTGGTTGCTATGGGTATAGTATATTGTTTGCTGTGTGTATAACATGTTTTAAGTTTTAGACTTGCGCTTGCCTTGTCTTGCAAAGTCTCAAGGTCTTTTTAGAATTATCATACTCTGTCAATAATAACAATTCTTAAACAACGTAACTACTGATTTTGGGTGAAATTACACCCAAATGTAAGCAAGCTTTGGAACTAGAAGTAGCCCTGAACACAGCACGCGCCTTGCCAATACGATAATCTAGCAAACTTTTCATCAAACCTTCTTTTCCATAATTAGAAACTGTTTAAATTTCTCTCTTCTTAACAATTAAATGTGGGAAGTATACTTCTCAATTGACCCAATTCACCTTCATTTTTTGGGACCACTTTGGTACATTATTTGCTAGGAAACAAACTCCCAATGTTCGAATACGCACGAGACTTGCGCAGTCTTTATTCTTGGTTGCACCGTTTTGGGAGTCAATGTCTCTGTGTGCAATACAGCCGGCGATTACATGTTTACGAGCTGACTCCCACAGTGGCGAGCATGGCAGCAGAAGCCGCATGTGACGTTGGTGCATGGGGGGGGGGTAATAGGCATGGATTTCCTCGCTAAGAAATTGCCTCCCTAAACTCAGTTTTTCTTACAGTGCACAAAATAAATGTGCAAAATAACAAAAACATAAACCACTTTGCTTTTGTTTTCTTCTAAAAAAAGGAAACACAAACTGTGTTTACAGGTTGGTTGTATAGTAGGCCTATATTTATTAGAAACCAGAGGACAGGAATGAATGTGCTGTTACCCAAAAAACCAATGATGCATTAAAGGGGGCTTTGAGGTCAAATTCAGTTTTGTGATGCAGTCATTATTCCAATAGATAGAGTCCTCATGAGGGTGGAGAAAGAAATTACAAGTCTCTAACTTCCCTCACAAATTCAGTCTCTGAATGTGATTGTAGAGCCCTTCTTTAAACTACGCAAAACTGCAGTCATTTTCTAATAGATAGATCTGGGAAAGAAAGTACAAGTCTCCAATAACGCTCACAAATTCAATTTCTGAGTTTGACCGCAGGGCCCCTCTTTAAACTATTAAAAACTGCAGTCATTTTCTAATAAAAAGAGTTGGGGAAGAAATTTAAAATCTCCAACCACGCTCACAAATTCAATCTCTGAATTTGACAGTTGAACCCCTCTTTAAACTATTAAAAACTGCAGTCATTTTCCGATAGATAAAATCCCTACGAAGGTGGGGAAGGAAATTGCAAATCTCCAGCTACGCTCACAAATCCAGTCTCTGATTTTGACCGCAGAGCAACTCTTTAAACTATTCAACTTTTTAGAGCATGCATTACTTTCATCAAAATGTTGTTGTCGTCCAGAGCAAAATGTATTCAATTTAAACCCCCATTGTGGATATTAGTCATTGTAAAGAGGTAATTACTATTAGGTATATTATAAGAAACCCAAAACCAGACATTTCAAATTCCAATCTTGATTTGTTATGTCATTGAATCTCTTCTCTTGGGTAGACAATCCCGCTGCGTGAGTTTGCAGTCACTATTACCCCATCAATTGTGAGCTAAATATCACGTTTCCAAAACAACCTCAGAGCGAGTGATTTTTTGTTGAAAACATCATCTACCTGGTACTGAGAAACAAAGTCGTTATCAAAAATTGACTTCATTTCCCCCGGTTGGAAATCAATCACAATGGCCATTCAGTTGGGGCCTATGCTCATATATGATGTATTTCAACTGTTAGTTATCGACACCCCAAAATAAGTTTAACACTTGATGGAGACCATAGCAGCCGCAAGTAGCTTGTACCAAAATGCCCTAAGCATTGGCCACAAGATTTGGCCTACTTCTAAAGCCAAAAGTGCCAAAGTGAAAGGTTTGACTATTTCTGGTATTTCCAATTATAAAAATTAAAGTATCTACATTTAAAAAAAAAAATTAAATTGGAGCAAAAAGAACCACTAGCATTATAGGGTTGTCTTTGCATATGGTGATGTTTGTACAGAACTTGATGGTCTCTATAGGTTTCAATTAAAACGGATTGATAATATGAATGACCATTGGGCATCAGATTGGCTCAAAACTGTTTAAACTTTAGTAGCCATTCAATAGGAAATTTCTTCCCCCTTTTTCCCTATTGTGCAAGAAACTAATATTATGCTTAATAGTTACCCATCTGCTGTTGCGTCTTGATGGAGTCACAAACATCAAGTCTAAGTCTAGAGATGGTGGACTCTGAGTCATTGACCATCGTGACTCAATTCCATACAGCACTGCAATTTTAAACAGGTTGTCGTGCGAAGTCGTCATATTGGCTTAGTGGTTTCTTTCCCTGCCTTTCACCTCTGTGGACCCCGGTTCGAATCCCACCTCAGACCAGAGCCTTGCGCCTTGGATGGGGTTTTCAGTCCCTACCTGATTGAATTTGTTTTCCCCTGTCAGGGTTTTCCTCCCACATCTATTCACTGAATATTATTGGCGCTAATTGTGCTGTTGAACGTGTAATAAAATGAAATAAAATGGTATTAAAAAAATTAGTAATATGTTCAATGATTGAAATATAATTTTGATCTCTTTCCACCTGCCACACATTTCCAGTCAATCCAAGAGTAGAATTCAAACACTCAAGCTCATACACTTGCCAAATCCCAATGTGCCTTGCAGATTCCTTATTCGTGAATATATTTTTTTTAACGACAAATTCTGTTTCTATTTTTTTGCAATTGAAAGTTTGCTTGACAACTGCTGGTTGTTTGTTGAAACAGTTAGAGCAAACATACTGGCTCTTTCCAGAGCCACCACCGAGCTTAGTTTTGCATGAATAATAAGATTAAGAACAGATCAGCATCAAATGAGTAACGCATTTTTAAGTTATTCCTTTAAGAGGAAAACTCATTCAGTGCAAAGGGGAGAGAAGCTTTCTTAAACTTCAGTCACTTTTCTCTTATTCAAGTATGTTTTTTTTGCATAGCAATGACAGCGAAGAATTTCATGCACTTCCTAAGGGTTCACTGATGATTTCCCATAATGCCAACTCCTAACAGCACATGGCGTCGTTCCCTTTTGACCAACTAGACTTTGCCAGCGCTACGGGAAAACACATTCAATCGAGCACGTAGAACCAATCAAACGAACTCCCTCCATCATTGAAACAATCCATTAAGAACTAATTCCAAACTCTTGTTACATCAACTAGATCTTAATCATTCCATGTTCTTTTTTTTTTTTTTTTACCTCCCGACTTTTCTTTCAGGTAGTTGTACAAGACGCCGGGACCGGGCAAAGTATGGTCGTCGCCACACTGACCGAGGGCAATTATTTTGGCGAGATCAGCTTACTGAAGCTGGATGAGGGTCAGAACAGACGTACTGCTGACGTGGTTTCGCAGGGCTACTCGGAGCTTCTCTGTCTCTCCAAGAAGGACTTGATGCAGGCAAGGGGGGAGAGAAACATTTTAGGAAAATGAGAAACTCGAGATCTGCAATGCATGAATTAGTATTATGGCTATTTTAGAAAATTCCAATTGATATTTATTGCTACATCCACCCTTTTATGTGATCATTTGGCATTAGTGGCGACTTAAGGCCTGCAACCAGCTCTCTTTCGGCTTAGCATCTGCCCTCCGGCGAGCCGGGTACTTTGCAAACTCCAAGCCTCGTCAACTATTTGAATAATATCTCTCGGGGGTATCAATTGTTGTGCATTTAACATTCAAGATAACAATTGTAAATTAAAGCCAATGTTAATGCAGAAAAGGCATTGCTTTTATGGCTTTTCCGCTGGTACACTTGGTAAAGACTCTACCTCTTGCACCATGAATCAAAACAACATTTAATTTGACTAACAGTGATACGAATTTCAATTTCAAATTTATAATTTGTAATCATTAAAGGAACATTACAGAATTGGTAAGAAAAAAACTTGTAAAATATACTTTTTGATCACAGATTTACATCAAACTTACACGGTCTAATGATGATGATAGTAGAAAACATCCCTGGAAATATTCCTGTCTGAAATGCCATATTTGATGCGAAATGAATAAACTAATTTTCCGAATGGAGTTTATCGCTCAGTGAGCGTTTTATTCATTTGTTGAATCTATATGGTTTCATGCAAATGTGTAATCGGTTTTTCACTATTTTCTCGTGAGACCCAGATGGCCGATCGATCGCAAGCTTCTACCGGTTTGTCAGTTTGTGTGTATGGTGGATTACACAAAGTGCTTACACTGCCAGCAACTGTTTTGTTAGCAAAAACCAATTCTGTAATGTTCCTTTAAACAATTAGAATGTGGATTATAAAGTGCTCGTACTACACATTGACTCCCTTGAAAGAAAGTTCCTATTTTTTTTTTTTCTTTTCCATTAGATTTTCCCTTTTCCCCCCATATTATTTCAATGGATTTAATAAACGATGGTTATCTTGTAGCCCTTTCCACACAGAACCAATTCCCAGGAAATTAAACCCCTGGGAAATTCCTAGGGAGCTTTTATCCCACACCGCCACCCAATGTTTATTTCCCGTGGGAAGAATAAACTATTAGTATGCTAACCCCAGGGTTATCTCACTTAACCTCCAGGGTTTGCCAGGATTAGAAATTCATGTGTGAAAACGTGAACCAAATTTTCCTGGGATTTTCCTGGGATATTCGTCTAGTGTGGAAGGCAGGCATGCAACTTTTCCTCGGATCAGCTGATTTCCCCCTTTTTTTATTCTCAGTTTGACCGTTCAAAATTGAAAAATACTGTACAAAATCATCTAAATTTGGTAATTTCCTCTTTTTTTGTGTAATTTTTTGCCTGGGAAGGAAGGGGCTTTTGAAACTAACTTGCCCCCCCCCCTGATGTGTAATTGATGCCAATGAATTTTGAAATCATCTAAAACTGTTTGGTTTTTTTTATCCCTCCTTTTCCCGTAGGCCCTGGTGGAGTACCCTGATGCTAAAAAGGTTTTGGAGAAACACGGCCGTGACAGGATGGAGAAAAACAGAGAGGCTGCAAGGTAAGAACACCGGGGACTTACTGAGGGAATTTCTATTGATTACGGAGGGCATTTTCCAAACCGCGGCTCAGGCTTCAGCTCCAGGCTCTGTTTGATGTTGGAGCACAGAGCAAAATGCACACTGCTCCAAAATTGATGGCAAGCCAGAGCCAGAGGCCAAGCCTTGGTTTAGAAAAGGCCTGTAGTTCCGAGCATGTGCACATTTCTGAGAACTCACCGAGTTTACCTGGGTTCAATTTCACTGCTCTGCTTACTGCAAAAATCTGGGTTTACTGTGCCCTGTAAAGCACACAATTCCGTGGGCCGTAAGTGCATAATTCTGCGGTAAGCAGAGCCATGAAATTGGGCCCTGGTAAGCTATCGACCCTGATCAGTCTCTCATTCAATTGTTTCTGTTTTCCAGGTATGCCTGGTCTTTGTAAAACGGAATCTTGATTTTAGCTTCACACACTTGCAATTAACTTTGTGCACCTATTCATAATGTGTGACACTGCTGTGAAATGCTCATTTTTTTAAACTAATATTGTTTGTTTATGTGTACAAAATATGTATAAACATATGATTTTTTATTTTTTGCATTCAGAGGCAGAAGTACCACAAGTTTGTATGATAATTCAACTCACCCTGTCAGATTCTCTTGCGGTTTCTTACTTGATAATTACAATTAAAGTTGTCAGTTTCAGCTTTTTAGAAATGGCCGATATCATGACACTATCTTTTCATTGAGAATTGAAACTCAACTCCTTTCAAATGGCTCAACATTATTCTGCCCCCCCACCCTTTCAAAAGAATGCAGCGACGAAAATCAGAAGCCAACCTTCAGATCCCTAGCCAAGAGTCACCTCAAAAGAGCTCCGATGACAAGCTGGTGGCAAACGGCAACGGACCTGCGGCAATAACCAATGGTAGGACTGAAGGCGGTGTGCCTGGTGGAGAGGGCGGGCTACGCACACAAATTGAACTCATCTCTAAACTTGCCATGAAAGGTAACGTACTTGTTGAAAGATTAATTCAGTAAACAATTTTGTTCTCTTGCTACTGATTTTGTCTCATATGTCTTTAGCTTTATACTAAGGCAACGTTTAAAGGGTTTGTACAACATTGGTAAGATTGAAAATATAAACGTTCACAGATTTGCACATAACTCACATGGCATAAAGATGGTCATGGTGGAAAACTTCCTTTTGAATAGGTTTGCTTGAAATGCCATAGTTTTTAGGAAATGAGTAAAAGAATAGTCTTTATCCTGCTGAATAAAATCAATGTTTGAAAAAAAGTTAGAACATATAATGTTTTGTTTGCACTGTTTTTTCATGACTCCGAAGACCGATTGAGCATAAACTTTCACAGGTTTGTTGTTTCATGTATATGTTGGGTCACATCAAGTGTGGATACAGGTCTTTGACAATTAACAATGTTGTACACACCCTTTAAACAGGGAAATATCAACATTATCTTGGCCTGTTATAAGTTGAACAAATAATTATCTGGATGGTGATTTATTTATTGTTTATTGTTGTCTCTAAATACATGCATACAAATAAAAGCATACTTTAATGGAGATTATTTCTTATGATTTAACATTACTGTACTGTTCTGAAGTAACACAAAGTTGAAAATATGGGACATAATAGTAATAATAATAATAATAATAAGCACCAGTATTTACCAATGTTGACTCAAATGGTGCATGAACATTATCACCCATATCACTGGACCATTTATTTCATTCCTTAAACCACCTCAGCCTGTGCTGCCAAGTATGTTGTGCACCAAGGCTAAATCAATCTCAAGAACCATCTCTGCCCTCGTAGGTACCCATTTAACTCCTGGGTGAAGAGAGCAATTATAGTTAAGTGTCTTGCTCAAGGACACAAGTGTCAATCCGGGGACTCAAACCCACACCCCGTTGACTTGAACCACCAGAAGTTGAGTCCTTACACTAGACCACTCAGCCTAACACACCATAACTTGATAAGACTTTGCGTGGTTGAGACAGATCAAGTTTAATATTATGGGTACTCTATTTTATTGTAAGATCTCTTTTTGAAGACGGGGTGTCTCTGACTAGAGCTAGTCGGTAATTCTCAATGTATTGACGTGTGTGCTCTAGCTGTTGTCAAAAGAAAACGTTAAAAACTAATTCAAGTATTTAATCGCTTTAAATAAATTTTGGGGTGAACAAAGAAAAATTGGCTAGAGTGGGACTTGAACCAGCGACCTTCATAATGTGCCAGTGCTCCCGCTCTAGTCAGTTTGTTTTGTTCAAGTTAAATAAATTTGCCCAGTCAGTTTCCCTTTTGGTTCATCACCTGATCGTTGTAAATGTAAACAAATGTTGCTGATGCTGCTTCTATCATTTAACACCATTACTACTGTTCTGTTCTTCCCAGGAAAAGAGATGAGTGAATTACGACACATTATCAACGAACTTAGGAATTTTGACAGCATGGTAAGTGATCTCAGTCCCAAATTAGGCCGTGTTCCAATTGATAGCTGCAGCCGTTGCTAAAGATGTTTCTAGGGTCAGCCTGTGCTTCAAATGCTGATCTAGCCATAGCCGAAGCGGCCAAAAAGGTATTTGTAAGTTTGATTTGAATAAAGTCTGGTGCAACGACTTGCTTATAGACACAAGTTACCGCTTCAATCTGAGTTCTTCAGACTACAGAGACAGTTGCTATGTCACATGATTCAGGGCAAGCTTTTCCGTAGTTATGTAAGAGACGATGAACACCCAACCACAATTCTGATTCAATGTTTATGGCACATGATGGTACCAGGGTTTGCTCATCTGGAGGTTGCTATACAAAGGCTTGCCTCGAACCATTTGACATAGCAACTGTCTCTATAGTCTGAGGAATTAAAATTTAAGTGGTAACTTGTGACTAAGCAAGTCATAGTACCAGACATTATTCAATCTAACTCGCGAATGGCTTTACTCTGACACGGCTTATCTGTCACTATTGTCCAAATTACCGTTCTCAAATCTGCAACATTTAATTCAACTGCTTCTGAATCACACTGAAAGCAAAGTGCGTTCCTTGACAATTTCTCTAGGTTTTAAAGTGGCAATTGTTATTGATTTCCTTGTTGACGGATAGGTCTGCAAATAGAATTAGGTTATTTTGGACACTTTAAGTAATCATATTGTTGTCATTGGCGAAATGGGGGGGGGGGGGGGCCTGGAAACTCCTCTGCTCAGATCCTGTGCTCCTCTTTTGCCCAGCCCCCCCCCCCTAAATGAGATAAAACAAATGCACAAATGAATGGTTCAATACAATTAAAAGCCCCCCCCACAATTTTTGTTTTTTATGTCTTTGCCCCAGCTTACCCCCCCCCAAAACCAAAATGAAAATGTCTGGTTACACCACTGTGTATTGTCGCGTTGTGCATAACTTTGATCAGAGCACTATACTGGGAGTCAAAACATCCAGATGGGTTGTCTTCCTAAGACACAGGCAGCTTTTTTAATGCTGTTTTTCTGATCTATGTTTTATTCTTTTAACCCCTTTTAAAAAAATCGCCTTCATTTGTTTTATTTGTACTGTTTTGTGTTTTATTGTTTATGTTTATATTGGTATTATTTATTGTTTTTTATTATTTTTATTTATTTTTATTTATTTATTTATTGTTTGTATTATTTATTATTTTTTTATTTTATTTTTTTATTTATTTATTATTATTTTTTTATATTTTTTATATTATTTTATTCTTTATTTTTTTTTTTTTTTTTTTTTTTTTTTTTTTTTTTTTTGGGGGGGGGGGTCTGCATTTCACCCTTTACATAACCTGTGCCTTTTGGGTGCTCCTCTCCCAATTTATTGTTAGTTATATAATTGTCTGCCACCTAAATGTTTGACCCAATAGTTTTCACCTTGGTGTAGAAACAATTTTGTATGCTCATATTATTACTGATGTAGTATCTTTTTTGGTCCAGTAAATTTTCCTTTTATCATTGTCTCCTTTATTAATTCAGTCGACAAAGACAAAAATTCAAGAGCTTTCAGCAAGGTAAGACCTCTCTCATTTGTTTGCAGTCATCTGATGTAGTGGTTTATTAAGAAACAAAATGGTATGCGCTCTCGACACCTCATTCTCAAATCTGCTGCAGCTTCCTTGTAGCGACTCAAAAAACTATAAATCATCGCAAGTTATGATTCATACATCGAAGCTTGGCCTGACACATTGCAATGAATTGTCCATTACACACGCACACAGGCACACACACGCACACACACACACACAGGCTTGTTAATGGAAATGAGACCAATCTATTGCCCAGACTGCTTGAACAATGATTGTGGTATTGACAGACCCCAACCATGAGAGTTGTTTATGTTCTAATGTTTAACAACCCCCCCCCCCACAAAAAAAAAAATCCGACGAGTGGGATATAGTTAGCTCCTTTGGCGATGTGAGATTATGAGAAGACACGCTAACAGGTCCGAAGAGATCTGTCATGCACCGCGAAAAAAAAAAAAAAAAAACTCCACCATAAGACACTGATTGAAAGTTGAGGATGACGGGGTTTTTCAATAATCACCCGCTTGCTGCATCTCAGTGACAATCCACCACTGATGTTTACATTATTTTACTTTCTCTCACTTGCGAGCACGTCTCTCAATTCCCCCCTTACGCGATGACTCTCCCGAGGAAATATGCGTCAACGTCCCATTTTCGTAATAGTCCCGTAATCGGCTACGCAATCGGAGAGGCAATGCTTAGGTTGTAGTTACCGTCTTTTAATGGATGATTGCCCATCTTTTCTCCAGCCCGTAGATTGCAAGACTCATCGACGCATCGGCAATTTCGTTATTGTTTTTCCGAGGACCTCGCTTCTGACGAGATGCCGCGCGCGGACGAGCGATAAATGCGAGGGGGGGTCACGGCGCGAATTGATGACCGGGAAGGGAAAAAAGAGATAGAGGGAGAAAATAATTACCCACCGTGCCACTCGTTCTAATTATTTCCTTCTGTCTCTCTCTCTCTCTCTCTCTTTCTCTCTCTGATGGGGCTTCTCTTGACTTGTTTCAGTGCGATGAACTATGGAAGAAGCTTAGGAACAAGGATGGGGACTTGAAACGTGCCCTGATGCGGATTTCCGAGCTCGAAAATCGGATTGTGACCGGCTCAACGATGAACGGGAGGGCGCATAGACGGTTCAACCATGTCCTGGTTAAAAGGTCAAAATCATTGCGGGTGATGGCCTACGATAGCAGCCAGGATGATTCGTCCCCGATATGGGCCAGTCCTGGACAGTGCTGATGGTACGGAGAATGGGCATCCAGTGATCGAGATCCTCTCCAACGGGCACGGGGGGCCAATCAAGAACGGCCTGGACAGCAAGCGTAGAAGTTCCTCCTCGGAGAAGCCACCGCCGTCCGACTATCCGGCCAGGAGAGACAGATGCGTCAAGGAGGTGGTCGTGCCCGGTATCTATGTCAACGGGAAGGTGAAGCAAGAGCCCGTCAGCATGAAGTGGGAGGTGTTCGCGGACGAAGTGGACTCTGAACCCGCCAACGATTCCGAGATTGAGAAGACAATCTCTCAACTGACTCCAGCCATAGCGAGTCTGTCCCTCCCATCTACTGGACATGGGTCAGGGAGCATATCAGAAGCGTCATGCTTCAGTGACGCTAGTGTGGACAGTGACTTATAATTAATGGAGTGCTCACTAAACTCAGACAATAAGAGAAGAAGAGCTTGATTACTCCATTACCAAAAAGCTGAATTTTAGTGTTTCCCCGCTCGCCCATCTTTGACCCAAGATCGATTTTTTTAAATCCAGCATTAAATGAGTACATGTACATAACTTGAGATTCAATTTATTTTTTAAATTGAGTCTCTGATTAGGCTGTGGGGTTTTTGTTTCCATGAGTATTTCGTATATTTTGTATTTCACAGTCAATATCCAAAACGTTTTTGTTCTGATGTTGAGAAGTTTTTGGCTTGAACTTTATTTCTTCAAAAAGTTACCTCTAAAATATGAAAACTTTTTAAACTACATTTGGCTCTTGATTGTTATAATAAGTAATTTATCTCAAATTGAGCTCACACAGAAGAGTGTCATGAGGTTTTCTACTGACACTTATGAAATAATGTTTCATTGATTAAATTTAACTGTTTTGTATACCTGTTAAAATCCCCAGTCTGTAAGAACACTTGGACAAAAACATCATATTTTGTGTGGAAATATATGAGGTTCCAATATGGCGTCATGTTTTTTTTTTGTCGTTCTTGAAAATTATCTGTGTGTGTTAATGATATCAATGTTTTACATCTAAACATATATATATTGGTTTGTGTCATAAGTCACGTGTTCATTGGGGTCATGGGTCACAGAGCCAGGTCGTCCCATCTGCACAAATCCAACTGTGTTGATATAATGTCTATTACCAGTTCGTGGACGAATGTGGTGACAGTTTGGATTTTACAAGTTTTTGTAAATTTTAATTGCCTCGGGTCTTGGATTGGTTTACTCTTATTTAATTGAGATGTGTATAAACTAAGAACCATTAAAAAAAAGAGAAGAACACTTATTTATTAAATCATCTTGACTGATTGGTGTTTGTATTCAGTTGTGTTGTGTTCTTACTATCATTCTGCATTGATTGTTTAGAATTCTCAAATCGGCTCAGATTCCAGTAGCAAATCGTGCGGACGGTTTGCTATAATCACTCATATTGGCTGCCATACCTACTCTAAAACCAAACCCTAACATTCTCTTTGTTTAAACCACCAGGAGACCGTCACCTAAAATAAACCAGAGCTCGATATTAACACAAGCGAGGTGAGCAAACTTTCAAGAGTCTGAATTGTTATACTAATTACGATGAAAGCAAACCAAGTGTGTTTGTGATGGATAAGAACATATGCGGTCGGTAGAACTACACACACGTGTAGATTACAAACTGGCCAAAAAAACCGTCCTATTACCACCATGCCGAGAATGTATCACCTAGAGTTGAGCAATTAGCAAATATACTGACTTACCGGTATGGTATGGCTCGTGGGATGTCGTAAAATACAAATTCTTGATTGAAAGAGGAAGTTTTTTGTCCTACTATATTATATATGTATTTTTTTTTTTCTTCTTCTTCGGCTTGGAGATTAGAAATGATACTATAATTACACTCTATTCGGAGGCAATAAGGAAATATTACTTGCATAGCAGTGGCTGTATGGTGGTGAGTGATGGACGATGTTGAACATGCACGGGTAATGTTTGGGCACTAGTTCATTTTTAAAGGATTGCGGCACAACATGGATTTGGGGGTACAGTCAATTTGAGGTATCCGGGAAATAAAGTTGTGGACATTGCATGGAAACCGAAGCCAATGTATTCGAGGATAACTGTCGGATCTATAAGCTAAATATTACCATAGAAACACTAATTATACCACAATCCTTAAGTTTGTGTCATCGCTTTTAGTTATGCGAGAGAAAAAAATTCTCAAAATGAGATATGATAGCGCTAAATTAAAGGCAGTGGTAATTACTCAAGAAATAAAATGACAATTCTTTCGTGGTAAGGAGCACCTGAGAGCTGCTGACAGTATCATTACTATAAAACGTTGTGAAAAACGACTCCCTCTGAAGTAATGTAGTTTTTGAGGAAGAGGAAATTTTTCACTCAAATATTTGAATCTGAGAAGGGCTTATCTCAGGCGTTTGAAAGCACACAATTCTATGCAACAATTAAGAGTGTTTTTTCTTTAATCGTTTTCTTGCAACTTTGATGACCAATTGAGCCCACATTTTCTCAGGTTTGTTATCGTATGCATGTTAGGAAACACCAAGCGATGATACTGATCTTTGACAAAATACCAAAAGTATATCCTGCTTTTAAACCAAACGAAAACTATACATAACCGATTCGGTTTTTCCATTTTTTTTATGTTTCGTACTTGGCGAGCTTGGAAAACGGTTGAGCATTGAACGTTCCCTTTCCAGTTTTAGTGTTCACTTCAAAGAAAATATGACAAAAGATGGTAAACTATTTCCAGTTGACGACATCAACGACTACAGGTGGATGTAATTGCTGTGATATTTTCAAAGTGGGGCAACAACATTGAACACTGTTCAGAGTTCGTCCCATATAGATTTAGACGCCAACGGATAAACACAATCACAAAAGCGCCTTTTCAGACCCGACTAATTAAAATGATTCACCTGATGGACAAGGCCTTCCCCTAATCCATGAATTTGACACCTCTGCCTTTTTATAATGTAGAGAGGAAGAAAAGTGGAGGTGGGGGTGTGGGTATAAACCCCGACTCTGCGGCGTGTTAATTCTACACTGATGGGGCGACTTCTGCTAAACTGAATCCCTGTCGCCAGATTACAGTTAACTTGAAAAGCCAACCCCTTCACAAATGTTGTAGGCCGAACCAATTTACCCGCGGCTTTGTTCATCGATTAGACGTGTACACCGGCCTGGCATTCATGTCATTAGAGACCATTGTTGGGGGAGGGGGGGGGGGGTAACAGGGGCGGGGAGCGGGGATTACGCTCTTAACTTGTATGTTTGGAATTAAAGAGTTGATTAAATTTTGCTGTTGTGCGTTCGCTACTCGTCGGAGAGTAAAGAGAGGTCGCTGTCTTGGTTGTGGTGCGTATACTGCATATTTTAATCTCCTTAAATTGGATATAAACATGCAGGCGCTCGTTGGACGTACAGAATGCGATGTCTTGTCCGTAAATAATAAGCCATTTTGCGATGACGGTGGACACAATACTACAGGTTGGGGTCAATTTGTCTGTGTACACCCAAACCAGACAGTGTACTCCTTTAGTGTACACCATAATCTCAAAAAGGCTAGTGAACTATACTCCCATCATTAACGCCAAGTATAAAATTGGCAAATTAATATTCGTCCATTGAGATTTGTTTTCTAAGGATGTGATAATTAGGACTGTAAATATTTTGAAAGCTGTGTAATTAGGTTGAAAACTCATTCTCTGATCTTGAGAACCACTGAAACCAAAACCTTGATTTGCTTGTTTATTTTTGAGTTAATCACAACATTTAAATAAAATAATGACATTAAATTCGTTACCATGGTGATTAATGTGTAAACATGAGAAGACCGATAACGAACCCTCCAATTTTGGAAAGAGTGTCCCTTCGCCACGACCAACTTGTGACGATATGTTTACGTCACAATTCATTCGAAGAGCTAAATAATATTAATAAATCTAACACATTAAACCCATAATAGCACGTCAGCGATCGTCCCTATATACTGTTATGCAGCACTAAGGACAACTTTGTTTACATTATTCATTAATTTCTTGTAATTCAATTACAGCAGAAATCAGGTGAACACTCGTTTCGGAAGTTCAATTATTCCGGGTTGAACACACATCAATGAATTACATTTTTTTTTCTTTCTTTTCTTAATCTAAAATAAGGCACATATTCATTTGAAAGGAGTTCATCTTGGTAATCCATCCTGGGTATTCATTACATAGACATCAAAACACTCTGGGGCATAATTTTAAACGATTGCCATTTTCTTTATATTTATCTTCACTGCTATCATTCCTTGATATTGGCAAGAGTGGGGAGAAAAAAAAACGTTTCCTGCATGGTCTGTATCACATGAGAAGGCTAGATTGGCTTGCTGTCGATCACTCCACTAATAACAGTAATTGCTGGCTTGAGGCTTTTGGGTAATCATCCCAGAATGTCGTCTCATCCCCCCCCCCTCTCTTGTCTCTCTTCTCTTTTACCCGTTGTCCTCTCAGAGGCGCACCTGTTAGTCGGTGACTCCGTCAGACTAGAGGGGGGTGACTGCGCTCTGTGCTGCCGGCATGAAAAACGTGCCAGCTCGTCGTCGCCGCCGACTGCTGCCGCAGCTATCGAAGTACGGAATCGACCCTGCCTACTCATGCAGATAAAGTTAATGAAGCCTTGGTGGTCCCAATCAGACGTAAATAGTGACAAAACTCATCCCTTCCAACCCCCCATCCCACTTCTTTTATCCCTTGAAGTCATCAGGGGGGACCTATAGCCGTCAATCCCGAACACCGAGGAAGGTGCCCTAGCCATGGGTAATTGTTACCCAAGTCGACGGGGAGGGATTTCATAACTCCACGGTGTGTGAAATGATACCGCCATGGTCAAATCGATTATTGGTCCAATTGTCCCCCCCGCAGCCCCCAAGAAAATAATTATATAGGCTATGCTTTTGGTCCAAAAGGAGTCTGGGTGAATTGTCGTGTTGGTTTTAATGGTGTAAATGATGATAAATTACTGACAGAGCTAGTTAAATGGCGGTGTGTAAAGGTCTGATTCATTTACCGCGCAGCATTTTAATGGTTAGGCCAGTAATAATACATTTTGGGTAGCATGTAATGTAATGTTAGATATAGGCATTTGCCTGACTGGTCTCCTCCTCAAAGTGTACCCCACTGGGGGGCACTGGTACCTGTCCCACCACAGCCCGTCTTTCCAGTGCTGCTGTTTTGAGTTTGGAGACTATCAATCACAGCTTATCATGGATTTATGTCATCTTTACTTCACGTCAAAATATGCCAGCGGAGCATTATACAGAGAACATGGTTCTTTTTCGCAAAGTGAAATATCACCAAACAAATCATATCAATAGGTTCAACATTTTTGCATCTTTCATTTGGCAATCCGTCAAACGGCTCCTTTTAAAAAAACAAAATTTTTCACAGCACGGTATTAAATCCGATTTTCATTTTCCACTCAGTCTCGCTGAAGGTTGGCCCATAAATCCATGTTACCATTCCGTAACCAGGGCCAATATATTATAGAAATGTACACTCTCTTCATTCAGAAGGGGAACTAGAGCGATACGAACCATATATCCTAAATAAAAAAGACCTACCCGAAATAACCTTGTGGTTTTATTCAGCTTTTTGAAGAGGTTACGAGCAAAGCTTTCAAACCGGTCCATCGTAATGTGCAATGGTGTACAACGGAGTATTTTATTCCTGTGATCTAGAAATGACAAAAAAAGAAGTAAATAGTTTTTTTTTTCTGGCCAATAAAATGGGGTTCAAAATCAGCAGATTGTAACTAATGAACTTATTTGTTGTCTGGCAAACTGGGGCCGGTGTATATCTCGAACAAATTAGACTGGCGTGCACATTATTTTTGGTTGAGTCTTGCAATGAATTGTGGTACATTTACTCCTCACAAAGAAAATAACAAAACAACAACAAACAAGCCATCGAATGTAACATTCGTTGGGACATTCGGCGCTGGTTTTCGTGTCAAAAGGTTTGATTTTTAAAGCTTAAACAAAACTAATAGAAATTCAAGTACGCAAAAGTGAGAGAGAACAATATGAAGTGATTACTCATTATTACATTTAATAAGACCAATGATGTATGCATTTCCTTGGCAACTGTTTGTATGCGATTTGAATGAATGGCACCGCTTAGAAAAATTTAGAATAAACAAACTTATGATCCTGGCGTAGTGCTCAAATACACGGCACCGTACCTAACCACCATCATAACAACTCGTCACTTCCTATCACACAGTCGAGCTGGTCTTCGCCCCCGGTAATCAGCATCTTCTGACTGAATAAGATCTTCGGCCTAACAGTCCTTGGGCGAAGGTTTAGCTCATTTTAGGATTGCAGCCCCCACGACCGTGGAACAATCTTCCCACCAACATTCACTCTGATGGCCCATCCGTATAACTCTTCAAAACTTCCCTCAAACTCATTTCATGTGATTAGCTTGGTTTGTTTTGTTGTTGTTGTTGCTTTTTCTTTTTCTCCTATTGTCACGCCTTGGGTGTTTACTTTCAGCTGGATAGATAACTATTTTAAGTATTAATTCTTGTAAAATGATTATGATTATTATTGTCACTTCATACATCCTCATCGTGCAGCCTGTCTCAAAACCTTCTAGACAGTTGTCTCTTTTCTTCGCAACTATTCTTGCTTTTTGTCAAGACTTTCATCCGAGTTTGATTTCTGCCCTACTGTCTTCGTTTCTCTATGCTGTTTTTGTCTCCCTTTTCCCCCTCTGGCTGCCAGAAGTTATACAGAAGTGGTCCTTTTGTTTTTCCCATGCTTTATATCCAGTCCCACATGGGTTTTTTTTCTGTCCACGTTATGCTTTAATGTTGGATGTTTGAGTAACCAGGGCTCTATTTCACAAATCACCAAGATCCATCTGAAGGTGAGTTGTCAATATTGCCACAGTGATTTGTATTGTGACATCACACTTTGCTTAAGCAATTAAGATTGATATACAGTTAAGATCTATCTACGGCTCTTTGTGAAATCGGCCCCAGTGGTTAATACCTCGTGTTTCAAATGCACGATATTCAGCCATCGACTCATTATTATTTTTTTTTATGAGATTTTGATCTTGCATGTTTCGAAGCATAACGCAGAGCCAGTAACTACCTGCAAAGTGAAACCTCTTTACCATGTCTCCATCAAGGAAGCTGCGATGTAGAAACATTCCAAGCTACCCTATGGCCAACATAGACATTAGGCTATATTTAAGACATCAAATCTAGTTCTTAAGAATTGTGTTATTACTGCCAACGCTATACACGTATTAGGTGTCCCGAGCAGAAGTAGAATCATGCATTGGTGTTGAAAAGCTGTAGTGTTAGAGATGTTTGAAGCTTTGCATGGTGTGAATCATAGAGAAACACTATAGACAGTAAACTTGCGGGTGCAACCATGTGTCAAATTCGTTTAGGAGAAGTGTTGGCTCTGATAAGAGCTGGTGTGGTCTCGACGTTTCGAACAGTACACTCTGCTTGTCTTCAGGAAAGATTGCTACTGTTTTCTGTAGCTATTGCGTGGATTGCTGTACTTTCTCCTTGTATGAGCCCAATCTGATTTTAGTACATTTGACTGTTTATGTAATTTGAGTGTACGATTGCCGTTATGGCGATTCGTTTACAGTATTAATGTTCATGATTGTTGTTTTAAAAGGTCATTTTGGAAAAATGAACTAAAGGCTAATCAAGACTGTATTCAGTCTCATATACCTCGGATTGGACAAAGGAACTGTTGATGATTCGGACATGGATGTTTGTGTGTTTTGGTTTGTTACATGCTGTGACGCCCGCCCCAACATCAATTAGAAAGCTTCCGTCGACGTGCATTGTTTTGGATCATTTTAGCTTTAGCATTCGTGGGGAACATCTCTTAAAGTATTCAGAAAATCTACAAAGCAGCAATACTTTAATCGTAAAGTACACTGACTCTCATTACTCAAGGTTAGTGCACGAGAAGACATTGCGGTCACACTGCAACACCAGTATCTAGAAGAAGAACAATTACCAGTCGATTGATAATGGTCTAGTTTCCTCACAACAAATAAAAACAAGTTCCTTTTCTTGTATTCTTGTTTACAAACGTGTAACCGTGTAGGATGGATGATCATTCGCCTCATGTGTGACTTCTTGTCATTGTAAAGCTCGGAGGGAACAAAGCCAATAAAATATGGACATTGAACTAGCACGACAGTAAACATGTGTCGTTTGGTGGATAGAGGCGACAGTTAGTGTGTTCTATTCCATGTTGGATTCATGCTTCAGTTACCCACTAGAGGTGCCTGTTCTTGCAGAAAGAGCATAATGTCAGAATGACATACAGACGTTTTCAACCCCCTATGAGCAGACGTGTGGTCCCGGATTTGCGGCGCGACGCCGGCCGCACCCTCTGTATCAATTCTCCACCTCCGTTGTAATCCAATGTCTGTGGGGGCTTCGTCGAGCCTTGCGTTTGGGCTCAACTACCTTCCACGAATCCATTGTCGTCAAAAAAAAAGGACCATAACTCTCAGAGGTAGTTGTCAACCTTTTCCTCTTCCCGAAAAAGGACGCCATGCAAATAAAAGAAACGAGAGAAACCGACGTGGTCTGCCGATCAAGCAGAACCATGTCCCAAGTACTGTTTGTTAAAAAAGATGAATTTCGTAGTCACAAAACCAAACGAGGCGCGACAGTTTCGACCAACATTTCATTTCGGTGATTGCCGGGGCACGGCCAGCGCGCGATGAAAAAAAAAAAAAAAAAAAGTCTGATTTTTGTGGGTGTTAATGGGTTGATGGTCCCGGTCTGATATTAGGTGATCGGGCAATTAAGCAGAGATAGAATCATTCGTTACGTGTGGAGAAGTATTGCCTCGACTTGGGTTTCTTTAGAAGACCCACCCATGTAGTTAAAGCCTGTACCCGCAGCAGTCCAGCACGTGCTGCCACTGTACACCAGTTCCCCCGCGAGTCACTGCCCCACCAAACAATCGGAAGTTCGTGGTAATTGTCATGAATAAAAAGAACCTCTTTGTGTCTAGATTATGGGATTTTTTTTTCAAGCACTGGATGATTCAATTTAGCCAAGATCCTAATTTCATAAATTCGTTTTCAATTTCAACAGCAAAAAGACATTGCAGTCGTCAGATTGAATTGGACCGCAATTTTAAATCAATCAATTCGAATTGTCAATTACATTAAAATTGTACAGATGAAGTTACATATATTATTCTTAAAGTTCACAAAAACAATGAGGGCATCAAATAAACATTTAGGAAAGAGCAATAACCGCAAAGCCCAATATCTTCCTTGAGCAACAAAACTAAGGCTAAAAAGGGAGATGCTTTTATCGAAAAACAATAATATCAGTAAACTTTCCACCCTGCTCAATGGAGTAAGCCGAGAGTTGATGAAAAACAAAAGTTGAAATATGGAGTGCCAAAACGAGGTTGGAGTATGAAGTGGTTAGACCTAGCACAGTATTAAAAAAGGTGAAGTCAGCACATAAGTTTATTTCAACTCAGGCTAGCCAATGTTCTCATCCAACAATTACTTTAAAGGAACATTACAGAATTGTTTTTTGCTAACAAAACAGTTGTTGGCAGTGTAAGCACTTATGTATCCACCATATACATAAACTGACAAACCTGTAGAAGTTTGAGATCGATCGGCCATCTGGGTCACGAGAAAATAGTGAAAAACCGATTACACCTTTGCACGGAAATCATATAGGTTCAACAAATGAATAAAACGCTCACTGAGCGATAAACTCCAATCGGCATATTAGTTTATCCATTTCTCATCGAATATGGCATTTCAGACAGAAATATTTAAAGGGATGTTTTCTACTATCATCATCATTAGACCCTGTAAGTTTGATGTAAATCTGTGATCCAAAAGTAAATTTTACCAGTTTTTTTCTTACCAATTCGGTAATGTTCCTTTAAGAAGTGTGTGCTTTGCACTGGGGTTTCCCCAATTTTCGCGTGAATGTTTTTTTTTATATAGAGTAGGTTAGGCTACTTCTTGATTGGCGTAATAATTGCATTGGCGATGGGGAAAATGACTTTGGCTTCGACAGGATTCAAACTGGCCTTTCGACACCATGCATACTCGATGGTCTCGTGGCTGCTCTAGATGCTGGGGGTCGTGGATTGGAATTCCACTCGCAGCCTTCTTTCCCCCGCAAGAAATCGGGGAAGATGTTATTCAGTAGTAGCAAGTTGCCACACATCGGTCAAAGGATGAAACTCAAATTGAGTTCATCACATCAATTAAACTGTTTGTGGTACTCGCTGCTATCTAGGCCTCGAGCTTGCCTCGACACCGGGCTCCTTTGGCTAGAATGCAGGGGGTCGTAGGTTCGAATCCCGCTTGACTCGGCTGAGACAATGCTCGTCGCACATCGGTGTAAGGGTAAAACCGAGCTAAACAGCCGATGCACTTTTCTCCAGTCAATAGCCATCGTGATAGGTACCATCTGCCAACGGTTCGGAATAATGTGCATTTGATGATAATGGTATTACGGTTTGTAAATCACCCAAGTGTAGTTGATGTTGTAGGAAGAATGTGGCAATCATATTTATCCACACTAGAAGTAAAACATATGGTATACCTCCATGATCTCACTGACAGATAAAATCTAACATAGAACTTCATATTTATTAGAAAGATGCCCCTATACTAACTAGTTTAAGGTAGTTTTGGGTTGAACAAAGAAACATTAACTATAGAGCGAGATTTGAACCAACGACCTCCGGATTGACGTGCCGGCGCTCTACCAACTGAGCTATATAGGGCTAGATTGGTTCAAATCCCGCTCTAGTCTAGTCAGTTGTTCTTTGTTCAACCCAAAACTTTTTAAAATCTACCCAGTCAGTTTCCCTTGTGGTTTATTATTTACACAATTGGTCTTTCAACAAACACACCATCCAGCCACGCAGCGTGTGAAAAATATATCGAATTCGGGGTCACATTGATTATTATGGCCTATTATTGTTGTTATTATATACTTGTTGTAATGAAACCAACGGATGCCTCATGAGTGAACTTAATCACTGTAGCTCGAAAGCTTGAGGACACCTGGAAAACAATGGTACTTGTTATTTGAACCAGACACTAACCCCAACTCTTCCACGAGAAGTGTCTGGGTTCTTTTACGTTCTTCCATCTGAAGGACAAAGCAATTATGGTAAAGTATATTGCTCAAGGACACAAGTGCCACGACCGGGACTCGAACCCACACTTGAGTCCGGTGCTCTTAACCGCTCGGCCATGGCACCATACACGCCACGGAATATTTTCATGACCTTTGAGTTGGTGTACACGTTCTCATTTCGATTGCGGCATCCACATTAAGAAACGGTGATTTGTGTCATTTCTCAAAAATGCTATTTTCTCAACTTTGACAGTGTTTCAGACGGACATTAACTTCTCAGAAGGATTGGTGAGCTTTACCATCAGTGAAAGATTGATCCATTTCGTTCCTTGTCGAAGCACAACCGGTACCAATAGTGCACCTGTCATAAAAACCTTGCCATAAACAGCCATCCGTGTGTTTTGCGCATTGTTCTGAAAATGTACTTCGAGAAGAAAAGGAGACAAGTTTGTTCAAGTGGAGAAATCAGAGGATATGATTCCCAATCGTTCGTTACAGCCGACGCCATAACCATCGGGCATGGAGCAATTAGATTCAAGGGGACCAAACACACTAGTTATGTTTGGTCTACTGAGCTAAGACATTACCACGATGATGGATCGTCTACAGAGAGCTCTGTAATCCATTATTTAACCGCGGGCCCTTTTTGTGTTTTTTTTGTGTTAGTTTTCTTTCAGTGGCGTCAATATTTGGCATCTCCTGGTTGCCTAGTGACGGGATGTAGACGGTGTGTCACCGCGCAACTCTTTGCCTCATTTACTTGGTGGACGGCTCCGTGCCCTTGCATGCCGAACGGCCATCCAGGCGAGAGTATCATGGGACGCTCCACTCGTCTGCGCCCGCCCAATAACTCGGCGGCGCCATCGCGGAATTCGTCCCCAGGTTTGGTTTTAATTCCATTACGACTTCAACACCAACACACCTTTGTCCGCTAGTTATCCAATTAGCCACTTACGGTAATTTTCTCTCCATGAGGACCTTTGTGGAAACTCTCCGTTCCCCTTCCCCTAATTTCTGTAGATGTCCACTTAGGGCCTCATCGGGGAACCCATCTTGCTCCTCTTTTCAGGCCGGACTAAGGGGTTTTCGGGAGCTAAGTAAACGGGCTTTCTTCGCGTAATTATGCGTGAACGCTCAAGGAAAGAGCTATTTTGCTAGTCTTGAAAGAGGGCCCAGTTATGACAGTGGAGGTCATTAAGTTAACAACAGTGACGCGTAATAATACGTTCCTGTGTTGAGCGGATCGACCCGCGTGGCTTCTCCTGATGGACAAAGTCCTGCAGGAGGGAGACTTGTTTGTGTAAGGCAAGACGCGTAGCCGCATTAAGTTGGTCTTGATTTAAACGCCCTCCGTTGCTTGCCTTGACGGGGTGGGGGACAGAGTGGCAAACAATCTATTACCGTACTTAGCCGAGTCCACTCCATCATGCCGACCTAACTAGCCGTGGCCTGCAGAGCTCCACGGCCCAATAAAGCACGTCAGGTAATAGAGTAATAGAGTTATGATTTACAGCCAATTGATTTCCCTCTAGTGCTCATAAAAAAAAGTAGCGAGAAATAATAAACGTGAAATGTTTGCGTTGCTGAGATGTACAGGCTTCCTCGGCCGAATCATGAAGGTAAAAACCAGAGACCATGACACGAGGACGGTAGAGTCAACTCTGATGAACTAGAAAAGCGAAGGGTGAACGGGCCTCCACTTGAAGCAAGGCATACTTCTAGTGGTATATTTTTGTTTCAAACGAACCCAAATTGAGTTCAATACAACGACTCGCAGCGAATCCACGATCTCGACCAAACAGTTAATCTATCAGAGATATTATAAGCCTATATATAGACATGTAAATCATGGTCAAGTGGTTAGACTGCAGGAGTTGCAATCACAAGGTTGTGGGTTCGAATCCTACTAAGCTAACCGCTGATTTCACAATTACTATAGACCGGTAGAAGTGTACATGTTTACAGTAAATGTTTTACGCTACATGTAGATCGGAGTTGGATCAGGTCTTTGGACCATGGTATTTTCAAGCCAGTGAAAATACCTGCCAAGGTTTGTTAATTGTATAGCGTTTCAAGAAACATTTAGGTAACAATTTGACAATTTGACCATCTAAGACAGTCTTTTTCAACATGAGTTGACATCTTATAGATAGGTTTATTTCTCATCCTGAATAAACTATAGACAAATAAAAGAGCAGATAATGAAAAACTGACTGAGTTAGATAAACCTGTACATACTCTCTTTTCCCCCGCTGGTTTGGATTTCACAAACGAACAGCTTAAACTAAATATCGTAATTTGTTGAGAGAACAAGGCAGTAGGCTTTATCCTGTACCCCTGGATTGCATAATGCCATCTTGTGTCGAATTATCTGCGTATTAGCCAAACTGAAAAGGCCCCAGCCGCGCTGTCTGCGAGGGCCCCCTGCCTGTCACAAAGCTCCATTATGCACCCCCTTTGGGTTACCCCCTATCCCCGAGCGGACGTGTTCGAACCCCTCGGTGTTTCTGTTTGAGTCATTAACTTGTAATTCTTCAATCCATCTTGGGTATTTGTACCTGATGTAGCTAGCCCCCCCCCCCCCTTAATACTGCGGTCTTTATGTGTTTGGGAAGGGGGTTAACACACAAATCAAATGCATAATTGTTTCCATTGGTGATACCGGATGCTTTTGTCAAGAGTGCCGAGACGTGGCCGCCGAAATCGTGCGCTGCTCCTCCTTCGCTATTAGCTCCCCCAGTCATCCCAACCCAAACAAAAGCCCGGTAAAAATTATCTTATTGCACCCTCATTAGAAATGATAATGGGCGGAGGTTTGTCCCCCTCAAGCCAGCATTGTCTGTCAATGGTTCCGTGGACTCTTGAAGTGGTGTTTTGAGGTTTCGACTCTTTTGGGATGGGGGGGGGGGGGCTCCTGCGCGGATGGCTGAGAAGTCTCGCCTGAGACTTGCGGGCCTTTTCAAGCTGGTGGATGGATTTAAGCAGTCGTCCTTGTACGCATGGCGTCTTATTATCTGCCCTTTTCTTTCCTTGTGGTGTCAGTCTCGCAGACACAGGCATTAATAGTTTGCCGCGAAAACCTTGTTCAGGATAGAGCCAACAGAAATGAGTGTTGTAGTTTCTTTTGGGGGGCTCACGTGTTGAAGCCGCGGTCGTGTTGTATGTATGTCGGGCGCACATCATGCTCGGTGATTGCAGCAGTACTTCCATCGTTGTAACGTCAACTACACGATTTTACGTTGGTCCTTCGCAGGGTGGCTTGTGTTCATTAATTGTTATCATTCCGATCTTGACTGTTGTCGAAAGAGTCTTTGAAAGGCAGAAGTCGAAACGAAGCGGTCAGGTAAAAACCAATTAACACCAATTACCCAACCAATTAGAAAAGGAATCAAATCAATCACACAAACCGTAAAACAAATTATAGTTAAACAGAGATGCAAATACGTGTACTTTACTTAATGTTGATACCTAAATTAGGTCAGAAAGCTCAAGTTAATAGAAAGTCTAGTTTTGTTCCTTCTTCTGTGACTTTAGTGCACAATACCTTTACTTTCTGCAGTTAATCAAAAAAGCTTATTAGAGAGTAATGCAGTTAATTTTGTGCACATAATTTCCTTTGTGTATTGTTTGTGTTACTAATTAGTCCCTTTCTAAACTCTACTTTGAAATTCTACGCGCAATATGTCCACAATAATAATACAAAGCTTGTAATCCTGCCCCACATGAAATAATCGCTTCGAGCCCGGCAACTTAAAAAAAAAAAAAAACCTTTCGCTTATTTACATGTTTTGTTTTGTCAAGTTATCATTGGTATACAATTGTATATAATGAGAAGACTGACTTTCTGTTCAATAACAATGCCAGTGTGTCTTGGAGCGTGTATGTGACAGACATACTGACGCCTGCTGGTATACTATACAGCCAAGAATGAAGTGAAGAATATCACATAAAACAAACACTCATTCGCTAATTGCAATAATCACTTGATTTATTCACAGCTTGGATGGGAAGATGCCGCTTTGCGGGCAAACACAATGAAACGATTTGGGATTAGTCAGCGTATCGGGTGATCCAACTTGTTAGGAACATACTCCTTCTGTGGCCTGTGGTGTAGATTGACCGCACACTGTGTACACTTTTGCTGGCTTATCACACTTACTGTCTTAGTGCTAATGACTTAACGGTTTGATTAAACAGTTTACGACCGCCCATGGAAGGTAAACAAATAGCAGGGAGTTTGAGTACGCCACTGCCGTACCACGGAGCTGTATATCTTTTTATAGCTCCATGGTGGTACGAACTTCATTTCGCCATCAGCTATATATACGGTTTAGCAAGTGTTGTTTACCGATCACTGCGTTCGCAGAATCGTGACAATGAAGGTGTTGTTCTCTGGTGCTTGCGAAGTCAATATTTTATCAAGGGAGTTTGAAGGTTCATTTATACATTTGTACATTTAAACGTTATTTTCACTAATGATTATATTATGTTTTGCTTACTATCTTTTGAAATGAACGTGGCGAAACCGATGAAGCTGTCTTAAAGGTTAAATGTAAAAGAAAATCTCATTGGTAACATCATTGTTATTTTAACAAATCAATTCAGATTTGAGCGTTTTGCACTTGAACCGTGTTCAATAACACATGTGTTTATTTGTTCATTCATCTCTTTCAGCCCATTACCACACACGCCAATGTTATCCTTAATTGTGGTCACACTGGTAGTTAGTATTTTCGCATTTTTACAGTGAAATCTTCCAAGTAATTTTTTTGCCAAACAACTTCATCCAGAAGTATCCGAAATAGGAGCAATTTGTCGTCATTTGTTGCTGTTACAGCAAAACACAAATCCACAGAGTAAATCATCAAACCATACATTTGAAAAAATAAGAGGTAAATAATTCAAAAGGTATAGGCCTGAATATTTGTGATGGACATTTGTTATAAATATAAAATAAAATGCCGTTGATTTTTCCCCTCGAGGTTTTTATTATTTTATTTTATTTATTTCATTTTCCGGGATAATACAAACAGTGAACTACAGACAAAACAATTACATGTACAAAATAACACTGAGTAGTAAACATAACAGAAAACAACACACAAAAAGTTCCCGCAGGATTACCCAAAAGAAACAAGTTTCTGTCGAGGGGCTCTCCGAACTAATAGGATAACAGTGATTAATATACTTAGGATAAAAATTCATTAAATAAAATATCTATAAAATTAAGCAGTTATTCAAAATATTACTTTAAAATTACAATTAAAAAATTACAATAAGTGTAAATAAACAAACACATAAACAAACAAAAAAAATATTTAAATGGTTGTTATCATTGCGGGCAAAGGGATTTTACAATAAAATCATCCAGTTACTCCAAACCACAAACATTCAAATATGTCCACTTCTGCAGACATACACCGTAAAAACAATCATTTCCCTTTTCCCTCAACGAATCACCATCAACTATTTCATTTCCCCCCAAACCTCATTTGCGACTCCAACGAAATCCTCTCCTCAAAAATAATAAGGCTGGCATCAGCATGGGCATGAATGCAGCGAGGGTAGTACTAGATCCCCTGATTGCAAGCTAACCAGTGCGATTCAAATCAAACCCTTGTACATATAAAACTGTAAGATGATGATAACTCGGAATGATTGCACGTGCCAAAGAAATCAAACCCACAGTTGAGACTCCCAATCATAGGTTATAATTCAGGGATGAAGAATAATGAAAACACCAAATGAGTTTTGTATATAAGACTTCTCTTTCAGCTCATCATAATTGTTATATGGATCTCGGCTCCTTGATTAAAACCAAGATCATTTTTTTCTTCTTCTCCCCCATACTTCTTCTTAAGTTCTTCTTCTTCTTCTCCGTTCCCTCTTTGTCTTTGTATGTCTTTGGTTCGGGGTATAGGCTACACATCCATGTAATAATTAGGTCCCCTCGCACCGTCGCCATATAGGAATTAAGTCCGAGGTCGGATGTCCGTGTCATATCAACCATCGCTCCCGGGACAATTTTCTAAATTGAAAAGGGTAACCTTCACCGTGCGGAGTGTGCCATCGTCTTGACTGACGAGAGCTCCAAATCCCCCCGCCGTTGATGCTCATCACAGGCACCGGGCAGCGGGACCTATGTTTGCTTTCAAAACAAGAAAAAGAAATCTTTCTTCATTCGCTACTTGGAGACCTGGGTTTTTATTTTCTATTCCTTCTTTCTCCTGAGTCCAGGGTATATCGTTTTATAATCCCCTCAAAGCATCTGCACTGATGTATAACCTCTGGAAAAGATCACAGCAAACAGTCCGCGGAGAAAAGAAGTGAAATATAAAACAACAACATTTAATATTTTTTCATCCATTGTCATACCGGGGTTCAACCAGCAAACTGATGTAATGATCATTGATTTAATTTGTAATTATACTAAACAACTTAAGTGGTACGGGTTTACCTGGTGGTGATTAACAGTAAACTTGGTTAACCAGATAGTCTGGTTACCTATGATAACTGAGTACAATATCCATTGTATTACCTGAAATTGGCGTCAGCCATATAATTGGTAAACCATGGTAACGGACCGCTTTTAGGCTGATGGATCTCTCGAACATAAATTGGCCGAAGTTGTAGGCCTATTTGGGAATGATTTATTTGCCTTGTTGATATTTCTATTTTATAGAAGAAAAACACTAGATTGTGAAGTACCAGTACACAAATGTTTGTTTAAAGGGGAACCATTTCGTTGACTTTGGGGCCGCACTGGGTATAGCTCCACCAAACTGCACATCAAAGTGACTCAACAAATCGCCCTGTGCACGCCATTGTCCGTTAATATCGTGTTACCATGCTATTGCTATAAGTTAGGCTGCACTGGCGGCCCTGTTCTCCCCCCAAAATCATAAAAAGACAACCATTTCTATGCCGTCGCCAAACGCTTGATTATTTCAGGAGTTAAATTTCATATCACTTTTTTGTGTGTTGCTGTTGCGTCCCATTCTCGATAAATGATTCTGTTTTTCCCCACAAAAGACACGACACGCCGGCGGATACCTCGTGGGCGGCTAGGGGGGAATTTCTGAGCCGAGAGACGGGACTGGTTTGACAAAAGACCCGGTGAAATTTGAGAGTGGTATTGTGCACCGATGGAGCCAAAACATACATACCTGGTAAGCGACAGACATCTTTTTCTTCTAATACTTGTGGAAATTTTTTCGGAAATCGGACCAGGTCTGATCATCCGATCCATAAATGATTAGCTGGGAGGCTTTTGAACAGTTGACATCCGAGGAACTATTCATCAAGTCAAGAAACTAAATACCAAACAGGTTTTTCCTGTTTTTCAAAAAAAATGGTATTCTTATTTTCCATCTCGTCTGGATCGATAAGTGAAATGTAATAGTTCACCACTTACTACACGGGAGTCATTATAAGCCCATACGCAAATAAAAAATCGAATACACACAAATAATAACATGATATAATAAACGAATTTTGAAAACAACTTTTCCGTCGAAAATTAAACAGGCAGGAATCAACTGACCGGACTAAGTCAATCAAACCTTCAAAACCAATATCCTGGTCCTGATATAGAGTCAGTGTGCGGGACAACCAAACTTTAGCATGGGCTAAATAACGCACAGTAAACACAGAGCTTATCAGAGTCGCCTGATCTGTGAATTGGGTTATGTTTTGCTGCTTAAAGTGTATTGATACATGGTAGAAGTTCTATAAGCTAATAAGTCAACTTGATTTGAGTGATTCGCTCGGAAATTAGTGAACGTAATGAGCTCCAAACTTTATCTGCGATCTATAAACAGATAATAAGTAAACAATATGGTAACCCGCATTTGTCGAATTGAATCAGAAAAATAACTCCGTTTTCAGTAAGATTTATATTAAGAACAGTCGAAACATTGTGAATTTTTTGTTAAGCAAATGCCTTTCATACTAATACAGACTGTTATCGAGCGCATGCTTAGATGCAATTAACTCGAAAGTCAGCCATTCGAATAAACGTTTGTAATTGAAATTCAATGGATGGAACCAAACCATTTACCGTGAAACTTCCAGATAATTTTGGCCCTTTCACCTTTCATAATTGTTTTTCCTTCGTTCTGCAAAAGGCCTTTCTAAACTGAATGCTCTGCTTGGCTGAATAATCTATGTGGTGTAAAAATCCAGCCAAGGAAGTACAAAATAAAAAAACTACCTTCATAATCCTACCATAACTTTCATCAAAC
Organism: Pycnopodia helianthoides; assembly: GCA_032158295.1. Taxonomy (NCBI): domain Eukaryota; kingdom Metazoa; phylum Echinodermata; class Asteroidea; order Forcipulatida; family Asteriidae; genus Pycnopodia; species Pycnopodia helianthoides. The sequence goes on from CM063243.1 coordinate 10,918,796, forward strand.
TCGGATGATTGATTTTTCGTGGAAAACATCTCAGTAAACATGTATAGGTCTAATTAATACACGGTTAGCACCCACTGCATTAACCACACATGCACACTATACTGCCATCTTTGTTTAGTGTTTGGAGGCTCTTGGCGCTTTGTGAAAACATTGCCGTGCTTAATATCCACATTTGTTTGTTACATGAAACAAGCGTTGTCCTTGTTTAAACTCGACGCTTTCATGGTGTTACGGGCATCGGGTTTCTGGTCATGTATCGAGTTAATCACGCCACCGGGGTGCGCGCTGAAAAAAACCACCACCGAGGAAAACATTGGAGTCCGCCAACTCCACCACTGCGCATGGGCGTAGAGGCCAGCCAATTCTAGCACACTGTACACCAATAATGTGAAGAGAGTGGTTGGTTGGTTGTTGAACCATGACTATGATAGGGGATACATACGACCCGTAATCAGTCAGTAGTCTTCCTGTCTTATTACACCTGAGGACTTTACTTAAATACCTTGGATCTCAAGACGACTTTCAACTTCATATCCGATCCTGGAAATCACCAAGACTCAAGAGTTCCGGCGTATGTCAGATTCTATCGCACTGGGTCGTCGAGTAGCTACGCTGTCAAGTATTTCAATTTTCATATTATTAGTCCGTCTTCCTTACGAGTCGGGGACATTCCACCGTACCGGTGTCACCTTAGTATACCGTATAGACGCAGTTTTGTTCCCATGAGGAGGCAGAGCATGGCTCTGCTCAGTTCGGGCTACCCGGCGGCCGCTTTTCAGAGTGGACTCCCATGCAGCGGGTTGCTGTCGATCGGCGTGCCGTCCGCTGCCGGGCAGCTGCCTTACCCCAACCTCTCCATGATGAGGGTTCCACCACACATTGCCGTCGGCTTCTCTATGGCTAACCTCTCAGCAGCTTACTTCCAATCCTCCCAGAGGCCGGACTCTGACTTCCCTACCCTGGTGAACCATCAGTCCCCCCTGCATCATCACAGCACGACCCCCCATCCGGCGGTGGTCAGGGCCGTCCCCTCGGTTAAACGCAAGGGCGTTACAAACTTCTCGATTGCCGGCATTTTGGGCAGGGACGAGGACGCCCACGGTACCGAGGATTGCGCCCACGACAGCCCGTCCAAATCAACCTCCTTTGAGCAAGAAGCTTTGCCCATAGTCGGACATGACTCTAAGGTTCATGTGAAAACTGAAGGCCTAAGTTCACCTAAAGGCGAAGATGATGAAACTGACAATCCTCTTGCCAGGTTTTCTTGGCTGCAGTGCACGAGATATAAACCTCCACGTCTACCGAGTAAGTTGCAAATTTTCACCTGTGTCATAAAATTGTTGTTCAAGTTGATCAACAAAATTATAATTTGCTTCTAAAATTACATCCATGAAAAATACTGATGTTATGAAACAGAAACTAAATGATATTTTCAAAAAAAAACATCTTACCCACTTTCTAACAAGAGGCTTTCAGTTCATAGAAATCCTTGCACGTTCTGAAAGATCGTCCAGGCACCGTCATAATTATGTTTTCGACCATTTCACCGAAAGTCCGTTTCTATCAACTTTAGACACAAGTATGACGTGCAAAGTGTAGCAAAAGGGTTGAAGAATTGTCCAAACTGCCAATATGGTCTAGTGAGTCGAATTAGTTAATAACAAAAAAAAGTTGTTCTCCTTTGCATATTACATGGATTATAAATATGTCATCTTTACTTTTGTATTCTTTATCTTACTTTAAAAGTGGTAAACATTAATTTATTTTATGAAAAATAAATGTGTGTACTTATATCAATTATATATTTGTATTCACACTTCTATACTCTCCTGTAGTTGGTGGCTCATCGTCTGCTGTTATGATCTGTCAATATAATAAATGATGACAAATCACTCATATCTACTTGAGATAAACCTTATGTTTATGTAAATATTGGCATACAATACAATCGCACCTACAAACAGTATCCTTCGATAGAAGGAAAGATCGCTTGAAACTGAAATTTGAGCTACCAGACAAAACTTATGTGTTTGGATTATTTGACCATGGAATCTAATATTTTTTGACACGTTTTACTATTAGGAAAGTAGTGCAATGAAATACTTTTGCTATGTGTCGCTATCGACAGGAAACTATTGAGGTATGCGGAGACATATAGTATGATATGACTTAAAGAAATTAAAATCTTTTTACTATACCACTTTTTACACAGTTAGTTGTATCAGAGCAGACACAATTGTGTACTCCCGGTGATTAACATAAACATGTACCTGTAGGTTACGTGTTCAGCAATATTTTCATCGACAGCAGTTTGACAAAGCCAATGAATAAATGTTTCTAATGGCGAGAGATAAAATTATGTTTAGACGTGAAGATCACGGATCTTCACGGGTCAGAATCACGGATGGCCTTTCCAATTCCATAAGCAGATCATTTCAAAAACTTAAGAAACAGTCCATAATTCCGCTCGTTATGTGTTTTGTTTCAAAGAAATGCTTTTTATCATTTCAAACTGCCCTGTCGTATTTTTGCCTCAAATATCTATCATTGGAAGTTTCAGGCACTCGTCAAAGGATTGCAAGCACGAAAACTGATAGAAAAAATAAAACTTAAAAAAAAAATTACAACTCTTACTCTACTGAAGAATCGATGAAAAATACTTGTGGCGCATTTGTAATGACTAACATAATTGGCAATGAATGTAAAACTTCTGACATAGCATACAATGGTTAAAATGGTACTTTACAGTTATTGCAACCACTTTTAACTCAGTTCAAAAAGGTTTGTCAGTAGAGTTGGCATGCATACCACGGAGGAAGAAAACGTTAATTTGGAATAAGTGATATAGAGAGCCCTTCCTACAATTTACCTTTTTGTCTGTACAAACATAGAGCGTACACATCCTTGTTTTCGTTGTTTTGTTGTTTCACTTGGACCTAACCATTTCGAGCTCCTTGCAATTATAATTTTAGGTAGTATAGGTCTGTAAACTGTGTTACTTATTTGCCTTTTGGGGTCTCGTTCAAAATGGTAATGGTTTTGGGGTCTTGTTGTGTAAAACTTGTGTCGTAAAACTTACCAGAAACTTTCAGCCTGTCAGCGGGCGATCGTTTGCCTTCACTGTTTTGTTTTTCCTTCTGGTCGCGTCACTGTTAAAGTGTGAGTGAAAATCTACACTCTCTACTGAAGACGGTCAGAGCATACTGATCGAAACGTCAAGTCGTACACCACCGTTCCTTTTCAGAACCACCACGACTCGTCGAAAGATTTGTGGTCACTTCGCGGCCGAACAAATTTCTTCTTTGTTTTGCAGTTCTCGCAGTCCTTGTACAACTTGTCTTGTTCGTTTTGGGTTTTTTTTATTTTCTAACAATTTCATATTTCAGACGGCAGAAATATGTCACATACATTGTAGCTGGTATGGGCTTGTGAATTACTACTTTATTTGTCTAGGGCGTGACTGTGTTTTCTGACATCGGAATATGCGTGTCTGTATCAGCAGGCTTAGTCCTAAATCCAAGTAATTCATAAGCGCTGAATGTTCTTCAAATGCAAATCTATAAAGTTTTTGTGTGTGAAAGGAGAGAAAGGTTTCAAAACTATCAATGGTTTTTACCCTTGAATGACAAAGAAAAGTTGGCTCTGAAAAAACACCTAAGTAATATTGGGCTCAGCCTGAAAAAAAATAACATTAGTATTAGAACTTTTAAAAAAGAACTCTGGAACAGAGTGCAAATAACGAAAAAGAGAAACCTATACAAATTAAATAAATCTGTACATCAGCCTGTATAGAGTTTGTGTACTCAACAAAGTGCGTGAACTTCACTCCGGAACTTTAAAGGCCAAGAGGTAATACTTGCTTTAGACCGATGATGCACGCTCGGTTCTTTCCAGAACTAAAGAATAGAAGAACTGTGGAAGAAACTTTCATTTTAATTGGGCTAACTTTATCATAGATAAAAGCAGACTTTTTCAGTCATACATAACAAAAATCCCATTGCCTTTAATTCTTAATAATCATTTCAAAACCTGAAAACCCAAACCCTCAATAATAGTTTTAAAACAAAGTGAGAATTTATTGCAATGTCTGTCATTAGGTGTTTTAAAGAGAAAGACGCATTATACTACAGCAATGTTCATGTTACATATATTTTTGATGACAGTATACGGCAGGCCTCATATGCAAGCAAATAACTTGGTTAAACTTTTTGGACTATTCAAATTATGTCAGCAACGTTACGAATACAAATAATCGATTTGAAAATTGAAACATAAGAGGTCTAAATAAGAAAATTTAAAAATGATACGACACTCTCTACTGAAGACGGTAGAGCATACTGATCGAAACGTCAAGTCGTACACCACCGTTCCTTTTCAGAACCACCACGACTCGTCGAAAGATTTGTGTTCTTCTTGTACGCGGCGTTACCAAAGACAAGTTTCAAGTCCCAAGCAATGGAGGTCTAAATAACATGAGAGGTCTGAATAACGGTGGTGCTTTCAAATGCAAATGTACTAATAAGTCAAAATAGCACGAATTAAGCAGCAGGGAGCATTTAGGCAAAAGATAGACAAAGAGGAGTGTTAGAGAGGTGAACAAAACAGCATAAATAGGAAGATGGTCACTTTATCACTTTCAGCATCTCCCAGACTCGTAAAGGGAAACAACAGGTTTTTGAAATGATGATGGCTGTCTGGCCTTTTGTATGATTAGGTCTTCTCTTCTAGCTGCACTGTCAATTCAATCAGCAGTCTACCTTATCTTGTCCCCATCAATACAATAGCTCTCTTTCCATCTACGATTGGAACGGCTTGGGCTCAGTATCGATTGAGTTTGGCAAGTCTGAAAAAAGTGACCAGAAGTTGTGGCACCAGAAGAAGAAAAAAAGTCAATAAATCTAACAGCAACTTTTACATTTCACATGACTATACATGAAATAAACAGATAATTGCAATGTGGAAAATGGGTGAGTCAAAACAGGTGTTTGCCTAATTGTAACAAGTACATTCTAAATGATGATAGCATGGACAACGTGTGACAAATAAACAAATCAAACCTCGTGTTAACTTTTTGGGCCCAAAACACGTTCCTTGATGAAGTGAAAACCAGTTTACTGGCAACTTTTGAAACGGTATGAATCGACTCACTTTCATTGGTCCTTGCTCTATGCTTTAATAAAGTTATGTGTTTATAAAAGCGCATTTGACTTGTTTGTGTTCCTGGTAACAGAACTTAAAAGCAGTTTTCTTTGGAGGTCAGGTATAATGATATACATGTTCCGCAACGTTAACATGGACTGGTACCCAGCAGCCCACGTTAACAATAATAGGCAGGGTACATTTTTTTGTAACTTTCAAAGACCAGTATCCTCACTTGGTGTATCCCAACGTATGCGTAAAATAACAAACCTGTGAAAATTTGGGCTCAATAGGCCATCGAAGTTGCAAGAAAACAATGACAGAAAAAACACCCTTGTTGCATAGAATTGTGTGCTTTCAAATGTTTGAGCATAAAGCTTTTCTCAGATTCATTTGTTGGTGAAAAATTACATTTTTCTCTAAAACTACATTACTTCAAAGGGTGTCGTGTCTAACTATGTTTTATTATATCACCAGCTCTCCAGTGCTTTTTACCAATTAAATTGTTATGGCCATTAATTTTTGGAGTAATTACCAAAAGTACACCCTGCCTTTGACTCGTTTCTACAACTAATATAAACAAACTTAATGGATCATCATACTAACGAAAAGGATGGTTTTTTCTCAAAACGACAGTTATTTATTTACTTACTGAGTTATTGAAAGGGTCAATATTTAATTGGATCATGGCATGAAAAGGTTCTGGGCAGAACGACCCGCGTACAGACTGATAATAAAGCTTTGAGAAGGGGGAAAATAACTAATATAGAATAATTTTGTTTCATAAACTGGTTAACTTGAATAGTTCGAGTATACACGAAAATGGAATAGCTTGAGGGGTTGCTTGGTCAACGGCGCGTGACGCTCCCAAATTGAAAGGAAAAGTGCGGCCCTGTTCTAAAATGTGGAATTTGTAAATTGTGCTTGTTGTAGCCCCAGTCCCTATGGCGGTTTGTGACCATCAAACCGCCATTTTTTACAACCTATATTTTATCACTCCGGAAAAAAAAGAATATGGAAGTGCCTCTTTTCAAAGGGTTTGAACGAGGAGAAAGGATTTGGACTGGGGTACGACCGGGGGGAGCTATATCACAATACCAAGTAAAAAAACCTACTTTCTGTTGAAGGTAAATATGTGATGTTTAGCTTACTTATCATGACAGTGAGCTGACAAACCCGTGAAGACCGGGGGTGGGGGCGGGGGTGAATAAAGGATTTTGTACCGACAGAAGTCAAAGGGGAACAGACGTTTGAAATAATATTAGTTGTGTGAAAAGGGGGATGCCGATTTACGACCTGAAACAGCAATTAACCTGTATGCTTGATTGGAGTGATGAACTGGTTCTAATTTTACTGGCCTGTTTCCATGTAAAAAAAGACAATGTCCTGGAAGTTGGCTTCTATAAAGATCAAATGAGATAAATTTCTTATTTTGACTGCGGGCAGAGCTGAATAGAAGACCAATCGTTTTCAACTCAACCGTCCTACTTAACTGACACACGTTTTTTTTTTAAAGGCAGATTCGTAATCTAAGTGTAGTATTGAACAGGATGCGAATGTTGCAACGGTGTAGATTTGCAGTGAATCCGTCTCCAACGTTAAAATGTCTTAAGCTTGCGTCCTGACTTCTTCGAATTCGTTGCCAAAGTCAAAATCGGACATTGTATCTGAACGTTAGCGCTTGTGAAGGAAAGTCATGCAGAGTATAAATCGTGGAGCAAACAAAATAAGCCGTGTATTATTTTTACGGTTCATTTATTGACCTTCCTGAGAAAGGTTTAGGTTTCAAATGCTTTGATTATTCATGAATGAGGCATTCCAATGTAAGAGAGTCTGACCAATTCATACCGTAAGCTTAAACACAACGACGCCCCCAAAACATGATCAAAAATGTTCTATAATCACCAGATGATGACTCCTGAGCGCACACAGGTCGAAACGTCGAGTAACAGACCGACTCTTCTCAGAGCCAACGCTTACGTATACATTCAAAGAGACATATGGTGCAACCGCAAATCTAACTTGCAATCCAATCGTTGCTTCAGGTTGAATGGGAGGTCCTGGGGGATACTTTTCATGAAAATCCAACCTAAGATGAGCAGAGCGACTATCGTGTGCTCTAACTGCAAAATCCGACTTGTTTACTAGGATTAGAACAAATAATCATGATAAGAATATTGTTACAGATACAGTGGTTGGGACTGGTTCTGCCGCCCATGTTTGTTTTACTAATGTATTGATCTGTTTGCAGTAAATACAATCAACTACACGGTGGAAAGCTAGAGGCGTACTAGATATTAATGTTATTATGAAGATGTAAAGCGATATTTTCGACTTAGTTTTATGAACTGACAACCTGATAACATTAGGGGTTTATTTTTTAATACACTTCCTATGTATTACTGAATGTACCTTTTTACCTCGTAGGAGCTAAGAGGAAGGACGGAGCCAAGAAGCGGAAGCTTGGCCGTAACCCACGGGTGCCCTTCTCCCCGTCCCAGGTCGCCACGCTGGAGCAGAAATTTCGATGTACGCATTACCTGAGTAGCATTGATGTTGCTGAACTGTCTGCCGCTCTCAACCTCTCCGAGAACAGGGTGAGTTTGAATGTCACGAGGATCAAGCTTTGGCATTTTATAAACAGTTTCAATTCCAAGTGTATAGAGCAAACTGGTCAAAAACAACAGTGAACACAACTAAAGATGTACTGTTGTCATAATTAAACTGCAAGGAAAGGACGGAGAAGCCAGATTAGAAATTGGGTACAGATTATAGCAAGGAATCAACAAACAGACAAACACAGTTATTTCTAAAATAGTCGATACGTTGAGATGATTTGGGAGAATAAACCACCATGGCTTGTTCCTACTATATCTAGTGTAGAAATGTATACTTTTTTGGTAAAGTTAAATAATGTAAGCAACGAAAATAGCAATGATGATAGTGTATTTTTTGTTGATTTTGGTGTGTGTGTGTGGGGGGGGGTCTGTTTGTGTGTTTTGTGTTCCTTTCTTTTTGGGGGAGTGGTCACTTCTGCCCTTGCTCTCTGTAGTCACTGTTATATTTCAATACCTAAATCTTTGACGTCGTCTGTATTACATATTTTGGCGCATTTATATGATTTTCCTCACATCGAAATGTCATTTTAGTTTACTGATACTATCGAATCTTTACCGATGAGTGACGTTTTGAAAACTGTTTTTAGCAAGTGTAGCTTTGAAAAGATATTTTTTTTTTACCACCCCTTTAAGATAATTCTCATCCTTGTGACCAGAGCAATTATGGCTGGTTATTCAAGATAAACACGCCTTCTCATGTTAAATCCGCCTCCTGATCCCGCTAAATCCTCCAGCAACAAATTACAAAATAACTGTCGATAGTCGTTAGTTTTAATGGCTAACAGAACACCGCGGTAGTGCCATATATGGATCGCGTTGGCAATTATTTTGTTGCCATATTGCTCTCCATACAAATGAAGCCGGTTTTTACTCCACGGCCAGATTTCCTTGAAAAAAAAGCATGCTTAGCATGAAGATAAGTTAATCTTATTTAGTTATCCAATCGATTGCAATGTGCTACAGGGTCTACATGTACATGGTATTTTGGCTGGTAAATCTATTTCTGCTTACCAATTTGTTTCTGCGCTATAGGCCTATACCTATTTTTGCTTACCCTTTTTTTCAGTTTGACGAGCAAATTCTTTTGTGTGCTTATTAAGACTTCAATGGAATCGGTCCCCGGTTAAGATTACTGTAAACAAATCCACTGTAAAGTTATGCACTATGTCCAGTTGTAACGATTACGATTGGGCGTTTAGATATTTGGTTATGTTTTCACAATTGATTTTCAAACGATGGTTTGATCATGGAGCTATAAAAAGGACCGTGGTTTGATCGATATTCCTTTTGGTTCCCGCCAAGGTCGGGATGGGATGGGACTGGAGGGGAAAAGACAACATAAAGCTGAGATTGAGGGGGGGGGGGGTAAAACAAGCTACTTTTGTTCACAATGATGATCAAATGAAGAGTCTGTGTTTTGTAGATGACGAGCTGTCATCTCATGATTCATGATGGGGGGGGGGCAGATTTCTCGGCCCAATCAACATTCCCGTCTGATCTTGGTCAGACAACCTTAAATGACAAGGATTTTTTGTTATCTTGGTCATCGACTCATCATGGAGCAAGGGTTTCATCATGTGCTCACCCGTCTCAATAAAGACCAGAGATCTGTCTTGGACATAACCCGATATCTAAGAGTTTTAAAGGAAAATGTTGGCCTCCTATTCTGATGTACTAGTTTTCACTAGTGACAGATACAACCTTTTCTAAAGCACACGTCACCTTTAAACCACTGTTCAACCAAAGTGGAGTGGGACTTGACAAAAAGAAGACGTATTATTTTATGACAAAAATGCCTCCCAAAATGTGACAAAATAGACAAACGGCACTGTTACTATTTGGTGAATTATGCAAAGGGTTTAACTGCATTAGCAGCTAGTTGAAATGACACGCAGCTTTCACAGCGTGATAATTGGGTTACAGCCCCCGGCCGTTGTTTAGTTCATTTCCTCATTATTCAAAACATCTCCGTTATTTTCTTTTTCAATTATATCATAATGACCACATGGAACCACTGGGCTTATGGTACGTTGATACCCGATGCATTGCCTTGGTGGTCTGTACCACGGTAGACCGAGAAGGCATGGATTGAAATTGCCTCACAGCCTTTAACCCGTTTTAATGTAGGGTTGTTAATGTGACAAGTGTGGATCATAGACAGGTAATTGTAGGGGCGGTGTTATTTATACGGCTAACAATATGCAACCATTCCACAATGTAAATGCGCAGGAGGTACCTATTGAAGTCGTCAACGAAGTATTGAACGTAAATTTGACTGCAGTGCTGCACCTCATTAAATCACTGTGCATATTCCAATTACGTTAAAAGACATTTTTCTAAAAATGGAGTTATACTTTGTGCTGATATTAAAAAGAACGAGAGTGGGGCAGATAGGGGACATATTTTGGGGAATTGTTTCTTTGATGATACAAACATGCAACTTGGCACACAGTCAGAGTATAATGTCATGAGAAAGATATCTGGCTATTGTGGGCCAGAGGCCTTTGAACAAATATCCGTAGAACTACACGCGATTTCCTACATTTTCAAAATGGCTGTCTTTGCTTGTTATTCTACCTGTATCTTTTCAAAGGGAAAAAGATCTGCTATGGCCCTATAACCACATTTAGTTCTTATGATATACTCTGATTGTGTGCCAAATTCCATGTTTGTATCATCAAAGGCACACCGTAATATACCTGCCGTGCTATGTTAGCAAAACCGTTTGTCATATCATTAGAAGTTACGTTTTCATGAGATGCGTTTTGCTAAAAAGTTCTTATGATATCATAGAACCACCCTCATCCCCTTGTTAACTCGTTTCGTTATGATTATATCAACTGTTCTCATGTGTGTTATGTTAATGATAACAAACACTACAATTAGTTTACAATGGTCTGAACGCACCGCACAAGTTTGCTTTTCTGAAGTGGACACATGTTAAGTATTTACCACAATTATTACGGTGCACGTCGTCAAATTATATTCATCCATCAAGACTATAAGGACAAAATTGTTGCAATGTTTTCTTTTGTAAACAAAACGTCAACAGCAATACAGCTTACGCCTTACTTGGTACGCAGTATAAAATAAAGAACACTCTGCTCGGAGCTAATCGGGTAAAGACACACATTTGCCCCGGGGACCCCACCAAAAGTTAACTCGTTATTTCACTTCATTGAACCGTCATTAGACGCAGACCCGCCGGCTGGGGGGTGCACCGGTGACACGGTGTAGCAGCAGACAAACAAAGATCGAACCCCGAGGGGGGGAAGAGCGGTCCACGCACCGCGACGTCGCCGGGAACGAATGCCGTTTTACACCGCCGTCACATCCCAACTCATCACCGATGAACACCAAACTTGTCAAACGAAAAAAAAAACAATGCCAATTACTTCCTTGCCGTTGTTTTCGGTTTTTTTTTTCAGTTACCTCCTGTATCTACAAAATAAACGACTAACACAAAATCTGTAAAACGGGGGGGAAAATACAAGACGCATTTCAATCGATTGACATGTATTTACCTCCTGGGATGGCCCTTGCATAATTAATGCAATGATCCGCCAAATATTAGTAGGGCTTGTGGGAAAGACTAATTAGTAGTGACATGAAATTAATGAGTTGTTTTAATGAGTCTGTAGTGATTGAATATTGGATACTTAGGATTAATGAGAACAAAGTTAACGCACGTTGTGTGTCTTTTTGGTGGCCTATGTCTTGTTGCTCAGTCGGAATAACTTACTTAAGCTTTATGGCTTCACAATAACTTATAACTATTAATTGTGGCATTTTTAGGCACATGGCTGGGATTTTGTTTTGGTATGGATGCACAGGGCCTCTTTTCGCAAACTAAAACCATTGTGACTTTCGATATGTCGTCGAAGAAAAAAACCATCGAACATTAAAATAGCAATGCCGTCCGACATAAACAGCAATTTGGTATTTTACCTTTCAACTGAAAGCATATCAAGTGTGCTCCGTGTGCATTTAATGTGTTGCTTCGATATAGTATATCAAAGAAAAGAAGATACTGATATAGCGGACTCTAATATGTTTAGTCAGAAGCAAAAAAGGAATACTCTCACAAAAACACAAGCCAAAGGTCAACTGTTTGTACTTTCTACGAATCCCGATGATTTACCCGAAAAAAAAGTGCACAGGCGATCAGCTTACGGGCACCCTCTCAGTTCATTGGACATGTCATAAACAAGTTAGCGGTGCGGGGGGAATCGCGTCGCCGGTCAATGGGGCAAAATAACCCACTCCAAAACCGACCCCGGCTACGGTATTATAGATGTGGGAAACATCCACATCATAAGACACGATGCGTATGGCACCAAGGGGGAAGCCGAGACGCCCTGCTTTATATAAAACCTCTCCGATTATTACCGCCGACATATTATAGCAGTTGTTTGTTTCATGTTTATTTGTAATATGGCGCTGTCACCGCAAAGCGGTGTAATGGATAACCGACGAGTCTGCGCCGTCTAATCATGAGATACGCTTTCAAACTTGAAGTTTGGTTTACAAGACTTCCTCTACCTCTCAATTATGCAATATTCGCTATCATAAATAACACAGCTATGGCACTGTTTGACTGGGACACTGGTTAAGTGTTTATTTCTTAGGGGCGAGGGTTTAGAGGTTACCGTGTGAAAGCTAGGTTAGTGACAGGGTTATAGGAAAACAATTGCAGAAGAAAACTTGCAGTTTGGATTTATACTAAGCCTAACTAGAAACCTAACTAAATGAATAATACAAAGCTACTTTACTTTTTGACTGGTGTGTTGGTTAAGTGTTATTACTTATTTTGGATTATGGTTAGGACAGTTCAGATAGAAGGAACTTAATACACCAGACTTGAAAGCGTGTTCAATAAACTACTCTAGCTCTCCATTACACAATACGCTGTATCATAACAAAGCTATTTTACTGGCTTAGTGTTTTCATTTAGGTTTATATTTAGAAGTTAGGGTTGGGGTTAGTGTTGGGGTTGGATTGAGGGTTTGGGGAAAGAGTTAGGGATGGGGTTATGGATTAGGGTTAGAGAGTTGGGTGGGGTTATGGTTAGGGATTGGGGTTCTCCGTCCGTCTGCGGTTTAACATAAGAGTTAGAGAAAAACCTGTATCTTTTACTGATATTGCATGATATCAGGAAAGGGAAACCCGAACAACAGTATGCTCTCTCTCTCCGCTCTATCTCTCTTTCTAGTCTCCATTAAAAAAAAAATGGTTGAGCGGCTCGGTTGAGATTGTTGTATGGGGCAATAAAAATAATGACAACAATACACTCGTGTCTATGTGATTTTGAACATTTATTTGATGGTGCATGAAAGAAAAACCAAGGTCTCCAACAGCTGCTCAACTTGTTGTTTGTTTCCGGTAACAAATAAAATATTGAATTCTCGAGCAATAACAGCAGATGTGGCTATAAACATCTACGTGGGTCTCAAGCTCGTGACAGACCTACGACAAAACAGGAAACAAATAAAATGTCATTATTTTTTGTTAACCAATAAATCATATTTTTGTTCAACCTTTTAAAATTAAAGAGTTACTGTGACGGGTCGGAGTGGGGCTGAAAAAAACGCGGGATAAATTCTCGTTTTGTATTCATTTATTTGTCAGTTTGTTATATGGCTGTTTTCCCTCCAATTCCTTTCCCGTTAAACTTGTTACTTACAAGTCTTTCTTCTCCCTCTTTTTTTTTTTGCGTCTCCAGGTCAAAATCTGGTTTCAGAATCGGCGAGCCCGCGAGCGTCGTGACAAGGAAGCGGCCACGAAAGACATCCCTACCTCACCGGGCGCGACTCTCTTGAAGCCCTGTGGCTCCCCGGCACCGGCCACCGGGCCGTCCGCGCTGATCAGCACGGGGCATCCCGGGCTTTCTCCCTCGTCAGTGGATGGCTGTGTGTCGGCCTTCACCCCTCTTACTTACCCGTTCAACCGTTAGTTCCGATGATCGACTGCCAAGTCACGTTTGTCGCGATTGAGTGGTCACCGATTTTCATTTCTAATTTGGGAACCAATTTATCAAACCATGATAAATAATTGTGTCTGGTTGGGGGACTGTTTGATAATGAGGTAAACCAAAGTACACGCTCTTGAAAATGGAGAAAAATCAAAAAAGGTGTTTAATTCATTTACACAACTGGTAATTACTTGACCTTTCTAACCCATGTTAAACGTACCGGTACCGCAAAGTTGACAAAATCTTGTGGTTACAACCCTTCAAATGTCCAATGGCCTTCATTTGAGTGGAACTAATTTGATATAATCTGTTATTCAAAAAAAGTGACTTAATTTCTATGAGTTTAAGAGCAGGTTAAACTTAACGTATGCCTAAAGTATTGGGCCAACACAACTATACCCTAAATCAAAAATGAAATTTTGAAGATCTCTGCATGTAAACGTTGGTACATAAAGTATCGTGTTTTGTTCAATCAAACGAAATGTTTGAGTTTTGTTTTTAAAAACGTAGGCATTAACAACGGCCTGGGGTATCTCTCCGGAAGAACCCACACTGTCTTATCTGGATCCTGAATGCTGCAAGGGTTGGTGTTCTACAGTTAGGCCTATCGGTATGAAGTTTGTATCATTCTATCTTTACCCAATAGTCGTACACTATTATAATAATGGGTGTTTTGCCTTTAATTAAAGTATTCATGGCACGAGGAGTAGACGTTCAAACTTTGCAAGAAGGGCGCACAGTCCACGAGAGGATAGAAGTGGTAGTGAAAGTACATCTCATAAAATGGTGCTGGCTTTGAAACAAAACTTAACGTTTGGATCAGTAAGATGTGACCGTCTTAACTTAAGAGATGTTGCACAACAACCAAACTTATAGCCAAACAGATCTTTGGAGAGTGTGCACCTCATGCTGTTCTTTCTACTCTTGTGCTCTTCGTTGACGAAAAACTGTGTGTTAAAACTTCAACCACTCAATGATTGAGTCAAACTATAGCAGGGTATAGAGCATATCGACGAAGCCTGCTATCCATTGGAATGAATGAGTTTTCCCTCAAGCTTCGACTCAAGTCAGAGTAAATTATTTTAATTGTGAATCGGAAATTCAGTGGTAACTCCTGTCTACAATACATAATTAAGGCATTTTGAGATGGTGCTTACGTTGTAGATGCCCGTCATGTTTTTAGCGCTACAGACTGCATGTAGCTCGTATTACTTGTCATTTTGAAAAAGTAAACTTGAATGACTTAGCTTACATAATTTGTGCATAGGGCAGCCACTGGAAAGTGATCTAAATGCCTTGTCACACAGGGCAATTTTGTTCAGGCAACTCGGTGGCAACCAACTGCGCTGCACGCACAAGGAACACTTCGGCAGCAATTCTTGCTGTTACTCAATGAAAAGAACGAGAAAACTGACATGGTGAATAGATTTTCTTATTGGAGATTGCCTGGAACTATAGTTGCCTGTAAAATGCCTCGTTTGACAGTCTAGAAAACCTCCCGAGTCAGAACTGACCTGGATTCCGGGACACAGTGGGCCTGACCCCATTTCTTGGTCAGTATGACCCGGAGTCTGAGTCAAACTGACCCGAAACTGTGTCAGTTTGACACAGAATCCGGTTAAAGTCCCAATGTTTGACTAATTCCCGGAGCAGCCTGACCTAGAAACGAGTCTGGCCCCGTGAGAACCGGAATCAGGGTCAATCCTGACCAGGAACTTTTTTTTTAGAGTGTACTCAAAAATTACTTGGTTTGAGAATCTTAACCTTGCCCTTATTTAAATAACCTTTTTTGTTTCCATTATACAATAGCGTCCTCAAAACACGGTCTGTCTACATTCCCAGGCTGTTTTCGAATTTCATCCATTCGTTCTTTAAACTTAGAACCTTGTTACTGGCACACAGTATTACTTGATCTCGGTACCGACCCACAGACCTCTTGTGTATGAAAATAGTTGTTAATCACTATAAACTCAAATTAATTTTGAAAAATTATAGTGTATTTTAATGTATAGAAAAGAAGGTGCATTATTGTGTGTATATAAAATTTAAAAAAAAGCACCAGAGTTTTAATTGTCTGTAAAATAGAGTACTACGAAAACTGTAAATAAGATAAATTTAATGTTATTAAATGAATCGAGTATGATGTCAAAAATGTGACGCTATGGTGACATGCACATGTGTGTTATTGCCTTCGATTATGAACATCAACACCCCTGAAATCGTCCACTCTGTAGAAACTGCTGTCATTGACAGTCAATCAACTACAGTGACTGACAGCCTGGTAAATGCGTGCTTTTACGACAAGAGCACTTTAATGACAATACTTTCTGTCACGTCGGTCACATTTTAATTGGTCTCTGACTATTGAACCTTCAATGGTTACACTGAGTAGAGTGTAAATCGTCAACAGTTTTTGCCATTATAATGAATGCATCAGTGACATTGTGAAACTCGGTCGGTGAACGGAAACCAAATTGCAGATACCCTCGAATACACGTAAGCGTTTCCCCCGCATAAAACCTGGGCCCAATTTCATAGAGCTGCTAAGCACAACAATTTGCCTAGCATGATATTTCTTCATTGATAAAAACAGGATTACCTACCAAATTTCCACGTGATTTTCAGGATAAGCAAACAACAGCTGAATACCAGTAACAAGCAACATGCAACACATGGAAATTTGGTTGGTAACCCTGTTTTTATCAAGGAAGAAATTTCATGCTAAGCAAATTGTTGTGCTTAGCAGCTCTATGAAATTGGGCCCTGATTACAGCTATCTCATTTGCCTCGTCTCCCATTCTGTTTCTTGGTTAACATTCTGGGATTATTAGTCAAAAGGGCATTTTTGTTTCCCCTCAATCGCAGCTTGACACCCCGCCCGCGCTTTCCTGCCCTTGGTTTGGACTCATCCACATCCAACCGTCCCTGTGGTTTACTTTAATCCAGCATCCTCCCGATGAAAATAAAGATCAAAACAGAGCTGTCAATTTGGGTAATTACACCCATGAACATTGATAGTTTTTACGATCCAATATCCTCTGCCTCCCATACCCCATAATGATCTCCGTGGAGAAATTAAACAGCTGACTAAGCCGTTTGATGCAAAATAAACTCTTCATTAACGTGAGCGCAAAGCTCGCACGTTCACTTCATAGTCTTAAACCACCCAACCCATGAACTTAAACAAAGCCTAGCTAATAATACTCTAGCTGGCGCGACACGACATATCTTGAGCCAATTTGCGGGGTGGTAAACGCATCTATTACCGAACACTGGTGTATCAAAATCACTTACGTTGATGAATTACCCCCTCGCCGTGATTATCGGCGAGCAATCGCCGGGTAATCAGCGGCAGTTGGGACGGCGCAGTCGCGTTCTGCTCCATCGGTCACTCGTCGGCTTCGCACGGTGTCACCTTTCACCACGGGCTGTTTTTACATGTTGGGACGGCTTTGTAACACACCATGCACCGCCACTGACGTTCAGAGGAATCTTTACGGATGAAAGTCCCAACTTGGAAACTGAAACCTCAGAGCGGCTCCATTGGGATTTGATGGTGAACATGCCTTATTAGCCAGTGCATGGTTTTGGTTTAAAATAGTATGTATTCCTATAACTCCATCCGGGATTGACTGTTCCGTCTATCCGTACCTGTTTAACTTTTGATTTATCTTCTGTTAAAGTCCATCTTAATGGTACTATACGATCAATTCACAAGAATATTCCAATCTGAAGGAAAATTTCATCAATTTAAGTGGTCATTTTTTTGTGTGAAATCAGGGTGTGCACAACATTGGCAACATTGAATAAATGGTCACTAAATGGTTACTAAGATTTGCACATAACTTCACTTGAAATATTATTGCCTTAAAAATGTTGTAGTCTTAAAGAAATGGGTAAATCAATTACAGCCTTGCGAGGCCAAAACCCAATGTTTTAAAAACAGTGAAACACAAAAGTTTCCCCCCAATATTTTCTCGTGACTCCGATGACCGAATGGGCTTAAACGCCATAGGCATACATGACTGTACATGTACTATGTAATGTACGTTGGTTTGCACAAAGTGCGACTACTTGTCTTTGACAATTACCAATGTTGTCTGCGTGTTTAAAACCAAAATGTGTACATGTTATGAACGAGTTATATCTCATGATCAAGTTGTTTAGTGCCAGTTTGTTTGGTTTGTTCGTTTCTAAACCGGTCAGTAATTTAAAGGAACATTACAGAATTGGTAATTGTAAAATATATTTTTGATCACAGATTTACATAAAACTTACACGGTCTAATGATGATGATAGTAGAAACACCCCTTGAAATATTTCTGTCTGAAATGCCATATTTGATGAGAAATGAATAAACTAATTTTCCGATTGGAGTTTATCGCTCAGTGAGCGTTTTATTCATTTGTTGAACCTATATGATTTCATGCAAATGTGTAATCGGTTTTTCACTATTTTCTCGTGACCCAGACGGCCGATCGATCTCAAACTTCTACAGGTTTGTCAGTTAATGTATATGATGGACTACATAAAGTGCTTAGACTGCCAGCAACTGTTTTGTTAGCAAAAACCAATTCTGTAATGTTCCTTTAAGTTTTGGGACCCCGTGTTTCTGGCATCAAGCTTTATAGAATAATACCCGTCTTTCCCCTAGTTATCAAAGTTGTAGATTAAATTTCTATGATATTTTGTATTGAATTTGAACACA
Organism: Pycnopodia helianthoides; assembly: GCA_032158295.1. Classification (NCBI taxonomy): domain Eukaryota; kingdom Metazoa; phylum Echinodermata; class Asteroidea; order Forcipulatida; family Asteriidae; genus Pycnopodia; species Pycnopodia helianthoides. The sequence goes on from CM063243.1 coordinate 10,937,232, forward strand.
CAATTAATATGCATAATTACTAGAATCCTTGTTCCATGACGTCGTCAAACGCCTTCCACGCATTACGTCATGGGTTCCCAGTTTCATTTGATGACGTATTCACCCGGCGCAGTGAATAGATCGGTACCTAGACTTCAGTTCACATAATCCTATGAAAGTTACAAATCTCTATACACTTATGCATACTTTTTTTTAACTCGACTGATAAAGAGTGACAGACGGTCGCAACAAATGAGGACTTTTTGCAAGTAATTTACTCAACCAGAAGCTGTTTACAACGTGGTATGTGCAAAACTTTACTGTAATACTACTTATAGATAGCGTTTTCAGTTTGAGGGTCCCGCCGCTTTGTACTAAATGTAAGAAAATGGCACATCAATGAAGCGCGCTTTACAAACTAGTGGAGCAGAATCATGCCAGATAATGTGTACGTTAGCACAGTGGTGTTGTTTACTTGTCATGCGCACTAACCGGAACTCAATGCTCTGCAATATAGTAAGTTGCAGCCTACAACCAGGCTTCTTTCTCTTTATTATTCTCGCATGTTTAAATCGGATATGGTTTATTTGAGATAAATTTCCTTGATGTCGTTGACCAGTCCATCTTGCCCCATTAATAATTATATTATAATGAACAATCAAACTAGTGTTTTTACTGAATAGTTTAGCAGTAAAACGGTGATTGATTTGGTGCGGAGAATCACTTCATTTTTGATTCCCGGGCCAAATTTTATTGAGCTACTTAAGCAGAAAAGTTTGCATGACAATTTTCTGCTAAGCAAAAGTGAGCAGGATACTCATCACAGATAGTACATGTGACATGTTATTTTGGCTGGTAACCTTATTCTTGTTAAAGCATAATTTTGTTGTGCTTAGCTACTTTTTGTGCTGAAGCAGCTCTATGAAACTGAAAACTGCTGTGGACAACATAAAACAGAGATGAGTTCTCAGGCCTTGTTTGTATGTACACCAACACAAGCATTCACACAACACCAAAGATACACTAGGGATTTGCGCAATCTGCAGATTGCACTCTATGGCGAAATTAAGCCCAATCTGCAGATTGTGCAAATCTGTAAAAAATTACGTGTAGTCCATTTTTGACGTCAGTTTAGATTTCAGTGAAAAATTTCTCTCTTTTTTTCAGTAACATATCTGACACAACCGTACCACTGTATTAGTCGGCAACATCTCCTGCGTACCTCAGGTGAGCTTAAACTTTTAGAGGTCTTCAAGATGGATTTCTGAGTACTTTTTGTCACTTCCTGTTTTGAGGATTCGAATCTTGTAGGGATATTGTACACAGGTACCAACCCATACATGAGCATGAAAAATAGTTGAAAAATAGTTGTTGGGTCCAGTTACTCGGACTAAGCCTATACAGGGTAAAGTCAACCTTTAAGGATTGGAACCTAGGGCTTATGAATGCAAGCCAATTGCTCTCCCAAATAATAATAATATTCGGTTTTTATATAGCGCTTTATACACCCTGTCTCAAAGCGCTTCCATCATTATTACCCTGATCACTGGGCCATTTCATTCCTCAAACCATCTCAGCTCCCTGGGGAGTATACAGCCTGTGCTGCCAAATATGTAGCGCACTAAGCTAAATCAATCACAAGAGCCATGTCTGCCCTCACAGGTACCCATTTACCCCTGGGTGGAGAGAAGCAATTACATTCAAGTGTCTTGCTCAGGGACACAGGTGTCACGACCGGGATTCGAACCCACACTCTGCTGAACAGAAACACCAGATCTTGAGTTCAGTGCTCTTATCCGCTCGGCCACGACCCCCCTGTAAGGTATAATATTGTGATGTGATACAATCAAGCCTCTCTGCCTACACCCCCTCCCCCTGGTTACATCACTGATTCATTCTTACTCGGGCATCAGGAAAGAGCATTACTTCACATAAATTGTAAACTGTAAGGCAGTGGGTCTAGCGCCCTCAAGAATGGTTGAAAGTTCAATAGTTCTCTGCACACTGGGTTACCTATTTAAAAAAAAAAATACACCTCATCACCAAACATCAATTTATATTAATGAAGTTTCAAAATACAACAAAAATTGATATGACAATTTTGGGTGATAGTAAGACCCGATTTCACATCACAAGAACAGAGCTGCCAACTCTTCCTGATTCTGCAGAAAGTTCCCTGAAAATAAAACAATCTTTCCATGTTCTGATGAACAATTTTGAGAAATCTCCCTGACTGTGGAAACCCTTTCTGTATTACATTGAATGTAATTCTAAATATCTTCCTGACTGTTGTACACAATGTCCCTGATTGCAAGATGCAAATGTTCACAGCCCTGTAAGAAAGGCTTAAACTACTTCTACAAATTTCTTATTCATTGGTCGGATATAAACTTACTATGAATTTGACATGTATCATGTTAGAAATTGATTGCTAATACTTTGATGTTTCTCATCACCAGCTATGTAGAGTTCTTTGGGGTGGAAGAACTTGGATTGGTTTAAATCTCAACAACAACCATTCAATTTTTTTTCAAATGTAATTTGTGCAGTGTGTACAATCCTGAATATTTTATTATTTATTTTTACATCATCATTCAGGGATGGACTAGTTTCACTCCAAGCCTCGGTCAAGGTGGATCTGAATGAGGGAAGGCATATCACAATGGCTGTCCTGTGTTAAAAGGAAGACTTCTTCAAAAATTGATGCTTAGAACGGCGATATGGAACCCAGCACTCTATAGCCTGAAATGAAGCAAGATGATGGAGCCCTCTACGGTGGAAATAGCAACAACCTATCACCCTGTAAGTTGACCCCTTTCTCTCTACTCAAATAACGCCATCCTCTCACTGTCGTTTTTTTACCTTGAAGAACAGAGGTCCTCAACCTCTTCATCTTAAACAACCTCGCTTGTTTGACCCTTCCGCTGCTCATTTCACAGATTATTAAAACACGCACTCTGAGGTTTTGACAATGTGCAGATAATCCTATTGGCTGACATCATCGTGGCCTGAGGGGCTGTGGGTCATCCTCCGCCATCTATCTGTCAGTCAGTATCAAGACTCTCGGGACAAACTCGAGACAGCAATGGGTATAGCGACAACTGTCAAGTCTCTATTAAAAGATGAGTTGAGTTTAAATTGGCTGAATTGGAAAGTAATTACCGGAAAGGTATCCAGATTGATCTCTGAGTAGGGATTTTCTGGGTTGTGGTCCCATTCTACTAATGATTTCTCCTCTTCAGTCTGTTTCTTCGTTGGATTGGAGCGTTTGGTATTATGAATGGTCATCGCAAGTGCTAAATGGGATTATGGCCTTTCCAGTTTATCACATAGGTTTAGCCAAATGGAAAATACATTGAGCACATTTCATACTCACTGTGTGTGTGTACTCATTTGGTCTAGAAATAATGGATATAACAACTGATCCCCCTTTAATGGTGTTAATCTAATGATTCATGTATACAGATATGTATTTCAACAATAAAACCATATAATGTATATGTACACTGTGGGTTTTTTCCTTCATGCTTATTATAATTCAGTTATATTTATTTCCAAAAAATTGTCTTTACAATTGTACCTGTTTAGCTTTTAACCATTGCCATTATCTTCGAATAATTTTGTTTAGCGCCCTAGAGCATGCCTGCATGATCAGGGTGCTTTATAAATATTGGTAGTAGTATTGTTATTATTACCAGTTAAAAAAATAGCTTTGATATTCTATCATTATTTTTTTGTCATGCATTTATAATGTCAGGAAGATGCCAACTTTTTGTTGTCTTTTCTAAAATGAATTATAAACTTTCGACTGGTACTCACTACTCATTACGTTTATTGACTTCAAGGGATAGTCAAATTCAATAATCGATTCCCATCGAAGGAATTATGTACACATAATAATTGAAACTCATTGTTCGGATAATTGAATGGGTTATTCGCACCCGAGGACGTGGCAAAGGGAATCGATTAGTATGTCAAACAATTACCAAGATACAGTGTGACTCTTTACCTTCAAGGGTTTGACACTATCAGTGACAACAGATGAAGATAAATTGACGTTATTGGCTGATAAAGAAAAGGGGGAATGAACACTCGAACTGGAGGGGTGGGGATCGGGGTGGATTGCAAGGCGTGTTTGCTTTGCTGCCCTCTTGTGGTGTGATTATGTCAACGTTTTCGTTTCAATAACTGAATGAGGGCGTCCTATAGACAGCAGTTTCAGAAAGTCATGTTTTGACTTGGTCGTCACACCGTACATGTGCATGTGTTTATTTCTGAGTGAAACTAGTTGTGAAGTTGGTCGAACTGAATTTCTATTTACATGTATAATGTTTTCAGTCAAGTGCCGAGCATGGAATGTGGCATAAAATGCATTGCACTTAACAATAATAGTAATACCATTCCTTCATACATGGCACAACGCCTCCACTGAAAACCCTTATCTCATGCAAAGTACCGTTGAACAGGTGCTTGTCCATCCATGTCTTTGGTCCTACAATACAGAGATGGCGTATGTTGTGATAACAAGACGGCAAGATGAAACAAAAACTGATTCAGAAAGCTTGTATATTTATTTGTTATGGTTGGTATACCGGTACCTTGCAGAAGTAAATTGAAATATCACAACAATCGCACATAAAAAAAAACTCCACATAACAACCACAAAGTCGCTTGCTGTTTCCATTTTCCACTGATTTGAGATAATTTATTTGTTGATCTCTGCTAGACTCAAAGTGACTGCTCTCCTCTAAAAACTATTGGTGGGATACATCCTACATCCTACCTTCACATCCTACCTTCACATCCTACCTTCACAATTTACTAACGTAATTCTGATGCTGTATTTCATTAGCTGTAACTAGTTTTTATGTTTGAAGCTGAACACGTTTGTAATGACCCACGAAAACGATGGAGTAGTCTGTTTATGAATGACATACGTGTTATCATTATGCCCGCGCAAGAGCTCCACTAGTTGTTTAATTGCGCCCTCTATTGATTATATTATTTTATTTGGTGCGGATGATGGCGTCATGCACTGGTCGTCGGTCGCAATCAACTGTCGGACAGCCTTTAGTGTGGTCATGAAGGTAGAAACTGTGGTTGATGCCTCCTTCCTGATTCCTTGTGCTTGAACCGTAACCAAATCGAGGCTCGAAGGAAAATTTAGTCTGGTCGTATTCTGGTGTTCGTTTACTGTCATGACAATCATTATTGCTGGGCATTATGTTTTTTTTCCCAGTCTGCTCAAGATCAAATAATGCAAAGACTCAATTTGTATGGGTCAATTTGGACAATACATTATGTTTTAGACGGTCAAAACTTTATGTTTTATCAAGAGACAATAGAGCACGACTATTTTTCTTAGAAATTTATCGCTTTGTCCAGATGTCCAGACCATGTAAATCCGTGAAACAACACGTTATACCGTCCCATTCACAAAAAGAGGGGACGGGGATTTCGGCAGCCCTTGTTAGTCCGAGCATTCCTCCTCTTTAGGTACGCCGTTGGGGGCGCCTTCCAAGCTGCACACACACTTACACTAATTTCTTATTATTTGAAAAGGTAAATTAGTAAATAAATATACATCCCTGCTTAAATCATTTTTGGATCTGGTGTGCTTCAAATAGTTATGTTGTTTTTGTTGTTGTTGTTGTTGTTGTTGTTGTTTATACTGAAGTAAGATTCTGAGGAATTAAGCCAATTTTGATTGTGTCATCTTCTAATAACGTCACCATCATCAAATGAATCCATAGGCCTACACTATTTTTTTTCTGGGTTACAAATTCATATGCCACGCGTTATCCACGTCCACCCTCAATAAAAAGCACACACTCATGCTGCGATATGTTGGACATTGGTCGCAATTTATCACCACTCGCAAATTAGGTTGACGATTCGAAGACAGTATGAGTCTGACTCTGTGTAAATCGTGCTCTACAAATTCCTGCATTGTCAAAAAATCAAGTTTTCTGTTTTGTTATGCGTAGCTGGAATTGGGGAATCAGGGCAAGGGCTGACGGGACTGCGAGAGGGCGCTGTTACAGTCACACAATCTCAAGTTATGAGGGTTTTTTTTTTCACTTGTTGATAACGAGTGTTAGGGCACTGTATCGTCTGTATGTCCCCGGTGATCAAGTGGTTGTTCATTTGGATCGCTGCATTGGACATCTTCATCAAATATCCTCAAAATAACCAATGTGAAGTCTGATTTCTCTCGACAGCTTTTCGACCATTTCCTGATGTGAAGTTTTATTTGCAAGTAATTTTGAGGTTTTTAAAGGTATTGTACGGGATTGGTAATGAGAAAATAACTTCATTGTTTAATACTAGTCTGAAAGCTTACTGATTATGAAGATCATACTAGAACCCCTTTTTTTTTCTGTGAAATAGTTTTCTGTGAAATGAAGTCGTGTTCGAGAAAACTGTATCTGAAAACCAAACAAAAAAAACAAAAAAACGCAACAGGCTGATTTCGGTTGTTACAACCAAAATTAAGGACATTTTTTGTCATGTTGAAAATTATGCACGGTTTTTCACTATTTTCTCTTAACTCACACAACAGATTAAGCCCAAATTTTCACAGGTTTGTTATTTTATGTACATGGTTAGTCACACAAAACATGAACTCTGTCTGCGACTATATTATCAGCTCTACCAATCCTGTATAATACATGTAACTAGTTAAATTTCCATCGTAAATGTTTATTTGCTCTTTTAAGCATTACTTGTTGTAATAGATGTGTGCCATTTGAAGATATTACAGTTTTGGTGACGATTATAGATCGGAATCTTGCTTGGGATCAAATAGTAAGCCATATAGCTGGAAAAAATAAAGGTGATTTTAGGGGTAGGGGTGGGGTGCTAACTGCTTTGTACCGAACACGGATTGGAAACGGTTAGGCCCTGCCTCTCATTCTACCCGTACAACCATTTTTGTTATGTTCTCTGTACGATACGGCAATCAGAAAGTCGTCTCTATTTCGTGGTACACCCTTTATACGAGATCATGGTCCATTACACTAAAACCATACCACAACAGTTGTAGGAAGACAAGTTGCACACGCTAATTACCAGAATAAATTGACTTCATTTCCGCGGACCCATCAAAAGTCAGTACGAACTGCTCTTGGCAGATATTTGCACTGTGTTCTTTACGCCTAAGTTAATTTCATAACTTTTTTAAAAGAAGGCCTTTACTTTATTTATTTATTTATTAATTTGTTGTAATGTATTTTGTTTATCGATCGCCAACCCTGTTTTTTTGTCGGGCCTTGTTAATTGCTGGTTTGTTTTAACTTGTATCGCACTTTCGTGGGTCATTTATTGATGGCTTATTAGATTAGGCTTTGGTTCTCAATCTCAGTGGGTTTTTTTCTTATTGAAGACTCAAATTTCTTATTACTTTTATATTTTGTATTTTACTGGTTTTTGTATGTTCTCACGGTCTGCTTGAAAAACAGACTTTTTGTTGAAATGGGTCTCTAGGTGGTTAAATAAAATTGTTCTTCATAGAAATGTGGGTTTTATTCTTTCTCTTTCCCCACCCCTTTCAGTTAGACTGGTACCACGACTCTTCCTGCCTTATTAAGATGTATATGTATTGTTTTACCATTAAAGACGTCTAAGTTTAGACCACGTAATTTCTGTTTACAAAAAGAGTGACCTTGTATATTCCAGGGCATTTCCTGGCAGGCGAGATACTACATCGGTCTAAATGAGAAGTTTCACATTTCTTATCATAGTTACCACATAAATTTAAAGTTATTAACACAAAAGCTGTACTGGTTTTGAGATGCACCCTTTTTTTCCCATACACAAAAAGTTGATAAAAATCGGTACGGTGCAATCTTCATTCTAGGCTGTGTACAAATCGTGCCTGCAAAAAGTCCATGCTATGTGACTCTTACAAACATGTGGTGTCACAGGTTACATGGTCTAAACGTTTGGTTATGAATTGGTGTGAGGTTTTTAAACTTCGTTAATTTTCTATCAGAACGAACATTTGAGATACAAAATTTGTTTTATACAAACGGTCATCATGTGTCTTTGAATCAATCGAAGGCAACAGCAAAGAAGATGAAGCGAAATTCAATAGACCCTTTCTATTAAAAATAATAAATTGCGCAACGCGCGTGCGCACTAACTTGTTGGCAAAAATGAGGGAACATCGCGCCTTTTTGTGTGTGGGGCTGATGCTGGCATGACGCATTTGTGCGTCTGCCCAGTGGAGACATGTATGCATTTTGCCGACCAATAGTGTCTGTACGCATGCGTGAATGTAATTAGCATAATTATTTTAAATATTGGGGTCTGATGGCAGATATCGATTTGGGGGGGGGGCTGAAAAATGTTTTTGCAACTAACCTTAAACTTCCTAATGAATTTGGGTGTTTGTTTTTTTAATAGTAACGTGAACGTTTTGAGTTTCGGCAAGGTGAAACTTTGTCTCGTGAAGCAAGAGAAAGGGGAAATAGGTACATGTCAAATACCTCATCCTGAAGTACATCCAGGTTGATTCGATTCTCACCTAGCAATTTCAAACTTAAATAAGACACAGTTGTACAAACTTTTGACGAAGAAGGTACATCTGCCGCACTTAATCTGATTGTTCTGACATATTCATCACTTTAAAAATCGGTTTGACTTTTCTTCAGCATGCTTCTTTTCGTAGGCCTATGAGATTAAACTATCTCACTTCAGCCTCCTGGGTACCTTGCAAAAGAAGAAGCAGAAGAAGAAGAAAAAAAGACATCTGCCATTCCCCGCACTAAGTGCATCAAGAACAATATAATGGGCAAAGTAGAACTATGCAACCCGACACGTTACACGAATTTCTTTCAAGCAATAAGCGAAAAATCACGCGAAAAATCGTTTTAGAGCGTCTAAATTAGAGTTTCCCGGGGAACAGCCGGGAACAGTGTTTTCCGAGCCGGGATCGACCACTTTCCTCGTGACAGCTCGTCTTCTCAAATCACGCCGGAGCATAAGGGAAATAGGAATTCCATGGTTGCTACTGGCATCCAGAGAAGGGGAGTCGGGGGGGGGGGAGGGACGAATTGCTAAAAAGTACCCTGCTCTTATTTCCCCACGCCTGTCACCTGCGTGCATGGTCCCCAGGCCCGCTGCATGCAGTGTGTGTGTGTGTATGGTCGATCATTTTGTGCAGGTCACCGAGCCTTAACTCCGCACTCTGTGTCTTGCATGATGAGACCATGGAGGAAGGAAACTCCTCCATGATGAGACCATGGCTCCATGATTCCTACCTCCATGATGAGACTAAGTAAAGATATTTCTAACCGACTTATGTGGGACATTCGCTATTTCATAAAGTACCATTTTGGGTTGCGCATGGCTTGCTTTGTGCTCTTTGGGTTTATGCTGGCCATTGCCTTTTTTAGCCATGCTTTCTGTGTTTTTTTTTACTCTTGTCTGTGCCTTGGGTCTACCTTGTTCTTCACCTCCATAGAAACCCACAGGGATCTGTAGCTGGCCACTATGCTTACTAGGCCTAATGTTTTTCATTCTGTACCCAATGTTTCATTCTGTATCCAAGGTCAACCAAGGTGCGCCCATATTATACTGTAGCATTCTCTTAGGTTTGACTGTCCTTCCAGTCATTGTATTCAAACCAAGGTAAAAAGGAAAGTTATTAGACTCATTTTTTCATCCCGCTGTGGTCTTCTCTGCCATTCTGTTCACTAGATCCGCCGCTCCATTGTGCAGTCATGCTTTTCTTATTAATTTGTCAGATCTCCACTGAAATTTCCAGCTTTACTTGGTACCGAGCTGGCGTTAAACTTCGGCTGCTGGGGTCATCGCGATTTTTGCCCTGGTCTCGTCTTTCTGCCCCTTTAAAATGTTCACATACACATTCTCGGTGGGGTTATTTTCGTAGAAAGTGACAATGCCTTGCAATTATGAAATTCTAGATCAGCTCACAATAGTTAGTCCTACAGTTGATGTATCTTGGTGGAAGCCCCTTACGATTTCTTACATCTTTAGGGAGCGAGCGAGTCGGGGGGAAACCTATACAACCTATACCACCACCTCTATCACATAATCTTCCACCAACTTTACCACTTCTCCCACCTTGGCTGTTTCACGGTGGCCGAACAAATCTATACAGTTACTCCATGATTATACACTTTTCTTGGCTGTTTGCTCTCATTTCTGCAGCTTTTTTTAAAGTAGTTATTGTTAAGTTTTCTTGCGCTTATTTTGTACAATAACTCATAGGAAGGGAAGGGTAGATCTAGCGCAATGTTGGGTTAAAACAAAAGAAAGTAAAACAAAAAACCATCAGAGGTTTGAGCCTACGACCTTCCCCTTAAGAAAACAACCCCTTGACAATGGCAACGGAGCAATGTTGCAGACGGTCATCTTTGTACAAGCATTAGAGTGTTGTGTGCTCAGAATAAAACCAATAAGCCCATGACGTGTGCCTTTGGTTTTGAACGAAGCATTGTTTCAATTTATGCGTTTACTTTGATGGACACGTGTTCTATGTGTGAATAAATAATCGAGCGGAACGGCTGGCCGGCGGTAAGATTGGAGCCCATACCTATCACAAGAGTGAGAGTCAATAGAGCTGATGTCGTGTCCGAATTTATGGCTGCGGCTGTGCGTGGTAAGATCCCTGAAAAGTCCCATTCATCAAAAACGTTGACGCTGCAGCCAATAGCCATAGCCGTAGCCGTTTAATTCGGACTCAGACCAATACCGAAATGACATTTCAATATAATATAGTCGGGCCCGTTGTATGTATTTGCGAAGCTAATCATTCTAGAACACGTGGGTGCAGACCAAAATGGCTGCATCATTGAAAAGTTGTAGTCTCACATTCCAATCTTGAAGATGATGAAGTGATTTTCTTATCGACTGAACTTGTTTTATGCACTCTAATACTGCTAACATTTAGTAGCAAATGGTGATTATTGAGGAGCAACTGATACATCTTGTGTAGCCTTTCTGCTGTACTATAACAAGGGAACTCGTTCGCTGCAATGTTTAGAATAACTTTCGCAGGGATCGCCTGTCCCGAGTTTGACCTTGAAAGTTTGTTGATGTAGGAAGTGACGTCCTACACTATCACACCAATAATCGAACTCGATCAGACAGCCTCCTGGTCCTATTATGTCTCGAGTAGTCTCTTGCTCCGGTCACTTAGTTCTCGTCTTCAATTCACGGCTGAAACTTTCAACACTGACAGTTGTTTGTTCCAATAGCGAGAAAGTCCACACCTAGGTCTTACGTATTGAATCCACCCCACATCGAAGTTCTCCTGATGACTGCCCCCTTTTCCTTCACCTATACCGAAAATTTGATAAAATGTAGGGAAAACAATACGCATGCACTTTCATCAGCGATGGAAGTAAACATGTTTTCGAGATAAATCCGCAAGGAGGAATAATGGAGACAATTACACACAGCAAACTGGAAAGCGTCAGCTTTTAGAACCGCACAAAGTAGCTCAGACAACCGTGAGGGCTTCAGTGGTCACGCCGTCTTACGCGTCAAATGATCTGTGAAGATTCCTATAGTGTTGGGCTCAAAAACACCCTTCTTGTGGAGGGTCTAGTTTTTTGTTCCCGCACTGGAACTCGTCAACACTTCTATTGCTTAGTCCTGAGAGTGGCCACCCGTCCCACTTCAACCCACATCACGTTTCGATTACTACTTCAGAGAAAAAAAAATACAGTGAAAGAATTCGTGTGTTGAAGGAGAGTAGAGTAGATACAAAGCTTCTGGTGCCTTATTGGGTGTGTCATACCTTGTTATATAAGGATAGTATTAATCGCAATATCCCAATGGGTGAATTACCGGGTAACTTCGTCGATAGTCTTTCATTGGTTTAGGTACTCGTCACCTGTACAAGAAGACACTTGTCTTCGTGAAGTGGGTTTTAATTAGAAAATTAGTAAACTAAATGAGCAAAATGTGTAGTCAATTGAAACAGGGAGTCCAAACTGCACACTCTGTGACAAAAACCCGTTTCGAACTCAACTGTGGTTAATTTCCAATAATCAGATTGAACTGAAGGACGGTAGATAATGAGCATTGAGGTTTTTTTAAGAAGCATATAATGTTCTTTCACACGTTACTTTCAAGATTGACTGTCACTTGTAAATAGTTCGCTCATGTAGCCCACATTTGTGTTCGAGAAAAACATGTAGTTTTGTACATGTGTTGCTGTGCTATACGCACCGTTACATGCAGCAGGCAAGTTCGGTATAATACCCAAATACGCATATATTATGCCTAAACATTCCTCAACGTAGAGATTGGAACACCAAGTCAGTCAAGTTTTCTTGCTGATGAGTTTTCTTAGTGATGAGGTGAGAACAATTCAGTATCAGATTGAAGAAAAATAGACATTTCTAAATGTGTGCATTCTCTTATCTAATATTAGGCCTGCGTGGATAAAATGTGTGTTTGTTTTCTTTTCAACGAGTCTTGAGTATTGTTATGGGGGAATCGAATGTTTATAATTCTTATTTATGCTTACCCTCAAGATGGAAATCAAAATAATACCAAGTGCAAGTCTGATCTGAATTGGTAATGGATTCTTGAGAGGGCGGAAAGAACTCATGACAGTTCCATCTCGTGTTATTTCAACGTGTATGTGTGAGTGTTTTTATCAGAAGTGAAAAAAATTGTTTATGCGTAAACCCAAAATACCATAATTTCCACGTATTAAGAACCTGGTTAAAAGTTTAAAATGTTGTTCATCAAATAATTTTAAAAACAGCAATAATTGAGTGGCTGCAAACTGCTCTCCAACAAAAATGACCTCGTGAAAATGTACAAAGATGTAATGGCCTGACGTTTTTTTTTTTTACTGTGGCTGATTCTTTAGCCTTTGAGAAAGATTCTGCTATAGTGTCGAAACATGAGGCCTTTACCACTTTATGCAGTTTTAATGCAATAAAAAAAAGAGCACCGGATAAGACGGTGACTTGTTATCAGACGTCAAAGTTGTTTATCACAAGACGTCTTGTGGAAGTTTGACACAAACAAATCATTTCCACCTAGATAGGTCCTAACCATACCCCCACATAAACGGTTTTTTTGTAGTCTTTTGGTACGTTAACTTCCTCAATCCGGAGTCTCCGGCGGTTCGGTGATCGGCCACCCCTCTCTATCAATAGGTCCAGCATCTGGCTGTGTCTACCAGCCGAGAAAGCTCTTACTTCTTGGGCATTCTTCTTCCTGTCTCCACACCACTCAACTTGGAGAGGTGGGTATAATACCCGTCCTCGTACGGACAAAAGCCAGAGAGAGGAAACCCCGCGTCACGGGTGCATATCACAACAAACGCAATTATGGTATATGGGTAATTAGCGGACTTTCTAGTCGGACCATAGATCTATAAGGTAGGACAAACGGACAACGGAGATGACTAGATTCTCTGGCGTCTGTAACTGCAGATATCGTACGCTAAGACGCATTATAGACAAAAACAGCCTTTCAGTTGTTTAAAAAAAAATGAGCAACAATACCAGGTTGTTATAGACGGTCCCTCCCTGCAGCAGTCTTCCCCCTCTCCCTCTGCCGACTGAAGGCCGACAATTATGATGTCATTTTTGTTTAGCATGAACAAGTCACACGTTATATCTGATGATAGTGATATGGTTTTATGAGATTGTTTCTGTGTTGGTGTTTCAGTTGGGAAAGACGAGGCCTGGTTTTACTTGTCTACCTCCCACTAGTGCTTGGAAGACTCGCTCCAGCCGAAGCGGACCTCTGGATGTCCGATAAACAAAACCAACAAGCCCTGCACTACACAGCTGAGGAGGGGGTGAGTTCATTATTCGTAATACAGTTCATATTGTACATTTGCTCATGAACGTCCGGCATTGAAGATTAAAGCTTGAAAACAATGAGGTCATTTTTAACGCCACATTCTGTGGGTGAATGGCAAAAACTCCAAAACCAAAAGTGTTAATTTCTGATCACTTTTATCAATGGAAATAAGTATTTTCTATATTCGATGTCAGATGCTACTCAAATCTTAGTTTAGGTTTTTTTTAAAGCCGTATGGATAACGAGGTGGTGAGTGTTCACAGGTTAGATTATACCGATTGTTACAAGAGCTTAAACGGAAGCCTACGCATGTAACGTAAACTTGTGCCAACACCAAAAGCTGGTGTTAATTTAAGGTACTAATTAAAGATTAAAACCAAGAACAGTTGTTGGCTTCGCCTGTGTTTCTCTTCGACCAGTGGAACGACTAGCCACAAGCTAAGTGTGTCCGTCCCCTGCCCGTCTGTCTGCCCATTAATGCTGACCACTGTATGCCAACTCAATTGCCACCGAATTCAATATTCGTCAACACCAGCAGCACACGGAAAATTATTAATAACAACGAATGGCGCTCTTAATATTAGCACACCAAGATTATATGTATTTGAGATTAAAACGGTTTTATGACTTTGATAAATGTCGGGTATTGCAAGCGAAGTCTCAAAGTCCAACTCGTCTCCATATGTCGCTTATTGCCCTCGTCCACAGCGGTAGTAGTAAATATCAGTGCGGGTTTTTTCCTATATGTTTTTTTTTATTACCGCGCTCGCTGTAGCATTTTGACTTTCATTGCACTTTTAATACCGCCAATTTCTATACGCTGGCTCTAAGTGACTAGCTGGCCGTGTAAAGAGCGGTAATGATGGAAGCTGCCCCAGCCAGTTGTTGTGTGGATAGTCGGGAGAGGGTAAAAGTGAATTCGTGTTGCAGGGAGCAAATCAAAGCTTATGGCTGAACAGTGTTTATATAGAGCGTCAGATTGGAAATGGGTCCAGTATTTTGATTAATAATGAAACGTTGAAGTACATGGAGGCACTGATACGATAAAGTGATAACCGTAAAATGCACTCGGTTTGTTTTCTTGTTCTTTAAGTTGTGGAGTTTTGTTTGAGTAACATTTTGATAATGGTTCTGATACAGTGAGTGCAGAATCAACTAAAAACATTTGTATCGTGTTAGGGTGTATGCCTGTATTTCAGAACACCGTTCTTTGGTTGTCATTAATGTGAAAACATTGTATCTCCTGCACTATTAACATTTTGTCGTTATTGAACCTTTAACTAAATTTCCCACGTTTGTTTAGTTGAGAATTGGCCTCTAAGTCTTAGGACAAAACCTTGTTTGTTTAATTTTGGAGCGTTCGAACATTTATAGGGAGACAAATTTCCCAACTCTTATAACTGGGAAAGATTTTACCCCTTGACAGACGGCCTGAAACGGTTTCTAGCGATGGAAAAATATTTATATTTAAACAGATTTGAGAAAGTGAAAGAGTAACAGGTTTTGGCTATAGATGGATTTAGCTTGTGTTGTTCGTGCTCAAGGAAATGGCTTTTTGTCAAGCTACCATTACCAAAAGTATAAAGTATTATGCTATTTGACCACAGTGTGAAGAATGTCTTGGGCTAGACATGAACGAAATTAAGAAAATTTCAATAACAAAAAAGTTCCAATTGACATGACAAAAAAACAAAAAAACAAAAAAAACAACCAGAACTTTTATTAAATGAAAAGAGTAATTCCATCAATTTACTTGAGGAGAATTTCAGGGAGTTTTGTGGCAGTTACCCTGCACTGGACCGTGATTGTAAATTGGGGCAAAGGGGATTACACCGATACTGTGACGTTTCCGTCGTTTTATCGCCAGTTTCCGTGTTGTATCAACGATTCTGTGCAGCCCCACCTGTTGTTAAGATTTGCTCAGTTGTTATTACAGTATTTAATGGTCGAACTGATACAGATCTCGCCATTTATTTCCCAGTCAGTGTGATACGACGCAGGTTAATATTTACGCCACACTGGACGTACATTTACTTCACTCGACGTGGTGCTGAATCAAGGGCCCGCATCATGGCCCCATAAACAAAAATACGCTTTTCAAAATATTCAGCGTGTATCCTTGATAATTGGGAAGCCTTTTTGCAACTTGTCTTTTTTATATAAACAGTAGTTATTTCCATGAGAAAGGGGGTTTGATGTAAATTTGTCTTTGACCGTTATCGGCCCCCATTTAACGACCATTGTAACTATTACATCTTTGATTGAAATCATTTGCTCCAGCCCCAATTATCGTTTTACTGTAGAAACCACTGTCGTACCGTATAACCGTATTTGCCAGGACACATTTCAGGACCTTTTTTGTATTCATAGGCCTACCTAAAAAAAAAAAAAAAATGACACCTAAGAAACACAGAGCCAAATGCATCTTAATATTCATATCCATACAATAAGCACACAATAAACTCGTAATTAGGAGCAGCAGATTGCAGCCGCCAACACCACTTGTACCTCTCGCGAGCCAACCGGACGACCGAGCAATGTTCATATTATTGCCCCAGCATCAAATGGGTTAATGACTCCCTAGCTGTGCAAGCTGTGTTTCGAAGCACCGTGATCCCTCGCCTGGACACATCGTCATCAACCCCCCTACCCTTACACTTTCTAGACAAGTCTCTATTGTTCTTAGCAACCGTAGCTCGTCTTTGGGGGGGTGAAGAGCCCCTTGATTTTGCCCGTTACTACCCGGGAGAGTCATTGGCGACAGAGTGGCTTAGGACTCATTGCTACTCCAGATTTTAACCGCTCTCAGCTCAATTGAGTGTCTGGCTGGATAATAACAAAAAAACGAACCAAGGTGCGAGACTAAGTCCCTTACGGGGTAATATAATGACTTTGAGGATAGGAAACAGTCAGACTTGACGGGAGACTATTTATGTTGAAGTTTTCGTTAAACAGAAAGCACGTCATTGTCAGTACTTTTCTTTGAAAGCTTTAAAGTCAGTTGTGTAATATAGGGAAAGAGGGGGGTATTCGTCACTTTAAGTCATTCCATCGGGAGAAACTACAATAAGTAAACACTCCTTATACTGCCCCCTAACACTGAACGATGATTTCAAAATTATTTGTCGCCATGCCTTGCCTTTAATGCCTTTTTGAATCCCGCGATTTTGGTACACAGGTACATTAGTCCATTGTAGCGTCACTAATCTATTCGCCGTAGCCGCGCTATTTAACCCCCGACACACTCAGGTAAAGAAGACGGCATGCCCTAGCCGGAATGCCAGCCCAACCAACCAACCAACCAACCGCCCACCCGCCTCGCAGTCCGGCAACATCAGCAACGCTTGCCTGCACCGCCCCTCTCTCCAAACAACACCTCGTCCACACTGCTCTTCAGTCTGCCTTTTTAGGGAGAAAAATAGATCATTCAGCGACCGAGGTTTAATTGATAATCAGCTATAAATGAAGACTTTGTCTTCGTTTTGGAGTCAAGGTTTATCAAATAATACATCTAGCCGAAAGACATTTCACTTATCAATTAATGAACGATTCCATGAGCTTTGAAATCAAGAACGTTTTAAACAAAGAGAACCATTTTGATTTAGCTTTAAAGCATTCTTGAAACTATCTAAACTCCTTAGGATTATGCAGAGATATTTCTCAAATACTTACCTGCCGCCATTTTTCTTTATGTTTTAGAGGTTTGTAATGTCAGATATAGAATGCGTTGGCTATTAGAGAAAAAAAAATTAAACTTACTTTAAAATGGACTAGCTTTGGAGCGATCTCCTCTGTCGAAATAAGTTTAATGAAGATCATCAATTTGAAGAAAATTTAAATAAATTTTGTTTAAATCTTAAAGGAACAATGTTCATCTGAAAACTTGTAAGTAATACAAGACAAAAAGTGACAATATTGTTTGTGTTCAAGTAGTAAGCCTCAGGGGATACTGACTATGGGTAAATAATGGCCGAAGTGGGATTTAAACCTGCTGGTCATCCACCCGACTGTGCTATAAGTGCAAACGTAACAGTTCTAATACCACCGAATGGCGATGGAGATAAGTATGCCCATCTCGTCTAATTAATGAATGTTGACATTTGCGTAGCCTTTAACAGTGATTCATCACCGTACCGAAGTTTAAAGACAATGATGAAGTTCGAAAGTAAATTCTGTTGGTTGATTTGTGTTGTCCTCTGGACTGCAAATTAGTCGTTTCATCATCTTTAAATTTCCAAATGATTTTACTTGTTGAATCCGCATGTGCATGTTGGTAATTTACTCGTATATATATATAGCCGCCCAAACTGTGCCCCCCCCCCCCATTTCTTTTCAAACCGGAGCTTTTAAATTAATTGCGAAATACCTACAATTCCTATTAATATCGAATTATTGCCGGTGCTGGATGACTGTTATTGGGATCCTCTGGAGCATTCGTATCTAAACTTCAAGTCTTTCCTTTCCCGGGGACTCACCACACCGAGTGTGAAAATCATGGAATACAAGAGAAGACAGAGCTCAGGTCGGTAGGACAAAAACCTCCCATCCGTAAAATCGCTCTGCTTGAGAATCTATAAACAGCCGTAGATGCCGTGCAGTGTCAGAAGACAACTGCACGAGGGGTCGACAGTGCGATCAACGTGGCCTGAATTCCACAATTGTACAAGTCTTTATTTATACACTAACTATGTCATCTACAAGTACTTCCTATAGTGTCAAGTCATGGAGTGGTTTGACTTAAACTGGCAAGCAGGGTAGAAGTGCTATCCCCTTGTGATTCAACATGGCGTGAGAATGACGTGCATATACTCGTTTTAAAGTAACAGTGGGGGACATGGCTTGGGCTGACTTGATTTTGAACGCTTTCTGTGAGAGGGTCGAGTTGGTATCGTGATAATGTAACGGAGGTCATCTTTGCTTCCTCAGAAATCTCTCTTTGTCTGAAATTAAAACACATGAACTATGATATAACCGATCCGCTCCGATGACTAGGCTTGACGCCCTAAACAAGCCTTGCGCGCGCGGCATTTTCTCTTTCCTTCTATTTTAGCTACACCAATTATCGACGCGTGCGGGGGAAAAGTAGCTACCGACCAGCACACCGTAGCCTCGGGTCATGTTGCTTGCGATTTCTGCCTTCGTGCTGCATGTAACGGGAGGGGAATTGGTCGGCGAGACTTGCGAACTGTAGTCCGTTTTTGTGTATAAAAATAATGACATTACGTCTCTCCCGCGAGTGCGATCAATCATAGAGTGTACAGCAAGCAGAAGGTAATTTATTTGGGGCCGGAGGCGAGCTTTGGCTGGGCTGTATACCGTGAACGATCCCGTTGCAAGCCGCTAGTGAACGGGCCACTTTGTCACGGTGCACCGCGGCGATGTACCGAGTCCCCAGCATTTAACCGAGTAAACGGTATGTTACATACGTCTGCATTTCCTGTGTCCTGTACGTGCCTTGCGGAGTTAACATGTAGTCTTGATTGTTATTTAGCATCAATATTTAGTGAACTGGTTCATCTAAATAGCTCAAAGCAAGATGCAAGTTTCAGTGGAAAATGTATCTGGACTCGAAAGGGGCAATTTCAGATGGAGAAATGGGGAGATTGGCGTCATCTTTATTGTCTCATTATTGTAACATTGGATTTAGAAAAGGATGACTTCTCCGAGGTCTTGTTCGTGTAAATTGACTTTGCCCAGTCATGCCTAAGTAAAGATTGGGTCCAGAAACCGGAAAATATTCCCTATGATAATAATGTCAAATCTCAGCAAAAGAGAACAGAAATAACAATGCAATGGCTTAGAGTTGGCGACATTTACGACGGAGTCTCGGGTAAATAAAAGTCTGTTTGAGAAATAAATTATTTCGATTCAGTTGGCAGTCGTTTGGCTACAGTTACAGTAATTGGGTTTGTTTATCTGCAGTCGTTTCCTTTTGAATGTATTTGTAGACGTCATCTTGAGAGCCAATTGCGTCGGATTATAGCAAAATGAAGAAAACAACATTCATTGCAAGCTACTTTTAATAGTAGTCGTAATGAAAGTAAACCTGTTAGTTGTCTCAAAGTTAAAATCATATACACCAATTTAAAGTTGGCCTATCTATGTCAATAATAATTTTCAGATCACCTTTATTGATAACGGGGAATAATATTGGAACTATTGAATTATTTAAATAACTTACTTTAAAACAAACATTTTCCTTATAATTGTATCACTTTTAAAGTAGGTTCAATTATACAAACCAAGAAAATAGTAGTCTACTCACTCGAAACATTTCAGTTCCTATATCAGGAACCGTGTTCACTCGATTGTAATTTGTATGGCTGTAAGGGTTGCCAGAGTATAATTCACAGTTGAGTGAACAAGGTTCCTATGATAGGAACTGAAATATTTTGTGAGTACTCTTTATTGTTTGTGTAGAATGGAACTAATTTTCACATCGACTTTTTTTAGCAATCCTTTTAAGTATCTGTTTTAAGTATTTCCTATATACCAGGTTGTACACACTTAAAACAAAATTCGATTTTTGTTTTATGTACCTGTTCAGAAACCACTGCACTGTCGTGGATTTAACACTGCCCACTGATGCCACATGACGTTATGAATGACGTCATTGTTTACTTAATTCATATGAAATGTAATCCAATTTAAGAGCAGATTGTTGTACTAAAAGAAAATCAAGTTCATAAAAATGTCAGCTGCTAAACTGATATTACACAAACATGGGACTTAGTTTTCAAACTGAAATTTAATTATGAAACTCTTTGTCAAAATTAACAGTAATTGTACCCATTGTGTCAGCTGTCTTGCCTCACTACGAGGAGGAGAAAAAAAAACAAGAAGAACAAAATCCCTGTCACTTAAAAAAAGACTAAGTTATTAAAGTCACTTTGCCAGTTAATAATAATTCCCGTGGTGGATAGAGTTCTAACCTGGCCGAAAATCGCTGCAAATTATCTACACTGTTCAAATAGACATAGATCACCCCGAAACTCAATCATGTCGCGGCTAGGCATGGGGTCCCCCGCTACATCCCAAAGAATATAGACATTCAATTCCGTCACTTGGACGTGTGTACTGTGTTTCTTCAGGGCTAGTAGTAGCTAGATTCCCCACCACCAAGCCAGCTACGAGATTAAATTTCAACCAACGGAGGAAATACACGATGTAGCATCTTCGATATATACAAAAGTGTAAAAAAAAACTCCCGTCACCGTCAGCAGATCACGCTAGACAGTGGGACGCCGGCATTTGACACATGACTTTTGTCCGCAGTTCATTTTTTTTTTTGGTTACAGTTTCTCCTTTATTATATTTTTTTCTCTACAGAGTAACCATGGCTAGAATGCCTACGGGGCTGACGGGGCAGTGTTGTTGGCCTGCTTGACCGTGTTCTAATTTCCAAGATGCGGTTGTGTCCCCCAGTAGTTCGTGTAATATCACGAATTGAAGAGAGCCGTAAAATGAATCGGTCACAAAGCCAATTGTCATAACTTTTCACGAACTGTTTGATACCCCCAAGTTGTTAGGTGATCGATTTGTGCCGTTCTTTCATCTTGGCATATTTTGAGGACGATTTGCCTTAAATTATCTCTCGGCAAACTTGGCACAAAAAATCTCTCTAAAATGTTGACACTCTCGTTAGATACAAAAAAAAGTAGTCAAGTGATAATAGGATTTGAAACTTTGCTTTGTGGCAAACGCTCGGGAGAAATGGGTGACCGATGTTTGATTTCAACGATTTTTTTTGGGGGGGGGGATTTTTTGTTTGTTTGTTGAGGTTGGTTGTTTGCTTTTTTTGTTGGGATGCTGGGGTTTTTGTTTTTCGGGGGGTGTTTGTTTGGTTTGTTTGTTTGTTTGTTTGTTTGTTTGTTTGTTTGTTTGTTTGTTTGTTTGTTTTTTATTTATTTTGTTTGTTTGTTTGTTTGTTTGTTTGTTTGTTTGTTTGTTTGTTTGTTTGTTGTTTGTTTGTTTGTTTGTTTGTTTGTTTGTTTGTTTTTGAAGAGTATACGTTAACCCCCATCCTCACGTTTTCAACAAACACCAAAAGACCAACCTATAGGCCTAAAGAGTTTCTTCAAATTCGGTTGGTGTTCACGTTTTTGTGAAAACCGCGGGAAACGGTTTCATCTGCGTTGTCGGGTAGTTTACCCATAATTGCATCGAGCTTATTTCGTTTGGGGCGATAGAAATGAGAAGTCAACAAATGCTTTTCTCTCAACTTTGACAGTATTTCAGCGGAAAATATTCCACTGGTGGACCGGTGCTCTTGATCTTGATAATAATCGGTGAGCTTTCAGATTGAAACTAATCGATCTCGTTTCGGTAATTACTAATCTTGTACCTAATTGTCTGTAAAATGGAACTTCCGTGTGGAAAAACCGTGTATAGTTTTCAACAGCAATTCATGCAGCTACTCTGTTGACATTCTATGATTCTGGTTATGCGCCTGTTGCGTAAGGAACAATTGTATACTTTTCAGCACAATGCTGTACGTGCCCTTGTTCATTTTGTGTGGTCTGGAAATATATCAAGTACAATTTCCTCAATTATGATTAAGTTTGCCACACCAACACAAGTTAAGACTAAAGAAAAGTAGTCTGCGATTTAATATCAGCCCAGTGCTAGTGAAGGGTGGGGGGGGGGGTTCATGGATTTTGTAATCTAATGCATACTCATGAGATTGGAAACAACGCCAGTGAGGGGGGTTGATTTGCATGTATTGAGCTGGCAGGTACTTGGAGTGTCTTAATGGTCGTCATGATCGCCCGGACTGAAACCCACACACCTGCCCCGGGCCTGAATACGAATATGATGACTTGCCGAATAAATAATGGATTTACCAGAATCAGTATTCAAATTCCCAGGTCTGGGCCTCCACAAAAGCTTTTAGTGCTGACTTTATATTAAAGCTCACCCTGGTGTTACAAGTGGTTGGGGATATTGTTTTGTTTATTTTGCGATTCGGAGTTATGAGCATTCAGTGTAAACTTTGAAATTTAAATTACTCAGGATTTGTGTTGTCACTGCTTTTAATGTACATTGTCGAGATCGCCTGTGGCATTATTGTATATTTTTATAGTTGTTTTTTTTTATTGTTTTACTGTCTCTTTTGTAACACACTGTCCGAGAGTAATTAAAAATCAATCAATTTTCCGACTTTGATTTGAATGAATTTAAGTCTTTTATTATTGGCATCATAATGTTGAGCCGTTGTGGGCAATATTGTCAATTCTGTTTATGTTTAATTCTTCTTATTAGGTCCTACTTTATGTTTTTCGTTAATCTTCTGTGGCTGTGATTTTTGAGAAACCACCATTGTGATATAGTCCAGTGAATGTTTAGGCCGATCACTCCGCAGAGCACTCTTACTCTTAACTTTTACTCGCATACGCCCCCACCCTCGTCTCAGACTGCGGATGATTATTTCAAACTAACACCAGATAGTTATACAGACAATTGACAAGATAGCACTACGGTTTAATAATGTGGACCCTCCCTCCCTTTCTAACACCCTCTCTTGTATTTCACGGGCCTGTTTCTGTCGGGGACAAAATTACGCGCGCGGTTGCTTTCGTGTAAACGGGCCGGACTCCCCCAAAACAAGAAGCCGTTTTGCAATTAAGGCATTTCCCGCTCTTCCGGCGCTGGTCCGGCAGTCATTGGGCCTTTTATCGATTGCCCACGGGGCCTGACTGATTTCAGACCTAGAAAGACAATCGGGAGTGCAATTCATCATTTTATGAGGGAAGATTCGTTGCCGAAGTAAAAACAAGAAGCGAAGACTGAAGAAGGGGTTGGGACCGGTACGGTTTCGTATAATGCCATTTTGCTTGGAGGTTTAATCCTATGGCGTCTATGTAACGAGTCCAATAAAAGACAAGCTCGAGTGCTCTCCCTTGTATTTGAATGCAGAAATTCATATCAGCCAGCTCGACCGCCCACGGCAGAGTTCAGAGCAATAAGTTGAAATTTCATCTCCGGCTTGGTACCTTTTTTTATTTAAACTTGTCAGGTTTCCAAGAGGTTGAGTACCCGTACACCCTTAAAGAAGTTGCCAAGTGCTGCTAGCGACAGTTAATAAGTCCTAGATTTGCTGCTCAGAAAAACATCTCTCGCCCTCCTGGGATAATGAAATCAGCTCTTAAAACCTCTTCACTGGGCCCCAGAAGTTTCCTGAGTGTTGTTTCTATCTAGATTAATGCAGCCTAACTCCAGAGAATCTTCCATTGGTGATGGCCCTATATTTGTCTTGACCAACTTAATTGGCCACACTGCCGGTATTGAAACGCTGAGCACGTTGAACGTATACAATAATAAAGGGGTGCACATTTGAACACGGGCCTATCACTTTTAGCATTTTGTTTTTAGAACAATGTGAATTGTTAACACTGTTTAATTAATGCACATTGTTAGGCAAATCAAAGTTCCTATTCTCAAAAATAATAGTTATAATGACACAGATTTAAGACCTGGAACTTTTGCGAACGAACTACATGCTGATTAACACCAAGGTTTTTTTTTAAAGGTCTTTATCATATTTTTTATACATCGAATGATTTTTCGTTATTAAGAAATCAACTACAAAAATTCAATACATGTTTTGTTTTCATTTCGAATTGAATCTGTTAATATTTATATTTGTATTTTGAAGTGTCAATATAATGTGTAATTAATCCGTCAGATGATGTGGTTGACTCATGAGATCGATGATTCTGTTCATTTTTGTCTTTATTTCCACATCATTTATTATCTCACATTTGTTTAAAGGCAGGATATACTTTTGGTATTTGTCGAAGACTATCCTCACTTGGTGGATCCCAATATAATTATACATAAAATAACAATCCTGTGAAAATTTGGGCTCGATTGGTCATGGAAGTTGCAAGAAAACAATGAAAGAAATGCCTGAGAGAGAGAAAGAGAGAAGCCTCTCTCAGATTTCTATATTTTAGTGAGAAATTACCTCTCTCTCAAAAACTACATCACTTCAGAGGGAGTCGTTTCTCACAATGTTTTATACCGCAGCTCTCAGGTGCTCCTTGCAAAGTAAGTTTTTATGGTCATTTATTTCTTGAGCAATTACCCAAAAATAATTATCCACTTCTTTTTATCAACATCCGCAACAAATCTCATAGTTTTTCATTGCATTCTAAAAAATATGGATGTTGATGAACACATTAATTCCAAACCTTTAGCTTTAAATAGTAACACACAATTTAACCAACTTGTGTCACGTTTATTAGAAGGCAGCAAATAAAAGGATTTAGGTTTTTTTTCTTCAGAGATGTGGTGCATGTTAAAATTATTTGCTGACTTCGATTTGAGTAGAGACGTTGCTTCAAGAGATAATTTTCAGTGATAAGTGATATCAGTGACATGCGGTAGAAACATTTTCTCGGAACCGATTGTGAACATGAGCTTAAATATAAAAATGAACTTTGAAATTAAACTTCGTTAATTTATGTTATTTATGTTTCCGATCGTTTGGAATCATGTATCGTACCAATGGGTGATGTACACAGTTGATTAGCTCAGCTTTGCATTTTAATGAAAGTGCATGACCTTTTCCCGGAGCCTATAATGCATTGCCAATCCTCGCCATATACTGAATGTTGATTTGGCAGAACAGCACAAAACTCGTAGCTCTCCGCCATCGACTTGTTATCGTTACAACTTGTATTGACGCTAGATTAAAATCTTAATCCTACCGCCTGTGAGTTTTTAATGAGAAAAACAATAATGACATATTTTGGAATAACAATATTGTTTCGGTGTGGATATCACGGCAGATGATAGCAGCTTAATTTGTGAACGCGCTGGGGTTATCACAACACAGCGGGTGACTTTTACCTCTGGTGTCCGTCCCAGCACGTGTACTTCACACCGTGTCAAAACGCTTGGCTGGCTATAGGTGAACCTCTACTGTCGAATCGCATTATAGTTACGGTACAACATTGTTATATATAAGGGCACCTTTTATTTCAATAGTCACTACGTCATTGGGGAACGTACCGTCACCTTTTAAATGTATATTTAAAAAAAGAGTGATAGCAAAAAGATGGTTTCACTTTTGTGTACGGGTGGCACCTTTCTTGTTAACGGTGCAACGCAAATTCCTTTGTGTCAAAGCTACATTTCAGGTATACGAACATAATGTGAAGACATGCCAATGCAATTTTTACATTATCAATAATGATCACCGACTTCATTTGAAACATAGGTGGTACCAAAATAAACGTTTCTTACATAATTGCCCGCACCGACCACGACCCATTGAGGGCGCCCTCTACACACTTGTTTACATGCAGACCCGTAACGGTTAAATCGATGTGTTATGCTGTATTAATCTTTAGGGGGTGATGCTTTTTCTGTAATTCTGTTGGGGTGACTCGTGCTCGAGAACTAAGTGTCGAGATGTCCCAATTGGCAGGACGATGACTTGAACTCGGTGTATCAACATCTACCTCGAAGTGATCGATGCTTGGAAGAGGAGGTTCAACTTTGTCTTCCCTGACGACGTACGTTCGTTCCCATCTTCGACCTCCCACATAGGATTTCGTCCAGTTATTTAACTTGTTTTGAAGATGGTTTTGTGAGCAGCACTGTGGCAGGTGGTGACTTGTTATGAACCATCTAGTGACGTTTATCACACCGCAGATCAAAGAGAGAATGGTGGACCCATTCCCTCAGAAGGAATTTCTTCTTTTAAAGAAAAAAAAAACCTTATTTTGTGTAGAGGTCTTCTAAATGTTAAGTATGATGTTGTGTGCAAGCGGGAGCTAGCACTTAGGTTGACCTGGTGGTTTCTTCCCTGCTTTTCAAGGCTCTGCGGACCCCAGTTCGAATCCCGCTTCGGATCGGGACCTTGCTTGTGGATAGCGTGTTTTCAGTCCCTACCCGATTGCATGGGTTCCCTCCACAGTTATCTTCAGGGCTTCGGGTCACAGTGCAAGGCATCTTTCAGGTCTCTTTGTTTCAATACCAGACAAATTTCATAAAAGTAATTTTAATCTGTTCTGTAAGAAACTTCTGAGATCATTTCTGTAATTTCTACTCATGTGACTTCTATTCAGGGTCGATTGATTGTCTCTCTTTCTTGATTTCTTGATTTTTTAAATACCTATGCGGAGAAAAAAGCATTTACAATATTAATATTATGGTTTACAAAATGAGTTGTTGGTCAAAGTGATCTGTTGACTATATATATATACAGTTCAACAGGCAGACTTTTCGATATGATCAGATGTTTGTATCTGTAAATGTCTGGCCCATATTATAAGTAATCTGTTTACAAGCCTTTGATCACTGATGCATTTCAATGGATTAAGGGTCATGCGGCCCGCTTAAGGGCCATTCAAGTTGTTGTAAACCTGTTGATGATACCACTCGTAGATCAAGATTTACGATTTGTTTCGAGAGGTCCAAGTGGCGCAGTAAGGTCGGTACCGTTGGCTGCATGGCACGTGGTAAAATTGAGATGGAGCACACGAGATCCTTTGTACATGAACCATGTGTATGTACTTTTTTTTTTGTCATGTGCGAGCATGGACTTATTATGGGGGACTGACTCGTTCATTCATGCGTGGGCCCTTTGCGTCCAAATTGTGACCCTTGGTAAGATTTTTACTCCGTATATTCATGAGTTTATACAGATTCTTTAACTATGGTTCCACTTTGTAGAGTAAACAGAGTTGGATACGTGTATTTGCTGGAGCCTTTTCTCGGGTTGTCCTTGTGGGTTCGGGGATTGCTTTGTCTCGAAGCAAGGCTCTAAGCGAGCAAATATGATGAAGTCTGTAACTGAACGAATGTGAACATAACCAGGCTGGGTTTACACATCGCAATGACTTGGCTGAGTGCTATACTCAATGAAGCCCTGTCACAACACGTGTAATCGACGCTGAAATGACCAACTAAATCGAAAGCAACAAGAAAAAAGAAGCGTTAAATGTTTGCTATGATGATGGCGTGAGACAGTCCATTTACAAACTGACAGCTCCATCCATCAGTGGGACTCAGGGAGTGCTGTGTGTGCGGCCGACGCGAAGCCGTGGGCGACCCGGCCGCTCGCTAGCTCCGGCGTGCTGCGCTCACTGGAGAGAAGAAAATGGCTATAAGGGAAAAAGTGGACTCGCCCACAAAAGTACATTCCATTTGTAGGAATCGAGAAAAAAAAAAATGAATAAATAAAAAAAAAGAACAAGAAACTTAGTCCAGCCCTGCCCCTTCCCTAACTTATATCTGACTGTTAAATCAACACAATGTCTTGCGGCCCCAGCTGTCGTTGGTGCACTATACCAAGACTAGTGCTGTCTACACGCGTGGGTACTGCAGTCCCGCTGGGCATATTCTTACACACTTCATTAACTCTCTTATCTTTTACTCTCCGTCCCTTTCTCTCTGATGATGGTTTGTAAGCAAGCGACATAATGCTTTGGAGAGTGTGGCGATTACCCTTAAAGTCAGTGCATTAAGGCATATTCAGTGGGGTCGGATGTGTTAAGCGAACGGCGGGCCACGTGTGGCCTTTCCTGCGGAGAATACACCACTTTAAGTTCTCAAATCGAGCTTGTTACATGGTCAAGGGCAGTTAAATGTATCCATTGTAATTCACGAGTCAACCGGCACGCTGCTATTTTTTATTCCTTCATTTTGTTTGGTAAGTCATAATTTTAGCGCATATACCCTGAGGGCTACGAAACGCAGGCCGTTTTTTCCCCTGGTTGACCGTCAAAAATAACGTTGTGGGTTTTTATGGGCAAATACGACGTACAGTCGATTTAACACGGACAATGCGCGCTACCAAATAGACAGGCTGGTTCCGATGTTCCTACAGCGACCATAGGGGAGCTCTACCCATGTCTCACACCATGTTTTTTCTCACTCTGGGTGTTTTTCTTGGCACGTTGGCCATATGGACCAACGCCGCCTAGACCCACGCACGCACTTGGCCAGAAGGGGAAAGTGGGTTCGCCCCAAGTGTGTAGGTTTTTTGTATTGGTTTGGGCTACTCTCCATGGCGTAAAGGGACGGAACCCGACGACGAACCAACTGTCTCTGGATCGGGGAGTATGTCCTAACGAAGGGACTTCCCGCCGAGTAAACGTGATTATATCTGTCAATATTCACGCACACTCTGAATGCAGGCTACTTCAATACTGTAAATGCATGCGATGTTGGCGTGTTAGCTATTCCCGACACATGTTATTAACAGAGTAATGAATGCAAATGAAGCTATGTAGTTCAACGCCGACTGTATACTCAGATAGAACGTTCACCTTAGCGCCTGGCTGTTGTTCCGCGGTCTTGTGTCCAATCATGGTTCTCTGCTCACGGGAACTGTACATCGATTCCTCACGGTTGTGTTTCACCCTGTTGTGAAGATAAACACAACAGAATGTATTCCGTTGCGTTAGGAACACCTTGGCTGTAGTAAAGTCCCTTTAAATCGTTGGCAATGAAGTTGTCAAAAAGTAATAAATGCATGAAGTGTTGTAAAGTTCAGGGCCCTTTATTAGTCCTTTTCCATGCCTTTCTCCTCTCCACCCCCCCCCCGTTCAATCGAGTGACAGTTTACAGTCACTTTCGGTTGTTATTTGATTCCTGTGGATGTGTACATTTTTATGTAGCAGTAAGTGCAACCTACAGTTTATACGTTCACCTTTTGCTACATCAACCCTCTCAGTTTCTTGTTTCTTTGAATACGGTACTTGTCTTTAGACAGACAAACTGCACTTTGAAAACCACGTTAGCCATTATCAATCAAGGGAAGTCACCTTTCGTTTTCAATGACTGCTGTTTATCAATATGCCAAACTAAGCATTTCTCTCTCCCCCCCCCCCAAAAAAAAACCCCAAAAACAAACAAACAAACAAGCAAACAATTAAACTCAAAAGGAAAATTTAACAACATGTCAATAGGTGTACGATGACATCATTCAATTATTTGAAGTTCAACTTACCATTTTGACTATTACTCCAAGTTCTCTTGTAAATTAAACTCAAATCAATACTGGTAGTAAAAACCGTTCACGATTTGATGTGGT
The DNA here is from genome assembly GCA_032158295.1 of Pycnopodia helianthoides. Classification (NCBI taxonomy): domain Eukaryota; kingdom Metazoa; phylum Echinodermata; class Asteroidea; order Forcipulatida; family Asteriidae; genus Pycnopodia; species Pycnopodia helianthoides. The sequence continues at coordinate 10,967,062 of CM063243.1, forward strand.
TAGTTTAAGTGCACCATTTTAAGTCAACAGTGTTTCAGGTCATAGAAGCTGTATTTCTTGAAATCCACATTCTTGGACTTTTAGCCGAACAGGTCTATCTTGAAGTGAGGTGTACGTATAGACGCAATGTAAACAGTTCTGTGGTGGTTCGGAGGTTCTTCTCAGAACCACCACAGCTCGTAAGAGAATTGTTTATACACTGCAAAAACTGGAGTGTTAAAATTGGCACCATGGGTGTTGTCACATATAGATACCCAAAAGAGAATCAAAATTAACATCATATGGTGTTAAATTAACTACAATGTTATTGTTTTGCCAGAAATTAGTGTTACTTTAACACCCTATTGTGTTAATTTTGATTCTTGTTTTGGTATCTATATGTGACAACACCCATGGTGTAAATTTGAACACTCCAGTTTTTGCAGTGTACATGCTGTCTGTGCAAACCTCACTTCATCATAAGAGTATTCCCATCATGCCAAGTTTCAAATCCTACAGGTCTGTCTGGTTGGCGCGGTCCACTACGTCACCTACGCGCGCGTTTGCTGTATTAGCCTCTCGCAAGATGTTGAATAAATTGGGCTCCTTAGCTGGCTTGCATACGTTTACGGTGTGTTATTTTACACAACAGTCATTGTGTTGTAAGGCATTTCTTATGACAGTCATTGATCATTCTGACAAGATCTAAGTCTTTGAAAGACACTCTGTGAACTTGCAAGTCCAAAACCTGTTTTTTTCCCCCAGTGCAATTTCTATGGGCCTCTAGTCATCGTGGGAGTCAGTTTGCTTGAAGTGGGTGCGGCTTCAGGTGAATTGTATACGTCACCCTGACGAACAAGATTGTGTATTTGATTCCCTGTTCCCAATCGAATGAATAAGCGGTCGGCTCAAGTAAGATGCACCATTATTTACAGTAATATTCTCGTCACTGTTACCTTGATTGAGTAGTTCTCTTCGCCACGAGACCCCGTTATATCGTCACTGAATCCCACTTCAGCAGTTTGATGCATAGACCCCGGCCTTCCAGTTCCACTCTTCATTAGCCATATAACTTATTATGATTAGCCGTATGTGAGGACGCAGTCATTTTAAAGAGACAACTCCGGTGAGTAAAGTATCTGTAAAACGCACGAAGGGGTATTCAAAATCTCAGTTTATTTTACGGATTCTTTGTTGACAATAACCTGTAATACAATTTGGGCTCAACGCTATGTAATGTTATCAAAGTACCAGCCACACATTTTTACCAGTAATGTGGAAGATTTCAGTTCGGCACTGCATTTTGTTTAAAGGGATATACTGTGTGTACAAGGTGGAATAAGTGTGTAAGGTTGTACGTAATGTACATCATGGATAGTTATGGTTTCAAAGCGGGTTTCATGAAACGCCGTTGCCATAAACCGTACCCTCTCTCCACCCAACAACTCACGCCATGAAGAGGGCCCTCATGTACCGAACCAGTATACGATACTCGGTCATCACATTGCGAACATTGTGACGAGACTCGCCCACCCCCCCCCCTCCTCCTTGAGTGCATACATATGCACCATGGAGGGTGTATACCTATTAAACGAGGACTCACAATTGTCCAGTATATACCTCTCCACCACGAAAGGTGCTTTAAGCTGTGTGAAGGACCCCCTCCTGTACTCGAGGGTGCTGTGACACGCCTGACTTAGGCTCGGCACTATTCGGCTTTTTTCCTCTTTCTGAATGGTGTCGCCTTTCTTGTGCGACAGTGCTTCACCCTAACAAGTCGGCGCAACTAGACTTCTCTGGATCGTGGGTCGTGCATTTGTTTATACTTAATTGGTTTCCAGGGAGACCCTGCATACTTTACTATACATTATTGTTCTTTACTGCATACAGAGTAAATTCAAATTATTAGAACAACAACAAGTACATTAATATTCCACTATAAACAAATATATCGGTATAGATATTGAATCATTGAGTCACCTGGAGATCGTTGCCTTTATAACATGATTAACCCTTAACACTCAAGAAATATGTTTTGTGATAAGTACAAGCCTGTGTCAAACAAAATATCTTATTTATATGTATGATATTAAATATATAATATACAAGACCAATAGATCGTCGTTGCAAGGTACCGGTAATGAAGTACATTCTGTTGGAATCTATTATGCTAAACATCAGTAAAAGATTTGGAATACATTTATTTCCCCGTCCTCACCCCAGCCCCTTCTTTTCTACTCTCCAAGACTCAAACAACTTGTATGTTTTATTCTCCATTACAAGCAGCTAATATTGGCCCGTACTATATTTCCAATTTCACCTGTTGCCTCTTCCTCATTGATTGTCCCCACATGCCAAATCTATAAAGTCGCAATGTTCTCATATCATCGATTTGATATTTCATTTGAAAAGGGGATTCACAGGACGACTTCGTAATGATTGCTTCCTCGGATCGCCTGTCTTAAACTCAACAAAACAAACAAAATTGAAATCCTTGTGGGCCTACCTTTATGCCTCTCGCTGTAACAAGATAAAGTGCGTACGAATCGAAGCAATCCCGATCTGAAAATGAGAAGGACCCCTTTGTTCTCGTCAATTTAGAGAGAGAGAGAGAGAGAGAGAGAGAGAGAGGTAGAGGGAAAAAACGAGTCTTAAAATTCACGCGTGTTGCCGCCGAATACTTGCGCAAGATTGTCAGCATATTCTTTAAATTGACACAAAAGCGACGGCAATTTAGAGTAGCGAGAGCGCGCGTCATCATCGGGTTACAAGTCCCATGTTTGTAGCTACATCACCGGCCGGCCCTCCGCACTCAGTTGAGCATGGAATGTCGAGACACTCTTCCCCTCATTTCAGACTATACACCTCTCCAGTTTCTTTGGCAACTGTAGCAGCGTAACAAGGGGGCTCCAAGCGCATATGTTCCCCCCTCCTTTACGAGGCCTGGATGGGAATAAAGAAGAGGGAGAGAAACGCGCCGGTCAAATCGATGTAACAACATCCAGTCGTAATTACTGGTGTTTTGTCCGTCTCAACGCCCTCTACTCTTTCTCCTGCTCTTTCTATTTTCCCAATCTTGCCTTAAACTGAATGTGAAAATAGAAACCACCCATGCACGGTCGCTTTGCCCTTTTTTGCTTGTCTTTTTTTCCTTCTCTCTCTCTCCCCCCTTCTCTCTCTTTTATATAAATAACGCTGAAATGGAATGACATCGTGTTACACAATGTATGGTTTGATAAGCAAAATCGATATAGACTTTAAAGACTAGTGTGTTGGGAATGAATTTACAGCACAAAAAAGGCATAGCTTGCTCGGGATGGAAGCCTGTAGGGCAGTGGTTTTTTACAAAATGAAGTGATCGGAGTTCTCGCTGAAATCCCGAGGCGGTACTCCCGTACTTAATAAGAAAAGCCACGGGAAGAATGAAAAAAAGTGCACCGGTGGGGGAAGAGACGGCCGGAATATGATTTGAAACTGATCGAGTCATCACCAATTTGATACATGACTTCTTGTAAGGGTCGTGGTGGTTATTGCGATATCATGAACATCTTGGAGTTTGGAGAGAGAGAAAAAAAAAGCGAATGCCTCTTAGTGTCACAGTCTTCAGCCTTGATCGTTCTTTATTTTTATTCAATTTTTTTTTTAAAGCAGGACAATTGTCTCATTGTGGATCATTCAAACTGATACAAAATTGATTAACATTAATGATAGGCCTATCAACTAGAAATATAGGTATAATGAATCGGCTAAAAAATTTCCTTCCCTGTAGCATATTACTGACCTTGTACAACTCTTTTATTTTACCTTATCTTAATTACGCAATGTTGACATGGGGTAGTCCAACTCCTAAATGTAACAAACTGCTCACTCTCCAGAAACGTGCAGTTCGGGTCATTTCCAAAGCTGACTATTGTGAGCACTCTGGGCCTCTCTTTGATAATTTAAAACTGTTAAAATTCGTTGACCTTTATCATCTAAACTTAGGAAAATTTATGTATAAACATATGAATAATCTTTTACCTGCTTGTTTCAACTCCAGTTTTACACTAACCTCAAACATCCATTCCTATTATACCCGCAGCACTGCTAGGAAAAATCTTTATGTTAACTTTCGTAGAACCACGTTGTCTAAACATGGTGTTGTCCAGCGTGGCACTTTATTTTGGAATAGTCTGGATGACTCTTTTAAATCATTGCGTGCTCTCTCAACTTTTACCAAAAAACTTAAAACTCGTTTTCTAAATGAATACTAAGATACTGGTGTAATTTTTGTATGTGGAAATATTAACGGCTTTATTTTCTGTCTTACACCTGTTAGTTTTGTCCTATATTTTAATGTCTGTCTGTTGTTGTTTTTTTTGTCTGTCCGTTCATAGGCTGGGGAAAAAAGCTATGCTTTTCCCCGGACCTAGATGTTGCATTTTGTTTAAAGTTTCACCTTTTAATCTCTTTTATATTTTTCGTTACTTTTGACCATTTTACTCTGTATTGTGCACTATTTGCAACATTGAATAAATGTATCTATCTATCTATTAACTGTTTCCCTTCCCTTTAAGAAATCATTTTAAACGAATTTTTGCATATTTGAAAGTTCATATATAATTCAAGGAAATCTAACAGAACTACCAACAACATGAAACAGAAAGTATAGCTCGACATGAAATACCCTCAGAGAAAAACAAACAAGCTTGGAAGTCCCAGGCGTGCTTTTGGGAGTTAATGTAATTTGAGAAGAGAGTCACTCTTATAATAGTGATACAAGTTATTCATAAACCTAATATTTGAGATATGATTGCGATGTTTACATCCAGGGTGCCAAAAACTGCACTCTGCCGAAGAAAACATCCTACAACTAAATAGGCAAGGTCCGCATCCCCCTAAAAAGCTAATGACATATTAAAATGTTTTTAAGGTCCACCCACTAGCGCTCGATATACGCTTAACTTGTTTGGCCGACTAAACCCCGGGCGTAAGGAAACCCAACAGAAGTGATTGATACTCCACAATAATTAATTTAAAACATAATTTGCTACCCTCATAACACACGACCAATGCATTTAATCAAGTTAAATGCATTTGATAATTCCATTTATCTGTTGTGCCAGGCGTTAGAGATCGCCGCATGAACCTTCCACGGTCGCCGTACATGCAGTGCTTGAGAAGGCCACTAATTTGTCAGATAAGAAGTCCTCCTTTAATTAATTGATAACGTATCTGTGTTACAATAAAGGCCTGCCCGTAATATATAGGCTAAAAGACTTGATTACTCGGCGAAGTGGGACTGGCAGGGCTAGTTGTTGCCAGCGTTGTTATGGCTGTTATACTGTCTGCCCTGACTGCATTGATCTTACCCTAATTGTCATATCGAATGGCCAAGTAGCGCGCTGCGAGTTCGTCACATTCAAATCATATAGCGTGTCTGGAGGTTTTAAATTTGCACCCCAAAACAATTGTGATCTCTCGAATTCAGTGAGATAAATCTTTGTCATAGTGACGTAAATGATCCAATAATGATCGGTTTAAGAATTTAGAATTAAGACACCAAATTATGAAGACAAAATTAAAAATGGACACTCTTACGTAGCGCGGCGGTAGTGGCCAATTATGACGCTCATTACGCATGAACTTATACCTAAGATTTGTTGCCTGTAGTTCTTGTGTTTACTTTTAATATTAAAGGGCAAGAGAACTAATTACTATTTGAAATATTACTTTTCTGGAAGAATGAGTGCATTCCAGTTGATGTACCGATAAGACATTTTTACCCGAAGTGACGATTTATTAAAACAAAACCATGTCTTTAAAGGGATAAATCGTCGGCTCTGGACTGTAAGGTCGTTAGTGCAGTTTGAATGGATTTGATTAAATTGCTTAATGCATATTTAGAGTTCATGGTTTATTGATCAAGAGCGGTCTCCAAAAGAAACAGTCATTTTTTAAGTCAAACATTTATTCGTGGATTTTGTTTGGTTTTTTTTTTTTTTCAAATTGATACACATTTTTCGTATAATGACCTTTCGATCAGTATAGATATTTAATTGCAATTAACGGCTTTATAGCATTGAGCCGGCGAAATATATACTATTGGATTTCGGAAGAGTATGGATACCGTAAAAACATTTCATCAATTTAGGTATTTCATTTTTATAGCTTATCAAATCATACATTGTATAACACTTTACTTCCCTTTTTTGTAGGGCTTTATAACCGGCCTGCTTATTTCGATTGCTCAAACCGAAATAATAAGCAACGGTGATTTGTGTCAAAGTCTTGAAATAATATTCCGCGATTTGGACACAATTTCAGACGAAACTAATTTTTCTGACGGATTGGTCACTGGTAATGAACTTTTATAATCAGTAACGTTCTCCGTCGCAATTAATCACTTTTTTTCCCCCGCCGATAATTATCAATCCTGTACTTTGTCTGTAACCTTCATCGGAGGCGTTTCCTTCATTATTTTTTCCCCCTCTGTCTCAAAAAAAATCTCATATTATTCAGAATTATAATTATCATCAAAAAGCAAAAAAGGGTTTTGTTTTTTTTTACGCGATGTCCATGCCGCGCTCCGGCGCAATATAATCGCCATACTGTAAAGGCATACATGCACACAAATATTTTTCCAAGATAAATGACCGACCATATGGAGGTTTTTGGGGATCCAGTCGACTATCGCAGAGTGTTTGCTCTGGAGCACGGGTTGTCACCGGCAGGAAATTGGCGCATAAATGAGTTTATTTTGGGGGTCTCTTAATAATTTGAGGAACCTCGTTTACTGAATCGGGGAATCCGGTCTCATGTTCATGTCTTCACGCGAGTTTTGTTTCAATCTTCTTCTCCTTCTTCTCCCCTGTCCTTTAAGGGAGAAAGGGTTTCTTCGGTGCGTAGTGGGGCTTTCTGGACACTGGAAGTCGTACACATAAAGTTAATCGAGATTGGGGAAGTTCTGTGTACTTTGAAAGAAATTAATTTTAAGGGCAATTAATTTAGAGTAGGTGTAATTATGTTTACTGTTGCACTTGTGTTTGTGTCGACTTCATTGTGCGATAGCAATAATCTAACATCGGCAATGTCAAACGGACAACATGGGTAAGCGTAATCATGTGCCCATAATGTGTTTCGTCATCAGTAGTAGTGGGTGAATTAATTCCCCAACAATGATTGTAGTTGGAAGGTACCGGTAAAGCATACAGAAAGTGTAAAAGGGTGAGTTCACTTGACTTTAGGTAAGGTTTGGATGGCTAGTCTAGGGGTTCGATGCGACCCTTGAACATCATCTTGGTCGTTATGATTGACGTGGGACGTAGCTGGCGCTCTTGTGTCTAGGTTCATGGACTTATACGAGCAGATACTTGAAAGTGGCATTGAGAGAGCCTGGCAGCAAATGCCGTATTTTCATGTTTTTGCGGGACAATTTTATGATTATATTCCGAAAAGTTTTAAATCATCTGTTAAAAAGTTTTACGGTGTTTTTTTTTTTTCCGTTTTATAGTCCTTTTGAGTTTTTCATGGACTGTCTGTTTTTTTAATTGAGTGGCATGGCATAAGCAGTTAACAAAATATTGAAAATAAAAACAAACCTGTAGTATGTTTACTCTGTGGCTTAAACAAAAAGAGGGTAGATACATCCACCAAAACGATTATCCGAATCAAGAATTCCCAATTCCTTTGACTTCTGTTGTGATTTTCAGGCCGCTGCTCTAATAGGTTAATGCAAGTACAACAATGAATACATTTCCGGCCGGCAACCAGTAAACCGTTCTAATTGTGGAAGCCGTGCCACGCATCAAATGATAAAAAGCCGTCCTTTAAAGCTTTGAGCCAGTCGGCGGGCAACCTTGCGGGTTGAATCATTGAGCACTTTTACCTCACAAGGCTCTAAATGAGCAAAACGGGGAGACCCCACTCCGATGGACAACCACTTCCTGTTAACAGTCATTTAGGCAGGAAAACGTGTATATAACCGATAATGAGCGATCTCTGCCAAACTTTCAAGCGTCGGGTAAGCGACGGAGATATTAGTGGTTTCCTAGCTGGGATAAATTGCGCATGTTTCTAATGGGGTAGTCGTTCAGCCCCGAGCCTTTTTTCCTTATTCTATTTTTACGGGCCTTACAGTAGTGAGCGACACTGCGTTAACGCACATCGCCCGGGGCCAACCAGCTCTGTGTGGTGAAAGAAAGAGGGGGGGGGGGGAGACAAAATACTGCCGAGGTTGTAGGGGCAATATTGCCGCCAACGTAGCGTTAAATATGCGCTCAGCTTGCTCGGCGAGGCCGGCCCCCCGTATACACACACACACTAAGAAGAAGCTACTACTGGGACTTATAGCACCGCACCGATTTCATGCACGTCTTGGCAAGTGATATTTGCTCATATTGGGCATTTCAGGAGGACGAGCGAGGGGGAATGACGGAAAATCGATGTGCGTAAATGGACGTGGGGCTGATAAGTGGCCCGCTTTCTGCACCTAGAGTGCCTTGCATTTCATCCCCAGCTTCGAATCTAAATAAAAAAAGACTCGTCTCATCATTCACATGATGGAGTCATCACTGTTATATTATGCACTGGGATAATGGCGTTCGTTGAACCTCACTGTCTCATCAAGCCCACGGCGTGCCGCGAGGACACAAGTTAAAATAACAAATAAAATGTTTTCAAAAGTCAGCAAACAACATGCTTTAAAAAATATTTCTCTTTTTCAGAAAGGTGTGTTATTGTGAGATGAGGGGAGTGAATAAAAATCCACCGACCATTTCTATTGTTTTTCATTTACATCGATTTTATGCACGGCGTCAGTTGTACATAAATATGCATATGCTTTTATAATATAATTAAGAAATAAAACATCCGAAATATTGGTTGCTCTGATGTCTGTATTATGTGAGGCTTACTTGTTTTCCGTAGACATATCACGCGTTAGCAAAACATATCAAAATAAATCATGAACTGTTACCGGTTTGTTTCCTGACATCTCAAATTTGATTCACTCAATATTTCATATGTAAAATGTACTAATTCCTATTATACAGAGAGTCTTCCTTGGCAGTGAAAGTCATGTGTGTGTGGTTTAGTGCGATATCGCAAACATGTGTTGATTTAAATCGATTTAAAAGGTCACGAAGGACGACTGTAGACCTTTCTGTTTCAACGTCACAGCTCGACTTTTTTGCCTGCCAAGGTTGGAAAACTATGGGAAGCCATAAATGCAAAACAAAAACAGATATACCAGGTTTGTAACAATGTGACACAAATATTTGAAAAAGTAGTGTTTAATTTATTGGAAATAACGCAACCAATCATGGGATGTATTTTGTTATCGTTGAAAGTTTGCAGAAATGTTGAGTTTGGTCACATCATCTGTTAACATGATTGAATGTTTTGCTAACATTCGGCCGTCCATGCCAACCAGCGCGGCTTGTTTATCAACAATATAAAGGTATGTTGTAAGTCACATGAGCTTTCTCACGACCCCGTTATATTTTGGTTCTGACGCACTTAATAGTCATCTAGTCTCCTCTGTGACATGCAGCCGTTATTTGGCATTCCAGTCCATTGAATTGCAGCCGTGAAAAAGGGGAACTTAAATGCGATGCTTTTTATACAGATACTTGCAGATAGCCAGTTGTGGCTTCCTGACATCTAATCGATCCGTAGCTGGATTGTGAAGTCAGCTTCGGTTCGACTCTGTTTACTTTGCATCAACTAAACTTTGTACATTCTATCCCGTGAAGATGAACAGAGACAGGTTTAGAGGAATACTTATTGAAACCTGAAATGATTTGACATGTTGTTTCAAGAAGGTCAACGGAGAGAGAGGGAATCTCGTTCGAATTGTGTCGAGGACCAAAACTTACCTTGACCAGTATTTTTGACTTCGGTACTTTGCAGGTTTTCCCTTGATCTTAAGTCATCATATATTGAAAGCAAATGATGTGTTTGCTTCGAGATAAACACTATCTATTAACTTCTTCTTTTTATTGAAAAGAGACTGACTTTTTAAAAGCTCTCAAATGATGATCACTAAAACTAAAAGTCTTCGATTCTGGTTTCGAATTTGTATCAAACTAGTGAAGGGGAAAACTTAACGTCTTTAGGCTAATTACTTTATGTATCAGTCATTTACTACCTGTTGTGGATTTTTACTTTGAGGTTCTGAACCGTGTTCGAAAACTTTAAGCTGTGATATCTTTTTATTGGATTTTGTCTTTATTGAAGCCAATTACATCTCGCATCTTTAAATTGCTGCAATCTCGATTCTGGACTGATCTGAATTGGTCTACGTGCACTATCTCGGTATTGTGCCGTTTGCAATCAGCCCCGCTCATCTCGTAGATTTGACATTAAGACTTAAAGCACCAGCCTGATACACCATGACTCAATCAGACAGTCTGCTATATCTCCCCACTCGGCCCGGCCGGCCGTACACACATTGCATGCGCCTGTGTAGCTGCTATCTTCAGTAGATAGCAAAAAAAAAAAAAAAAAAAGAGTTTCCTGGGTGAACCGTTATAATGACTGCGATAAAACCTAATCATATGGATCATGAATGGCTGATCATGACACAGGGCTGAGCGGAATATTGTTCGGTCAAAGAGGCGGCAGATAGAGCGATTTCTTGTTTAAACTTTGCGCACAATAAGTTGTCAGCGACGGCCATATGTCATCGACTATTACCGACAATGCCTAAACGCATTTGAGCTGGCGAAAATCCACCGCGTATACACAGTCCCAGCTTGCTCTAGTATTTAGTGACGTGCTGCGTTGCTATACAGGGGGAGAGCCTCGGGGGATGTAGCCCCAAGGGAGTCATAGACTGCAGAAAAGCAAACATCATTTCCACTGTACCCGGGCCTCAGTGGGAAGCGAGTAGACTCTGCTTGAACGACGGGAGTTTTTTGGCGCGCCAGATGGGAGCAGGCGGTGGGTAAACACGAGACTCTGACCTACGCAGGCATGCATTGTTACTAATAGTTGCCAGTGCAAACCCACCAAGTATTTAGTTACCACATATTAGAATCCGAAATTGTGATTTATGCAGTTTATGAGGAAATCATAAAATGTTTTGCTTAGCCAGGGTATTGGCAACGGCAAATACTAGTAAAGGCTATGTGTGCCGTTGGCATAGTGCCCACCGTCTGTTGGCCAAATTGACCCACCCTTCCCCGACCCCTAAACTCATGGGCATCCCCCCTTTCCATCGAAAGCACTCTCTTGACGTGTGTGGCCGTTTTCATCTCTAAAGACCTATATGTTTAGTCTAAAACCCAATAAAATTCATAAGACACAGAAGAGCTGCAGGCGCGATCTCAGTATTTGCTATCCGCACTAGGTCCGCGGCTCTGTGTTTACCTAGCAGGAAACAAGAGTCAATAACATGTCATCTTCGCGCGCGCGTCGAGCATATTGCGCCAAGTCAAAATGATGGGAGCTCAGTATTATTGACAATGATTACGAGAAGCATATGGCAGGCTTTGCTTTGCAGAAACAGAAAATGAAGTGCAGATATAATAATTGTCAAACGGCAGGGGGAAAGCGCGGCCGTTGAGGAGCGTTACAACCCTCACCAACACTCGCCCCCTCTACGTGCCCGTGACCATTTGACTGTGTCAACACGCAGTCTCGCGTCAAGTTCCCATTCGCATCATCACCTTATATATAAACTACTAGTGGGCGGGTCTGATACAGCACTCATGCCACGGTTCTTGGCGAGCGAAGTTTTGCCTCATTTTCGCCTCATTGTTTCTGTAGAGCGGCTACTCCTCTCTAAGGTGCTCCTAAGTCATCAGCTGCCTGAGAACGGGTAAGGGTCTTTACTTGGCGCGGAGTACGCGCTTGAGCACTTCAGCCGAAGGAATCATGCTTGATTTTAGTCTGAAGAGGGGGGCATCGTTTTATTTACTGGGCCACTATCGCTGGACAGATTCTCTCTTTTCCAAGTATAGATGCAATTCTAAAGTGTCACACACTTGTAAATGTCTTATTTGTACACGTTCTTGCGCATTACTGCACATTCGGGTGTCTGTTGGATCTCCAGCCTTCTAGGGGCACAATTTGCCTCTATAGATTGATTTTGATAAAAAAAATTAAAAATCTTCTTTTTTTCCCCCAAACTTTTCTACACGGAACTTACCATTGACTCTTTAAGCCCGTACAGAATTTGCCCGTGCACTGATTCCTTTGCTGGGGTGATATGTTTATTCGTTATTGTGTCATTGTTAATATTTGTTGGTTATGCATGTTTTAAATTAACTTGTTGTCTTACAGTTGTCAAATCTTCAGACAGTATTTCCGCTACTCATTGGACAGAATCAACAACGATACACAACAGACAATATCTCCCTCTTAATAGTAATGAAAGTTTGATAAACTCTGCTAATCTGTATTCTTAACCACACGACTGACACTGTTTATCCCACTAACTATGCTTTTCTTTCGGTATGAAGTCAAGACAGGTTTTTTTTTTTTTTTTTTAATAACGACTGTGAAACTGCCAATTGCTACTATTATTTTGTTCATAATGATACTGCGTTTTTCCATGAGAAACAGTTTTTACTCCACATTCTTCTGCACAACTCAAATCAGAAATCCATTCTCGACAATGCTACTTGGTGTTATTATTAATGTTATATATGTTATTATTATTATCATTATTATGATTATTATTATTATAATTATTTTCGAATAGTTCGGACCAATTTGTCACATTTACCCACTGTCGGTTGAATCCTTCTCATGCCCATATATAGCTACTTTAGTGGCCTGACCCGAAGATGATCTCATTGATAAAAAGAAATGTGGGAAAATGCGCTTCTATCCCTAACACTATTTGCACTGATCGGTAATTCCTCTCCAATATTTTCATCAATCCGGCTCTTTTATACTTTTATTGTTTGTTTTCATTCTTTCTTTCGAATTCTTAGAGTCGAAGTGAAAGGCTGTTTGTTCCAAAATAGGGAAATGAGTTGTACGTAATAACTTTAATTTAGTCTGATCGGTAACCACATGAGAGGGAGTGTTAATTCAAGAGGCGTATCTTAAACACACAAAAAATGCAAAATCGATTTATGATAATTGAAAAATGTGCTATGATCATTGAAAAATGAATTTAAAAAAACATATACATTTTGTCAACTGACTCTCTCTCTTGAAGAAACTCGGAACGTTTTAGGACAAAGAACTATTTCACTCTAAAGACTGCATTCATTATTTAAATGAAAGACAACACATTAAAAGAAAATTCCCCGCAAAGAAAAAACAGCTAAACACCTTTTAATGATGAAATGATTGTCTTATTATTAATAGTAATAATAATAATCATCATTGCAGAGGCATGTCGACATCGTTCCATAATAGTATAGCAAACTGCTGTCATTGTACACTTTCGGGCCAATATTCGTTGCTCAACGAAACGCGTTATTTTACGAGTCGTTCACAAAACGGCATGTAAACTAATCTTACTCATTGTTTATGCCCAAATTAAGTTGTTGTTAATTGAAAGTGCAACCATTGTGATGTTTTGCGATTATAAAAGTGATCGCTCTGTAGTCTTTCTTTAAATTTTCGTTAAACTCCGATCGAGCGGCAGGCTGCGCGATGTGCGGACCTAATGTGTTGACGCGAACGAATTCCACTCGGGCCACGTTGGCTGAAACATCCAACTCGCTCACACCTATTACGTACATCACTTCCATCAGGTTTCATTCAATTTCCATTTTAAAAGGAATTTCATACACTCATCACTTTGATTTCGGCAAATTCAGGTACGAAATTAACGGGAAAGGGGCATGGTTTTACGCCGTCGTTTCGCTGTCTAGGAATGGGGCGAAAACCGAGCAAAAATTCACCGAGCAAAAATATAACTCGGGAGAATGAACACATTCACTTCATTCCTTTAGTTTTAAATAAAGACACCGTTACAACCGAGTGAAAATATCATCCTTGAGAAAGGTCACCGTTCCTGAATGTTTCGTCGTGGACTTTGTGGGAAGTTCGTGCGTGATCATTCGTCTGTCCTTTTGACAAATCAAACTAAGACCTGAGTGTTGGCAAAAAAAATCAGCTTCAAGACAAAATGCACAGCTAATTATCTGGGGGAAAGGATGATCAAGTTCAATATGAAAGCTGTTTAGTGTTAATCCTCCCTTTAATTTGTAGCAGTGTCAAGTTTATAAAAAGAAAGTTTTTTTCGGGTTATAAATTGTTTACTTTGTGTGTTTTTTTCAGGCGTTGCAACCATGTACGCATGTACACACGAAAATGTCCGCAAATATATCCAATTTAAAAAATGTGTATGGTGTTTTAATTAAAAACTACAGGATGGAAACAAAGTAATTATTCTAAATACTAACACATGAAGGGTAAAATAGAAAAAAAGTAATAGAAGTTATGAGACACCTCGATCAGTATATAATTTAGACCACCTGTAACAACTTTAAGTTAATGTCTCATTCATTTAACTTATCTATCTTTGCCCCAAATTCTATACAGTTATTTCTTGAAGTTAATAGTTTTATAATGAGTCAACTGAAAAAGAAATTCAAGGAATGTAGAATCGGTTATTGTTTCAAAGCCGAATTATGCCTATTCATTTTTAAGATTCACGTTTAAAGGGATGTTACAGTGCTACTAGTTCATATGACCTCGTAATGTAATAAATGAACCTCAATTTTAAGGGGATGAATCAAATCATTTCATGAAGCGAACGCAAGATACAATAATCTCTTAAATAGCTTTAAATTATTTATTTGGATTCCCCTACTTTTTTTAGAAATACACCTGACATCTTTTTTACTGTTCGTTGGTGGCGAGTGCTATTGTTGAGAACTACTACGTCTTTAAGCTAAAATCAAGGGGTTATACAATTTTTAGCCCAGCCGGTTGAAATCCAATCAAAGAAGTATTTTTAATGATAGTCGCTGTAATGGAAACTTGTCTTAAATGGTTCATTGTGAAATGCGAAAGGAGCGTAAAGTCATCCTTTAAAAAAGCAGTTTATGAATGATTAATAATGCACAAGCGATATGGAATTCATCGACTTGTGGATATTCAAACACACACGATTCTTCTCCATTGATATTCGAAATATTGTTGATATTGCTCGTTATTAACAACCAACAACATGCAAAAGCTATTGAACTGTATGGAAGCATTTTCTTCTGCTCATTTTGCTCCCTCTCTTCTTTTCCTAAGTGATGATCGGCGTCCATTAGTTGAGTTAGCTGGCATTTCGTGTGGAAATTGAATCGCCAGCTACTCGATTCGTTCGAGGGTATGTCAATTTCGGCATTTCGCTCGGTTTCACAAACATGCGCCGTCACATTATGCGAGAAAACGGCTCCGGGAAAGGAAGAAGAAGAAAGAAGCGCGCTCCCCGTGCTCACCGCGGACATCAGGGCTTATATTTTATCACATATAATTACACTGCACCGATCTTCAATATACTCTCCCACGAACAGCACATGCTCATGGCGACCTCTTATTAACACTCAGTTGACATTTCCCGTGATTGTATAAATCAAATACAAATTCATTCCGGCTTAGTTGTTGATTAAAACTCGATTAGTTTGTTTGATTAACAAACAAAAAAGCCAGCGCCGAACTGTTTCTACCTTAGTTGCTTTTGTATTAGAAGAAGGTGCATGCGCTCTACGGTTAAAGTTGGTGGAAAAAAGTTATTTGAAGAAAGGTTGATTTTAAAGCAGGTGACTCAACAGGGCCATTAAAACCAGATTCTGCCTAGTGTCTTCTCCACTACCCGTGTAATCCCCCAACTTTTAATAAAAACTTACATGACATACAATCCTCACTCATATGACTCCTTCGTCTAAACGACCAGAAATATGGAAACAGGGCAAAGTGAGATATCACCCCTATCAAACTGGTATCAAATATCCGAAGGAAACACCAATAAGTAGGGAAATATGGGAACGGGCGAGATGCACTGCCGACTCCCCCAAGCTAAACCGATTAACTGTAGAATAGGAAACCGTACGGGGCCGCTTTGGAACGGCGGTGCGCGAGCTGCGTGCGAGGTCCCCCCATCTTCGGTAACTCGATCCGGGGGAGGTCTGTTCCATATTTCCCGCCGAGGAAATGGGCCACGGAGTAGGCAGCAAATGGAATAAATCGCCGGCGCATCTGTCGACATTTTCTCGTGTGAGGGAGAGTCGTACTGGGTGTGTTTCGCCAGGGCTCAGACTCGGCCCGGCGACTAGAGCCAGTTTGGAATGATATCTCACCTGATTTTGCCGAACAGTCTTACAGGTTAATTTGAAACTCTTGTTTTATTTCCCCCCTTAAAAACCAACAGTCCTAGATCTGAAACTGATGTATAAATCTTAAACTGATATTATAAATCATCCGTTGGCTCCGTTCGTTGTAAATTTATTAGATATGTCAAGAATTCTTAAAGAATTGTTTTAAAGATACAAAAAAACATCTCTTATTCATTTAGTATGACCCAAGTTAACAATACTAATTTCAGACTTCGTTTTGATGGATTCACAACATCTCGCCTTGTACTAGGCCTACGCTCTTAGCACTTGGTCCTTTGAACAATAATAGCCTAATCACAAAACGCTTGTCACATGTTGTGGTGTTTTATCGTTGTCTACTCTATACCTTGAAATGTTGTCATCTCTTATGAACGATGCTGTTGTCGTTGTTGTTGTTGTTGTTGATGATGTTGATGATGCTGCTGCTGTTGTTGTTCTTCTTCTTTGAAGTGGATTATTTGGAAAATATTGAATTATGTAGGTTGTGAAGTACTTTCATCGTTACATCACTAAAAAGCACGAAAAAAATACAGTGTGGGATTCCTTAAAAACATTTCACATGGTGGAGAAAATCAATGTGTGAGTGTGACCTGTGCTGATACACAGCGCCCTCTTCGTTTAAAAAAACCATTCACCACTCCAAATCCCGGCCTCATAAAGAATGCATGAGAATGAGTGGCGATGGAGTTTAACTCAATGATTTCTCATCAACTTAATTCATCTATAATGAAGTACACCATAAATCTTCGGCCTCGACAGGCGACGGTCGAAGGGATTTTATTTATATATATATATATATATATATATATGTTTTTTGTAATGTTTTATTAAAGATGGGGGAAAGTGTAGGCATTTGGGAGCGGGTTCCATGTCACGTAATATTTACGGATGACTTGCGTATAGGCTTGCAGCGTGTGCACGGTACCGATCCCAGCGCAACAAGAACGCATGCACCATTTGGACTGTCGTGATGAACAACGGGGCCGGGGAGAGTGTGTTCTGTAATGTTTTCTCCCGAACAGACTTTGTTTGATTGATGTTGAAATGACAAAACGCAGAGTACTTATTGTTGTTGTTTATCTTATATCAGTTCAAGATGCGAGGGTCGTGTGTTTTTGTCGTCCGCCATAATGAGCAGTACGCGGATGGAATGAACATGTCCTTTTAAATCTAACTGATGTAGACCTACATTGATGTATTTTTTTTTAAATGATCTCTTAGTAGATTCGCTTATTCATTCGATTTGCCAAGAATGCAGTCAACTGAGCACATAGTGGAAGATACAGTACAACATTAGTGTGATGAGAAGTGTTTCAATGTCAGTCATCTCACCAATCGCATTGATTTTTTTCTTTCTTCACAAATACAATGTATGTATTACTCGAAATCGAGGCTGCCGAGAAGATAGACTGGCACTCTATATTGATTATCGTCACTGTCTCCATTTGGGTATACAGGGAACTTTACATAAATGGATGCAGCACAAGGTTATACATGTACACTGTTTTATTCGGTGTATAGTGTATCCTTTGGTTTAATGGAAACCCTAATTTTGTGACCGCGTCTGACAAACATCATTGATAACGCACCCAAAACAAAATACAGTATTCGGCTGCATCCAAGCCTTCTTTATACAGCCGCCCACATTGTATGTTTAAGTTCATTTGCAGAGGACCTAATGTCCTTCCGACTTTGACCTTACAGGGTTTTTTGCCATAGTAGAAGTCTTCCCTTGTTTAGTCAAATCTCTGACAAAGAGCCGAATTGTATTTGTTTTGCCGTTATTAAACCTTTTTCGTTTCGAGCGCCCGCACATTTCGAAATGATAGGATCTCGTCAACCATAATTATAACTTTATTGTACCAACAACAGTTTCTATATCCAGAGTTGGTCGCGGTGTCGTTTTTATTAGCGTGTAATCGCTGCATATTGGGGCTAATGCTGATGATGCATTGTTGATACCGAACGCATTATATGAGTCGAGTTGTTGATATAATATCTTCATGGGCAGACATCAATGACCGGGGAATGGTTGCGATTGGACCGAAGCTGATGCCTCCACGATCTTCTTTACTTTAGCAACACAGGGTCAGCCCAAGTTGGTTCCCCCCGTAAGTCAACATGCCTACGGGCCGGCTACACATGAAGTCACAGACAAAACTAAAGCTCCGTATAGAGTAAATAGATGTAAACCGATTTGCTGTAATTACACATGGTCCTTGCATTGGAAAAGCATGGATAATGGATGTTTGGGTTTTTAAACAAAAAGCATTTGGCTTAAGTAGTAATGCCGAGAGAGAGGCAGAATGAAAAATTATTATTTTCAGATCGGCATACTACAGTTAAAAGGGAAAAACACATAGTTTTCTCTTTCTTTTTTTATATTTTATTTGTTTGCAAGTTCGAGGCCAAAACCCAATCTAAAAAGGGGGAAGTATTTGAGACGAAAGTAACTCAGGGGAGCTAAATATAGGAGTTTATATTTCTCTTTTATTCCTCTGTTGGTTTTTAAAAGAGTAAACTAGTTTCCACTCTCTAGTTTTGAGGACAACCAAATTGTGAAAGTTTCAAATTAGTTAGGCGATCACGTTTGAGTAAAAACAGTGATTTTTTTTTTAAGGAATGTGTGCACGTCTATGTGGTTATTTGGATTGTGGCCAATCGAAATGAGCAATGCGATTCAAGTAGGGGTTTTCAAATATTCTTTTACAGATGTTGATAGTATTTCAGACGGAAATTGTTTCTTTGGAGGATTGTTATTGGTATGGACTTTAATCATTGAGCTTTCACATTGAAAATGGTCATTTATCGATAGTTACCAACCCTGTACTTTAATTATACAACCGTAGCGTGGTTTTTTTCTTTCTTTTGTATTTGCTATAGTGTTTGGTTTGTATTTTGTTTTCATGGTGTTTTTTTCTTCTTCTTTATTCCGTAAATAAATTGGACCTGCACCCCTATTATTACAATTAACGAGAATGGGAACCCTCGCTCTCCAACCCAATCACTCCCCATAAAAGCAGCATACGTGAGGTAATTTACGTCAGCTTGGCCGTTTGATTTACACCCCTGATCGCTGGGAATCAGTCTTTATAGCGGTAATTTACCATAGACAAACATTCCCTGTCAACGCACCGGGGCACAGTCGTTGGGGTATCGGGAGAGAGACGGGAACGAGACGGCTGGATGGTAATTCGGGACAGGACAAAATCTATATCAATCTGAATCAAACAAAACACTGTTTGATATAAAGACACATTCAGATATTAGTTTGAGAAGGGACAAGGTGGGTGTATGATTAGGTCAAACTAATTATCCATGTAGACCATAAGTGAAAAATTGTTTTATTTTATACACTTTTTACATATTTAGCGTTAACTACAATCTATACAAAGGCACAGTTTTGTCAGTCAATTGCATGAAAATAGTATATCCATAATTCATTAACGTGGAATTGGATACCCAGAAGGCAGGTTTTTTTATGAATTCAGGGAAAACTGATTTAAGATGAAATAACGAATAAAGTTTTTTTGTTTTACAGAGACCCGTAAATTTCTCTAATTAGCCTTAATGTTGTGTGAAATGTTATGACGAAGTTCAACCCACAATTAGCTTCGTGCCCTGTTGCAAAACTTGGCGCTGTGCTGCACGTGAGACTGCTGAGTTCAAATGTCCAGTGTATGCCAAGCATTTTCAAATTCTTAAATTTCATTAGAAGCTGCAGTAGTTTAATGGGGACGGTTAATTAAATCAAAGTTGATTTTTTTTTTCGGCTGCCGTGTGATCTAGCAACCTCTTGTCCACTTTGTACATCATATTTCTCTTGTTTAGTTATTGCGCATTTCACACTCTCTCGTCTCGACAACATACAATAGTTATATCCACCTTGAGTGTCGTAGAAGAGTTTAATGCGCGGGATTTTTTTAGTGTTTGTTTAACAACACCTTTGCGTATGGAGAGTTTAACGAGAGCTTGAATGAAGTACCACGGGGAAGGAGTGAAGCATACCGTAGATCGAGGGCTTGGGCAGGTAGGGTCGGCTGGCTGTGAGTGGCAGTCTGACTCCGTGACCTTAGTCACGAGACTAGCTGAATGCGTTCATTCAGTGCGATTGCTGTAATTAATGCTGCCGCTCAACGGAACCCAATTGGCGGGATAAGCCTAAATTGCCAAGTTTCATCATCGTAAGCACACCACCCTCTTCGCACAGGGATTTTATTAAATGGACTAAAAAGTCAAAAAACATTTTACTTGTTTGCCAACGAGACTAGCTGAATGCGTTCATTCAGTGCGATTGCTGTAATTAATGCTGCCGCTCAACGGAACCCAATTGGCGGGATAAGCCTAAATTGCCAAGTTTCATCATCGTAAGCACACCACCCTCTTCGCACAGGGATTTTATTAAATGGACTAAAAAGTCAAAAAACATTTTACTTGTTTGCCAACTTGTATATGAAATTGTTTGGCAATTCAGAATGATAGGCCTACAATAATAATAATATACTTCTTGCGAACTCTACGTGTAAAATATTAAATGCCGCGACTGTAATTATATTTTATTGGTTTAGGATCCTGTGTGGTTTGCCAAACAAACAAAACACAAAGTTAGAGACCTAAACTTGACGTGGATGTCGCCCTGGACCCCCGTCAGTCATTGTCTGTGTGTAAAGAACAGTATAGTGTCGATGTTCAAAGCATTCTTCCTGATCCGATGCGATGACCTCATACCGTCTAAAGCTTCGTGTACACCCCGTAGACTCGGTCGTTGCAGGTCGGTCGCCTGCAGGCTACTAATATACTATATGTGGATCCATACACTCTTATCGCATAACAAACTTTAGACCCTGATCGTCAATCCCATCACATCGCGTGATGTGTTCATATAAAGACAAGAGTTGGACTCGTTCGCTTCTATTTCAGAGCACGCTGTAGTTTGTTTTTTATTTGATTGCGGTCGACATTCATTGTTTAATGTTATAGGTTCGTGTCAAACAGGAGGCAAATAATGAGTCATCTTCAGACAGGAGGAATTTTATTGGTGTTTTTAAACAAAACAAGGTGTTTGGGGGGTTTTTTAAGTTAAAAAAAAGAAACATCGTTGCTTGTTTCGATTGAAGTAATCGATATAAGAAATCGCAGACAAAACATAACAAACGTACTTACTGAGATTTACAAAATGTTGATTGCATTATGCTTTTATTGAAAAAAAACAGAGGATGTGAATGAATGTACACTCTTCCCCAAAAAACAAACCAACAATAACAATAACAACAACAACACACACACAGACGCAAACAATCAAACAAACAAAACAACGATGCAATAATACCTTTAAGATAATGTCTCAATTAAGATGTCAAGATAGAAGTTTTGGGACAGAAAAGGGTGTTCAAAACTGCAATCCCCATGCAGTATGTAATTGATACCTTGAAGTGCAAGATTAATAGTTCAATTCGAAGGGATTCTTCCAGCTTTCCGTAAACCTTTGATTGGTGTTTCATACAAACGAAAAATTTTCTTTGAAAATGTTGTGGATCGAGTAGAGGTTGACATCACTAAAATAACCCTCTCGACTTTACAACTTGGCGTAATTTATCGATGCCTGCTTTGCTGTTTGACAATCCCATCATTCAACGCTGAATGATTGATCTAAAAGAAAAACCTCGGCCATTGTAGTCAGACGTGTGTAAAGAAGTATTGCCTTGACTGCCAGATCCAAACAAACAAAATTAAACACATAGATTACAAGGAGACCCATTCAAGACCAGGGGAAAAAAGAGAGAACATTCTCCATCCCTGTTCAAATGAGGAGCCATGTTTGATTTGTTGACGGGGGTTTCTTTTATGACGGCTTCTCTAAACCTTTGGATAAACTCGTTGACAAAGGCCAAGAAGTGTGCGATATCACAAGGGCCTTTTGACAGTACTTAAGGACTGTTTGGTTTGATCTGTCCGTGGATGTTACGCACACTGCGTTTACGAAGCAGTCTTTAAAAGTCGGCAAATTCATCACGACTGTTATATATTGTGGAGATATCTTCTCCTCCATTGTATAGGTGTTCTTTGATATCACTGTTGTTACTTGCAATGAATTGAAACGGTCACAAAGGTTCATGCCTACATGTAACTTGATTACTGCTGATGCAAATAGAGGAAGGAACAGGGATTTTGGATGAAACCATGAACCCGTGACTGTTGTGTTTCTACCACTCAGCCATAACGAATTCTCATCAAATTGACATCTTGATATCCATGGTCTGCATAATGGCCCTGGAAGTTTTAAACGGTCTATAGATGCTCTGAAATAGTATTCCTGGTGTGATTTAATTTTACCTCAGTGCTTCAATGGACTAAATGTAAGATGTGAAACTGCCACGAAGAGCCGTTCCTACAGCTTTATTCCACGTACTGCATCTCTTTGGAAATGGTGCGTGTTTCCCTCCATTCTCAATCTAGAATGTTTTGAGAGGAATACCAATTCCTCTCTCAGCTCACCTGAGTTAACATTTTCGTCTTAGATATTTTCTTCTTGTGGCCCCTTACCAAGAGTGGCTTTTTAGCCTTGTTTGGGAAGAACTTGCATACAAACAACATTTATAATAATAATGATAATATTTGAAACTAATAACATG
Source organism: Pycnopodia helianthoides (assembly GCA_032158295.1). Lineage (NCBI taxonomy): Eukaryota > Metazoa > Echinodermata > Asteroidea > Forcipulatida > Asteriidae > Pycnopodia > Pycnopodia helianthoides. Next base: position 10,989,950 of record CM063243.1, read on the forward strand.
ACTGCAAGGAGCCCTTGCCCCTGTAACTGCTTGATCTCCGACACCAGTTTTCAAAAAAAATTACCGAATAAGAATTAACTTATTGTATTTGCCGTATTCAAACTTGAATTGTACCGTGTATTCAAATCCATTCGTGAGATTGGGAATAATTTTCTTAAAGTAGATATTGTTAATAAGTTGCAACTCAATAGTGTCACCAATCTTTGTTTGTTTTTATTCAAATCAATTAACCACAATCAAACACAAACTGATTTTTATATCACTACAAATCTCCCAAAGACATTGATCGATAATTTTTTATTTTTTTAAATAATTGAATACATCAGGGCCTGCGACATAATACTAAGGAACAGTATGTATTGTCCGCAAATTAAAATTTGCAAACTAACTTTGTACAATGAAACACCTGCCATGAATATTGGGCCATGTAGACATATAGCACACTGCAGTTCGTAATGTACCAGTCCCCTAATGCTTTATGCCAATACTGTCTAATCAGCATCTCTTGAGTGCCCTCATAATGCATTGTTTGTAAATGCCAGAAATAATCACCATTACACTCCAACTAGACAGATAATGTTGTCCAAATCATAGAGCCAGATCAAGGACATCCATGGGGATTGGCGAGGCCAGTCGAACGCCACACACGAGAGCCACAAAACCCCTGAGCAAATAATTATTGAATAATTTGTCCGGCATAAAGAAGTCTCGAGATCCTCTTGCGATGCTCACCACGCGTTGAAGAAGGAGACACCGAATGCCTTCATCCGGGTAACGCCAGTCGGTGCTTGTAGGTTTTGAGTTACGCTCTATGAAAACGTGATCCGTTAATATTGTGCTGAAATCTCCACTGGTAAGCTAAATCATATCACGAATCAGAGAAATTTGAAGTGACGTTTCTAAAAATATTGTTGAGGGTTGATGAAATTGATATCCGAACAGTATCTCAATGGGTGTTGCTTCTTTTCTTGTTTTACACTCTCTTTTTTACTTCAACAATTGGTTGGTTTGCCGAATGTAAATAGGTCTATACTTATTAATATGGGAATGTGAGCTCTCTTCTTCTGTTTTTACCACCTCAGCATAGGTATGGTATGCACTAAGTATCGTATGTGTGGAAACCTTCTCATGTTCCACATTGATCCCACTGTATCTCACTCAATCTTAAAGCCAAACTTTTTACAATTTGGCAGCTTGCTTCAAACTAACGCCACTGAAAAGAAGGGACGTAATAGACAGAGATTGAAGTTTCCCCACAATCTGACCATCTGACGGTTCGTCTGCGATTAATATTTTGCACCGTGTATGGGCAGTTAAATTCTAGCATTAGTTCTTATGGAACCGTGCAGTGAAGCAAGGCAGTTCGGCAGAACGGCACATCAAATTGAACAATAAGAGATGTTTTTCAATCACAGTCCGGGGACACTGTATAGAATGGGGCAACACATGAAATTGTTTCTAGCGAAGCACTCCAACATTCGCAACTGCTATATATAATGTCTAGCTTGGTTACAAACGGGGCCAGTCCGTCCCAGCAACCTTGAAAATGATCATAATAAGTATTGATACGCTGTCAGTTTCCCCTAATCTCCTGTCCCATTTCTTGACTTCTGTGTGATAGGTATTAATTATCCATGGACATATAACGTGGGATTTATGTGATAATGACACAAACAAAATATCATCCTCTCTCTTTGTCAGTATTTGAGAGGTTTATCAATTCTATCAACATAGCCTCAATTTACCCTGCCCTTTACTAAAACTCTACCTCTGCTCTCAAACTCTAGATAAATTCAAATATAATCTGATAGCAGAGGTGGCCTACAATGTTAAAGTACGACCACCTCCAATATCACAACTTCCCCCCTCCGTTATCTCCAGGAAAAAAAATATATATATACACTACTCTCCTTCTAGAAAGAAAGAAATAAAGAGAGAGAGAAAAAACAGGGTGACCAAAAAGTTTGCAAAGAAGTTAATAAATTGCAGGTTTTGACAGGCGAATAAAAGGCCGAGTCGACTTCGCGCCCACGCCGTGCGATCACTTTGTCCCTTTAGTCAAAGATCGTCTGCGCATGCCGGTTTTTTTTTTTGTAAGTATAATACTAAAGTGTGGTAGGTTTAGCAGGTGCCCTCCCTAAAGGCAAATGCCGTGTATTTGTCTCGTTGAGTGACGCCGTTGATGTGTGTACTCAATCAGATGCATATCAACTTTTCTTCGTTTACGTTTGGTGTGAGCGTGTATTTCTTTTCTTTTTTCCCCAGCAATGTTGGTGTTCCCCTCTGTCTGCGAGGTTTTTTTTAAAAACTTTTTCGCCATCACAGAAATTTCCTTTCAATCGTAATTGAAGGTTTCAATATCAGTCATGTTCTGCAAATTGCATTCGTGCTTTTTTGTTGGGAGTATCAGTTTATACTAAAGACTGGTGGAGGCAACATGCATTTTGTCCCCGGGAACAAGTGTCTTTTGTCTTCATGCACCCCTCGCCGGTGTAGTCTTTTTGTATTTGAATGGATTGTGTGGTTTATATAAAACAAACTCCCTCTTTTGCGGTGTTGCACCTTGGAGCGACATTCCCTTTTTCGGATAACCCAAATGATAGTCCGTGGGTTTGTTTGGTAGGCAGTGGCATATTGCTCTGTGTGGCCCCTTGTCTGGCGACAATAATAGAAAAGCCCTGCGAATTCGGTCCGAGATCTTATCGAGGAAAATATCACCATTTAGCGATTTATCACAGCTTTGACTGACATCGCCCGCTTTTTGTCTGCGTCAAGTTGGTAACAAATTAAACCGCTCATTGATAATGAAGAACACTCGAGATCGGAGTGACAACTGGAAAAATTGTTGGGAAAATAATTACCCCCAAAGTTTAAGAGAAGGGGGTGGAGAAGCCAACGGGCTTTTCGACCTATCATTCGGGGATCTCGTGGTCGAGTACGGCTCGCATCCTTGGGGGAAGATCTAACGAGGGGTTGCACAGTCAAATAGTCGTAAAATCCATCCACTAGACTATTCATGCACAATGCATCAATTGTGCTTGAACTATTGTCGCGGACAAATATTTTCTTATACAGAACAATAAGATGCATTCAAAGCTTTCACTACAACGCAAGAACAACTTCGAGAGACATGTTTCAAACTAAAACCCAAGCTTTTTGACAAGAATGTGCACATCAGTGCCGCGGTGAAAAACATTTATAATCCCGAAAACTGTCGCAGTTTTGCTTTTGTCTGTAAAGTTTTCGCACAGATTGCAATTTAAATGAATTGTTTCTCCGTGACTCAAAAGATAATTTGAGACACAGTGTATATAGAAACAGTAGTCGAGTTTTAGCGTAGGAGTATGAAGTGCGACAACTTGTATGGACTTGAGATTTGAGAGTGCCGGCCACTCCATCCCTGTTTAGATACCGTCCCAACCCCATACACCATCACCCCGGGTAAAGAGCCAGAATTTAGGCTTGCCGTTATTTTATAGGTGGGCTTTACATTATAGCCACGGACCCTCTGAAGTTCAATGGGTACAGAAGGTACTCCGGCTGATCCTTTGGTGGGCTGTCCGCGTCCGGTCACCCGTCCGATGGCAGGCCCTTACCGGCACCCCGTCGTCGTTTTAAATACCCTCTTTACAGTGGTTGCACGAATTTCGAGTTCATATACCAATAGGCTAGGATTCTACCGTTTAATAGGGACTTCAGCTTTCGCGAAATGATTGTCCAATGAGCATTGTCGGTTCCACGTTTTCTAGACTGGTAATAATCACTGCTTTGAGGTGCTCTAATTCGCAAGGGACATGAGCAGTTGGCAATGTGTCAACTAGAAAAACAAAAAACAAAGCATGACTAACTTTTTCATTCATGATTGTTTTTAAACATGTGAACATCTATTCTGGTGAAACTTTATGGTGACTTTAATGGATAACCAAACACAGCAGTTTACTTCTGAATGTTTCCTCAGTGAAACTTGGTCTGGACTTCTTCCCTTTTTTATAATTGATCATTGAACTCAAACACATTGTTTAAAAAAAACTTTAAAAAACTCCCGAAACATTCGGCAAGTGACGATGGATGGGATGACATGTAGAATTACTGTATTCGATACACTGCCCCGGAATCTACACTGCACACTGTGCCGTATATAAAGACATAGGTCAACGTGGACAATTAATAGTTCCACAGAAATGAACTGAGCAAATTGCTTTTCGGGAGAGTGAATGTTTGTGATTTGAAAACTGTATCTGTTGAGATTGTTTATTAAGCGCTCTGTTAAAAGAATGTTATCAAAGTAGAAGATCTTCGTAGCTTTTTTTCGATGTTTATAAATAACTCAAGATCAAGCGAAAAAACGTGAGCATACACTAATGTGAGTTTTATTTACAGTTGTTCTATTTCAACACGTGGCAAAGGCATTTCTTCGTTTACCGAACGAAAGCGGAAAGTGTTTGGTGCAGGAAGGAGAAGTTTCTACGGGGCGCAATTATACACCTACTTGCTTTTTTGTCTCCATTCGGGTTATGAACTCTGAACTCCGAACTGTAAAGGTTAAGGCACAAACAGGAAGCGCATCTTTTCGTTCAGATGCATGACGGAAAAACTGGCTAGTTGTTTATGTAGAACAAATTGAAGACTATCGGTACTCTTTTAGAAACTCTTGTTCGGCAATAATTCATTTTTTGCAGCTTGTTCAAGTGGGTAACGCTGCAGGAAGAGACTGCCATCTTTGATTAGGAAACGGTTGCGTAGCCGAGTTTTGTCATCGGCTGAAACGCTCTACTCCCCCCCCCCCTTTACAGTGTCGAAGTGTGAAGAGGAATGTTTTATAAATATTTATTGCAGTTGTATGACACTCTTGGCTATAGTTATAGTGGACCCTATGGTGGATTTCTCGTTGTTTTCTCCTGTCCTGTTCTCATAAACCAAATGGAGACGAAAGCTCCTCCTTGTGTATTGATTCCCAGTTTAATTCTCATGAAGACGTAAATGTTTTTTGTACATGTCTGGCATCCTAATTGAATTTATACTCTGGCTGTATTCTAGGAATGAATAAAAAAAAGGGAAAACAGAAACGCGGTTGAATTCTACCTCGTAAACCGTAATCCATACTGAATTTGGAGCGGTCCGTTTCAACATTTTGTGTGGAGGCTGAGAGCTTTGTGCAGGTATTAACACTTCAATTAAATTTGGGATGAAAAGATCGTCAGGTGTTTTGGACGGATGAAGTTGTGGGTATCATCGTAACCAGACAAAAGGCTAAGCGCTCCCGCCACCTCCGGTGTGTAATAAAACCTCAGTGACACGCGGGTCAACGGCAGTACTTGAACACCAATCAAATTAACTCCCAGAGTTGGGTGACAAATTGATTTTATGCTAACACCTTGTTTGGGCAATTGACTCTAAGCGCCGCCCACTGTCCGCCCGTAGCCATCGTTCGTGCGCACACCGTGTCCTGCACACACACACACACACACACACACACACACACACACCGACTCCTTCTCTTGCCGTATGTGTATGCGTACAATGTTTTGGATCGGAAGGCCGCGGTGTGTTGTCATTTTTTTTTAAAGATAATCCGTCATATGTCTAGCGGTCAGTGTAGTGCATCCTAGCACACGGAGAGCATCGGTGTTCCCCAGTGTCCTCTACTACTAACCACCACCAGATCCGACTTCATTCATTCCCGTCAGAGTTCTTGGAGTTCACGGCGACCTTATTTAATTCTGTCTATGCATGTCTTTTTGTCTTTCAAGTGTGAACGCAGAAGAAGAAACATTTACAGCAACAAAATAATCTGCAGGTGAAGTTTGCTGCTTTTTTTTTGGAGTTGCAACCCATCCCCTTAGTGTGCCCCCATGTGGACAGCTCCGTCACTCATGGATGAGACCGAGATTGCTATGAACGTCAAGACCAGCTTCTCGGTGAAGGACATACTGGATATGCCACAAGCGGCTGCTGTGGTGGCCGCCGCAGCAGCCAGCGAGTCGGTCAAGGCACGGTCCTGCCGGGTAGGGAGCGGTGGATCCCCGACGGTAGCTCTGCAGGACGGGGCCACCGCTATCACGTCACACGAGTCCGTCGGTGGGATGAACTCGTACTACGATGCCAGTGACAACCCGTACACGCGTTGGTTGCAGAGCCAGGGCTCCGATCCTATGCCTTATTCCTGTGAGTATAGTCTTTATTTACATCTGTACACAAAACCATTGTAAGCGTTTTGAGAATAACAATCTTCGAAATTTTACAGAACAACTGCGTTTTTACTCTAATTGTCCAAGTCGCCGTTTGTAATGAAGTGAATCTTCACCACAGAGGTCGTGCAAACTCCTCATTTTAAGCGTAGCTAAAATTCCCAACTGTCTTCTTATAATATTACTAGTTAACGGTGAACAGTACTCGGAATCAGCATGTTATAATTCAATATACACTGTAGCTCAGTATCAACACAATTATAGTATTAAAACCCCGATATGTAAGGCCAGTTTAAAAGGGGAAAAAAACGCCATGTGAAAAATGAAACTTGTTTGCTATTTTGTTAACCCCAAAATTCACCTTGATTTTGAAGGGAAAAGAATCGTGTTAAAGCTGCTTCAAAATATTCAACATCAAAAAAATTTCAACACATAAGATTGACTAAGTAAGTTCCGAAGTAAATTTAAAATAAACCATGCTCAAAGAAAGCAAGTAATATCACAGAGCCAATACATAAACTTTAAAAATTCCAAATATTAGGCATATAAATTTAACAGCTTGGTTCAATCCTGATGGTATTGTAAAATTATCAAATTATTCTCGTTGGTTTATTTGGGGAAATATTTCTTTTTTAAATGGTTTAAATTTTAGGGAGAAACATGCAACAGTAAACAAAATTGTCGCTTTCTATTTTGGTAGATGATTTGGGGCAAAGATTTTCCAATTCAAATCTTTGCCTTTAGAATGACCGATATTCAACGTCGGCAAAAGCATGATACGACACACTTGCTTAATTTCAGCAAATTTAATATAAGGTAAAATGGCATGCTGTCATCAGCTGTCACAGTTTGTGGTAAATACTCCACACCACTGCAATGGTGTGTATGTTGTTAAAAGGTTTGCTGTGATAAAATTAAAAGACTTTCGTTTGAACCAGAAATATGAGTTTATTTTTAGGCCCGCAAGATCATTTTACCAACACTTTTTTTGTGACACCTCTACGGACACATAATTGTCACCGTTGCGGCTAAACCAATTACACTGTGATTCAACTTAATGTCTTAACGCAGTTGCCAAATTAAATAGCAGCACAAAATTGTTAAATGTTTTTCACACTTGACCTACACGTCGGTGAATAATCGTTCATTTAAGTACATTTTGAATGGAATGTACATTTTTTTTACACACCCCTGTCGCGATTCACTTCAGCAGTGGTGTCACTATATAACACACTGCACGAGTTGGACGTAAGTGTTAATGCACACGTATTGGTTCGGTCACCGTACATTAAGCTATGTCATCAAATGTCTCACGCTTAAGAGCGGTCAGTCAAATTCATGAAAACCTGGCCTCTTCCACAGAACAAGGGACGTATTGGAAATGTGTATAAAGAGCACATTCACAAGAACGCTCATAGTTATTTATAGTTAAAGTCGAGTTGGATTAAGTAACGAAGAGTAATATTTGCACAATTTCTTATTTTCACCTTGGGTCGTTAAAAATGATTGTTTATCAGCGGCGTCAAGTTTTCAGTCATGCGTCTCGTGTATTAACTACGGATGACAATAATGTATTAAACTATGGATAACAATATAGTATTAAAATACCATCTGAAAAACTAAATATAAATAGACTAAATCCACCAAAGTAACACCATAGACAAAAAACAACCCTAGACTAAGGGTTGCAGTTACAATGTAGATTCTATACACCAATGTACATGTATATTAATCTAAACAGTAATATCTACATTATGGCCCATTCATGGTGTCAGGGCAAATAATTTGTGGGCTTGTTTGCAGCCTCATTACTGCCCGCCTCACCGCCATCAGTTCAATACCGTTTCGAATTTCCCACGGCTTGTGTGTTCATAAGTAATGATCGTTTTTGTGCCCATTTCCGAATTAATTTGTTTGGCCAATGAGCAAACACGAGGTAGACTTATGAGGCTGCGCTGCAGTAGATAAACTACGCTCGCTGGCGACGATCGCTCTGCTGTCATGAAGACGAGAAGAGAGTAGGGGGAGAGGGGGAAAAAAATATAGGTATAGGCCTTCATAGTGATCCATCACTTTCCCTGGCCTTTAAACTACGCTAAATGTAATGGTTTATACTATGGAGACGGGTAATGTGTGGAAGATTGAATTTTGCTCGCCGTCTTAGCATTATGCCGTTCACGTTCGGCAAACGCTGCACCCCCCCCTGACAGATTGAACACTGTCACTGTTTAAGCAACTTGACTTGTATATTGATGCCTTTGCTGTTTGCCCACTGAAGAAGGCCGCTGGATATAACTGGTGATGCTATTTTGTTTTATTATCAGCCGCTGACTGAGCAAAGATGCATTAACTTTGTAGTATTTTGATGTTGATGTACTTATAGTATTTTCATTTTGCTTTCTTGATACAAAGCTCTCGGCCAGACGGCGACCACCCCGAACTCGTCCTCGGCCAAAACCACTTCCAATAACGTGAACGCGACCACGGCGTCGAACACAACGTCAGCGAACACCGATATCAGCAACGGAAACCTCAGCGGGAGCGGCAGCGACGACGACTCCCCCAACCAGGACTCCTCATCGTCGGACCCGCCCAAGAAGAGGAAAAGGCGGGTGCTCTTCTCGAAAGCACAAACCTACGAACTGGAGAGACGCTTCCGCCAGCAACGGTACCTCTCCGCTCCCGAGAGGGAGCACCTCGCTAGCATCATACGTCTCACCCCAACGCAGGTCAAAATCTGGTTCCAGAACCACCGCTACAAGTTGAAGCGGTCTCGCCAAGAGAAAGGACTGGACATGAACCCGCTGCCGTCGCCACGGCGTGTTGCCGTGCCGGTGTTGGTTAGGGATGGCAAGCCCTGCGGTGCGGGATGAACGGTTCAGCGAGTGCGGCGATGGCCGCAGCGCCGTGCATGGGGCCAAAGTCACACCATGAAATGATAGCAACGACCGCCTCCACAGCGCCACCACTCCAACACATGCAGGCATATCCGTCACAATGTAGCTACGCCGCTGCACCTTACAGCAGTTACAGTACTTTCTCAGGCATGTCGAACAATATGCAATATTCAGGCTCAATGGCACAACCGTGGACTTGGTGAAAGGCCAATTTACATAATCATTCCCTCTGCCACTTCAACTAAAGAAAACTTACGCCAACCCACAATTGTCCATCCTATTAATGGACAAGCTGGAGGAGCCCATTTATCTTTGGACAGTTACCCCTTAACGTTATTTTATTACCGAAGGTTGGAACGGATGCTTCTATGGTTTATTAAGCAGCCCATGATCCCAGACCATTTTTGTCCCGTCAGTCCGTTTGTCGCGTGAAGGACCTCTCTCTCTAACTCTCTCTCTCTCTTCTCAACGATTGACTACCCACGAGTTCGCTCACTTTACCAGGCAAGCTATACACACCCAGAGATGGGCAATAGTGCACACACCTGCACACACTGCTACTTACCCCATCGTGCTTAATGAGACGGTAAATTACCTTTACTGCACAAGCGCTTTCATAAAGACTTTAAAATTAAAAAAAAAAAAAAACAGCTACGCTCTTTCTCTCTCTACCTCTCTTTATTTTCTTGCGAGAGAATTACAGCAAGGACATTGCAAACTATCAAACCATAATCTAAAAAAAAACTAAATAACTGATAGGATATAGTAGGTATAACGACAAGAATTGGCGATTAGGGTGCTCCAAAGTGAAGTGTTGAGACATAAAAGTGCATTCAATTTCAGCAGAATGTTTTCAAGCGCAATTAGCTTCCTCTGAATATAACTCAAGGCTCGATTTTTTTGTTTACTCTTAGTTTTGGAAGATCTCATTTGCTTTTTGTTTTACTTCTTCAAATAAGTAAACTTGGAGTCACTGCAGTTGTTAGTTTGGTTGGTATAGCTTTATATTGCGTACTGTGGTAGCAGCAACTGCCCGTTGATGATCTTTGATACGCATGGACAAGGGATTCCTTAAGATGGTGGGACAGAACTGAGAACCCGGTGCCCCTCTCGTCGTATCTCCAACTCCTCCCCGTTTAACTGTTTCCGAAGAAAGGCTACAGGTGTGATCTCTGAATAGGCGTAAAATGCGATTTAGCCATAGAATGACATTAAAAACAGCAGCTTGGTGGTCGTTTTATTCTTCCTCTCAACAAAGGATGCCAAGAAGTTGGCCAGAGAAACCGTCCAACTCAATTCCCCATCCATCGTACCCCCCCCACCACCTTCTCGCCTTGATGAACCCTTTTAGCAAAACAATCCACAAAGCCCACTCCAGCGCACCTTTGTCAAGTAACACCCTCTTTGGGTTTCAGTTTTCCCACCGACTCAACAGTCGGTTGTAAGCCATAAAAAGGCCAGGCTGACTTTGTTATACGTCCAAGCTTCCAATCGACCGGGTTGACAGGATACTGTTTGTCAAGCGTTTCAATCACAAAGGACCGTCCAAACACGTCCCCTTAAGCCGACTCACCACCAAGTACCTGGCAAGCAAAATATTTGCTCCCCCCTCCTCCGTCTTTCTTTGTTTTGCTCAAGCTGTTTGATCATATTATTTCGTATTCTAAGATGCCATGTTGACACCCTTGACGCAAATTGTAATTACTTCAACTGAAATATTTAAGGAAAAAAACAGAACAGGAAACACCCGTAACTTTGAACAAGTAACAGGACATTTTCTAAACTTGTATCGTGTAGAATTATCTTAGAGATATAAAATTCGAAATGTTATTATTTGATGTTAAGAACAAAGATAACGGCTACCTTTCAGGGGACATTTGTGGTGGTGGAGGTCTGGCCACTCCTTCCTGGTGTAGTTTCGGGTTGATTATTGAAGCATACAGTGTGGTATCGGTGAATCACACACACTTTGTGGACACAAATGTCGACTTTTGAACTCATTGTGTAACTGTAGTATTAATCAACATTGTCATGGGATTTGGAGCTGTCGAGAGTGTACCAAGGCCCAGGTTCCATAAGGAGTGCCACCGCATTTTTAAGCAGAAGCAGACAACTATTTATTGCAAAACCACGTAAAACACTCACAAATTAATGGTCATGCTCTGCAAAAGGTATAGCTAATAGCTGCATGTGCTCAGACGCAGGGTTAAGATCATCATTGGAATTACTTCCACCCTATAGACCATGTAACCTTTGTTTACAAAAAGAGTGACCTTGTGCATTCTAGGGCCTTTCAGGCAGGCAAGATACTACACTGGTCAGTTGGGAATTTATACATTTTGTGCTATAATTGCCATATAGGCTAAGTTCAAGATTTTTAAGTGTAACAGCGGAACAAGTTTCGAGATGCTGCCCCTTTCTTTATATCAAAAGTTGACAAAAAACCAGACAGTGCAATCTCAATACAGAATTTAAGATGTACTGTTTTCTTCCGTTCAGCTCTGTGGCTCTCTTGAAAACACGTGACGTCACAGGTTACGTGGTCTATAGTTTTGTTTCACAACAAAATGTGTGCATAATATTAATGGTATACCCTATGAGTTCCATGTTTCATATCAGGATGATTTTTTTTTTTTGAAATATGACCTGGTACATTGCCAATATTTTCTGAAAATTGTGCCAAAAAAAACACCCTGAATCTTTGCGGCTAGGCGTCTATCTGTGCATTGGAGGGAGCGAGTTTGAAAGACGAAGTTAAGTACTGTGACGCTAACCTCTAATAGGACGCCATAACTATTGGGGAATTTGAACGTATAGCCCCTCTGATCAGTTATAGCTATTATTTTATGCAATTTTGTTGTGGAACTTAGTTTAAGCTGTGGAGTAGTTTACACAATGAAGATGTTACCTGAGTAAAACGTTTGTAAAACCTTAACATTTGGTAAATATTCGGTCGAAATATATTATGTGTAACTTCATAACGGCTAAAAGGACCCATGTAGAAACACTTGAGAAAAAAACAACCGGCCCTTTTCAGAGCCGCCGTTTTGTTTTTTTTGTGTGTGTTTTTTTTTGGGGGGGGAGGTGGTTCAAGAAAAGACTGCATCATCACACAGTGTTTCCACAAGATTTATACATTATCTATACCGTTGCCATTCTCAAATGCCGAATAGTTAAGATATTTTATTTTTATTTTAGGAAAGCTTGGATAGTTGCGCTTCAAACTTGTTTTTATGCAGAGCACCTTCAACGAAGTCAAACAAAAAAACATGAACTTCCTATTATGAGAGGAACATAGTAATATTATATCTACGCAGTTATAACTAAATATATTTAAAGTAGAGTGGAGGGTGAGGAGTGGTCGAAGAAGTGTTTTTATGATGGAAATATATGCCTATTGACCCAATTTACCTGACGTCATCATCACAATAATCTTAATTGCGCCATGTTGGATGTCGATGACCCCATGTGATACACAGTGTAGTGCGCTTTTTAGGCGACGCGCAAGTCTTGAACGTCGAACATTGGGACCCGTTAAAATGCACCGGGGCAGATTTCACAAAGCTCGAAGATTCATCTTAAGATGAGTTGTCAGTATCACCTCAGTGATTTGTACTGTGACATCACACTTTGCTTAGCCATTAAGAGTGATTCGCAGTTAAGATCAATCTTAGCTCTTTGTGAATTCGAGCCCTGATTTGTTTCCTTCCAGGGTGAGACCAAAGTGGTCCCAGAAATGTTTGAATACGCGCGAGACTTGCGAGGTCTTTGGCGAGCGTGGCGGCAGTAGCCGCGTGTGACGTCAGAACAGGGGGCCAATACCGATTCTTGTAATGTTTATACTCGTGTACTTGTATAAAGGAAAACAACCCGAATGCAGAAGTTGTGAAGTTTTTTTGTAAATATTAAGCTTACGTTTCTATCAAAACCAACATGGCGACGTTTATCGTGTAACATTAATTTATGTAGTCGTGGACTTATTCAAGCTATAGGTTGGAGTTCCTTTTTCACTACTTTAATAATACAATATCTTTGTCTTAGAAATGCAAGAATTGACTTACACAATAAACCACCGAATGTAATTCAACACAATCTGTAGCTGGTGAATGTAATTTCGTCCTGTTTTCTGATGTTTGCCAAGTATTTGTTTAGCGCTGTCATTATGCGTAAAATGGCTAGAGGCAGTGAAGAACTCGTAGCGAGTCTAGGGTATAGAAAGGGGGCGTGGCGCAATAAAAGAGGGGGTTCATACAATAATGCGATAATTACCGTTTAAATATTCATGAAAAGTATCAATCTCTCAATTTTTTTAATGTCAACACCGTGTTCGAATTGCAATGACTGGGAAAGGAAAAGTTGACTGTTTTCATTCATGCTTTATGTGATGGCGACTTGATGTCTCCGCGAATGTGAACTCTTTTCTTTTTTTCTTTTTTCTCTCATTTATTATTCCTTCTTTTTAAGATATAATTTCATTTACCGTGATGAAGGAATGGATACTCAATGTTAACAATTGAAGTGTTCTCCCAATATGTTAGAGCACCAATTCTAAAAATTGAACTGTGGCGATTCATGGGGGGGGGGGAGAAGGAAAACAAGCTTTACAATGAAAACGAACAGACGAGGAATTTTGTGTGATCGTTCTCCGTGTTTATCATCCCCCTTGGTTCGTTCCAGCCAATTAGAGAAGATTTGTCCATGCCTCCGGGAACGAGTCAACTTGAGATATATAAAATACTGACGCTTCAGTGTCATCCGTCAGAAGTGGCCACGATTTTCTGTTCTTCTCTTTTTACTCTTTTTTTCACAAATGGCGATATTCTTACTCTTTACTCGTCGGTGGTGCCTGGGCCCCGCGGTGGTTTGTGGACTTAAAAACCTTACCCATGCATCAAGGTGTGTGATGTGTGTGTGTGTGTGTGGTGTGTGTGTATGTGCGGATGTCATCTTCAACGGTAAATTACTTATTTGAAAGCCCGCTGCGTAACCGCCGTCGGGGGTTTCCAGTAGCATCCTGTTTGACCCAAACTAGACTCCGGATTCCAAGCTCCAGGAGAGAGTTCTACCACACATTGAACCACGTCATCTAATAACCCCCCAGCTCAATAATACTTTACCACTTAAACAACAAGTGTAATAGCTTCTCTCTCGATTAGGAGTAGGGAATATATGGATGTGTATACATACCCTCGCGTGTACTACAATAAATGGAAATGGCAAAACTTCAGACCTTAACACTACCTTCGGGCTACCGTAGTCTATACACGCTTGCATTTTCATTTTTTTTTTTTTTTTTACCCCTTTACTCTAAGGAGGGTTTTCAGTCAACATGATGCAAATGAGCTTGATCAAGGCAAAACAGTCGACATTATTCTTGGGTAAATTATCGATTGTGTCCCTCTCCTGTATTTTCTCTGTTCTTCTTCGGAGAGGATCGCGCTTGAGACTAAGTTTTCCCCTGGGCGCTTTCCAACCGTTTCCTCCCCGAATTCTCCACAACTCCTGCACGGGTAGATCAGGGAGCTACGGGTCTCACTGAGTGGCTAGGTGCTTCACGCTCATCAAAAGTCGCGTTTTGAGATCTCTCGTGATCCGGAGTTGATCTCCGAAGGCAAATTGTGCTTTGGCCCCGTTTAGGGCCGCGGGAACATAGGAGGGGAAGAACGAAATAATCGAAGGGGGGTAATTGATCTGGACGCTCAGAGGATCTGAGTTTTGTGCCTCTGCATGAAGGAGGGGGTTAGCGAACATGACAGGAATCCAATTGCTTTGAAGATGGCATCGACGAAGCCTCGAGCACTATAGACTCCCTAGGGCCAACTATCTCCTGAGTTCTACTCATATCAGATGACAAGAAGGATAGCTTACCATTGCATGTAGGTTTTAGTCTGTAGCTCGTGGTGGTCTTGTTTTCTTGTTTGGCTTGGCTTAAAGAGCTTCATTATTTAAGGTTTTGTACAAAAGTAAACATGAGTGTAACATAACTGTTTTGTATCTGGTTCGTTACCATTACAATGAACTTTAATTTGAACAATCTTCTCCCTGCAAAAATATCGTGCCGTAATTATTGTTCCCTTCTTTTTTTCAATTGGAATAAGGCCCTATAACTCATGATGTCATGCCACTCGTATACTGCCAAATAGATTACAGTCGTGAAACAGCGACGGTGTATTTATTTTATGTAAATATTAATAGAATGATCGGAAACAAAATGCTTTTAATTACTATAAACAAATTCAGGGTGCCCCTTCGTCCATCGTTATATATTTTGTGGGTATGCAGTACGACAATGAAGTATGATATACCGGTAGAATCCGGCTTGTGTTTTTGTTAAAGGCAGGATATACTTTTGGTAAATGTCAAAGACTAGTATCCTCACTTGGTGTATCCCATCATGTGCATAAAATCACAGACCTGTGAAAATTTGGGCTCAATTGGTCATGAAGTTGCAAGAAATTAATGGAAGAAAAAAAACACCCTTGTTGCATAGAATTGTGTGCTTTTCAAATGCCTGAGAAGGGCTTCATGCCTGAAGCCTTTCTCAGATTCAAATATTTTAGTGAGAAATTACCTCTTTCTCAAAAACTACATCACTTCAGAGGGAGTCCTTTCTCACAATGCTTTATACTATCAGCAGCTCTCACGTTCTCCTTACCAAAGTAAGTTTTGATGGTAATGTATTTTTTTTAAAGTAATTACCAAAAATATCCACTGCCTAAAGCACATTAAGACAAGACTCCTCTCCAATGGATTCACGCTTTGGTGAATATAAGGATGTGTTTTGTATACGTGCAAATTAAAAAGACGCAAAATGAGCTAAGTGACAAACTGCAGGTTTGTGTTTTAATACTCTCTTATTACTCAAGACTTACTGCTTACACGAATTTTTCTCGTATGTATTGACATCTTAACATATTGCACTCAATCTTAACACTGTGAAATTTTCAAAACAAAGATTAGAATGGTGTGGATTTGAAAAAGCAACTCCTTCATATTTTGTTTCGCAAAAATTGTTTAGTAGAATCGCGTAGATACGGAAATAGTTAAAAACCAAATAAAATTTGAATTATCATAATAAATGTAACATTGAATCATGATATTAATGCAGAGAGAGATCTGAACTTACTCATGTGAATGCAGAATTTTGTATCAGAGCCAGTATTCCGTACTAAAATTCTGGTGCGATCCACGAATTCTGTCCAGTTAAATAGGAATGCAAACCCACTATAAATAAGCATTGTTTGTAATATTGTTTCATTCCATTATTTGAATGTTAAGTGTAATGTTTTTTCTCCAGTTTTGGTTACAATCGCTATTCAAAGCTCAAGTACGGACTCGTTTGTATACACACTCGTGGACTCAGTGTGCATGATGAGATCAACCAAACCACTGCCGGACGGATATAAACAAGTTGTTTGCTTCAACGCTAGCAACCGTCAAACCGCTGTCGTCAGAGGCCGGCCCGGTAATGACTTTATCTGTCCTTTCAAAGGAACGGGATCGACACTTTGGCCCGGTTTGTTTCTCTCTCTCTCTCTCTCTTTCTGTTAAAGAAATAGGGTCAGGGAAGCTATACAAGAAGACTGAAACTGTCGTCGGGGATTTAAATAATTGGTTGTTCACCCCCTCTACGGCATTGTGTATTCTTTA
Organism: Pycnopodia helianthoides; assembly: GCA_032158295.1. Classification (NCBI taxonomy): domain Eukaryota; kingdom Metazoa; phylum Echinodermata; class Asteroidea; order Forcipulatida; family Asteriidae; genus Pycnopodia; species Pycnopodia helianthoides. The sequence goes on from CM063243.1 coordinate 11,006,685, forward strand.
AAAAACCGATGTGAAAATGATAGATGCTCAAGTTTTAGAGTACACAATATACTATTATTTTACGTTTGGGAAAAGTTGCTTCGCATAGAAATGTTGCTTTATCGGTTGATTTAGTCATCGTTGCCCGTAGTAGTGCCATAGGCGATATTTCTCAGGTTGAGGTGACATAGGCCTACTTGAAGTCAAATCGCGCTCTCTCTCACACACACACACGGACACCCCCCCCCAATCCCCTCTCCCCCTCGATCGTTCTCTCTCTCTTTCTCGATTGACAGTATTGTTTTATCAAATGTCCGTGTCCTCCGTAGGTATGACAAACCTTCGTGTGGACAAAAATGAGCAGCAGGAAAAATCCATATCATGTATTGGCGTTAAAACAATATTTGACTTCTCGCTCCTATTCCCATGAGTACATAGCACTTCTTTGTCATTTCAGATTTAATGGTTTGCCGCTCTTTCCCACTCTGTCTCTTCTTCAGCGTGGGCCAGAGATCACGCTGTATACGAGCACAATACTTCACACTAAGGTTAACCTCAACATACAGGTGTCATTTTGAAGATTTCTAGTCCTTTGAGATGAGCCTCTACCTGTCCCCCTCGGAACATTCCCAGCGTTATTGAACCCTCACACCTCGAGTGAGAGACTACGAAAGAGTCCCTTAGTCTTCACTTAATTGAACCACTTGTGCCTTGGACAGCAAGCCGAGTCGTCCCACCGTGTGATCCAACAAGATGGGAATCGTTGGCGATTAAAGAGCTATTTAAACCATCTGACAAGCTCTCCAAGTTTAAGATCTGACAGCAGCGCATGTTAGTATGGTCGCCCGGAGGGGTAGGCCCGACGATCCGGTGCGGCCGAGCCGTATACGCTTCGCTAAGGTTTACCTTACGGCAATCGATCGACAAAGCGTAGCAGTGACAGGAAGCTAGCTAATTGCACCATTTTCTCAACCGTCTGTCTCAGTATGCTCTGACTTGTTCTAAGGGGGGAAGGGGGGGGTCACCTCACAGTGACGATGGACAACTTTGAAATCTTAAGTATCTACAATTGGCATGTACGAGTGTCGTCAGCATCTTACATCAGTCCGTGCGATATGACTGTTTTAACCGTAGGCGTTCATCTTACACGTTGGTGGTTGAGCACACTGAAAGAGAAGAGTGCGTTCGTCATCAATCTGACATGCAGTGAAGAGCTACTCACTCGCAAGAAATAAAGTAGTATTTAAAAACAACAAGAAAAAAAATTCAACAAACCATAATGGTGCCCCAAGGTCCACAATTTCATTTTTTTTTTCTCTCTCAGAAAATAGACTTGTAAGTTCTCCTTGAGTGGACGGTTTGTTTGATACTGCTGTTGCGAGTGATTTTTACTTTATCATTATGTTCACGCTGTTGGCGATAAAGCAAAGCCCACCGCCGATGCTTCGTCTGATGTGAATATCAAACAAAACACATTGACAGGGTTTTGGCAATACCGTAGCCATGATTTGGTTATTCTCATCTAAAGGCCACCTCAGGCTATTAACAGTAATGCTTAGGATCCTATACAATAGGAATAATATCATTATACAAAGTATTATAGGCCAGGGTAAAGCGTCATTACATTATAAATACATTTCAAATTAATAGCTTGAAAAATGCGAACAAAATCACTTAATGTGTAGGTCTACTTGATATTAACAAATCATTGTTTAACTCACCAATGTAGTAACTTGGGAAGGACTCGCCATGTGTATACCAAATCAAGTGTTCAAATAATGTTGCTGCTGCTGTTGTTGTTTCTTCTCCTTTTTCTGGAGTTGTTGTTGCTGCTGTTGCTGTTGTTGTTGCTGCTGCTGTGGTTGTGGTGGTAAGTGTTGTCGTTGTTGTGTTGTTGTTGTTGTTGTTGTTGTTGTTGTTGTTGTTGTTGTTGTTGTCGTCGTCGTCGTCGTCGTCGTCGTCGTCGTCGTCGTCGTCGTCGTCGTCGTCGTTTGTTGTTGTTGTTGTTGTTGTTGTTGTTGTTGTTGTTGTTGTTGTTGTTGTTGATTTTGTTGTGGTTGTTTGTTAACAGAAAATCGCTTTTTGATAATCTTCCACGTATGTTATGGACACTTGTCCAACATGGACTACTATGTCCGACAACTAATTTGGACCGTTATGTCCGACCCGTTCTGTCAGACACACTTGTCTGCCAACCCAAAGTGTATGACAAGCCATTATGTCCGACAAACGATATGGACCACCATGTCGGATCCAATGCGTCCGGCGACAAAACAGTTATGTCCGACCCATTGTAAACGAGATACCATTGTTCGACAACCTACATGGACCCTTATGTCCGACAGACCATTCTGTCCGACCCATTTTTTCCGACCAGCCTTGTTGGACTAATCGCCCATGTTATACATAATGACGTGTTACACACGTGTATATATTAATAACAACACATTAAAGACGGGATGATATTTTGGAGCATTTGCAATCACATCCAAAAGCAACGGACTGTCATCGGAATTAAACGAAATAATATTGTAAAGTGAATAACCTCATTTGACGTGCTCCACGAGTTCCAATTCGCCCATGTTAACCGAATTATGCCATCAAATCTCCCCCGTATTCATTCTATGATCATACGATATCATTTCAAGTAAAATGACATTTCTGAAGATTTGGAATTGGATTGTACGCGGACAGAGAAATGAATGTCCACAAACCGGAAAAAATACTGGCGCCGTGGTAATGGATTGAGTCGAATGTAATACCAGCACAGCCGTAGTATAAAACTCAACTTCCTCCAGTCGTATTGGCTATTGTTCAACGCCAAATCAATAATTCGCATTCAAAAAAAAAAAAACATGGACAAGTAGTGAAGTTATATATACACAGTTAACAACGAGTTGACCATCACACTTGCAAACAAACAAAACCAGTAGTGTTAAAAAAAACAAATGGGGGAAACAAGCATAAAGAATAAACAACGAAGATTGACAATATTGACAGTGTTTAATTGTTAGCAAATTCTTGTTAAGTTATACAAAGAAAGTCATCAATTAGAATGATTTGAAAATGGTCAATTAACAAACCTGTAGAACACAGTACATGTACATGACAGGACGGTCCGTGCGGAAGGTGCAAATGGTTGTATATAAAGTTGAAAATAATATTTATTTTATTTTACGAAAAGTAGCTATGCTTTAGACAGCCGGTCACTTGGAATACAAATTAGCTAATTACATACACCTGATGATACTCATCGAAATAACTTAAATGAAACATGAGTAAAAAATGGACCATTTCTTCTTTTAGAATTTGAAACAATCTTTATTGAACTCTTGGTTGGTAAATTCAAGCAAATAGCCATTCTACTATTGTCTAATTCTTATTAAAGCATTGCTTTGTTACAAGATTTATGATAAATATAAATCTTGTCACACATTTTGTTCGTACAGGAGTACGCTGATTAATTAATATAAACGAAAATGTGACTATAGGCCTAAGCCTTTTGATTTGCAAATATTTGTACAGTGTATATGCAGCAAAAGCCTTTGTCTTGTGAACAGGTTACAATGTTGCGGCGCGAACGTTGCGTCGTGCATGCGCAACATTGAAATCAAAACAATTTAGAAGCTGGTTCCACGCAGTCTAATGAAGCATAAATATGTTGATTCTAGATCGGAGTCATTCACCTCTTTAATCACATTGTTCAAACCAGAGTTCTATAAACATTATGATGAGGGTTCGTCTTTCATTTCCTTTCTCACTCTAGGATTTATGTAACTCTTCCCCTCTTCCCATCTTGTGTCTTAATTAGGTTTTCTGTTGCTAATTGCTTTATAATTAAGTAGTGCGATTGCGCTCCTTCGTAACCTCGTTGAGCCTGAGTCTTCGCTAATCAAACTTTCCACTTTAATTAAAGCATCAAAGAGGCATCTCCAGTGTCGTGAATAGGGCTTTTGAGTTAAGCGCATTACGCTGCGTCCTCCTTTACCCCTAGCACGAGTACACGCGGCTATGGTTTGAGCAACACAAAACCCACCGACTATTAACCGCATTTTCAAATTGTATTTTCATGCGAGGGTTTTTTCAGTACCCAGTTCTCATTTTTTGGGAGGGATCATCGACGATAAACTACTTGAGTCTTTCGGGAGTTTAGTTAGCGATACCTCTCTTAGTCTGAGAGTAAGCAAAAACAATCCACGGGGCAGAGGCCTGCAATTTAACGTGGTCACTCTCCTGGTGCACGTGGTTATGCATCTCTAAGGCTTTCCTGTCCCGAAAGTCCGTGGAAACACGAGCCTCCCGACGTCGTAATGACTCAGAGAAGTGCATCAGTCGGAGAGCTACCCACAAACCTAGCTAAACTTCACGTTTTCCCAATAGATTTCATATCGTCCAGATCGCTTTCAGCTTCTATATGATCGCATTTTGCCAATTTGTTCGGTGGATCTGTCTCATCCCATGCCGGGCCTCGTGGGAATTATACACTGTACGCAACGTCAGCGTGTAAACTCGATCGATGGCGCCCCCTACGCGTTCACTATTCTCTCCCGTCCAAACGCGTGGACGTTTCCGGTCTTTCCACAAACGCATAGCAGGAGAGAGGGAATTTGATCACATTTTGATCAATTCCTGACAAATCCAAACGAGTAAAAATCAAGAAGTAAAATACTGACTACACTACGGCAGCCCAATGGACCTAACAGACCAGAACGCGGGTGTCTGTTCCCTCCTGAACGAGTTCGTATTTATTCCCCGTCAGCGACCCATAAAATACGGTGGATTTTTGACGGCTTTGTTTGGCTCATCAATAATTGGAAAGAAGAAAGAATTAGCGCAGAAATCACCAGTAACCTGCTTGAATATTGAGCCCTTAATCTCAATGCTCAAATCTTTCATCCACTATTATAACGCAGCTGCATTGCTCTTTAACTTTCTCCCTTTAAAATTAAAAAAATCACAGTATTTGCCGCTTGTTAAATGGATGAGTAGGCTTACATCATTGCTTTTGGAAGACGCAATTCATTCCGATCCCCTAGATTTTTTTAAAGGCACCCCCCCCCCTGCATCCACTGTGAAAAAGGGCAAAACGCCTTATATGTTGTCAATTATTTGTGCACGTCTATGTTAATGCGTATTCCAACTGCTGCAATCGAAATAAGCAACGGTCATTATTTTGAGGTGTTTTCAAATACTATATATTTTCTTGCTCTTGCTACAGGTGAGGCCATTTCTTTTGTGGATTGGTACTGGTGGTAAAAACTTTTCAATCAGTGAGCTTTCAGATTGAAATTATTAGAGCAATCCATTTTTGTTTTAACGACTACTAAAATCCTTCATCTTCAAAGACCTTCTTCATGCCCTGCTGTGGTGAAAAGTCGTTGGTGCCAAACACCTATACACTGTTCTGTTCTGTTGGTGGTTGTTGCTGGTATTTCTGAAGCATCAATACTTAAACTGATTTGAAGTTGGCCGCTGTTGTTGTACAAAGGTGATGCTGCAATACACACTCGTATATGGGACCAAGTTAAGTACTGTTGCAGCCGTTTTTTGAAAAGATATTCAACAATGTTAAGTCTTCCACAAAATTGTCGTTAAACATTCCTAATCGAGAGAAATATGAAAGTCTTTATCTGTAAATTGAAACAAGGCAAATGATTCAATTCTTCTCATAACCAAGCAACTCTAGAATGCCTACCAATTCCTTGGTTGACTATAATACCGTCCGCCCCAGCAGCAATTTTTCGAGCGCTCCATCACAGATTTTAAAGCGTATTTACTCGTAATAGAGGAAGAATATATCATTTGTGTGTGTATGGCAAACACAAAGTAAACTACAAGTAAACTACAAATGCCTTTGGATTTTGAAGAGAATAGTTTACAGTGTTAACCGACAAGGTGCTTGCATGTCCACTTAACTGTAAAGACAACCATAACAGCGGATTACAGAAAGAACCGATAAAGTAAACGCTCCACACCGTACTTGATGAAACTAAACAACCGCTCCTAGAATCGAACAACATTTTTATTCTTGTGTGCTTTTGTATTCTTAATATTTGTATTATTGTTATCGTCGGCAAACATGGCCAAGGCCCTTAAACAGCCTATCTTACGGGGGACACTGGCGGCTTGGTTGACTTTTTAGGGAGCGTGATGCTGTTAAATCAATGTTTCAGAACAAAGAAGGTTGGGTGATTGGATTGTTCGTTTACTGAGCACTCGGTAAAACGTGCGACCCCCGTGAACAAAGATGTCTGAGTGGGGGGAAGGAAGGACCGCCTCGGTCAATGTTAGAGTTCATGATCGTACACGTCAACAAAAAACATTCAAGAAATATTTGAATGGGATGTGAAAACATCAGAATGTAAATCTAAATAGTTGTAAATGAAATAGCTGTCGACCTACTTTGGGTGAAACAGTATAATGCGGACAAAGTCAAATCCATAGCCCGTGTGCAGCTCAAAGTAGTTTCAGTTAACTTTTTTTTCATAAAACTACTAAGGGCTGCCTGGCTTCGGCTGTGGCTTTTGGCTTTTTCCGCATTGTTTAATTGGAATTATAGAAGACACAGGGGTCTTGCGCAAACTCAATACTTTAGCCGTTTTAGTATACTTAGTCTGGACGTTCACACATAAATATTTATTGTAACTTAGTGTTGAGTACGTTAATATGAGTAAAATATTTTACTTTAAAACATGTATATTGTTTTACCCAGAGTTCCCAGTACTTGAGTACCAAGAATACTTAATTAACAAGAAATTCAAGACCATCTTAATTTTATTGTCTTTGAAATGAAGAAAGTCATCTTTTATCTTTACCGAACAAACGTAAAACACACAACAAAAACAAATATCAACAAAATATAACTCCCAGTATTGCCTTTTTTATTAACTTAATTCGAGACTGATACACTTGACGGCTGATAAAAACCAGAGCTCCTCGTTGACGGGCAACAAAAAACGCACCTCCCTGTTCATTCCCGTTCAAACATCCAAAAATCATTTAAATCGATCGGGAGCGAAGAGGCACGACAAACATTCCACTGATCAGAACTAATATTGGTTCATCTAAATCATCATGATGCAATTATAAATGCTCAGTTCCCATGGGAACCCTCCTCTGCTTTGTTGTTTAGTTTCCCGCCAAAACAAATTCTGCTGACACCCATGAATATCCGCGTCTTGTACGTTGTGCGATGAGCGGTGATGCGAATACGTGAACGGAAAAAACGTATATAATAGGAAGTCGATGCAATTTTGTAATCAATTGAAACACATTTTTGGTTTGGAATTTTAGTCGGTCGCCCTAAACAGAAAATGAACGCTATGTGGTTTGTTATAATATAGTTGTGCCAAGACAACACTAAGGCGACGAGCAAGGATTGTTGTCAATAATTTGATGTCATTTATGAAAAATAATTGTCGCTCCAATTTTATATCCAGCCACCCTCCATTTATGTGACAGTGTGGAGTACATCATAGTTTGGGAGATTAAAAAACATGCACTTCCCGTCAAGAACAGCGAGCATTTTAATCATGACGTTTTGATCATGCTATAGTTCGCCACACCTTACGAAACAATTGCCGTTAACTTAGCGTTGTGGTAACCAATATTTTGACCAACACTTTAAATTAAAACACTTATTTTTCATCCAGTTTAAATAGTTTCAAAAAAACAACAACAAAAAAATCCATGGGCACTGTAAACAAAATTGACACAGCTGCCCGCATATGAAAAGGTCGATGTACCGCAATTAATATAAAATTAAAACCGATGGTTTATTCGCTTAATTGGTTTGCAATAGTTGCTGGTATAACTGAAGTGTGCACTTAAAGGAACATTACAGAATTGGTAAGAAAAAAACTTGTAAAATGTACTTTTTTATCACAGATTTACATATAACTTACACGGTGTAATGATGATGATAGTAGAAAACATCCCTTGAAATATTTATGTCTGAAATGCCATATTTGATGAGAAATGAATAAACTATTTTTCCGATTGGAGTTTATCGCTCAGTGAGCGTTTTATTCATTTGTTGAATCTATATGATTTCATGCAAATGTGTAATCGGTTTTTCACTATTTTCTCGTGACTCAGATGGCCGATCGATCTCAAACTTCTACAGGTTTGTCAGTTTATGTATATGGTGGATTGCATAAAGTGGTTACACTGCCAGCAACTGTTTTGTTAGCAAAAACCAATTCTGTAATGTTCCTTTAAATATGCAGGTTATTTATTTGTTGCTTAATTTTGTTTAAGTTTATTTAATTTGTTTCGGAAAATGTCCTTTCGGTAATAGACCCATTATGGCACGTGTAATTACGTCAAAATGAAAAATGACTGAAAGAAATAATTCATCAACAAATGATGGATTGAGTTATTATAAAATACTGAACATTTTAGCTGTTAGTGTATATGACGAAACTTTGCCTCGGACAAATTGTTCTAATAAATGAAATAGAATTGAAAGTATTTTTTTACAAATGTCCAGCCTGTTTATCTTAAAGTGGGATAACCTGGGAGTTATATCCAGTCTGCAGTCAAATTACAATATTCAACAAATGACGAAGCAATCAATCTCAATGATAGCGGTAAAGCATTCAGCAGACACGTTTTGTTGAGCAGCCCAACCCCCCCCCCCCCCCATCTAGAATTTGATTAAAAATCATAGCAACCTGAACCTTGATTGATAATAGTCAATCACTGGAGTGATCATAAACGTGAGAGTAAAGAGGCCTGGTTGCATCTTGAGGAGGAGACTACGCTCCTTACATACACACGATGATGAATGGTGTTATGAGAACGCTGGTTTCCTCCACGTACGCAGTGGTTTATGCACGCAAAAAACTCCCGTGTACACACTGCGTACGTGTGATAAACTGTTTAACTAACTGTCATTTGGGGACATTATTGATCGAGTTCCGGAGGACTAAAGAAGGGCTATAGCAGAAACAGCGCGAAACGGAATTCTGCGAACAACGCGTGTGTGGAAGTTATTGCTGTTCTCCCGAACCCTCTAATTGTTTAATAATTCCCATCTAATTCGCAGAATGAAGGGATGTGTGTTGCGCACATTATGTCGAAATGGACAATTAGTCGGACAAAGTCACATCGAACGCAAATATCCTCCATGGTGAGACATTATGGTTTATTGGACACAATGGTTTGTCGAACAGAAGTGTCGGATATAATGGTTTCCCATGCACAATGGGTTGGACATAAATGTTTTTCGAACACAATGTCTCCCGTATAATTGTTTGCCATATACAATGGGTCGGACATAATGGTATGTTGAACACAATGTCTCCTCCATTGTTATGCATTATGATTTATTAGAAACAATGGATCAAACACAATGGTTTGTCGAACATTATGTATCGGTCATAATGGTTTGTCGAACAAAATATATCGCATATATTGGTTTGCCAAAAACAGTGAGTCGGACGTAATGGTTTGTCGAACAAAATGTCTCACACATAATTGTTTGCCAAATACAATGGGTCTGACAAAATGGTTTGTCGAACAAAATGTCTCGCATATAATGGTTTGCCATATACAATGGGTCGGACATGGTTTGTGAGACACATTGAGCTGGACATAAAGTGGTCCAAATCGGCTGTCCGACATACTGTCCGTGTCGGAAGTTCTGGTCCGTGGCAGACTTGCGACGATGAAAACCACACCGCAGTAACAGACCATTTGTAGAACCTGTTTTTACAAAATGACCTTTAATTAAGTAATTCAGTTTTCCCCTATATGCCAAATAGTTTTTGCAAATTGTCTGTCGTCCAAACAGGACTATATCAATTCGGTCTCCATGTAAATTTCATGAGAGATTAAAGATGATTATGGGGAGTTTAAAAAAAACGGATGGAAGGTGTTTGGGGTTCAGCCATTTCAGGAAATGAAATACAGAGAAGAAGTTGGCTCGAATGACAACCAATGTTGTGGTCGTAACCAAAATGAGCCGCGCCATCCTTCGTTATTTTAGAAACATGTAACAACTATAGATAGATCTGTTTAAGATCACAGGTTAGTTGTAGAAGCAATGCACGTGTATTTTACCATTAAGTCTGAAGGTCTCGTGTCTTTTATTGAAGATCCTTAAGTATCTTCAATGTTTTTCAAATTAAGATTCCCTTCCACGTTCCAGGTTGCTGTTAATCCTCAGCCCTCACCCAACTAAATTAACGAGTGGCCTGCTTGACAATCCTTGTGTTGATTACTTCATCAACTATAAAGAGACCGATGGGTTTTCCTTTAATCTGGTGTTGGTCACTTCTCAAAGGACCGGAGTAAAAAACCAACGGGAACAACAGGGGGATCGTGGTGGGTACAGAGAGAGGGCTGGCCCGTAGGGAATACCTGAACGTGCCGGTAACTAAAACCACGGAGGCAAACACGTCTACTTTACATACACAGTGTAATCGGATTTCCTCCAGGTATGAATTCTCTCCGCATTGTCTAGTTTAGAAAAAAACAGTATTGTACCGCGGCCCGATTGAGTCTCCAAAGCCAATTGAAACTGAAGTGAGAAAGTTGACAGACTCTTTCATCGTCCGTGGTATTTTGGTCTGGAGATTTTTGTTTTCTTTCTCTATTTTTTATGGAGCACCATCCACTTGTCTGTATTGTGGGGGAGTTGCCGGGGTAAAGCACTGCCTTGCTGCCGGTGAGGGCCCCCGTACTCCACCACACAAGTGCGTTTCTATGTGAAGAATAGTGTGTGGCTTGCACAGTTGACTCAGTCTTATCTGTAGGGTAAGTACATCCACTCGTTACGAGAAGTGGTGTTGTTTTGTCGAGAATAAGTGCTCCGTTGATCAAGCACTATTGCTTGTGATCATCTTCAGGTAGATGGACAGTCCAAAACAAGTTGTTGAAAAAAGAAACTTCAAGTGTAGGTTGTCTTAACAATAGCATAAGTGACGTTTTGAACACCGTTATACTGGCGTTGACTTCGAGGGTAAATTGCACCTTTAATAATGATATAGCCTATTATTCGTATTCGATGGTACTTATTTTGCCCTCCAAGCAGCCTAATTGTAACCCCCATCCCACCCCCAGTGATTCCCCTCACGCAAAAACTCTCGTACTCGTCAACTTGAAACCATTACAAAATCATCCCAGTGCACTTATTATAAAGTCGACCTTGTGTATTTTTTTTTATTTCTCTAGCTTCTAGATCGCGTGCACCTTGTCTTTTGTCTTTCATCAAAAAAAATGGTGGTCAATGACGTCATGTGCAGTCCATCTTTATGGTTTGTATGTTTCGTGATGTAAATGTGACCTATGCGGACATTCCCCTTAAGGCCAATGCATGTGTTATCTGTTATGCGAACTGCTTCTCTCCATGCACTAACATTCCATCTCGTACCTCACCGAACCGGTACATAAGTTGGGTTAATAATAGTGGCCAACTCGTACCAGCACCAGCGAACTCGTACCCGCACCAGCGAACTCGTACCCGCACCCGCGAACTCGTACCCGCACCAGCGTGATGAACCTACAAATCCCCTTTGTGACAATTTTTAATAATGACTCTGGCCGACTCGGTCCCGCAAAAATCATCCACGTTTCAACACATTTTTTTAATCCCATGCACCACCAATCTCAAAAACGCAGTAAAGTTGTAGGCCTACAACTAATAATACATCGTCTGCTTTTAAAACAATATCCTGTTTTCATGCAACCAATATGAACATTTTCATCAATTACCTAAACTTTGTCAAATTTTTCTTTAGCAAATTCTGAATGACGGTATGCTTGTATGTTTTGCTAACAATTTTGTGTATAATTTGTGCTTATAAGGATATAAATTTCAATTGGCAAATTGGGTATTAGGTAACTGTACAATAGTTGGATCTTGGCAAAGTTTCTGCCACCGATTATAACAGGACCTTTTCCAAAACTCGACTTGGGCAGATCGGCTCCGACTTACATTTTGGAGAGCAGCGTGCATTCTGCCCGGCGGTTCGAACATCAAACAGAGCCGGGAGGGAAAGCCGGAGCCCGAGCCGAGGTTTGGAAAAGGCCCCCGGTATGCACTTAAAGGCCCCTGGTATGACTTTAATATAAAAAAAAACAGACAAGTCAAACGGCGTTATATTCCGGGAGGGAATACACACTTAGAAGCGTTGCGACCAATAATTTTAGTTAAAAGTTGAATTAAAAGTCAAGAAATCAATTAGATTCGCTCAGAATAACGATGCCTACTTTCTATTCGACTGCAAACAAAATGATAGCTGATAATAAGAGTGTAGTCCTACATGGTACCAGTAAAAACAAACCAACACACTTATATAACAAATAATGACACAAAGTGCGATGACTGACGTCAAAACACCATTAGTTTACAAGGTGAAACATTTGGTCTTTTTTGTTGTTGTTGTTGAGGTGACACGTGGCCGGCACCTAGCACTCCGTTTTCGCGATATTGTCGCCGTAGCCTTGAAAGGTCTCGCCTGGGGGCATCACCGAAAAACCCTCAACCGTAGAGTAACTTGCCTTGGTGATGTTGCACCGCACACGTCCACCCATTGTGCTTGCTAAATTGTGGCTTTATTCACCATCTTTCCAAGCAAAGCTTCCATAATGTATAACATTGGGAGCAAGCCATTTATTGTTCCTGTGCATAGCGTGTGTTATTAGCAGGGGGCTTGGGTGAAAACAATTAGGTAAGACCAGAGTATGTACGATTTGGCTTGATTGAGTCTAGTGCCGTCATGTGGGTAAATGTTCCAGGAAATGAATGTTATGGAAATGAACTTGGTTTTGAAATGTTGGCCATAATTGAACCATCGCTGAGCGTTGTTCGGCTGACTTGGTGGCGGTGAGCGGGAGTGAGAGCAAGGTCCTTGTGCTACGGTGGTATAGACTGTTTAAGTCATTGTGGTCCGCAAGTGCGAGATTATGTTTCCCAACGAAACCTCATATTTGGGCTTTGTATTACGGTTTGTATACGCCCTACATAGACTTGCACACAGTGCAAGATATGCGCAGTAATCCTCTGCGCATATGGCCAATGAAAAAAATTGGGGGCACAGTAGGCTTTTATAAACAAATCACTCGATGACATTTTCTCGTTTGTTGTCATATCGCGCCCGCTGTGTCGATGTATTCTTGTGTTATACAGTCGACTCTCGTTATAACAATACCGCTGGTTCTCGGACTTACCTCTTTGCAACCGAAAAGTTCTTTTAAGAGGCCAAAAAACAAAGAAACACAAAGCGGAAATGAGATTCTGGACTTAAGAATTAGCTTGTAGAGATCGCTTTAGGCCTACAGAGATCGATAGACTGGAAACTTACCTCTTTATAACAGAAACCGTGTGTTATACGAAGACAGCAAAACAAAGAATCACGAAGTAGAAATGAGATTCGGGACTTCAGAATGTACTTTTATATGTTATTATCATTGGACCTTATGCACTGACGTCATCAAGCCGCCATCTTTGAGGTAAACCGATGATGAAACAATAGAAACGCACAGATTTGTACGCCCGGCGCACCGGATTGGCCAATGAACATCTTCCTTTTGACCTCTAGGCGAGGGCGCCCTATACTCAAATGACGTCATGTGCATATTAAGGTCTATAGCCATGATACTCTTCTGCGCATGGTAATTTGGCGACCGTTTCGCAGCCACAGCTGCTGTTTCGGACACGACTTGTTGAGCAGAAAAGATCACCTTTGCTGAGCATTAATAAGCACGCAACCAGTCACCACCCGTGTTCATGACATTGTATTTTGGTTGGTCGCTATAATTTCTGCTAGTTAGACTTTTCTAGGCTTATCAAGTTGTTCTCAACATAAAATCTTGCGCGAGTTCGAAACTTTTTTTCCTGAAGACGATCAGGGCATACTGATCGAAACGTCGAGTTGTTACAACCACCGTTTCCTTTCAGAATCACCGTATAACTCATCGAGTTTATTGTACCATGCCACAAAGCTAATACCAGCTCGAGTCGGAATCGCTTGTCTATGTCACTGCTTTTTCGCATTAATTCGTGTACTCTTACACTTTGGTTTTGAAATCAGTTGTCAACTTTCTGTTATATCTGAGCAGCAAATTTCAAACTTCTGCCAGGCTGAGGCTGAGTGATATTCTGAGGCTAATATCAAGACGAAATGAGCAATTTGTGCAATAGTTGGATGAACTTGTGGCACACAAGTGTATGTTGTCACAGTGGCAGTTCATGAACATAATTCATTGGTCACCACCGCGTGAACCGAATAGACCCCCTTGCATGACGTCACAAGCCCAAACAGCGCCCTCACTGAGGTCAATAAAGAAGGCCTGCCACTGGTTGTACGCGGTGCGTACACACGTGCACGTTGACATTGTTTGACCTCATGGTGGCCAATGCAAGGGGTCTTTTATCACTTGTTTTACATTCCTATATCATTGTGCATCTTGTAAGTGGCTGTCCTAACAACAATCCTAAACGGCAGTAGGTCATTCAATTTAAATTCTAACCATACAGGTGACAGATTTCCCTCCTCGCGAGTTTTCAATATGTTTTTACGGAACTTAATTCCCAATGCAAGCTCATGAATATGCATCACACCCCTGCTACATAATTCATGGCGTCAATTTCACAGTGTGACAACGTCATGACTCTGTCGTCCATCACGGGAAAAAACTCGACCTCCTTCCCTAAACCATCGTTTAACGCATAATATACAACAACCACCCCCCCCCCCCATCATCATCTCGACATAACATTGATCGATTTGCCTTCTCACTCCGAGCCTTTTCGAGTGGGTGATGAAACAGACGACATCTATGATCTCTAATCATTTCCCTCCTGAATTCATTTCTTCGCCTAAAAACCACAACTAACTAAGAAGCCAAGGGGGTGGGGAAATCTCCCAACAATTTAAAAAAAAAAACTTTTGGAATAATTCATTAGTGATTGATCCAGACGCGCACGGATCCCAGTCCCTAGGGCGCCCCCACGGTCGATACGACGATAGCCTCCATCCCCCTGATCCATGTGGTCTACGTGTCCCCACATCACTCTTCCCCGTAAAAGAAGTTGCGCCTGTGTTAGGGATCCACAGCCCGCTCCCTTATTACTATGCGTCTCTCTCACAGAGTCACGATATGGACACCGATCTAGCGGCCCGTCTTGCCCGTGTCGACCATGAGACAAAATCCGCGGAATATTTTACTAGAAATCGAAGCTGGCGAAGCGGGATCTTGGTGTTATTGCAGTATACATCAACCCAGATGTAAAAGCCGAGATAATCATGTATAATGGATGCAATTATCGCGTCAATATCGGCATTCTCCTGATATTATGATTTGTCATCTACTTATGGAAGCATACCACATTTAAGATAGACCTCCACGTGCAGTATACTGGCCAATCACTACAACACCGCTATTACTAATTTGCTTACCACAGAAAACGGTGTGCTTACGAGAAACAGGTAATCAGCCAAAATGTATAGTGATGTAGTGTTTATTACGCATTCATCCTGTTACAGCCTTTTTTTGCTTTACAAAAAAAAAGGTAAACACATTTTTTTGTGAAAAGAGCGCTCCTAACAATTCCCATATTGAGAGGTTGATAAACACCTGGTATGAAGAAAACCGTTCATCAAGTAAGAAGATGAAAACGTAAATAACAAATCTTAAACAAAGAATACCTTTACTGAAAGAAAACAACACAATATGGTTAACATTTTTAATAATAATACAATAAGATGTCAACTGAAATCAAAGTAAATATAATGAATACTGGAACGAAATACAATCGGAATCAAGAATTGTACACAAAGTAAATGATAGTATAACAGGAAATCGACAATGGATGATTATGATTTCAGGAAGGCAAACAAATTCACAGTAGTGGCAGCAGACAGTAAGTGTCCACTAACTACGTAGTTCTAAGCATGCGCACATTTCCAAGAACAATTGATTTACCCCCCCCCCACCCCCAAATAATAGAAAGCATTATGTGTGTGAATTTACCTGGTCTGCTGCCACCTAGCGTTACAAAGTACCACATGGAAAACGGTCCCCTCCCTTAAAATTAATTATACCCGACTGACTAAACCAACATGGTCTCACCCCAGTACGCCACCCAAAGGCATCCAAACTCATACGACTAATCCGTATAAGAGCAAAACAACAGATTGGGAGATTGGTTTGGTTTAATATTGGATCCAGACACGAATCTGTAAACCGCGATTTGTTTAAGTTGGATTTGTCCATATTGACACTGGCGACTGGGGAGAGTAGACTCGGTTACCGGTCGGTGATTTATTTGCTAGATCATTTGAAGGTTTGTCAGGACGCGGGTGAATCATGCTTCATGGGAACCATTCGGGCTAATTAAACAGTTAGTACTAGAGGGTTATTGGATGTCTTGTTGTTGTTGCTCTGAGTAGATGTTGCAGATTACAGAAATAAAAACATACTACGGTGTTACAATATTAACTGACGTGTAGTCAAGGATTTGTACTCTAATTCTGTATTTTTGTCAATGTCACACACAATAGTTTTGAACCAATCGGGTATTAGGCCTAGTGGTCAGTTATACGACTAACAAACTACAGTAAGAGTTACTTGATTTATGTTGTGTCGTTAGGTAAAAAAGATTAAAGTTATTGTGCATACTCCAATCAGGGAAAGCTTGGTTTAAAGCTTCGTCGTGTTCCTTGGGTGAGAAGGCACTGTATCTATATGGAGCCACGACAACCATTGACATACCAGTCTCGACTGGGTTATTTTGATCCCAACTGGAGCATAACAATTATAATTGCTCTATTATAATGATCTATCAGATCAATATTAAAACCAGAAACAGGTTTTGATCACAACTGTCAAAAACACATCCCAATGGTTTTTAAAAAAAACCGGTGTTACTAGCTATAGTGATGTCTGCCGTAATTATACTCAAACCAATGAAAGAAACTATGGATTTCTATATGACAGGTTCCCTTTAAAGATGGGAACCTTTGCAATCCAGTGAATGTATTCTTGCCCTGTGAATCTGGAGATGCAGTTTCCGAATCATAGAAACCCACATCCTTGCTACTTCATTATTTCTTTTCAGAACTGACAAGTCTCCCGAATTCCGAAAAACCTACTCCGCGGTAGTAGAATAAATAGCAAGACAAGTTCTCTAAAGAACAAATCTACACAGCAAGTAGATATTTTTTACACATGGTGTTACCGCAAACCGAATATATACTTCATTATGTATTATCCATCACACCGATTCGAAAGCACAACACTAATGCTATGTGGTTTTATACTCTACCTAATCATAATCTCTTATTATGTAAGAATCAATTACAATGTTAGAAGGTATTACCTTTCAATTACCGACAGATCATATTTGTTGTGTATTTTTGTTTACCAAAAGTGTCGAATTTAAGTGGGAAAGGGTGAACTTCAGGAACCTTTTGTTGTGTTTACTGGAGAGGAATAATCTCTGTGCAATAAATGGAGTCGGTATATGAACATACTATAACTGTCATGAAGACAAAAATATATGATTTTTTCAATTTTGTGAACCGTTTCCCTTAAAAAACAACAACAAACAAACCAACGCCCCAACAAACAAATAAACAAATAAACAAATCAACAAATAAACAAGGGGGGTTCTTCTGCAGAAGAGGAACTTGAGTTCTAGATCCTGAGTACTATAATGGGATTCTGCGGCGTTCCAGTTTTCTCTCCTACCCGTCGTCATCTTATGACGTCTGATTCTGTAAGTTACCCATTAACCACAAATTTCATTACGATCCGGCGAGGGTCGTATTTCCCTTTTTATTTCACGGCTATCATCATTTCCGTACAAATATCTGGGCCTCGTATTAGGAAATTTGGACTTCGATTTTTCACCATGAATGGGGGAGATTGGTGGTATAATTTCTAAGATAAATTGTCTGTGCCGGAAAGGCACACGGGATGCTCTTCCAAGATTGTTGGACGGGAAGAAGGGGGGGGGGGGTGGTGATAAGGCGTTTCTATGTTGACTTCTCAAATAAGCTACCAGTGCTTCTTTATTGTCATATTGTAACTCGTACAGGTTTGAAACATTTGAAGAAATTCTGTTATAATGTGGTCAAAGTATATAGCTCTAATTTCATTTTGTCCAGAATTTAAAGGAGCAATAAATTTTCATCAAAATAAAACGTTCATCATTTTTACAAAATTGTTACATTACAACTGGGTTTTGTTGGCGCAACATCTCGTTGAGTTTATTATTGGTTTGATGTGCAATAGTGAACTAAATTATGCCGGTATTTACGCCGCATTTATACTTTTTAAATTATTTGTTTACTGGTTTGTTTTTTTTTTATGAGTTCAGTGGCATTTTAGTGAAGTATTAACCCCAAATTTAGATGCGGGTAGCCGCAATGAAAAAGTGCAATGGTTTCATCAACATGCATTATGTTTTCATCACATTCATACATTACGTTTTCATCACATCCATGTCCAAGATGCGTGTACGAAGTTATGGTTGTGCCCGAGGCAAACTTTTGACACACATAATGTGCAGCTGCATGTAGTACTTCACTAGTAGCAATGTGTTGCTGTAAAGTTCAACATAGTACCAACAATTATCATGAGCACTAATTCTGAGCTAGCGGTTGAAAATATTTCAAAGGGACATATTTCAAAATATTATATTCTGGTGCCAAGTTTATAATGAGTAAGTTTTGAGATAAGAAACGTATCATTTTGTTGATCATTGCAAGTATTGTTTTGTTTTTTAATTGTTGTGCCTATTCTACGGTAAAATCGTCATCCATTGAATTGTTAGACTGGTTAGATGGGCAAAACTAAGTTCTTGAAAAGCATCTCGCAGGAGGGGACATTTGGTGAAGTCAACATTTCATTGTCATGCGATATGTGCACGCGGCTGAGCAAAAGCGATCTGCGTATACAGTTTGTCGGCAAACCTACTGCCATGTTTTCAATAAGTACATTATTTGCTCTCCGATTTGTAGCCCCAACGTCCCCAGGGGTGGTGGCGAGGTATTTCATATTCAAGGGATTCGGGTCCAAACTGGGACGGTGTGGGTGGGTGTATGCCTGCGAGGCAGCGATAAACGATCCGGACCGAATGAATGGCAATGATGCTCACCGTGTCCGGGGTTCAAGCGAAGGAGCATACGGCTCGAGTGCCAGGTTACACCCGGGCGAACGTTCGGTATTTACAGCGGCAATCTGTGTCGATGGACGGCACATGATGCTGCTGGCGTGAAAGAGGGAGCGAATAATATGTAGGGGAGGGAGAGGAGGTCCCGGTGTCCTAATATCAGTCTCTCAAGTAAAACTTTTAACACTTGGTTGTCGTAATGCAACACATAGAGACAATGTACTGTGATTCGAAGTGTGTTGATAAAATAACTAGTATGATAGGTAGGCCCATGTCTGAACCAATGGCGATTGTGCTATCACCAGCCTGTCACATTTTCATATGATGCTTCGAAATACCTTGTATACATAGAAATAGGGACTTTTGGCTTCTTTCATTTAAAGATTCTACGTGCAGGGGTTCTGTGATCGTGAAAGTTATTGTTTTAGTCTTAAATGAAGACACAAATCAGACAAGATAATGGTAAATTATCAAGCACCAATATCAGCAAAGATATATACATCTATCTAGCAACCTGTAGTTTGATGAGTAGTTCAGAAATTCCTGTCAAGATTTGTCGGGCAAATGCCTCTGTATAAAAAAACTATATAATCGGCATGATGGCAGTGACTGTTCAAAGTGGCCATGATGAGTAACCAAGCTCTAACCAGACAAAAGCTACTTGGTAATAAACACGTTCCCCTCTTTAAATAATGAGTCACTGCAAAAGTGGGAGCTAATGTATGAAAGAGTTCCCTTTGGCAAAAATTCACCACATTGCCGCCCAAGTGAAATTGTATAAACACTTCATTGAGGAAACCTTTAGCATCTTCCATTGTATTTTTTTTTACCATCAAGTATGGGTTACTCATTATTGTATCGACTTGAGAGCTGGACTTGCTCAGCGAAGTCTGTGATTTTCTCATTGCTGACGAGTTCATATTATGATACAAATCGATTGGTAATTCGTATGTTGTTATTGATCGATTATGGTTTGAAAGCTCATTGATTACTGTGTGGTACCAATCATCCAGGGAAATGTTTCCACCAGAAGGACAAAGTGGATCGAGGAAATAGACGAAATTGAAGACGCCCGAAATCAATGACATCTCCGTTGCTTATTTTGGTTTCCGCATCGACGTGACGTGAACACAAGAAACGACCTCCAATTTAAAGTCATTTTCACGCGTGATGTCATGCGTGATGTATTTATTGAAAAATAAAATACGGGGAATCCTCGACTCATCCGAACACAATAATGATGCAGGCCTCTCTGTAACTCTTCCCCGATCGAATACAGCGGCTGGCAGAACTTCCTGGAGATTTTTTAGGGTAAAAAAATCACCCAGAAAGACTAAACAATTGCGGTTTAACTCACTCTGAATTACACACTCTGAATTACATCACCCGAAACGTAGCGTACCGATAAAATATTTGCCATTATTGGACCTGGGTAGGCTGTTGTTTATTCTTGAGGGTTACTTTACGTCAGTCCAACAGAGGGCGCTGTGAAGATTACAAAGATTCTGAATGTGCCTTTTTTGAAGCCCCGGCTTCGACTCCCGTCAGTAATTTTGAAAACGTATACTTTCACGGAACTTCAAACAGGTGGGCGGAGCCTACCAGCATTTGATGCTCGAAATGTGGCATGGTGTACCCCCCCCCCCCCATTGTGTCTTCGTTGTATTCCTGGAATAATTCTCTAGATGGTTTTAGGGGGGGGGGTACTTCTGTACAAGAGGAAAAATTTGAACATTTGGGGGGAACATCCTCTGCCACATCGGGCATGGCCGTGGGAAGCGGTACGGCCGGTACGACCATGGCCGTACCAATATTCAAGGTTTTTTTTTATATATTTTTGTTTCCTTCCCCCTCTTCTCCTCCCCCCCCCCCGGTAGCATTTGTTTGACCGATATTAAATTTTAATCATGTGAAAAAGAAAAAGAAAAACAATCTTCAAAATAGATATCCAGTTCATTTCCCGTTGTTCATGCCTCGTTGTTTGTTTGTGTTTTTTGTTGTAACTACATTTACTCTGGGTGGGATTTGAGTATAGAAAAGCTGTCTGCTTCTGAGATGGCATTAATGCTAATCACGTATAGCACTGTTATTATTTCATGTGTTTTCATTGAGTAGGATTACCCCATTTGGCCTAGATCCTACCACCAGCGGGGTCCACAAGTGCTGGATATGATGCCCAAATTCGGCACATGATTATTATTTTTTCTACAGGCAGTAGTAATGCCAGACAGGAATTACGTCATATTGCACCACAGAGCATCTAGAATGACAATTTTCCCGGGGCCCTTAAGCGGGCCCCGGACCAAACGCCATGCATTAGGGCTTTGCGCTTCGCACTTGCATTGAATCCTAACTCCGCTTCTCAATGTTTTTGGGCTTCATACGTGCCAGCCAGGCATTAGGGAGTGGAATAAGGGTCTCCCAAAGGCATACAAGCTCTCTGCATCAGTACACCTGTCTCTGGTCAGATCAGATCTCTGACGATATGGGGAGGATAAAGTTTTGAAAAATAGCACTGTTTGACTTATGCGGAAAGTGTACAAAAAACTGAGCATGAAAAAAAAAGTTTGTTTGCTCAGTTTCATAAAAGTTGCGACTGTTTTAAATTTTTTTTTTTATCTTTTATTATGTGTCTTTGTTTACAATGGTGAAGATATGTGCTCCTAATTTAAATAGCATGCACTGAAAAGTGTTTTTTTTTTAAATCTTATTAATGAGCTTTAATGTATTTCATACAGGCCTACACTGAATTTTACGGACGACTAGCTGTTGCAGATTAGAAGCCGTCCATTTTAGAGGGCGCCCTCTCGCAGGTTTTGTAAACTAACGACGGTCACAATGCACATGCAGTCTCTCGTGTGTTTTTAAGTCGTAATCACCCAAATATTGTATTTTCACTCCATGAAATATCAAACGACTCCTCCATTTTACGTCGGGATTTGGCATTAAACCACCAGGCCATCCATCATGGGAGTTCCAGCATTCTTTAGATGGTTGAGTAAGAAGTATCCATCCATCGTTGTTCACAGCGTTGAAGAAAAGGTGAGGTATTTATTTATAATTATACCGGTACGGCGGTAGCACTAACGTTACTTACATACAACCACATACATTATTCCGTCTATTTACGACACGCGAGTAAATTTAATTACAAATCAAAAAGTTTAACTTTTCGGGTGTGTTTGTATTGTAAGTCATTGATAATCACGGACATTACTTTTGAGTCTTTCCTGGTTATTGTGTTGACCTAACATAAAAAACAAACAAATGTGTTCGTTAAGCATCAGCTTTTGCCTTTTTTTTGTTTTGCCAATCCAATTGGAATTACCATTATGATTAATTATATATTAGGCAAATTTTCCGCAGCATGCCACCACTCAATCTCCAAAAATGTAGATTCAAAATACTGCATAAATTCTTACCTGTCATATCAAGAAGGGGTAACCGAAGATGTACAACCAGAAAAAAAGGCAGATTTTAACAATTCTAAATGTATGAAAAGTTTTTCCAAAATCGCAAGGCAAATCACCTTGCAGCGAGATGAAAATAAATGCCATGTTGTTGCCATTTGCTGTGTGTGTGTCTGTGTAAGTTGGGCAATACTCCAATTAGTCGGTCATCGTTCATGCGCATTGGAAAATTCGCTAGGACTTTTCGATTTATAAAATGGGTAAACGAAAAAGATGATGTCTGGAGTCTAGGACTCAGGATGAGGGCAGATGGAACAACCCGCAAAGCACATGTGCGTTGATGAAAGGGCCCTGTCCGTAAATCAGAATATAAATTGCTGTGATGGTTTTGTTTAACAATAAGTAAACAATACACCAAATAAAACACTACACCCGCGTAGACCCAGTAACTGGGGCGCTGTACTCCTTTTTCAAAATTTTGACATTATCTGTCGTACTAGCGCCCCAGCGAAAGCTACCAAAAATATGGGGAAGTGCAATATTTTCATAAAAAATCAGAGATGTCACACCAAAAATGCCCCAGAATGACGGAAATGCCCAACGAATTACCTTCAAAACTGCCAACTGGCCTCTCCATATGTTTAAGATGTAACACCAGGCATGAAATTGTACTCACGGAAATTTGTCCGGCTAAAAAAGGGTGATTTTTGAGACATTCCCGGTTTCCGTTGATCATGTCCAGCCATCGTTTTCATGGCTACCCTGCGGGGGTCCTATTAAAAGCCGACAACACGCCGACAACAAGTCCAGAGTGCCGACAACACGCCGACAACAAGTTTCAGATACCTTAAAACCAGCAAATAAACCAAGGATTTATTAGAAATATGTGTACTATGTAATATTAAAAAAAATGCAATGGCATAACTTCACGAAAAGTCCGAATTTTTAACCAGAAAAAAACACGAAAATACACGGTGTGCGGTCGGACGCCATCTTGGCCTAAAAACCGTGTTTCGACCTTTCCATTATGATACGGGGGTAACACATCCGGGGGTGTAGTGATGGCCTAGTAATTATTATGCCAATAGCAATAATAAGCCGTGGGATGACGCCGCCCTCTGTTGTTTTGTAAGCGCTAAATACATCTTACCGTATCATAATGGAATGGTCAAAACACGGTTTTTAGGCCAAGATGGCGTCCGCACTCCGTGTATTTTCGTGTTTTTTCTGGTTAAAAATTCGGACTTTTCGTGAAGTTATGCCATTGCATTTTTGTTAATATTACATAGTACACATATTTCTAATAAATCCTTGGTTTATTTGCTGGTTTTAAGGTATCTGAAACTTGTTGTCGGCGTGTTGTCGGCACTCTGGACTTGTTGTCGGCGTGTTGTCGGCTTTTAGTAGGACCCCCGCAGGGTAGCCATGAAAACGATGGCTGGACATGATCAACGGAAACCGGGAATGTCTCAAAAATCATCCTTTTTTAGCCGCACAAATTTCCGTGAGTACAATTTCATGCCTGGTGTTACATCTTAAACATATGGAGAGGCCAGTTGGCAGTTTTGAAGGTAATTCGTTGGGTATTTCCGTCATTCTGGGGCATTTTTGGTGTGACATTTCTGATTTTTTATGAAAATATTGCACTTCCCCATATTTTTGGTAGCTTTCGCTGGGGCGCTAGTACGACAGATAATGTCAAAATTTTGAAAAAGGAGTACAGCGCCCCAGTTACTGGGTCTAACACCCGCGTGATTAATCCGTATTTAGCAGGTGCTTGCGTAGCACTGAGCATGCTGAGGCAGAAGCCATTTTATTTATAGAAATGTCATGAGTACATGACTACATGTAATAAGTATGCATGAGTATGACAGTATGGAATGATTGTCTTCATCAATCACTCTTACTTTTGATATAGTCAGATACTGATAGTACACTCCTTTCTCTGTTTCTCATCTCCACTGGCGCTGTTTCTTCCCAGCTTTAGAACTGTCCCAACTATAGTTTGGACCAGTCCCAACTTGAGTTTTTCAATTGGGACGGCCCAACTATGGGATTACCTGATTAGTGATGACTACTTTGGGTCATTCCTTGCCAACTCACCTGATGGGTTGGCAGGTTCCGTCTCAGATTTTGCTAATTTTATTTTTAAAACAATTTTAGATTCCTACTACTTTACCAGAAAACTCGCCCGGCACTTAGGATTTCCGACCACCACACGTTTTCAAAATTTTTAAATTACACTTGCAGTTTTCTTTAAAAGGTTTCCAACGAAATGTAAAATTGGGTATTGACCAGTAAAAATGGTATCCGAAGCCATGCATTTTGAGTACTTCTTTGATTTGAGTCTATTTAGGCCTACATTGTATATTGATCTACCATGTAACTGATCTATCTCGCAATGGTTTCCAGGGAAACATTTTTCCACCACTAAAGAAATCCTGGGCAGAACCCTGTATGACCCCCTAAAAAATTGAGAGCATTTTAGAGGCCTATATCTATAAATGGAGATAAGATCTGTAGCTACAAATTGATATACAGGGTATCTGGTATCCCATCAACTAGAATTTACTGTCAAAAGTAGCACAGGCCATTTGCATATCAAGGTTAGTTAGGTATGGGTCTTTAAGAACCTACACTTGAGCCTGTGGAATTACTTTTTGTCATTTTTGAGACCCCTAGTGCCTATGTGAAATGTCTGATTGCTTTTATATTACATTTGGTTATAAACTACATGTAGGTGCATGTGACCTGATATAAGGATAGACCAATCACACCTTTGATGGGTATTTGGGAGGGTCTGAATACAGCTCTACCTGTAAAAATGCCCTTTTCAAGTGGCTATTTTACTATGTGGGACATTACTGACAGATTGCCTGGTTGATTTTGCACTATGGTCGGAAGGCACTGTGGGAAGGAAAAAGGTGCAAACAGTGTTCCATTTTCCTTCCCACAATGCCTTTCGAGTGTTGTGCGAATCAACTAGGTGGTATTTGCGATAAAGACCTTAGTATTATAACTTATAAGGTTATTGAAATATATTTTGGTTTGATAAAAATCCAAATCGATGTAGCTCAGTTCAGAGTTCCTGCAAGAAACATTTCCCTGTATCAATTTAAAGATGACTTATCAAGTGTTTCATTGTTACACATAATATAGTGTGTATTTTTGTAGTTTCATGTTTGAGCTCTTCAAACTGTTTTGTTTCGATGTTAAAAACATGTTTTAGGCATAAAAATGCCTGATTTTATCTTTTAAAAACCATTGATCACTTCGGGCCACATGTCCTAATGCCAGAGCCAAGAGTCACAGAAAGTAATTAGCACTATTTATGAGGATGGGGCTAACCCACATAAGGTTTTCATTATTATTTATTTGCACTGTCCACTGACCCTTTTTGTTTATTATTAAAAATTATACATATAATTTTTCTAATCACATACATTTTTCTTTAAACAGGAATCTAGATTGACCTGTTCAAATAAAACAGAATAACTAACGAAAGCATCAGCTTTATAAAAGGAACATTTTAAACAGGGGTGACCAACTTAGCTACTAAATAAAACTATTTTTTTGTAATCAGTAACTGAAAGAATAAAAGAGAAACAAATGTACTTTTATCAAAAAATTAGGACCACCTAAGTTTGGAGACATTTTTGCAGACTTTTTTTTTAACTAGAAGATTGGAATGAATCCCTTCAGAATCCAAAATCTGTAGAAGCATCACTGGCCAGTTTTTATTGTATTCTAATACTGTACATACCTTGATTCCCTCATCAGCCTAAAGAAGTGAATGGTGTAACGATGCCAATTGACATCAGCGAACCCAACCCCAACGATGCTGAATTTGACAATCTCTACCTGGATATGAATGGAATCATTCATCCTTGCTGTCACCCAGAAAACAAGTAAGTGACGTCGCAGTCAATCAAGTACTATACCATAGAAAATGGACCTAGAGAATGCGCTGTGTGTAATGAGTTAATAGTAATATAGTAATAATATTGGAGTCTTATATTGTGCACGTATCCACCAATAAAGGTGCTCAAGACAGGTTTTGAAGTTTTCAAAGTATTGTACATGCGCATGTATTGAGCATTTACTTTGTCTTTTCTGCTGAAGATGATTAGGACCACGCAGTTTGAAAATGTGGCAACCCACTATTGGCCCACTTCACAACACACGCGCCTATCCTGTCTGCCATTTTGGAGTCAAAATGTCCGAATTGATTCCCAAAATGGCGGAAATGGTGGACGTGTATTGTGCATGCAAAAGGTGCGTTTCTTAGCTCAGAAGAGGTCAATACATTGCTGTATCTCAACCCCAGTGCGTCTCAGAACCAGCACATGCAGATGAATGGTTCCAAATGATGGGTCAACTCGCTGGAAACTGTAACCAATGTTAGGAGTGATAATGTGTCGTTAACGAGACTTAAGGCGGTTCAATGAGTATGTCCTGTCCTAAATTGTCCTTCTTCTTTGTATCAACAGACCAGCTCCTAAGGATGAAGATGAGATGATGGTAGACATCTTTGCCTACATCGATAGACTGATGCGTATCATTCGCCCAAGACGGATGCTTTATATGGCAATTGACGGAGTTGCTCCTAGGGCTAAGATGAATCAGCAGAGATCACGACGATTCAGGGCCTCCAAAGAATCTATGTAAGTCTGGGGGAGAAGAGGGGGTAAGGAGGGAGGTAAGGAGGGAGGTAAGGAGGGAGGTAAGGAGGGAGGTAAGGAGGGAGGTAAGGAGGGAGGAAAGGAGGGAGGTAAGGAGGGAGGTAAGGAGGGAGGTAAGGAGGGAGGTAAGGAGGGAGGTAAGGAGGGAGGTAAGGAGGGAGGTAAGGAGGGGGGTAAGGAGGGGGTAAGGAGGGGGGTAAGGAGGGGGGTAAGGAGGGGGGTAAGGAGGGAGGTAAGGAGGGAGGTAAGGAGGGAGGTAAGGAGGGAGGTAAGGAGGGAGGTAAGGAGGGAGGTAAGGAGGGGGGTAAGGAGGGGGTAAGGAGGGGGTAAGGAGGGGGGTAAGGAGGGAGGTAAGGAGGGAGGTAAGGGGGGAGGTAAGGAGGGAGGTAAGGAGGGAGGTAAGGAGGGGGTAAGGAGGGAGGGAGGATAGCTTAGAGAAATTCCATAGTCACCAGTGCTGTTTGTTTTACAAACATTTAGCTCTCTTACTTACTGACCAAATGATTTGGTATGATGGAAGTATTATGCCAGCCTGCAGTGTGATATCATGTGGTGAATGCATGTACACAGTCAACCCCTCGTACCTGTCTGACCATTCCATTTCCTCCACTCTGGTTTTGAATGATAGATGCACTATGCCAGCCTGCAGTGTGATACCATGTGGTGAATGCATCTACACAGTACACAGTCAACCCCTCGTACCTGTCTGACCATTCCATTTCCTCCACTGTAGTTTTGAAGGATAGATGCACTGTGCCAGCCTGCAGTATGATATCATGCGGTGAATGCATCTACACAGTACTCAGTCAACCCTCTTTATACTGTTTGACCATTCAGTATCAGTCACTGTGGTTTTGAATGATAGATGCACTATACCAGCCTGCAGTGTGATATCATGTGGTGAATGCATCTTCACAGTACACAGTCAACCCTCTTTATACTGTTTGACCATTCAGTATCAGTCACTGTGGTTTTGAATGATTGATGCACTATGCCAGCCTGCAGTATGATATCATGTGGTGAATGCATCTTCACAGTACACAGTCGACCCTCTTTATACTGTTTGACCATTCAGTATCAGTCGCTGTGGTTTTGAATGATAGATGCACTATGCCAGCCTGCAGTATGATATCATGTGGTGAATGCATCTACACAGTACGCAGTCAACCCTCTTTATACTGTTTGACCATTCAGTATCAGTCACTGTGGTTTTGAAGGATAGATGCACTATGCCAGCCTGCAGTGTGATATCATGCGGTGAATGCATCTACACAGTACGCAGTCAACCCTCTTTATACTGTTTGACCATTCAGTATCAGTCACTGTGGTTTTGAAGGATAGATGCACTATGCTAGCCTGCAGTATGATATCATGCAGTGAATGCATCTACACAGTACACAGTCAACCCTCTTTATACTGTTTGACCATTCAGTATCAGTCACTGTGGTTTTGAATGATAGATGCACTGTGCCAGCCTGAAGTATGATATTATGCGGTGAATGCATCTACACAGTACACAGTCAACCCTCTTTATACTGTTTGATCATTCAATATCATTCACTGTGGTTTTGAATGATTGATGGACTCTGCAGTGTAAGATGCATAATGTACACTGGTCATACACACTACATGTATAGATGTGTTATGGGGATAGAAGAGTGATGTTGTAGAGAGGTTGCACCTTACAATTTTCTTCATTTTTGTATATGAATATATGGGGCACATCTCTAAACTTGTGTTCAGGTGTTGCTTCTACAATACTTGAATCTATGTTGAATGTAAATGTATCTTGTCTGACATCAAATGCTCTGGAATGTGCAAGGTCTTTCGTTTTGTTACAGAGGGAACCTAGTCTATAAAGTGGGTCATCATACATGAGTATAGAACAAAAAATGAAGTCATCAAGTATTGTGTTATTTTGTTCGTATTATAACACTTCAGTATTTCAATCATGCATTACCTCAAACCTTTACCTTACTGAACATACCTGTACTAGTTGCCAATCTCGATTACTGCTGATGTCTTTTTCAGAGAGAAGAAAGAGGACATTGCTCGCATCCGGGAGGAGGTCTTCTCCAGGGGGGGCTACCTACCACCTCCAAAGCCAAGCCAGCAACATTTTGACAGTAACTGTATCACGCCGGTAAGTCACAATGGACTGGAACAGTAGGCGCGGATTTCTCACTGCAAAATTACAATCGCTGCATCTGGCATTCTAATATTATGTGCAAGTGTCTGAGAGTTGTTATCTCATGTTAGTGTATTTTGCTAATCATTGACACTGACAGGTGCTCTTAAAAGTTAACCACTTCGTGTTGATATGTATATTTTTTTTCAATTGTGCCCGCTATTAAGACCCGAATATGTGGAAGAAATATAACATGTTGTTCTCACTTGTCTCTGGTTCCGAATTGAATTTTATTACTACTACATGACTGGTGTAAGAAATGGAAGAGTGATTTATAACAAAGAAACAGGAACACAATTGGATAATACATATGTAAATAAGTTACTGGACTGTAACACCCGCATTCAGTTATATTTTTTTAAAACATTTTGGAGCTTCTCGAGAAATCATTTTCCGTTGACAATATCGTTGCCACAATTAAACCCTGACTTGACAACAAAGGTTCTCATTTTGGGGGATTTGATGTTGTCTTGTGAGAGAATTTAGTAGGCACTTACCTCCCATTGAGCCGAATATAAAGACGAACACTGGCAGCACACTGTCCATTCTTGTATGCCACATTTGTATACAACACGACAAAGGTCTGGAATCAGGGGTTACACAATAACAGGATTTTAAAAGGCATGTTTTCCAGAACCTGTTGTTGCTCTTTGTAGGAATGAAACAAAGCGTATCACAGTAAGTGCCTGCCCGTGCACGCTACACAATGGAAAGTCCGGATGGATACAAACGTCAGCCGTGCGGCTGTCAGTGAAAAAAGTAGGAAAATAGGTGTTAAAAAACGCCCTTTGTATAAAAAAAAATTAGGGAAAATATGTCGTCTGCAACAAAGTGGTTAAAATATTCAAAGTGCTGGACGTATATTTTGAGCCAACTCAAGCATAATTGTAGCTTGATAATTGGCGAACGATTCAGTGACTATTTAGTGTGGTGCACCCCTAAGATCAGTAATCATTCATTGTTCAATCCATCCCTTCATGTAACTGGGCAACTTGAAACTCTTTTAATTGTTTGGATTTTTTTCCTCATCCAGGGTACTGAATTTATGGCTAGGTTAGCGGAGTGTCTTCGCTACTACGTAACGGACAGACTGAACAACCATCCTGGCTGGCAGAATTTGAAAGTAAGTCATTCTATTTGATCAACGCAAGTATCATGCTGACGGGGTGTCAGAATTGTAGTTTGATGCCCAGCCTAAGTGGATGCAAAGCATTAGTGGTTGAAGATACAACAATAGTGTCGTCACTTAGCAATTATGAGCACACATTCGAGATCTGTTTTTGAAATATGA
The DNA here is from genome assembly GCA_032158295.1 of Pycnopodia helianthoides. NCBI lineage: Eukaryota > Metazoa > Echinodermata > Asteroidea > Forcipulatida > Asteriidae > Pycnopodia > Pycnopodia helianthoides. The sequence goes on from CM063243.1 coordinate 11,037,361, forward strand.
AAATACTGCGACAACAAAATACTCACAAAATAGGAACGTTTTTCTGTACAAAATGTAGCAAAATTTTTCCTTTTACTTTAAACAAAGTTCTAGAGACATGCAACTTTTCAGACGATTTTCAAATTTTTCTTTAATAATAGTGCCTTAGAAAACGGGAAATTGAACGCTGCACAAAGTTAAGTGTAGTTGGTCATCTCCTCTTTGTTTACAAACATGCACAAAGTTGTATGTCTGGTTCCAACTCTAAGGGTCGTAGGCATTTTTCATGATAGATTTTAATGAGATTGAGTTTTTGCAAACCATGTTTGAAAAGTAAGTGTACAAAAAAAACCAAGACAAAAGAAAAGTCCAAACATTGTCAATGAAATATTTGACCTAAGCATTTGATCATTGGACCCAAAGAGTGTGAATTACATCGTACTTCAGACAGGATACATACTGATTTTGTAACTTCGACTGCAGTTCCAACTTTCAGTGGCTTTTCGTGGCCGAGCAGATAAGAACATCGGACTCAAGCTCTGGTGTTTCTGATCAGCAGAGTGTGGGTTCCAGTCCCAGTCGTGACACTTGTGTCCTTCAGCAAGACACTTAACCATTATTGCTGCGTCCTACGGATGGGACGTAAAGCCGTAGGTCCCATGTGTTGTGTAATGCACGTAAAAGAACCCAGTACACTTATCGTAAAGAGAAGGGGTTCGCCCTGGTGTTCCTGGTTTGATCGGCAGCATATTGCGCCACAGCACCGTGTATACCATTACATGGTGCTATAAATGCATAGGTCTCATACTTCAAAAACGTAGCTCCACATACATGGCAGGTAAAAATATCAGTGCCTTGTATCCTTTGGCAAAAGGCGCTTTATAAATACAGTTATTATTACTATTATTATTATTATTATATACATGGTTATTCTTGTGGTTATTTTCTGTACATTAGGTCCTCCTGTCTGATGCTAATGTACCAGGAGAAGGAGAACACAAGATCATGGATTACATCCGAAAACAACGAGGTATGGCTTCAAAACATTTCACTTTGCCCATTTTAAGGCCCAGCAGCCTATTTCACGAAGCGCTAGGATTAATATTAATCCTATCTCGAGTGAGGACGAGTAACTGGTCCTAACTTAGGATGGTTTCAATGCGTTCTAACGTCTATGGATAGGGAGCTTAACTCGTCCTAAGTCCTAAGATTAATCCTAAGTTTGGAAGAGTTTGGTGAAATCAACGGCTGGTCATTCAAGGCAATTTTTTACAGAAAATCTTGAGGTGACCAACTGCACAGTGCACAAGGAACATTTGGGTAACACAGGAGACGATTTTCCAACAGTATCCTACTTTCCCCCTTGAAAATTTTATGAAAACCGAAACATGTTAGTGTTTTTCTTCTAGGAGATTGTCAGGAGCTGGTTGCCTGTTGTTTACCTTGTGTGACATATCTATCCTATGATATATGCTTTTATTACATTTCCACACTTTGGCCTTAATGGGTGGCATTGCAGTCCTTCATCTGGCTAAGAATCTGGCTTACAGACTGTACTACAAGATCATCATCATTATATGTATATTTTACCTGATGCATATCTCTAACCCTTAGAGACCATTCATTTCTGTATAGTCATTACAATACGCCCAGACCTGGCTATTATTGGTGGAGAAAAAAACAATACTAAAACAGAAATTCGGTTTTGTTTTACAAATGTATACATATATGTAAATATTGGAGAGTATAAATTCTGCATATGACTTTCACTATGATCGCTTTCTGTGAATGGAAGTGGGTCAAATCTTGCAACCGTTTGCGGCCGCTGTGGGCATTTCGGTACAAGCTGGTTGTAACCGCTATGGTCTCTAAAGATTTAAGATAAATGATACAAACACTTGAAGAGTGTATTACCCATAAAAATGGGTGGAGGTTATGATACCTATTTTGTGAGTATATGAAAAGAAATGGTCATAACGTGCATTCTCAACAGCTTTGAGGGAAATGACTCGGTTAAATATTTCGGTTAATTTAAAGTTGTACTATTATGCCGTATTCAAAGTGCAATGCAGTACTTGTTAGTGTGTGTCTGAGTGTAAAAGGTTGAGTACATATTGCGCAGGGGAGGAATGCAAAATCAAGCAAGTGGTAACTCAGGCTTGAGCCTTGTGTCACTACCTTACACCTTGGAAAAAAATCCTGGGGTCCGCCAACCCGCAGGTATCACTTGTTGAATGTGGTATTCCTTCCTGACTGATATGACTGAAACAAAGGTTGGAATGGTCATTGGTGCTGGATATGGGTTACTTATCAGTAATTGGACGACCGTTTTGACCACTTCTCTCATTGTTATTGCAGCTAATCCTGACCATGACCCAAACACCCACCACTGTCTCTGTGGAGCTGATGGTAAGTGTTCAACTTTTATCTATGTCTTTTTTTTTCACTTCTTGTCGAAAGGGTAGGGTAATAGATTGGTAAGTACATGTACTTCAAAAAGTAATGACCATAAAAACTTACTTGGTGAGATGCACTGTACTTGTTGATAGTAAAAAAACCTTTTTGAGAAAGGATTCCCTTCAAAGTAATATGGTTTGACATTTTTGTTTTCCCTCCAAAACTTTTGAATCTGAGAAACAATTCATGCATGAATCATTTCTCAGATTTCTGAGGGTTGGTGTCCATTTGCGAACGCTACGGCCAGCGATGCAGTTGGTCCCGCCTGTCACCTCGCTAAACATGGATGGATTCGGCATTCGTTTGAAAATACCGTGACTGTTTGTTGCTGTTTTCTCAGCAAGTAGACACTGTATTCAGCTGAAACTTTCACATATGACTTTTATTGAATTTTTCTTTTAAAATTTTGCCTGTAAATCAGCATTACGGTGACAAAAACCAATCTATGACCCTAATTTAAACTGTTTTCTGTCACTCATTGTTATTCTATGTAATTCTTGTCCATCTTAAAGTTCACCTTGTAAGAGTTTTTACTCCACCGAACTGGAAAGAGCAGTCACAAAACTCATTTTAACGATGGGCCACCAAAGTCAACCAAAATGTTCAAGCAATATGTAACACACATAAAGTCATTGACTCTGCGACACAGTTATCACAAAGTGTACATGTACTAATTGAACAACAACAAAACATTCTCACGAGTTTTGGCAACATTAGGCAGATATAACTGTACAGATTATCGGCTGCAGATAAGAGATACTTAAGGTATTATGCAGGATTGAACAACATTGTTTAATTTGACTTTGAAAGTTTACTGATTCTGAAGTTCATACTAGAACCTTTTTGATGTGAATCTGTATCTGAAAACCTAAAAAAAACACGCTGATTTCGGTTGTTACAACCCAAATTAAGAACAGTGTGATTACATGCTGAAAATTTTGCATTGTTTTTTTTACTAACTTTTCTCCTGATTCACTCCACGAATTAAGCCCAAATCTTCACAGGTTTGTTACTTCATGTATTTGGTTGATCAAACAAAACATGAACACTGACTGTGACTATTAATGTCAGCTTTACCAATCCTGTATAAAACCCTTCATGTATGTGGGACTGAAGTTGTGCATAAGTTTAAATTCAATCAAATAAGCTTGAATCTGGCCTCAATCAGTTTGAACAATTTCTTGGACAATTCTGGTTTGAGAAGAGGCCGTCCAGCTAGAAAAAAAATCACAAATCGCAGCAGTGTCATTTATATCCCAATGCAGGCACACTTGGGCAAGTAATTGATATGCAGATCTTGTCTGCAATTCTTTATGTCGTTCAACTGGGTTTATGCACCCTGTTCCGTTTACTATTTACAATGTGTGGATTGGCCACGCCAGTCTTGGTGCATCAACCTGTTCGAGGAGAAACAAAATTAGAAAAACATTCTTAATCCTATCAAAAATTTACAGTTTTGTGTGTTTTTTTGTCTTCTTCTCCTTAGCGGATCTGATCATGTTAGGTGAGTGAGCACAATCAATTATGTGATAATGACTACTTGTCCTAACCTCACAGCAAACATAACAGTATTAGAACCTCCTTGAAAAAAGGCATTTTATAAAGGCAGAAAACTACAAGTTATTATTCAGTTTAGGAAAACAGTTGCATCCTCTACTCTTGCAAAAATACGTTAGTCTCTGTGAGTTTATATGTCACACTCTTCCCTCTGTGAATCCAGGAATTTTAAAAAAAGATGCCTCTTGCTGAATATATGAAAAAGTATGGTTGCAACGTGGTTATATTATACAAATATTGGATGCATATTGAGCGCAGAATTTAATCAAGAGATAAGTGTGGACTGTTCCATTTCATGAGGGAAGCCGAGTGAAACGAAGAAAAAAAATTCCCCGAGCCGAGGGATAATATTCTGCGACAATGCAAGAACAAATGCATTCAATACATGTTTGAATAACTCACACATAGATCCTTGTCATTTAAATATTCACAATGAACTCAAAATAGACACGGAAACTCGTCAACCCCACACTCTGAAAAATTCTTTAAAAAAACCTTCTACCAATGTGGCTGACACCATGAAGGCACCAACCTTGTCCAGCGTGACATGACCTTGCCTCATTGGGCGGGAACGATTATTTTGGAAGCGAAGCGTCCAAAATTATCCATATTGGACTTCAGTGTTCAGTTTTAGAGCACCGCAGTAGTACACCAGCAGAATAAGGGATGACATGTGATGTATGTTCCACCAATCAAATGACAAGGATCCGTGTGTTTAGTATAAAGATCAAAATACACCCATCGCATTGGTATGTATCAATGATATGTTGATTGGATGCAAGAAGTGATTCACTCTGTATGTTTCATGTTCAAATACTAAGCCTCTGCATTCTAATTATCTAAAATACCCACAGTCCTCTTAGCAAAGATATTTATGGCTTCATTTTCACAGTTGTTTAAATCCTGCGGTAATTCTCTTATTTAATCATTTTTTAAAAAATTTAAAAAAGTCACATCCTCTCAAGATGATCCCTGTACTGCCCTTCCCAGGTTGTATTGTAAACTTGGCCATGATCCCTGGTTGTACAGTAGTTTCAAGTTGAATGATTTCTGACTGGCACTGACCCACCGAACAAAGATATTGACACATTAGGGAGACCCAGCTCAGTTGGTGGAGCTCTGGCAGTTAATCCGCTGATCAAATCCCATTCTAATCAATTTTCTCTGTTAATCCCAAAGTTGAATTAAATTTACCCGTCGGTTTCCCTTGTGGTTTTTACTTGATATTTAATAACAAATACGTAATTCTTTCTGAAGGTCTTGCAACACACGAGCCGTACTTCACAATCATCAGGGAAGAGTTTAAGCCCAATCAGAAACGCCCCTGCGAACTCTGTAACCAAATTGGTAAGTTACAACTGACTGAGAGGCCATCCATCTTCCCTATCCTTTGCATTCAACATGAGGAGGGAGCACTTTGGTTTTGTTTTTTTCTCAGTGGTTTCCCCTTTTTATTTGTCACCATCTCATTACCATCAGGTTCTCCTTAACAGTCGCTGGCCAAATGCCAGTTAAAACACCTGAGGACCAGTCACAATTCACTCCAAGTGGTCCGCTCAGCCTCGCTTACTATGGGCAGCGCGCCGTATTGTTACCTCTCGTCACTAACCCCTGGTAGGGATGTACTGAAAAACAACCTGATTGGCTCCCAAACGTGACTACTTTGCGTAATGCTTGTTTAGAAATTCTGAGTGCTTGTATGGCGCTTGCAGGACGCCTAGTACGCGTGTGTGAAAAGCAAGTATTTTGAGGCAATTCCATTTCAAATGAATCATTTTTTTTACACTGTCACCCTAAACTGCATAGAGTAGACATACATTATCACAACATCAAAGAAGAATGAGAGGGGACCAGTTGCTCTTTGACTTCAGCCTCTTTTGCGGGTTCCATACTTGAGCGTGCGCAGAGAGTGGTCGGCCACAGGTCTAATTTAATGTGCTGATTTGAGCACATTTTAATGAACCAATTCCAGGGGTTATGAGTGAGCAAGGCATGCTGGACAATATGGCAGGGCGAGATCGATCACCCCTGAGAACGAGGTTGGGTCCGGCTGGCTAGTTCAGTGTTGAAAATCATCCCATTTAGTATAAAGTACGGACTTGTGAAAGAGCTTGGGGACTAGTGAAAAGACAAGCTAACTGATCCTGCTGGCCAGTCACTGAGCAAAAGTTAAGGGCAAACCCCGAGTCCATGTCTTGCCATCAAGGAGGAAATAATAAGTTGAATTATGTCATTTTCTGTCAGGTATGAGTTTTGTTAAAAATTCCATGTACTGAACTCAACATTTGTATTTGTAAATTGACTCAATCAACTATATGAAATGCTTGAGTTGTTTTTTTTTTTTTTTTTATGTAGGTCATGACTTGAAGGATTGCACAGGGGCTCCTAAGGAATCACAGGGAGAAGTAAGTTAGATCAGAACTATATTCATTTGTACTTGCATATTTACTCTCAGCCTTGGTATTACTGACGAAGCGTTTCAGAGAGCCATTGTAATAATGCTCTGTTCAGTGCTTGAAATTCCCACTGGACTACTGGCCTGAATCCAGCATTTTTATGCCTTTTACCTGAAACCAATTGAGCCCGGTAGTCCAGTATTTTTCCAAACACACTATAGACCTTTCTTTTGCAATGTCACAGCCCAAGTTTTTGCCAACCAAGGTTGGAAAACTATAAGAAGCCATAAATGAAAAGCAAAAAACGGATAGCAACAGTTTGTAACAATGTTACACAAATATTCAAAAATAATGTTGAGTTTGTTGGAAACAAAGCAACCAATCATAAGATGTATTGAAAGTTTGCAGAAATGTTTAATTTGGTCACAATATCTGTTCCCGTGATTGAATGTTTTGTTAACATTCGATCCTCCATGCCAACCAGCGCAGTTTGTTGATCAACAAAAGAAAAGTCTATATAAGATTCACTTGACCTAACTTTTTCAAGTTCTGACCTCCTCCAAAAAGTTTAGAAAGGATACAAAGGAACAAAATTATTTTTGGTCTTGTAGGAAATATTGTCCGTCCATTGAAAGTTCTTCGTTGCATGATGTTTGGTCAAGTGGAGGTTTTCCTGAAATTCATGCCTTGCTGCTGTTGCTTCGTTAAATGCTTGTTCATGTATCTCTGGTCAACTTTTTGTAATAGCTGAAGTAATTATTGCATTTTGACTCAGATGCAATAATTACACCAGTTGAATTGTTAGCGTTTACCCAATGCTGTTTGTAGGATTCAAACTGGCAACCTTGCTCTGGTAAGCGAAATTGTTTTGTGCTTAGCTACGTTTAATGCTTAAGCAGCTCTATGAAATTGAGCTTAGGAGAGTTTGGTAGTCTAGTGGTTAGGACATCTGCTGTAGAATGCAGGTCTTGGGTTCGAATTCCACCCAAGGTAGCTGTGTTTTTTTTTGTTTTCCCGCTTGACCCGGAAAAAGCCCCCGAGTATACAGTGCTTATTGGGCATCTGTGCAGGAAACAAAACAAATCCTGTCGAACTTTTGTATTCCTGTTCATGTATTCAGTTTGTTATAACAGTCTCCTGAGGATGACCAGAGCAGGGTGGATTTCACAAGAGATAAGACTAGTCTTATCTGAAGTTGGACCAGTAACTGGTCTTAACTTAAGACTAGTCCTATCTCTTAGCATTGCCCAGGACTAGTCCTAAGTTAGGAAGAGTTTTGTGAAATCGACCCCAGCTAGTTGAAATGCTGAAACCAATGAAAAACTCACTCCACTAGTGAAGTTAATAACAAGAGAAGTCCCCACGATCCACTAAGCGAAAGTAGTATCCCCAGGTAGTACAGGACAGTTCCTTTCAGAACTAAGTAGTCTCCCGAATTTCAAAATCTACTCCGCTGCAGTAGAGTAAATAGCAAAACAAGTTCTCAAGAACAAATCTACGCAGCAAAGTAGATATATACACATGGTGTTACCGCAAACTGAAATATACCTTGATACCTCACCATGCAATGCCTCAAACACATTATTCATGTTCATAATAATGTCACAGCTAGATTTTACTCTAAGTGTTTTTGTAAGTGTATCTACTAACTGTGTTTTTATAAGTTTATAAATGTACACTAGTGTTGTAGTCAACCGTCCTCCTGCCCTACCCATTTAATACCATCTACATGGATTTGAATGATAGATGCACTAAGCCAGCCTGCAATGCATGTATACGTTACACAGACAGTACTGGACACTGTTGTTTAACTGTACACAACTGTACCGTTTAATGGTTTCAAATGGTTGGTCCCTGACTGGTAAATGTGATGGAAAGTAGGAAGGTTGAGTATTTTGAATTCTCCTGATTCTGTGTGTTTTATTTTGTGTTCACTCGTACAGTTGGACGCTCTGCCTGCTCCAGTGGGTGAGGAGACACAGTTTATTTTCTGCGTCTGAATATCCTCAGAGAGGTATGTAATCTGTGAATGAGGTAATTGAGACTTTTGGGGGACACTAGGTGGCAGCAGACTTACCAAGGTACCATTAATCTGGGAAATGAGTGTGCTACTCGGACCTACAGTAAAGAGTATTTATGTCTAGTGCCATCTAGGATCCCAAGACCCCATGCATTATGACATCACAAGCTCAAACAGCGCCCTCACTGAGGTCAAGAGAAGACCTATCATTGGCTGCATAATGCAAGGGGTCGTATTTGAATATTAAATATCGTGTGATTTCACATGACGAATATATAAGTTGAATTCATTTGAATGGAATAACCAAACATCCAATAGAATATTTAATATTGGATAGACCCATCCAATAAGGATAACTATTTGATGCTTCACAGCCTCATTTCCAAACGAATTGATCCTACCTATTTGTCCAAACGATGCAAGGTTGTCTCATGGTGGACAAGGTTGGTTTTTGGATGGGATTTTTAGAATTTTCAGTGTTCACTGGACGAGTTTTCATGTCTTCTTTGTGGTCATTGTGAAAAAGAAAATTCAAATGACAAGGTTAAATAAAACAAATATTTAATGCATTACATTGGAGCATTGTTGTGATATATAATTACTTGGTGAAATCTGGACTATTCCATTATATTCGTCTTCACCTCACAAAATGGAATAGTCCAGATTTCATGCCTTGATTATATTCTGCGACAATGTACGAGTGACAAGTATCTATGTGTGAGGTATATAAAACAAGGAAGAATGTATTTCGTTCATGCATTGTCACAGAATTTAATCACTCGGTGAAATCTGGCTTTTCCGTTTCACTCAGCTTCGCCTCATGAAAAGGACTAGTCCAGAGTTCACCTTGTGATTATATTCTGCGACTGCACTCATATACATCCATTACTTGTACGATGTGGTTCTGCTTTTTTTTAAACTGATCCGATTGTGTGTTTGTTTTCTTCAGTATTTGGAGAAGGAGTTATGGATGACTGGATTGCCATTCACATTCGATTTGGAGGTGAGGATTCCGCTCAAAAATTTTTGTTGTCATTTTTTTGAACCTGTCAAATTATATCTGAAAGGGAGGAGGGCACTGATGTGTCACCGATGGCAAAGGTGGCTGCTAAGTAAGCCAAACTAAAATATTGTGGTGGCGGACTTAGTCATTAAAAAACAATATATTGAAAAGTATCATTTAAAGGTATTCGAAAAAGAAATTGATAACAATCATCTTAATAAAAGTGTGGTATCAGGTGTGCAGTTTTTCAGCTGATCAGCTATTTCCCTCTTTTTCTTAAGAATGGTGCCATAGAAAAATGAAAAACACTGACCGAAGTTAGGTGTGATAGCCGTTTCCTCATTATTTATTTATTTTTTTTTGCAATTTCAAATTTGAATGTCTGAGTAGAAAAAGAAAATAGTTGTGCAGTGAGATGGGATTGAAAAAATTAAAAGAAATTCCAACATGGGAAAAGTGGCCAATACTCTTTTTCTATCCACGTTTTTATTGCTATAGACTTGCTGTTGCAACGTCACAGCCCCAGCTTTTGCCAACCAAGGTTGGAAATCTATGGGAAGCCATAAATGCAAAGCAAAAATGGATAGCCACAGTTTGTAACAATGTTACACAAATAATCAAAAATAGTGTTGAATTTGTTGGAAACAAAGCAACCAATCATGGGAGTAATTTTGTTTAAGTGAAAGTTTGCAGAAGTGTTGAAATTGGTCGCAACGTCTGTCTACACGATTGACTGTTTTGCCAACATTCGGCCGTCCATGCCAACCAGCGCGGTTTGTTTATCAACACTAGAAAGGTCTATAGTTCCCACTTGACTCACACAGTGTAAAGTCGGCCATCTTTACAGGCAATATGCATCATGTTCCGTTGCACAACTATGGGTTATGCATAATAACCGTGTGAGTTTGATTAAATTCCTTACATGATTGGTCGTTGAATCACTGGGCTGTGTAGATCAATTTCAACACTTGACGCGGTTTAAAGCCAAATTGCCTTTAAGCCGTGTCATAATGTATCGGGAACTAACTATAGAGACGGACCATTATGTATAAATGAAAGGTCACTCTGAATTTATCGTCTTTTTGTGTGGGTTTATTTTTTCCCCCAGAGGGCCATTGATGACTGGGTATTTATGTGCTTCTTTGTGGGGAATGATTTCCTACCTCATCTACCATCCTTAGAGATCAGGTAAGGAAAAAAAAAACTGTTTTACTTCTCTATTTTGACGACCTACTAACAAAAAGGTTTTGTGAAAAGGAAGTAGCTAGTTTGTAGGTGACAACCACGTGAAACTAATCTAGTGTAGGTGGAAAGGTGGTTCTTCATTCTGCTGAAAAGTAGCAGAGTATACTGTTGAAAACATCGAGACCTAGATGAGGTTTACTTCCAGCGTCTTCTTAGCTGATTGGGGATGTTATGCTCCATTGGACTAGGAATGGTAACTATTCATTCGATACAGCATTCTTGCGGCCAACGCCCAGTCATGTGACCCACACCGGGTGTGCCCTGCTGAAATTACACTCTCCTACAGAACAAAACCCAATTCACCTGGTTGTCACCTGCAAACTAGTTACTTGCTTCCTTCACCATGCAAGGCTTCAGATCTTAGTGACTGTAAATTCCTGCGTGTAAGGCACTCGGACTTTAAGGCGCAGTACCCCCAAATAACCGAGACCAGATTCAAGTGTTAACGTATAAGGTGCACTGCCGCATAAATACACACTGCAGAGTAGCACACAGAGAATCTCAAAATGGCACAACCCAAAAATTGATCGTGGGCGATTCACATGATGTGAATGGGGTCAGTACTCAGTGCTTTCCGAGTTCTGCGAGAGGGAAACAAATCCACAAGCCTTGGGTGGGGTTCGGACCCACCACCCCCCGTATTCTAGAACAGATGTCTTAATCACTGGACTATCGAGAGGCCAGTCCTGTAAAGGGTTGCAGGTTCTACAAACATTGATTTAATTGAAGTTTAATTAAACTCTACTCATGTGATATATCATGCCCGATAACGGGGCGGAGGGTACCCCCCCCCCCCAATGTTCCCATACTTTAACACACTCGTTTCCTCTTGTACAGAATCCCCCCCAACATCCTCTAAAGAGTTCCTGTGATTCTAAGCACACCATGAACACACAATATAGAGGTGGTGGGTACCACCTTGCCCCCATATCAAACATCAAATATGAAGTGACAATGTTAATCCATAAAAATATGTATATTGAGGTAAATAATTATGTATTTTCCTTCATTCATTAGGGAGGGTGCGATTGATAGGTTACAGAAACTGTACAAGAAAGCTGTGTACAAAACAGGGGTAAGATATGATTTATTGGTTTGATTTGATTTGATTTCATGGTTTTTTTTATTTTATACAAAAGAAACATACTCCTTTTGCCCTGTGGAAGGGTTACAGCAATATCTTAAACAATACTAATAAAGTTGACATCATGATGGAAGGAAAGAGCATTCATTTGAAGCTAATTATTATGAAAATGAATGTCCTTCAACTTAGCAGATAGAAAACTGTACTTGGCTAAACAATGCACAATACCTTTTTTTTCTGAGAGGTCATTAGAAAAATATATTTTTCTCTTAGATAAATTAGTACATTCTGCGTTACTTTTACAAACAGTATCACACATGGCTTTTTTTAAAAGATTTATGCATTGGACAAAAACATACAAAATGCATTTCAGTCTCCATGTCTTCCATACAGTGTGGATAAATACGTTCATTAAATTACAAAACCAATGTATCGTCCAGTTTAATAGTGACAACTGATTTGTTAATTGACAATACTCTGACATTGATTTTGTGATCATCTATTTACAGTGAGACAATGTTGGAAAGTGGACGACATTTATTGTTGCAATTCAGTCTGCAATCACTCTATTGTTTATTCACAAGGAATGCCAGCCCTTTGCTTTAATCCACGGCACCCATTAGACCCTGCACTTTTTGTGTACTATATTCAAACACTTTGTAACCACAAATCATTGCTTTAAAGGCCCTGTACACTATTGGTAAGATCAAAAAACACAATGTTCACAGATTCACACATAACTTACATGATTTAAAGTAAGTAATGGTAGAAAGGGTTCCTTAAAATATTTCTGCCTAAAATGCTATCGTTTCTGAGAAACGAGTAAAACAATAGTAATTATCGCGCGCGATAATTTGAAAAAACAGAAAACATAAGATCTCTTTTCACTATTTTCTCGTGACCTCGATGGCCAATTGAGCTCAAACGTTCACAGGTTTGTTTGTTCATGCATATGTTTAATCACACAAAATGTGGACACTGATTTTGAGCTGTTACCAAAAGTGTACAATACCTTTAACATGTGAAAAACATTGCTTAACATGTAAAGCGGGGCCTAGTTACTTGAATACACATGAGAGGTGCAGAGTCTGTCGTCATGGTGCCCCTTGCTCTTGAGCAAGCTACCACTCTCCACATGCGAGTACCCTTTTACCAGTGAAACTGTGCTTTAAGCCCCCTTCAAGAACAAAGCTCTATGTCTTGGTATGGTGTATTTTGATTGGCAGTGTGTGTGTGTTATTTGTTTACAGGGTTATCTGACAGATAGTGGTATGGTCAACCTCGACAGAGTGCAGCTAATCATGACTGGTGAGCCGTTCACATTTCCAGCAGCTTTTACTAAACTTACTTCACCAAACAGTCTGAAAATAACCCTGGAATCTCCATGCTGTTTACGATTTACAAGATGAGACGATCAAAAATAATAATTTGTTTCAGTTTGCCCTCCTACTGTGTGACCATTGAATATCATTCATTGTGGTTTTTGATGAGAGGTGTAATAAAGTATGCATGCCTGCAATATGATGTCAAAATATTGTCAATTGACACCTCGCCTCCTGGGCCCAATTTCATAGACTGCTTAGCACAAAAATTTGCTTAGCATGAAATTTTTGCTCAATAAAAACAGGATTACCAGCCAAATTCCACGAGATTTTCAGGATAAGCAAACAACAGCTGAATACATTAACAACATATGCAACAAATGGAAATTGGTTGTAGTACTGTTTTTATCAAGGAAGAAATTCATGCTAAGCCATATTTTGGTGCTTAGCAGCTCTATGAAATTGGGCCTAGTGAACAATGGACCTCCTTTTTTCATGAGGAACACATTGTAACTGAACTCGGTGGGCAGTCAGGTTGGCTCAGTGGTTTCTTCCTGCCGTTTCTCTGTGGACCCCGGTTCGAATCCCGCACCGAAGCCTTGCATGTGGATTGGGTTTTCAGTCCCTACCTGATAGCATGGATTTTCCCTATTTGGGGTTTTTTCATCTTAAACTGATATTTCTTCTTGGTCCTGTCTACACAGATATCATCAGGCCTACGGGTTACATTGCCTAGGTTTCAATACATGAAAAGTAGAAAAATAAGAATAATTTGCAAATGTTTTAATGATGAGTTATTCTGATCTTATTGGGTGTAGATCTGGGTGAAGTTGAAGATGAAATCTTCAAACAACGGAGACAGAATGAGCTTCGCTTCAGAAAAAACCAGAAAGAGAGAAACAAGCGCCAGAGGATGGTAAAGTGAACTTTGACTTGAATGATCTAAACCTTATACAGGGTTCTCCCCAGAATTTTTCAAAACTGTGGGGCATTTTAGACCCCTAATTTGGTAGTTTAGCCAATGAGGTTTGCCCTTGTAGGCAATGCAGTTTTGCCTTAGTAGAGGGCACATTTCAGAGGACACAAAAACTGGGGGGCATGAAGGCGATTGCCTCTGCTGTCTCCATGAAGTTTTGGGCCTTGACTCACCAAGCCAATCATATGGGTCCACTTCACAGGCTCTAGTGTGCCATTTATTGGATTCGGTATTTTTAACCACATTTTTGGCCAAAATAGTGGGAAGAAATCAGCGATCTAAGTTCGGAACTGCGTCCAACCCATTACATTGAAAGTTCCTATTTTTGTGTGTATATCTTTACCTGATAAAGTTCTTAGAATCTTGGTTTGTCGTCAGAGTTCATTACTATTTTCGTTACTTCTTGTTTCTTTAGGACCATGGCTTTAAGCGTGGGGGACTCCTAGAACCACAAGTAAGTTTGATCAGCTGATGTTTTTTTTTTTATTAAAACAATTTTTCTATAGGAAATGGAAAACCACTGTGTGTGCATAGCCATTCCTCTTTTCCCCTTTTTGGGGGGTAGAAATAACAACAAAGCTGCACATCTGCATTGAGACCATTTGTTTACCTCTAAACCGCCCTCTATTGAAGTCTGTCCGCCAGTGTGCACATTCATCATGTTTTGCATAAACTTGGTATAGGAGTGATGTCAAAGGTTACATAACTCAAAAGAGATGAGGTTGGTGATGTCACTCCCAATTTGAATTCATGCAAAATGTGATGCGTGCTCACACCGGCAGGCAGAAACTTCATGTTTTAGGTTTCGCCATGGGGTCGTTGTCTACTGACCCCTTGCATTGTTGTTAAAGGTAATATACAGGATTGGCAGAGCTGACAAATAGTCGCAGACAGTGTTCGTTTTTTGTGTGATAAACCATTTACATCTGTTGTGTGAGGCAGAAGAAAATAGTGAAAAACCATGCACAGTTTTCAGCATGTAAACACATTATTGTAACAATCTAAATCAGCTGTTGCTTTTTGGGGGGGGGGGGTTTCAGATAGAGTTTTTTCAAATATGACTTCATTTTAGAGGGAAATATTTCACAGAAAAAATGGTTCTAGTATGAAATTCATAATCAGTAAGCTTTCAGAATATAAGTAAACAATGGTATTTGTTATCCTTACAATCCTGTGTAATACCTTTAAACATGGCTTTTTTTTTGCCCTTGGTCTGCCATTTTGGGAGACAGTTTTAGCAGGAGTTGCCTGGTTCTGGCATTGAGGGCACATTTTTTAATGTGATTGTATTCATGTTCATTTGCGCTTTGTATGGATTTGGCAAATAAAAGCCAAATATTGGGAGAACATTTCTTGCACCTTGCGGTATATTAGACAAAAGCATTTGTCAGGACATTTGTTACTGTTATGGAGTTAAACAAATTGGCTTTCTGACCGCAACAGACTTGTGAAATGTCTGGGTTTTTTCCCCAAGTTAAGGATGGTACAATGATCTCGCTTCAGATTTTCTCAAAATAATTTGTAAAGTTTCCAGAAAGGGAAGATTTTAAGATGCAGTATTCGTCCTTTGCACAGTCAGCCATTTGCTTGTAGAGCCTCAAATTGGGGACAGCAGTGAATAGAAGCATTATATAACTCTGTATTGTTACGGCAATTACACTTTCATCCAAACAGATAAATAAATTCAGTACAGATGTATAAATGCAATACAAACGAAGCATGAAGTCGAAGCTCTACACGCACATGGTGAATATAGTTCCTGTTTTCTCCAAGCCTCTCTAGTTGTCAATTTTTGACGATGTAGAGCATCCGCCATAGAATGTAGCACCAAGGGTGGGGCTTCATCCTTCAGACCAAGAACAAATCCTTCTTTATACAAATGAACAAATCTGAGAGATGTTTACACAGCTAAACATTTCTCAGATTTGTTCTTCGTATCGCACCCCTGCTGCAAATCATCAAGTTGTTTTGGGGTTCTGTACCATTCATGTATCATATCTTAAAAAACATTTGTTTGTCTTGCGTCTCAAATTATTCTTTTGTCCATGTTCAGGTGGTATCAAGAAACTCCGCTCCATCCAGTGCTAGAGAGATTAAAGACGCAAGAAATAACAGCACTTATTCACAACAACAGAACAAGGTAAGCTGACTTAAATACCCAGCCCCCAAACTATACGGTCATATCTCCACACCTCTGAACACACACACAATCTTCAAAATCTTCCTGTTCGTGTGGTCAATTTCTTGGCACTGCAGTTCTGATCATCAATCTCCAATCTGTCATAACGTCAAGTATGCAAACGCACAAGACGCAATAAGTCCTTTCTAACCTGTTTGGTGAACTGCATGCCTGTAATTGTCTGTAGCTTTGGGCAGTTCTACCCAGTTCCAAAGTTGGAAAAGATCTTTGAGCCCTGAAGTCCAAAGTCCAAACAACAAACAGGCCCCCCTCTGAAGTAAGACTCTATGAAGTTGACTGAAGTGAGGCAGGAAACTTAGCTAAAATAATCTTCCAATGGAAGAGCGAGACCCGTTTTTAACAACTTATGAATGAGTTATAAACTACTCCTGCATTTTCCTGTTGAGTTGCTTCTGCCTGAATAATCAGTTGAGCGGACCACCGTTTTGTGTTTTATTATTTTCTTATGTCTTTCATTGAATCTGCTTATACCAGTTCCATCTCGGAATGGGTTCTTCTTTTTGGAACCGGAACCAGTTCCAATTTTTTTGTTGAACCACTCAAGCCCAATTTTCTGCTATCATAAGCATCAATGGTTTGCCGTGATAGGGGTTGCCAAACATTATATCCCATATTAAAAACTTCATAGAGTAAGTTCATCAAGTCAAATGTAAACTCATATCATCATTTCAAGTGTCGTACTCAAGACAATGTTCCTGTCTGGAATTATTGTTCTCAGCGCATCGCCACCATTGGTAAGAATTCACTTTTTCTAAACTATTTGTATTATTGAATCATTGTATGGGCAGTATGCAGCTGATGCGTTGAAGGCTTCCTTTGTTGCATCAGGGAGCAGTGGCAACCAAAGCAGGGAGGGTCTAGGATCGAAGAGACCCCATGAGGAAGAGGAAGATGAATATGAGAAACTGGACAAGACCGATTCTGTCAAGTAAGTTCTTAGTTCCTCTGGTACTTGTTTGCATTTTCTGGGTCAGGCAAACCTGATCTGTTAACGACAAGTGCACTGGGTTCTTTAACATGCGTTACACAACACACTGGACCTACGGCTAAGTCCCATACAAAGGCAAAGCAATTATGTAAGTCCTAGCTATGACTGATACCTGATGACGACTACTATCGACCGATACCTAGCTATTGACTGATACCTAGCTATTGACCAATTACTAGCAATGACCGACACCTAGCTGTTGAACCGATACCTAGCTATTGCCCGATACCTAGCTATTGACTAATACCTAGCATCGACCGATACCTACTATCGACCGATACCTAGCTATTGACTGATACCTAGCTGTTGACCGACACCTAGCTATTGCCGATACCTACATGACCATACTAGCTATCGACCGACACCTAGCTATTGACCGATACCTAGCATTGACCATACCTAGCTATCGACACGAACCTAGCTATCGACAGATACCTAGCTATCGACCGACACCTACCTATCGACCGATACCTAGCTATTGACTGATACCTAGCTATCGACCGACACCTAGCTATTGCCGATACCTAGCATGACCAATACCTAGCTATCGACCGACACCTAGCTATTGACCGATACCTAGCATTGACCATACCTAGCTATCGACGATTACTAGCATGACCGAACCTAGCTTGTGACCATACCTAGCTATCGACCGACACCTAGCTATCGACCGACACCTAGCTATTGACCGATACCTAGCTATCGACCGACACCTAGCTATCGACAGATACCTAGCTATCGACCGACACCTAGCTATCGACAGATACCTAGCTATCGACCGATACCTAGCTATCGACCGACACCTAGCTATCGACAGATACCTAGCTATCGACCGATACCTAGCTATCGACCGATACCTAGCTATTGACCAATACCTAGCTATCGACCGATTACTAGCAATGACCGACACCTAGATATCGACAGATACCTAGCTATCGACCGTTTACCTAGCTATTGCCCGATACCTAGCATTGACCAATACCTAGCTATCGACACACCTAGCTATCGACCGACACCTAGCTATTGACCGACACCTAGCTATTGACCAATACCTAGCTATTGACCATACCTAGCTATTGACCGATACCTAGCTATTGCTCGGTGTCTGTGCAACCCACGACTGGTTACTACATGCCAAAGCAAAACTCACTGTTTCTTGTGTTTTGTTCTTCTCAGTATTCATTACAGCAGTTTATCTGTAACTAGATCTGTTTATGATAAACAGGGGTGAACCTCTTGAAGTGACTTGTAAAACTTGAACTGATTTTGTTTTCAGATTATGGGAAGATGGTTGGAAGGAACGATACTATGAGGGCAAGTTTGACGTCTCTGCAAATGATAGACAATTCTGTCACAAAGTGGTAAGTTCAGTATCCACAAAATCTCTCACAAAACAAGAAGTATTTTTGTATTTATTTAATGCAATAAAAGAGTGGTGACGAAGTCTTAAACGTCCACTGAAACCTTGCAGGGTCGTGGCCGTGCGATAAAGGACCTTGCCTTCAGCTCCGTTCTTTGTCGCACGGCAACGACCCTGCCGGTTTTAAACGAACGTTTTAAGACCTCGTTGCCAGTCTTTTTTTAAAGAAAAAAAATATTTCATGTTTTGTCATAGATTTTGTGCGCATTGATATCAGGCTTATTACTATTGCGGCACTCAAAAGGAGCAACAGTGATTTGTGGTATTTTCAAAAGCTATTTGCCAAACTTGACAATATTTCTGATGGAAATCTTCTTATGGAGAATTGTCACTGGTTTGAACTTTGTTAATCAGTGAGCTTCAGATGAAACTTATCAATTAATTACGTAATAATTTCAATTCAATAGACCTTTTGCACATGACGTCATTTGAGTAGGCGCCCTCGCCTAAGGTCAAAGGAAATGTCATTGGCAATCCTGTGGCCCCATACAAATCTGTGCTTTCCATTGTTTCATCATCGATTTACCTTTAAATGGCGCTGTGACGTCAATGCATAGTCTATTCGTAAACTTGATGGTCCCGGTATGGATTCACTGTGTGCATTTTTAAACAAATACATATCAAACAATCCAATCAGTGCTTTATCCCTTTGATATCACTTATATATGACACCCAGCAGATCCTTGCCATTGATGAGATTGTCCGTCACTGATAGCATATTAAACGACTATTGCAACTTGCGTATACCGTGCATTTCGTTGTTCACTGCATTTTGTTCCATCCGATTGTTCTATTGCACGGTGCTACCACATCATCGTGCAGGTGTCCTGCACTTGGTCACTGTTGATTCCAAACGAGCAGCAAGAATGGGTGCATGTCACAATTAAATGTTGTACGCTTTGTTGTTTGAAAGTTGTAATCTCCAATCAAAATGACAAAGATCTACTTGGATGTTATATAAAACAAATAGTGAATGTTTGTCATCGTGCATAGTGGGAAATATTCCATCGTGAAGATGGAATGTTCCATTCAAACTCATTCCATCTTTAACTCATGAAAATATTTCGCACCATTGCACTCTAAACATTCATTATTTGTATACCATTACATCCCTTACTATTGTACTACCCACAGGCCGAGGCATACATATTGGGTATGTGCTGGGTGTTACGCTACTACTACCAGGGTTGTCCATCCTGGGATTGGTACTACCCATATCACTATGCCCCCTTTGCTTCAGACTTCCTTGAGGTAGCTAAGATGCCACATGACTTTGAGATTGGTACTAGACCGGTGAGTAGATCAGAGTTGTGTTTTTTTACTATTTGAAACCAGCGATGTCGATGGAGAGGCAAGACCATGCACTTTTAAATTTTGGAGTAAACTTTGCACATGTGGGTTTTTTTTACGGAAAATTGCATACATGTAGGTAGGAGGTGCACTTCTTTGTGCATCAAGGAAAAACCTTTCTTTCACTGTTTGTATGCTAAAGAAATAATAGTTTTGGGTTGAACAAAGAAAAAATGACTAGAGCGGGACTTGAACCTTGGGTCTGATCCCTGGCAGTTACAGGTTGAATGGCTTCTGACTGGAACCCCAGAATAAAGTTATTGACAAAATAGGGAGACCGCCAACATAGGGCTTGATAGCTCAGGTGGTAGAGCACCAGTACGTTAATCCGGAGGTTGCAGGTTCAAGTCCCACTCAAGTCAACTTTTGTTGTGTTATCCCTAAAGTTATTTAAAGTTCCTTTGTGGTTTATTACTTGACACTAAAAAAATCATAATAATTCAAAAGATAAACTCATGTTGCACCAAAACAATCGTTTTCATTTTAACAAGATACAAACCATTTTGAAAATGTGAACCTTTCTTTTCACTTATGTTAGGCCTTGATTTACATGGAGGCCATGGTTTCTGTTGCCCCTGGCCATGGCCTTGGTGCCCCTTCCAAAGTTTCGATAGACTTTAAGATTTTTCCAATTGAAAGTGCCCTTTGCAAAATGAAAATGGCCTTGCCCTTTCAATCCAGGCCCGTAATGTGACGCCATAATAATTGTGATGTTGTAATATTGTGTTTGTTTTTCAATTTTGCAGTTTAAACCCCTTGAGCAGTTGATGAGTGTATTCCCTGCAGCCAGTGGTAACTTCATTCCCTCTACATGGAGAGAGCTCATGTCAGATATTGTAAGGTTTCATACAACGTTCTTTTATTTATACGATGCCTTCCAACAGAGGTCTGTTTAATTTAGATTGCCCCTGGCCAATTAAGCCCTTTTTTGAAATATGGTGGACACTATAGGAGTGCACTGTTTGGTTTGGGTGTATACAGACAAATTTACCCAAACCTAAATAGTGTCATAGTATTGAGTCCACCATATCTCAAAATGGCTAATGCCTTGGTATCCTGTGGAATGTTCCTTTACACTGTTTCTATGTCCCTCATAGAGATGCCCTTTACTACTAAAGGACAAAATGCCGGCCCTTAATAACAAGAATGATCATATTGGTAAAACCGATAATTTTTTAATTTTTTTAAATTTAATTATTTGTACTATTATTGTTCATATAATTTTTTGTCGGGGTGGGGGGGGTACCCTAAAACTGATGTGTGTTAAGCGCTGTATATTAAAAGTGTTTTCAACTTATGCAGAAAAAAAGCCACAGTCTACTCGTGTGTGGAATTCAACACCCATGACCCTGGCACTCTAGAGCAGATGTGTTTTGCCCACTAGACCACAGAGTGTGCCCGGTGATGATAGGCTAGTTCAAATCCTGTAATTAGCAGAAGGCACCACAAACAGATTTGCAGAGGTCATGGGGTCAAATCTCACCCAAGTAGCCTGTGGAGGGTTTTTACTGCAGGTCTTGGAAAGCACTGAGTACATCAATGTAAGGGTGAAATCACAGTGATAATCATTATCCCTGATCAATTATTACGTCTTTAACAACAGATATTATTATTATGCTGTATTGATTGATGAAAGCCAAATAGTGATTATGACTGCCTGGTTATTTTCTATGCAGGATTCTCCAATCATCGACTTCTATCCGACCAACTTCAAAATCGATTTGAATGGCAAGAAGTACAATTGGCAAGGTATGACAGTTATGGTAGTTGCCCTTACGGCCATTTTTTTAGTGGGTGGGCATTACAGTTTATAGATCCAAATTAGCAGTCCAACAATCAACAAATCAACTAGTAGATTTAGGCCGAGTTTATGTTTGACAAGGCACATCACCATGTATCTTGTTTGAGTGGGAGGAATTTACCGTTCAAATTTCACTTGTCTCTGTCATAATATCATCGCATGTAGAGTGTTGTGGCCGAGCGGATAAGAGCACCGAACTCAAGCTCTGGCGCTTCTGTTCAGCAGAGTGTGGGTTCGAGTCCCGGTCGTGACACTTGTTTCCCTGAGCAAGACACTTTACTATAATTACTTCTCTCCACCCAGGGGTAAAATGGGTACCTGTGAGGGCAGAGATGGTTCTTGTGATTGATTTAGCTTAGTAGCGCATATTTGTTGCACAGGCTGTATACTCCCCAGGGAGCTGAGATGGTTTAAGGAATGAAACTAATGGCCCAGTGACCAGGGGTAATAAGTGTGAAGCGCTTTGAGATGCCCTTCGGGTGTGTAAAGCGCTATATAAAAACGGAATATTATTATATTATGCCATTCACTGGAACTTAAAGTCCATGTTGTGATACTTATGTTTAGGGTTCGCCTCCTGTACATGTTGGCCTGTCACACTTGATATTTGGGGTTTTTATGTTGTGTGGGTTTGTTGGTTTTCTTTTTATAAATGAAGACCAAAATCGATAGACCAGTGTTCCCCAGGCTAATGAATTGAGTGAATTTAGTACAATTTCAAAGTGATGATCGAAGCAAAATTGACGCAGTCTGCAAACTGACAAGAAGGCATCGCTCTCACACAATGCGCGATAACTCCATCTACACATCCAAACTGTGAGTTCTTGGCTGGTAATATGTCAAGGGATTAGCTCATAAATGACACAAAATGAATTTTTTTTTATGGCTTATGGCAAATCTTCACAGCAAAGTAGTGATATTGGCAAACGAAAATGCCGTGGTGTCTAAAAATAGCGAGGTGGGCCGCCTCACGTTTGAATGGGCAGGGGAAACTCTGCAATAGACCATCTCACTCTGGTTATAAAATGAGTGACATTGTGCATTCCATGGCATTTACTGGCATGCAAGAAGCTACCCTGGTCAATGTTATAACCCAGTACACATGAAATCTAAATTTTAGATGTGCCCCTTTTTTCAAATCAAAAGCTTGGTAAAAATTGTGCACTGCAGACTCCATCAAATAGAAACTTTGTTCTTCCATGGAGCTGTGTGCAACTTGTGCCTGTAGGATGCTGAGACTCCCTGGCTCTTTTGTAAACAAGTGATGTCACAGGTTACATGATCTATAGAAGTTATCCAAAATGCTGGGAGTATCTTAATACAAGCATTACTATTGTAAAAAAAAAATCCTGAATTTTCAAAATTTTTGAATCTGCTTTACCTTAAACTGACACACCGGTTTTAGATGGAACTTCTTGTGATCTTTCCTCTTGTAGGTGTTGCTTTGCTGCCCTTCGTTGATGAGAAACGCTTGTTACAGACCGTCGCCGATGTCTACTCTGACCTCACAGCAGCAGAAAGTAATAGTCAAATTATTTATTTAATTGATAGTAAATTTGAACAGACATTATGTACACTGCCACACGGTTTTCAGTGTGGTGTGTCAAATTTCCATACAAAGCACAAGGTTCTGCCCAGGATTTCTTTAGTGGTGGAAAAATGTTTCCCTGGAAACCATTGCAAGATGGATAAGTTACAAGGTAGATCATATAAATAGACTCAATCAAAGAAGTACTCAAAATTAATGGCTTCCGGTACCATTTTTACTGGTAAACACCCAATTTTACATTTCGTTGAAAACCTTTGAAAGGAAATTGCAAGGGTAATTAAAAAAAAATTGGGAAATGTGTGGCGGTCGGAAACAGAGAAAAATTCTGCCAGTGGTGGTCAGGGAATCCGGAGTGCCGGGCGGGTTTTCCCGGCACCGACCACTGTGGGCAGAACCCTGAAAGCAACAACTTGTTAACTTTACTTAAGGGATTGGCACTTTTCTCTTGTCTCCTAGTAAAGAACCCTTGATTGCATAATTTTATTTTGTTAAGTTATGTAGGTTTGAATCCCGTTCATGACATTTATGTTCTTGAGCAAGACGCTTTTATTGCAGTTGCTTCGCTTCACCCAGATAAATGGGTATCTGCGAGGGTAGAGGTTGATTTTGTGTATGAAAAAGCCTTCGGATCGCAGCGGCAGC
This sequence comes from Pycnopodia helianthoides, assembly GCA_032158295.1. NCBI lineage: Eukaryota > Metazoa > Echinodermata > Asteroidea > Forcipulatida > Asteriidae > Pycnopodia > Pycnopodia helianthoides. The sequence goes on from CM063243.1 coordinate 11,061,350, forward strand.
TCAGGGCATACTCCCCAGGGAGCTGAGAAAGATTACAGGAATGTTATTGGCCCAATGACCATGGCACTAATGTAAAGAGTATTGAAACATTGTTGTAAAATGCACTATATAAGAACTAGTTGTCACCCCCCAAGGATATTCAAAGTTTGTCACAACTTACAGCAGTAAACTTTGTTGATTCAAAATGTATTTAGTTTCAGCAACATTTGTACATAATGTTGCAAGGAATCTATTAGAGATGCATTTACATTTGATTCTTTTTTTTCTACACAACACAAATCAGGAGTGTGTACTTCTCTTAACTGGTAATTGTTTCACATGATTCACGAAGATCAACTCAGAAACAAAATGTTTGTTCGATTTTATGCTTTTCTCAGAGAAGAGGAACAGTCTTGGTCCGGATCGGCTGTACGTCCACAAGAACAACCCCCTGTTTGACTTCATCAAGGAGCTGTATGACACAGATGGATTAGACAAGGTTTGTGTAGTTCAGAGTAAACTTCACTTCAAATGTATGTTTTACTAAGCAGTAATGAAAGGATACTTTTTTTTTGTTTTGTTCACTACCTATTTTTGAAACTTGGTTGGAAATTTTAGTTCCGTCAAACTCTGAAGAATAAAAGATAGTCTGGCAGTTATGAGTAAATTTATCAGTAGATATGCTAATGGTTTATTTTATTATAACATCCAACTAGATCCTTGTCATTTGATTGGAATAGTGTTGGTCACATGTCATGCATTAATCGAACCATAACCCACTTAGCGCCAAGGTTTTTTTAATTTTTGTTATTTGTGCCCACGGACAGGAATAACGAATCGCAAAACCCCGGCCGTAACCCACGGCCGATAATCGGCCATGGTATGCTGGAATCTCAGACCACTCGGACTTGGCTCCCATTGACCCGAATACAATGATAAACAATGGTGGCAGCCTATCGATCTCTCATAACTCTCATTTGTAAAACAAAAGGACAAAGGTCTGCAGTCTGGGATTACACAATAGCCCAAAGTAAATAAGGGAGAGTTCGAGCATGAATTACAGTAATCTTTGTCCCTTTTTCTATTGGGGAAGTGAAGTATGCATGCACTGTGCACTTACGCAATGGACTGTACGGGCGTGTAAACATTCCAATATTCCAAGTTTATACAAAAGCGACTGTAAATATTTGTACTATACATCGTGCATTTTTGTCTCATCCTGTTTGACTATTAAACGCTGGAACACACCAGGCATGTGCAGGGGTAATACACAGCAGCACAAATTGCCCTCGTAGCCAGAACACAGTCTTGTACATTTTGTTGACAAAGATCTACTGGGATGTTATATAAAACAAATAACAAATGTTTTGCATTCGCGCAATGGAGAGAATATTTTCAATCGTTGAATAGAAAAGTCTATCTTTCAACTCATGAAAATATTCTCACCATTGCACTCATAAACATTCATTATTTGTATACCGTGTTTGAGCTCATGAAAATATTTTTCATTATTATAACATTCATTCTTTGTATCCCACCATGCCAAACAGAAGAGAGATAAAATAAATGGTGAAAACCTTTTCAGAAAAACCTTTACTCTACTCTAACTTGAACACTTTCCACTTGTCTTTGAATTTGTTATCGAAAGGCCACAACCAATGTTGATCTTGACCCTGCCCTCGGTCATGGTGTAAGGGGAACAATTGGCTATGATGAATACGTCTGTTTCCAAGGAGAGTAAGTATTTGTTTTCGTGGAAAAATTTGACGTGTTCAGTTTCTAACTCTTGCCTGTTATCGTGTAGCCCCTTGACCCTGTCCTTACCATTGGCGATTTAAGACAACCAAGCTTACACACAAAAAAGCACTCAGGCCTGAGCACAAGGGCCATTTGTTATAAAGCTGTAGTTTTGTTCAACCTCCATACCCAAGCTACAATGGTTGGAAAGAGAAAGATCAGATTTGTCCAATGATGGTAAAATAGAATAAGGTTGCTGTTACATGTACACAATATTCTCAGAATAAAGTGGAAAGAAGCCAAACACAACAGTTGTGTACAAAAAAGGTGTATGAGTGTACAGATCACACTATGTGAACAAAGGCACAAAAAATTAAAATTATTAGCCGATCTCAAACCGGGGGGTTTTATGAAACGAAAGCTTTTCTGTTGTGTAAGAATGTTTGATTCATGCTTGAGTGATCAACGATGCAGTCACCAGCGGTTGTTTATGTCAAAACAATTCGGTAAGGCATGGGTTTATTAAGGAGTCAATTATTTCCCATCCTCTAGTTTCTGAGAAATCCGCCATGCAACCAACCTACTAAAATTTCTTAAAATTGGGTCGTCCATTCGTGTATATTTGGATAGCCACAATAAAAATAAAAAACCTCTGGTGATTTGTGGGGTTTTCAAATGCTATTTTATTGACTTTGACAGTTTTTCAGAAGGAAATATTTTCTGAAGGATTAATATTGGTATCAACTTTTTAATTAGGCTTTCAGATTGATACTATTTTGTTTTGTCGATAATTATCAATCCTGTACTTTTTCTTTAAAGTGAAACCCAGAGTTGCCAAGTCTTGTGATTCTGCAGAAAGGTTTCCTGAAAATAAACCAGTCTTTCCATGGTCTGATGAACAAATTTGAAAGTCTCCCTGATTATGGAAACTTTGTCCCTATTTATGTTGAATGCAATTCTAACATCTCCCTGATTGCAAGATTGCACATGTTGGCAGCTCTGGAAACCTGGACTTCAAGAAATTTCCTGAGCTGGACAATTCAATCTTAAAAAATTGCTTTTAATTGTAAAAAGGATCAGTAAGTCTTTTATGAGTTAAATTCAACAGTCTGTCTCCTGAGAAAAGAATCTTCTTTTGCTAGAATGAAAGTAACAGAAAGAGTTTCATGTTTAATTGTACTTTTTTCTCCCTTTAGCACAAAGACATCAAGTGTGCCATCACTTCCCGATCTAGACAAGAACAATGTTTTAAGGTAAGCCCTAAGTCCCCCGGCTCCACTAAGCGAAAGTAGTAGTCCAGGCCGATTTCCTACCTTCCGCCCAGGTAGTAATTAATAAGCAGGACAGTTCTTTTCAGAACTGAGACTGAGAAGTCTCCCGAATTCCCAAAATCTACTCCGCAGTAGTAGAACAAATAGCAAGACAAGTTCTCTAAAGAACAAAATCTACACAGCAAAGTAGATAATTATACACACGGTGTTACTGCAAACCGAATATATAACGCCTTAACCACTTTTAGCGCCAGGGTTTTCAAAAGTTATCCATGCCCAGGGAGAGGATTGGTTTGTATAACCACTTGGATGTGTAGAACAAATTAGAAGGCTTGACGCAGCCAAAGCCAGAACCAAGTTGCCTGTAAAGATCGAGAACTATCTATCTTTCTTGAGACCATGTAAATTTTGGCAGTCAGGTTGGAGTAGTGGTATCTTACTGCCTTCCACCTGGGGACCCAATTCAAATCACACGGGGCACTCGTGGATTGGGTTTTTCAGTCCCCGCCTGATTGCGTACGTTTTCCCTAGAATATTTCTCGGGGTTTTCCTCCACAACTGAAACTTCCTTCATTGTCTTCTCTCCACAGGGTTCTTGGCTAGTATAGTGATTAAGTTCGCTTTCTGAGAGTCCTTGGCTTCACAACAGAACAAATGAAATTAAATGAACTTATGTCTGTATTGCAAGTTTCTAATTCAATATGATTCAGATTTGCCCTTCACCTCTGCAATAATTAAAACAAATTGTTTACAATTAATTTTTCTATGATTGCATTATCAGTGTGCATTATATTTTAGAAGTATATTTTTGTCGCAGAGGGTGGGGTCCTTTGTTATTTCCTCTTGGAGTTTCAAATTTTTGAATTTTTAATTTTGTTAAATGTGTAGTTTATTTAATCCTGTGTACTGTTATTAAAGTTGTGTAATACAGCAGAATATTCGTAATGAATAACAAAACTTTTGCAATCATTTCCGTCGCTTTGTTTTACAGCATCAGTTATAAGGACCCGCAGTATCCCGCCGACTTTCTGTTTCCAGCTAAGAGACTTCCAGGGGCAAAGTAAGTCACTAACTCTGCTTCTAATTCAGCACAGGTCATTCTCAAGTTGGATGTCTGTATTTCCTGCCATCTCATGTCTTCACACAGCTAGACAGTCACGCAAGTTGAAATGAGTGAGGCGGTCTTGTATAAGTATTTTGCTGCCTCAGACTTGAAAGAGAGTATTATTACCAACTTCACCTGGGCCCAATTTCATAGCGCTGCTTAACGGTAGGCACATTTTCGTGCTTACTGGAGCAGAAATATTTGCTTAAGCATAAGTGTATTTCACAGGTTAGCAAGAAAAATTTGAGGCCAGCTTGCGCATTCACCATAGATTTGCCATTGTTACGTCATTCCTTTTCATACAGTAAGCACTGGAAGGTTAGCGTGCCTTTTCGTTTGCTTACGGTTAGCAGCGCTATGAAATGAAAACTCGCTCAGTAAGCACGAAATAGGTTGTTAAGCAGCTCTATGAAATGAGCCCTGATGATGTCATCACACCAATCTTGTTTGCACCATTTTAGGAGTTATTTTCTCTGTGTGTTATACAGTGTAGTGTACTTTTAGGCAACGCATCATTCACATGCTTACCATAACTTTTGCGTTCAATTTGATTTCAAATTCGATCGGGACCTTGTGATGCCACATTAAACATTCAACCCTCCTGTCTGACCGTTCGTATCATCACTGTGGTTCTGAACGATTGATGCACATACCAGCTGCAGTGTGGTATCGTGTGATGAATACATCTACACAGTGCACAGTCAACCCTCCCTACGTCTGACATTCAATATCATTCACTGTGGTTCTGAACGATTGATGCACTATACCAGCCTGCAGTGTGGTATCGTGTGATGAATACTCTACACAGTGCACAGTCAACCCTCCCATACTGTCTGACCATTCAATATTCCACTGTGGTTTTGAATGATACATAAACAATGCCAGCCTGTAATACGATTCACAGTACATGTCTGTACGGAATTACTTCTGTGCCATTACACATCATCTTTGCAGTTGAATGTTTTCAAATGGTCGGTCAGCTCCAAGAGTAGGAGGCAAAGAGACTTAAAGAGTAAACTATAGAAGACTTGCAATAGAACATGATGTAATTTTTTTCTGAGATTTTAAAACAATTTAACGTGATTTCCTCCTGTAGCCCTCCTGCCAAGGTGCTGAAACCAGAAGATTTCAATCAACACCACCCAGGGCAGCGGTATCGTCCACAGCTTGGCTTCCAGAGAGGTAGCGGCTACAGAGGAGGTAACTTCTCCAGCTCTTCAGCTCAACGTTCCGTCAGGTAAGAACATCTTGATCTCGTGACTGGAATGAAGGGTGGCATGGTTTGCTTTTGTGTAAAGCACTTGCCTCTCACCACTGTGGCCTTGGTTTGATTCCCGGCTAAGGCCATTATTTGTGTAGAGTTGTGCCTTGGTTCTCTCCTATGCCACAAAGGGTTTTTCTCCGGGCCCTCCGGTTTTCCTCCCTCCGGAAAAAAATCAAACACTTTTGAATCTCAGGCTGAGCTCTGTGGTCATATATGGGTCGATGTGGCTGGCTGCCAAAGGCGGCCTTGCATGCCTGTGGCTCGACCACCTTGTAGCCGCTTCCTTCGCAATTCAGCTTCTCAGCTGCGAGTGGGAATGATTAGCTCTTTAAAGGCCCTGTACACTATTGGTAAGATCAAAAAACACAATGTTCACAGATTCACACATAACTTACATGATTTAAAGTAAGTAATGGTAGAAAGGATTCCTTAAAATATTTCTGCCTAAAATGCTATCGTTTCTGAGAAACGAGTAAAACAATAGTAATTATCGCGCGCGATAGTTTTAAAAAACAGAAAACACATAAGATCTCTTTTCACTATTTTCTCGTGACCTCGATGACCAAAGGAGCTCAAACTTTCACAGGTTTGTTTGTTCATGCATATGTTTAATCACACAAAATGTGGACACTGATTTTGAGCTGTGACCAAAAGTGTACAATACCTTTAAGTATTATATTATAATTATTGTTATATCCCTAAATGATGAAAACCAGATATCCCCAAATGATTTGCAGTTACGTCTTCCTGATAATGCAGGAAATGAAAACCAAATGATGGGTACATTTCTCTCTCTTAAATCCAGCACCTTCAACTAACAGTCCATCTTCCACTCACATTGCCAACAGTTTTTGGAACTTCTACAAGATATGCAACATAAATGAAATATATTGTTAGCCCACTAAGAAAGGAAACAGAAGTAAGGAAATGAGAGATTATGATTGCATTCTTGGATGTATTGAGCCCCTTTTTTTATGCGCAATACCAACCGATAAGATGACAATTTTGAGCTAAACCATAAAGTTAGTCCAGATTTTTACAAAGAATTCCTGTTTTTTTGCACCCTCAAACAAAACTATTTCTTCTGGAAAAAACATTGGGCCAACATTGCCCTTGAACCATCATTAGCTGTATCGACCACATTCACCCGACTGTCACAATAATCTAGGTTGTACCAATTTGGGAGTCACTGTCCCCATACAGTGTAGTGTGCATTTTAGGTGACACAGTCTCTGCACCATTACACTTTGATTCACACACACGCTTACCATAATGATTACGTGTAATGTGACTCCCACCATGGTCGAGTGTGGCAGACAGTGGGCGCGTGGCGTGACGCTAACGCTGGTGCGAGGGGGTCGACGCAGGCATGCAACTTTTCAGCTGATCAGCGGATTTCCATGTTTTGGGGTTTTCTCAGCTGTACCGTTGACAAAACAAAAAAAACAAGTACAAAGGAAATCTCTCTCTGTTTGACAAACAGGGTTTACTACCAAACGATTTTTGATCAAGATTCATGCATGTTGTGCTTTCTATATCTAACTGTGTTTTATTAGCTGAACTACCTTGGTTATTACTTTATTTACTTGTACATAATAATTGACAGACACTATTATTTTGTTCTTTGCGCATGCATGCAGCATGTGCATGTCACATTTTTAGCTTTTTCAGCTGCATGTACTGTGAGCATTAACAATGCAGTCCATCTTTCATTTGCCGTTTTTACGTTGAACTTGTGTTTGCATGAGTAGCTTCCAATTAATCTTTCAGTATCTGTAAATTTTGATATAGTAATTGAAATTGTTTCATTTTGTCAAGACATCTTCAGGCTTCTTAACAAGATATTTTTGCCACTTAACTATCATGATAAATACTGTTCAGTTCTTCATGACTAAACTGCTATTTTATGAACGTGAAGTAGTGTCGTACGGATGCACGTAACAGCTCCTATCGTTCCAAATGGATTTGTTTCTTTGCTTTTTTAACTTCATTAATCACATGTAACCAATCATCTTGTAAGCTTTTAAATTTGCTAAATATTGGTCAAGATTTAATTTTTATTAGCTTACCATCAATAATGTACATGTAACAGCACTGTGGTCAGATATAGATGTGTTGGCCCATTTGTTAATTTTTTTTTTTTTAAGTTCTCTACCTAACTGACATAATGTAGTGCTATAATTAACTATTATCTAATACTGATTGGCATATCGCCAAAAACCTACCATTTAAAAAAATGGTTAAACCATGGAGTACTATAGGAGATAACTGCTTTAAATTAATCGTGCGTGTGATTGCAAAAGTTTTAAACGTTTTCTCCGCTCCGTCACGTGACCTAACCTCCATCTTGAAACATTCTAGTTCTTAGTTGACTAGAGAAACAGTGCTATAAGGCTAGGTTGATCCAGTTGGACCAGCAAGTCGAACCAGGCAGCGTTTGGCTGACATCTAGATCGACTATACTCAAGTCTAATTGACTCTAGTCTCCCACGTGTACTTGCTCCATGGTATCAATCAAATGAGTGATTAACAACATGGTGCACTCTCTATAGTTTATCCGGGAGAAGCCATTTTTTCCCCAAAAAGCGGTCGGCTGACACAAAAATTACACTGACAACTCGGCACTGCCTGAGCAGTTTGGGACTTTGAAATTGGGCCCTGATCCAAATTTCATAAAGCTGTTAAGCAGAAAATGCTGCTTAGCAAATTGTAACAAATAGGTGGCGAACCAGTCACAACAATGGGAACTTTATGACATTTTGGCTGGTACCCTGGTTCTCCTAAGCATGATTTTTTTTCTGTGCCTAGCAAAGTTTTTTTTGCATACAGTGTGCTGTTTGCTGTAAACACAGCAGATATATTTGAACTTGCTGCTTTATGAAGCAAACAGCACACTGTATTTCGTCTTGGCGCTGACAGCATGCAAACCTAAAATGATAAACAACGGTTTCATCATGCTGTGGGTGCTGCACGATGATCCATTTTTTCATGATACACTGCAAAATGGCCTTACCTGGGCAGACTGTAGGGAGAGCACTGTACTCTGAATCACCCATGTGTCAAAGAAATGTGTTGTAAGTGCAAATTCTTGCTGGCACTGTTTACTACAGTTGTTGCGCTAAGCATAGATTGCCTGGTTTTTAACACCAGCCAAACCAACAGGAAGTATTTTACAGCAGACTTCCATTGTATTTGAATTTTAACTTTTTAGTACAGCATACAGGTTACATTTGTTCATAGCTCTATTTATTTACTAGCCATCTTTTATATGTGCATTGATTTTAACCACTCTCATATACAGGAAGTTTGGAAGAGATATTAATCCATTTCCATTGTTAAATGCCTAATCAGGGCCCAATTTTATAGAGCTGCTTAAGCACAAAAAGTAGCTAAGCACAACAACATTATGCTTACCAGAAATCAGGCTACCAGCCAAAATATCATGTCATATAAAATACCATTTGTGACTGGTATCCTGCTCATTTCGGCTAAGCAGAAATTTATTAAGCAATATTTTCTGCTTAAGTAGCTCTATGAAATTGGGCCCTGTCCTGGGTGCCATTATGCACTCTGGGCTATTTGCACACACCTTGTTTACAGCATCCCACTATGTACAACAGTTTGCTGTATTCACACTGTACACCCATGGGTGGTTCCCACAATGCAGTTGACAATAAATAGATGCATACAATGAAAGTAAAACAAAAAGACGTGATGACCAAAAAAATGGTCAAACTTTTCCCCATGATACACTGTGACATTGACCTCTTCTCGACAAACTGTGGAAGGTGCACTGTGAATCATCCCCTATTGAGTTTCTTAAAACATTTCACTTTGCAAGACAATTAAGTCAGGGGTTTTTCTTGGTTTTTGGGGTAGAGGGAGAAGGTCAAAGTTGCATTGTGGGATACACCATTTAATTGAAGATTACCTTTCAGCGTCTACGATGAGGTGGAGATGATGAAATGGCAGATTGGGAGTTGGTTACCCGATCTGGCCCCCATTGCCGCCCTTCAGCACCCACTCACGATCCACTCCTTACCCCCTTGGTGCAGGTATGAGGTTGGAAATCTATCCACTCTGACCCTTGTATTACCCAATCATATCATTTATTATTGTCGTTAACATTATTATTGTGTATCACTGGTGTGAAATCAAAATTGCACTGTGGGTAAACTTGAGCACTGTTCATAAATTATGCGAAAGCGAAGCAAGTTTCCTTGAATCAATAGACCGTGCAAGTCTCGTGCGTATTCAATCATTTCTTGGACCACTTTGTTCCTACGTACATTGCTTGAACGCGTGAAGGAAACAAATTTGCAGGGTCTCGATGTTTGAATACCTGCAAGACTTGCACAGTCTATGCACCTTTCTTTTCGACGTCACGGCCCAAGTTTTTGCCAACAAAGGTTGGAAAACTACAGGAAGCCATCAATGCAAAGCAAAAATGAATAGCCACAGTTTGTAACAATGTTACTCAAATATTCAAAAACAGTGTTGAATTTGTTGGAAACAAAGCAACCAATCATAAGATGTATATTTTTTAACTAAAAGTTTGCAGAAATGTTGAATTTGGTCACATTTGGCATTACATGTCAACCAGCACGGTCTGTTGATCAACAAAAGAAAGGTCTATATAATGGTAAAAACACTATGTGCTGACTTTCCAAGTCAGGAAAATGTGCAAGTCTCGCGCATATTCAAACATTTTGGGGACCACTGTGGTCCTACGTACATTGCTTTAACGTGTGAAGGAAACAAACTCGCAGGGTCTCGATGTTCGAATATGCGTGAGACTTGCACAGTCTATAACGGTGAAAACACTATGTTCTGATTTTCTGAGTCAGGAGAATCTTGCCTTGTATTTATTTTGTATTGAGTGTGAACCAGGCTGTAGCTCTGAAGCCTGAGGAACTTTCTACAGGATAGAGATCAATGTATGAACCTTACAAGAGTTCTTACTTTTTATTTACAGTGTGTATTTTCTATTGTCTTATTGTGAACTTCTAATCGTAGTGAAGTAAACCAAGACCATAGTATCTACTGCAGGAGAATTTGTGACGTCATGATGACATCATCAGGTGTCAAAATACATTTATAAAACAACATTTTTGACGATGAGAAAGTAATTTATGATACAATGTTGAAGGCACATAATAGTTAAAGTTTGTCATAATTTCTCCTGCATGTTGTATATAAAGATTGGTCTTGTAAATGATTGAAACGAAGAAAATGTGTTTGTTGATTGTTAATATTTGGGGAAATATTGCCACTTCATTTGGAGTAATGTAGACATCCCTACATGAAGTTAAAAATCTCTGAAAAATACCGTTATGGCACGTCAGCAGGAATATCCCGAACACCTAGTGTTTGTCAGCAGGAATATCCCAAACACCTAGTGTTTGTCAGCAGGAATATCCCAAACACCTAGTGTTTGTCAGCAGGAATATCCCGAACACCTAGTGTTTGTCGGCAGGTATATCCCGAACACCTAGTGTTTGTCGGCAGGAATATCCCAAACACCTAGTGTTTGTCAGCAGTACTATCCCGAACACCTAGTGTTTGTCAGCAGGAATATCCCAAACACCTGGTGTTTGTCAGCAGGAATATCCCGAACACCTAGTGTTTGTCAGCAGGAATATCCCAAACACCTAGTGTTTGTCAGCAGGAATATCCCAAACACCTAGTGTTTGTCAGCAGGAATATCCCGAACACCTAGTGTTTGTCGGCAGGTATATCCCGAACACCTAGTGTTTGTCGGCAGGAATATCCCAAACACCTAGTGTTTGTCAGCAGTACTATCCCGAACACCTAGTGTTTGTCAGCAGGAATATCCCAAACACCTAGTGTTTTTTCAGCAGGTATATCCCAAACACCAATGTTTGTCAGCAGGAATATCCCGAACACCTAGTGTTTGTCAGCAGGAATATCCCAAACACCTAGTGTTTGTCAGCAGGAATATCCCAAACACCTAGTGTTTGTCAGCAGGAATATCCCAAACACCTAGTGTTTGTCAGCAGGAATATCCCAAACACCTAGTGTTTTTTCAGCAGGAATATCCCAAATACCTAGTGTTTGTCAGCAGGAATATCCCGAACACCTAGTGTTTTTTCAGCAGGAATATCCCAAACACCAGTGTTTGTCAGCAGGAATATCCCAAACACCTAGTATTTATCAGCAGGAATATCCTGAACACCTAGTGTTTGTCAGCAGGAATATCCCAAACACCTGGTGTTTGTCGGCAGGAATATCCCAAACACCTGGTGTTTGTCAGCAGGAATATCCCGAAACACCTAGTGTTTGTCAGCAGGAATATCCCAAACACCTAGTGTTTGTCAGCAGGAATATCCCAAACACCTAGTGTTTGTCAGCAGGAATATCCCAAACACCTGGTGTTTGTCGGCAGGAATATCCCAAACACCTGGTGTTTGTCGGCAGGAATATCCCAAACACCTGGTGTTTGTCAGGGGACAAACACTTATGCATTATTAAAATTGTTGTTTTTTTGTTTTCATTAAAAAAATTTTTTATTGTTCCTATTGTAGTGTGCATTTGGATATATTTTTAAAATGAAATTACCGCAATATATTTGAATAAATTGTTATTTAAGAGCTAATAATAAAACATCATTGGAATGGGGGTAATTCGGAACCAATTATTTGTTAGCATCGAAAACGCGTCAGCTTTGTTTAATAGCTCAGTTGCTGTCTACCCTCATAATAGTCCCAATTGTAAATGGATTAACAGCTCGTAACATATTGGCCACACCAGCAATCTTGTGTATGCGTCTCGAATTTGATTATCCAAAGGTAATGATGGGTGGCATTTGTCTGGCAACCTTCAGATTTTTTGTTGCTGGGTGGGTCATAGAATCCTAGACAATGGACAACCTGTTTGAATGAGTTTTGTTTCAGCTGTTTTTTTTTTTTTAGTTTCATTCAGGGGATTCTCAAAGTATTTAATTTCATGGCCAGGGATTATGAGCTGCCTGCATAACTTTTAATTGGTAAAAATAGGACTAAATAAACTTCATGGTCACGCTAAATAGTGTTGATGATTTTATAGTTTTGTTTTGTGGATTTACACTACACAGTCGTAAACTGTTTCTAAAGGACAATACTAAAGTCCATTTTAATATAAAATTTATTTTTATCACAATGCAAAGATGTTCCTCATTTGAAATTGTCATAATACACAATTGGTACTGAACTCAAAATTTAGTTGTTTAATTATTTTTTATCTGAGAGTTTATCTCCTTTCTCCTTTCTCCTTTCTCCTTTCTCCTTTGTCCTTTCTCCTTTCTCCTTTTCCTTTCTCCTTTCTCCTTTCTCCTTTCTCCTTTCTCCTTTCTCCTTTCTCCTTTCTCCTTTCTCCTTTTCCTTTCTCCTTTCTCCTTTCTCCTTTCTCCTTTCTCCTTTCTCCTTCTCCTTTCTCCTTTCGCCTTTCTCCTTTCTCCTTTCTCCTTTACTTTTTATAAGCTTGAGACCAGTACCAATGTAAAAATGTTCTTGTCTGTGATTCTAAAACGTGTAAGAAAATGATTTTCTGAGGCATCTGGTCATCCAAAAAAGGCATAATTTTTTACCTGTTTTTTTTTCAAAACACCCTATTGTACAAATGACTGCAACCCATTACCAGTGTAACTACCTACACTTTGATGATTAAGGTATTTTTGCGTCACTTTGTCTTCATGTTGGGTAGAAATACAACAATTCAGCATAAAATTTTTATGAAATCACACTCAAGTTTGTTGTTGAGGAGTGCATCCTATCCCATTTGTTTCAAAGACCGGAGACAATTACATTATTTTTGTTTTAGTTTGAAACTGCGTTTGAAGCTTTGATTGTTATTTTATTATTTGAAGTCAAAATAGAGAACAATTACAGTTGGACCAACATTGTTATCTCCAGGGTGATTGGTTCATGTAATTGGTTCTGGACTTACCTTTACCTTTAAGTTAGGGTCATAGATTGGTTTTTGTCAACGTAATGCTGATTTATGGTCAAAATTTATATAGAAAGATTCAATGAAAGTCACAAGTGAAAGGTTTCAGCTGAATGCAGTGTCTACATTGCTGAGATAAAATCCATCTGCGGTAATAGCAAGGTGACAACGGGTACCAACCACCACTGTTGCGGCGGCATTCGCGAACGGACACCAACCCACAAAAAAAATCCAAGAATCGATTGATCATCATGACCCCACCCCAAGGTGGGCGGCAATTACGCCGTCATCGAATGTCTTTATTGAGTCATGAAGTAGTACATGCAAGAGTGCATCTCAAAAACCTATGCATCTAAAACTGCTCCGTAGTCAAAACCCTCACTGTGAGATTACATTGAATAATCGGAATAGTTCCAGCTAGTAGTCCCAGGGTGTGTTCCATTAGCTTGCTTACCCCAGTGTGTTTGAGTAGCTTTGACACCATTATCATTTTGCAACCAGGTCAGACCCAAGTAACCTGTTCATGGTGCAGGGTTACTTGGGTCTGATCCCAGTGCGTTTGAGTAGCTTTAATGCCATTATCATTTTGCAACCAGGTCAGACCCAAGTAACCTGTTCATGGTGCAGGGTTACTTGGTTCTGATCCCAGTGTGTTTGAGTAGCTTTGGCGCCATTATCATGGTGCAACCGGGTCAGACCCAAGTGACCTGTTCATGGTGCAGGGTTACTTGGTTCTGATCCCAGTGTGTTTGAGTAGCTTTGGCGCCATTATCATGGTGCAACCGGGTCAGACCCAAGTAACCTGTTCATGGTGCAGGGTTACTTGGGTCTGATCCCAGTGCGTTTGAGTAGCTTTAATGCCATTTTCATGGTGCAACCGGGTCAGACCCAAGTAACCTGTTCATGGTGCAGGGTTACTTGGGTCTGATCCCAGTGCGTTTGAGTAGCTTTAATGCCATTATCATTTTGCAACCAGGTCAGACCCAAGTAACCTGTTCATGGTGCAGGGTTACTTGGGTCTGACCCCAGTGTGTTTGAGTAGCTTTAATGCTATTATCACGGTGCAACCGGGTCAGACCCAAGTGACCTGTTCATGGTGCAGGGTTACTTGGTTCTGATCCCAGTGTGTTTGAGTAGCTTTGGCGCCATTATCATGGTGCAACCGGGTCAGACCCAAGTAACCTGTTCATGGTGCAGGGTTACTTGGGTCTGATCCCAGTGCGTTTGAGTAGCTTTAATGCCATTTTCATGGTGCAACCGGGTCAGACCCAAGTAACCTGTTCATGGTGCAGGGTTACTTGGGTCTGATCCCAGTGCGTTTGAGTAGCCTTAATGCCATTATCATGGTGCAACCGGGTCAGACCCAAGTAACCTGTTCATGGTGCAGGGTTACTTGGGTCTGACCCCAGTGTGTTTGAGTAGCTTTAATGCTATTATCACGGTGCAACCGGGTCAGACCCAAGTGACCTGTTCATGGTGCAGGGTTACTTGGGTCTGATCCCAGTGTGTTTGAGTAGCTTTGGCGCCATTATCATGGTGCAACCGGGTCAGACCCAAGTGACCTGTTCATGGTGCAGGGTTACTTGGGTCTGATCCCAGTGCGTTTGAGTAGCTTTAATGCCATTTTCATGGTGCAACCGGGTCAGACCCAAGTAACCTGTTCATGGTGCAGGGTTACTTTGGTCTAACCCCAGTGCGTTTGAGTAGCTTTAATGCTATTATCATGGTGCAACCGGGTCAGACCCAAGTAACCTGTTCATGGTGCAGGGTTACTTTGGTCTAACCCCAGTGCGTTGAGTAGCTTTAATGCTATTATCATGGTGCAACCGGGTCAGACCCAAGTAACTGTTCATGGTGCAGGTTACTTTGGTCTAACCCAGTGCGTTTGTACAGCATTAAGTAATTTTGCAGTTATTCAGCGGGACACTTTCAGGAAATTTTGCATACATTTTCATTCTGAACAGCGGTCTTGTACTTCTTGAATTAACCTGAGATTGCAAAGTAAAACAGTGAACTTGCAGTTTTTCCATGAGAATAATGATTTTACAATCTTTATGTGAGCTTTGCCTTGCTTTTGCAGGCCATGATGTATTACTTCCTTGCTTTGTCTTGTCCTTGGTCAACAAATCAACTTGTATCTAATCTTTCTACTTTTGTTTCTCCCCGACAGACACAATTTACCCAATCAGTATGCCAACATACCACCACCACAGTCAGGATACGGTGATCGTTACAGAGGGAGACAGGAACGAGGGGGATTTCACCAACAGCAGCAGTACGGACAACACAAGCAGAGCTATAACCAAGGAGGTAAGCATCTTCTTCTTTTAATTATTGAATATTTGCCATCTGGCGTGTCGTGGCCGAGCGGTCTAGCGCAACGGACTCAAGCTCTGGTGTTTCTGATCAGCAGGGTGTTGGCTCGAGTCCCGGTCATGACACTTTTGCCCTTGAGCCAAGATACTTACCCATTATTGCTTCGTCCTTCGGATATGGACATAGAGCCATAGGTACCTTGTTATTGCAAACCCAGTGCGTGTATCGATAAGAGAAGGGGTTTGCCCCGATGATTTCTGGCATGGTGGGCAGCAGATTGGGATTCGACGCCTTGTAGAACTTTACGAAGGGCTAGATAAAATGAGTCCCTTGTTCATAACTCTGCATGCCTATCAGAAAAACAATGAGCAAGTAGCAGTGCCTTGAACGCCCATCTTTTGTGTTTGTTTACCAGTATCATTATCATTATCTCTCTTTCTGTGAGGGTACAGTTAAAATGCCAAATGAAGACACATTTTTTCAGTCACTCGTCCCATCGACAATTTTTTGGCCAACTCTAGGTTAGTTTTGGTTAAAGTAAGGAGATACTTAGAGCATTTGTCTGCTGTGGTGTTACATAATGTTATCCTTGCAGCAGATTTTAGAGAGAGAAAAAAATGTATATTTTCTACCACTTGAGGGCGCTGTGTCTAAATGGTCTAATAAGTGGTTTGTCTTCCATCATTACTATTCAAGATAAAGTGAGAGGGAGTAAATTTATACTGATTTTTACATATTGTCCTTTATAGTTATGCACTGAACAAAGACCAGCTTGATTCTTCTTATTTATGCACGAGCATTCGTTCATTAAAGTACCGAGAGGTGTAACCAAACCGGACATTAATGTTGGAAGATATCTGTGACCCCTACTCCCGCGGTCAAAGTAAAGTTGGCCCGACTGGGCAATGTACTTCTTCCCCAAATGCTGGACGGGGCGGAAGGTCCTGAAGTCAAGTGTGTGCTTAGGCTGTACTTTTACCAGTCAGCTAACATACCATCTCAATTTACGGATCCTCTCTGGAATGGAGCATTACTAGTTCCTAATCCTCTTCAGGGTCTTTCTTTCTTTCTCCACTGAGGGGTTAGGGTGCCCATTTCTCCCCCCCCCCCCTGTACTCTGGGATGTATTGGCATTTGTTTTAGCATGTCATTGAGAGCTCTGTGAAGAATCTTCCAAATTCTTGACCACCTCGCCAAAGCCACTGAGCCACTTCAGCCATTTAGGTTTGCGCTTGTTTAGGTAGTTGATCTGTTATAGAGCCAGCGTGCCACCGCTACTCAGTTGGTTAGATGGAGGGGGGGATTAAAATGCTACTGTATGATCAGAGGGTTGAGTCAACCTGTCAGACCTACCCATGCGTTGACCTGTGTTTGATTTGTTTCTTTGCTTAAACTCTGACGGCTGTCTGTTTCTCTGGTTGCTTGAACTCTTTTGGTACTTTTGTTGGGAGACAATGGGTGGATTTCTCTCTTTTTTTGAGGGTGGGGGGGGGGGAGGGGGGCCAAGCTTCATCTCGTAACCATCTTGACTTTGTTGAAAGAAGTTGATATTGCTGCTTCCGGTTTGTTACTTTGGTAAAGAGGAAGGAAGAAGTTGCATCACTTAAAGACCAATTGAACACGACTTAGAATCTGTGATTAACTCAGGGAGAGTGTACCTACATGTAGATGTCCATGAACAATTTAAGAAGTTGTATTGTTCACTGTTACTGACTGCACTATAAAAGTCATCCACAGTCCGAGACTACAACTGACTGCAGTCCGAGACTACACCTCACTGTGTCTTCATAACTGTAATGGACAATACGAGGAAACAGTAGTCTTGAGTCAAGACGTTTTGGCAGGTTGTGATCATTTTAATCTTCAGTCAAGACTTCTTTTGTTCATGCATTGACTGGCCTCAAATCTAGATGCGAATGTAAGGGGGACAAAAGTGGTGCATGCAATAAAATAACACTCGCTAGGTACATTGGCATGTAATACAAAGGTTTGATGACGTTGTGTCTGTGTATATCAATTCAAACCAGGCTCTGACTACATCATTCTTGCTAAACAGAGAACTGTAAATTTTGACTGGTGACACTGCTTTGACTAACGTAGCTCCCAGACTTTGGAATGAACTGCCATCTCAAGTCAGATTGTTAGACACAATTCAACCATTTAGGAAGCACTAATAAAGACACACTTATTTTCAACTTTGTAGTATTCTTGTTTTTGATTTTAGATCATCCTTTTTCTGGAATGTTCTGTCTTTCTGATGGGGTATGACGCTTGTCACAGGACTGTGATCTATATGAAATAACGCTTTATAAGAACTAATTATTATTATTATGCAAAAAAAACATTATCTTACACAGCAAGCACAGAAGTTTGGTACCAGACTTGTAAGCAAAGTTTGCTAATCTTAACTGCAGATTGGGACAATAACGGTGTCGTGAAATTCTGCCTCAAGTTTTTCAATGCATTGAAGTATTTGTTTAGCCCAGAGGTGTACAATGTTTACTCTCTGAGCCGTTTCTAAATCACATGGAAACAACAACCGGTGCATACTTCATCCTTTCCGCTTACCATATTGCCGCTTTCACTCAGTGGCCACTAGAGAAATTCCCATATTGAATAATTTCTTTCACAGTGTTAAATAAAAGAAAGCTACGGTAGGGAAAAGAAGTGTCTTTGTTTGAAGAGGAGGTGATTGTATGGAGGCAATTGCAGGTGCTATTGTCATGATGCATTCAGCCTGTACTCTGTTTGTCTTGGGTAAGAGCCCTTAAAGGCGTTGCAGGTGTGACCGGCTCATTGTCGCATCCCGAGAAGAAGGACACTCTGCCCACCTTGAGCATTCTGGAGTGGATTCGCACCCAAACACTGCCCTCGGTGGTCCATTGTGTCCAGCCGGTTGGATTGCTCACTTTGGCCGTGTTGTCCTCCCCAAGCCCTACCAGATCAGTTGTTTGGTGGTGGTGGTGGGGGGGGGGGGTTATGAAACGCCCTCCCGATTCTCAAGGGCTGTTAGTGTTTTCTCATCTAGGAACCTCTTAAGGACCATGAAGGTGTTGGTGTTTGCTGTCTGTATCCCCCCACTCTAGATCAATAATCAGGATAGAAGGAGGCTGCTATTGTGTCCAGCTTTATTTCAGTCCATTGCTGTATTATTGATCCGTCACCAGATGCTTTTCAGCGCTGTATTTATCTAGTCGGGTGCTTGTACTTTTTGGGAAGAAAGATTGCGGGAAGAGAGTTGGGGGTTGGCTTTATTTTACACGTTGGGTTTCCAACGTGAGCAGAGATAACCCTTTTCATAAAACTGTGGGGAACCAGCCACAAGCAAGTCATATTGCATGATATTTTGGCTGATAACCTAGATCTGTTTCCGCTGAACAAATCTGAAACAACAACAAAAATTTGAAATTAGGCCTATTAAGCATATTTTTTATATAGTTTGTTCTTCTTTAAGAGCTGCATTTTTCTTGCATGATTTTGAGTACACCACTTTGTTCAAAAATGTCACTTTTGATAATCCAAGCCAACTTGATGATAGCTAAGATACCCTTCATTAAAGGAAAAGTATACCTTTTGTTTTTGGAACCGTTGTATTTTTAAAATCCTAATCCTATATAAATGTAGACGTATACAATAAAACCAACCTGTGAAATTTTCATTACAAAAGGAATCAATAATCCGTAATTGGAATACACAATCTGAGAAACGTTTCATGCAGAAATGTCTCTCAGATTGAAATGTTTTTGAATCCCTCTCTCTCTAAAACCACATTCCTTAGAAGGTAATCATTTCTCATCATGTTATACATTATCAACAGCTGCAGTGTTTCTAAGTAAGTTTTTATGGCCATTAATTTTTGGAGCAAATACCAAAGGTGTACCCTCCCTTTAAGCATCCAATTTCTTAACAAAATACTCTCCCAGAGAATAAAAATAAAAATATGTAGGTGACAATTACTTGCAAGTATTTCTCTATACTTGTATGAAAAGCAAGATTATTGAACATCACTCTGTTTTCTAATACTGCTGGTCCGTTTTATCAAAGTACTCAAGGGGAAATTAATGCAAAATTCACATTTCTTAGCTGTTGAATGAGCTGGCTTAAAAGTAAAGGGGTTTGTTTCTTACAGAATGGAACAAAATGCTTGTCATTCTATTTTGATAGAGCTGTCTTGATCAACCGTAGAGGGCAGTATTCATCCACTCTGTAAAAATGACCACTGAATGTGCTGGATGGAATGTCGGCTCTGCAAATGCAACCTGTTTTACTGTTAGTTAACCTCTGTCCTGCTGATACCATATTTGTCATAGTTCCCTGTGTGCAATAGCAATGATGAATGCTTATTCTCATGAAATGAAGAAGGGGCCAGACTAATTTGCGCTTTCCAACTCGTTTAGGCTGAACTGATTGGAGAAATGTGAAATGGCTGCACTAATGAGGACTGTGCACTTAATAAAGATACGTTCTTTGCAGTGTGCTATCAACACTGTGCAAGTTATCATATCAATTTGATACTGAATGCTCTTGTACACAAGCGTTCAATTTCTCAGCTGACTTCCTTTAGTTTGTTTTGTTTTTAAATAGTAGTGCTATAGAAAACTGGAAAACCCTGTATGCACTGGAGAGTGTTATTATGTGTATTTTGACCCTTAACACCGATTTTCGATAGGCACTGTACACTCGGTTCTTTCTGAGTCCTGTGGGAAAACAATATTCATAGGCTTTCTGGGATGGGATTCGAACCCAAGACCCCGGCATTCTAGAGTGAATTTCTTAACACTAACAGCTAGACCCGCTGAGAAAGCCCAGAGAGAGGGTAAATGCAATTGTTACAGATCAATTTACAAAGAGTGATTGACCTTTCCCTCTATTTTTGTGATAAAAAGGGTTGCATATTGGTGTACTGCAAGCCTGGCAGAGTTTCAGACACTAGGTGGCAGCAGACATTCCTTGTATACGGCAAGGGAAGGGGTGGCTGCTTGTTCAGAATGTGAGCAATGTCAAATGAAAATGTTTCTTTCTGCCACATAATGGCTGATGTTTTGGGGAGGAATGTTACTTTGCTCAAGTAGGAAATGTTCATCTTGGACTGTACCCGAAATCAAAGCCTCCTGCACATTATTTAGAATCAACAAATCACAGGATTGGCAGTTATTATCAAGAAAAGACAACAAATGATCAGTTTCAATCTTAAACCACACGGATTATAAAGTTCATACTGGTATCAAATCTCTAGGGAAATAAATCCATCAGAAACACTGTCAAAGTAAATAAAACAACAACTTGAAGATCCCCGAAAGCATCTTTATTTTGATTGCCACATTCACAAAGAAGCCTGGTTATGAAAAAGAATTGCTACAAATCGTTTGCTGTTTCTCTTAGTTTTCACTTAATTCTGACCACCAAAGTTAATAAGATGGGTTTATTTCAAACTAGAGGGTGGGAATTAATTGTAAAAACTTCCTGAATTACAATGATGCAGTCTTCTTTTAAAACAAGCCAGGATTGGTCATGAAAATCTCAGTTTTTAAATAAAAAGGATTTATCCTAAGTTTTACTTCGAAAACAAAAGATCGTCTTTTTACAAGACATTCTAAGGAAACAATACAAAATTGGTTTGTTGTTTTATGAGACACAAATAGTCATTAATTCATTTATGAATTAAAAAAACAATAATTGCTTTACATTCAGAGCTGACTTAATGCATTTAAACTAATCGTTAATGCATTTTTTTTTATTATTTAAGTACATGTCTGATTAGAGATGTTGCAATGATAGTTTCTGACCAGCCAATCTTGACGCTTCTCTGTCAAAACCCACAGGCAATAAAGCCGGAGATAAATATTGAGATACTGGGAGCCTGTTTTACTGACATGGTAGATTACACTATAAAGAGAATTGTTTAGTTGTTTTTTGTTTTTTTTTATTGCCAAAGAAGAGTGTTATTGAAGAATCCCATTCCTTTTGGAAGCGGTGTAGTCCTGCAGGAACAATCGAGTTTCACCTACCCACATGTTTGCAAAAGCAATTTCAATTTGGAATGAGTTGCCTGTCTATCTATTCGGCAATTTATCTGAAGGGCCCTTAGAGTGAAACTTCCACTTCCAAGTGTCCTTGTTTGGTTTATTCCTAATTGTTGTTGAAGGGGGGGGGGGTTTCCTGCCAGAGTCGGGTTAATTTTGTTCAAATTTATTGCTGATGTTTAATGACTTTGTCTTTTTGGCTCATATGGATAAATAAATACGTACAGAAACCTTCAGACAAATTCCCGTTACAGAAAAAAAAAAATGCAGTTGTTTTACTATTGAGCACGCTTTTGGGTTTATCATTAGGCGTTGCTGGTGGTTCTAAATGGGAGGTTCGAATCCTGGCCAAAGATTGCGGTCCTTGACCAAGACACTTGACCATAATTGCTTCTCTCCGCCCAGGTGGGTACCTGAGCTTGGTTGTGTCTGATTACTCGCTTTGAGGTGCTTGCCATGTACTCCCCGAGGGGGTTGTTATGTCGTACTAGGCAACTGGGTATGTCTGTAAAGTGAATATGGACTTTTAAGTGATGTCATTATTTGCCTTAATGGGAACTTAGGCCGTGTCAGAGCTGGTGGCTACGGCTACGGCTAGGTTTCCACGTCATCATGTTTTGTAGTATAGTGCGTCCTTAGAAACACCCATAGCAACAGTCGTAGCCATAGCTGTAGCTGCCTATTGGGATACAGCCTCAGAACTATTGAATGGACCATGCAAGCTTTGTTCATATATTAAAGTATTTTGAGAACCTTAGGTTCCCCAATGCAATGCTTTAACACAGAAGGAAACAAATCATGTTCTTTAACACTCAGATCACAGTCTATAACTGGTTGTAGCTATAAGAACCAGAAATAAATGCTGGTTCTTGAGTGTCTTAAGTGCTGTCATCTTCAAGAAAACCACATCTTACATGGACGAGAAATTTCTGACTTCTGCAAACTTTTATTCAAAACAATTACATCCCATGGTTAGTCGCTTTGTTTCCAACAAATCCAACACTCAGTAATTTTTTGAATATTTGTGTAACATTGTTACAAACTGTGTCTATCTGTTTTTGCTTTGCATTTATGGCTTCCCATAGTTTACCAACCTCGGTTGGCAAAAACTTGGGCTGGCTGTGACGTTGCAATAGAAAGGTCTTAATAGATCTTTGATCTACTTCACTTGCACTGAGGATACTGTTCCCAGAGGCTCCTTGAACTCTTCAACTCCAGGGTTAAAAAAAAGGTTGAAATGGTAGCTTTTCAAGGCAAGAGAAATTATATCTGGATAATGTGGCATACATAGAAACATAACTCAAAGAAGTCATTATGTAGCACATGCATTCAGGGTGGCTCAGTGCTTTTCTCCCAGCCTCTGTGGACCCTGGTTCGAGTCCCGGACTGGAGCCCTGCATGTGGATTGGGTTTTTCAGTCCCTACTTGTACATATACACGATTGTATCGGTTTTCCCTTCTTAGGGGTTTTCCTCTCGCACCTAAAACTGACATTATCATCTTCAACCTGCGGGTTTACAAGTGCTATTCGCTTTTGAGGGTCCCTTGGTTTCATTACCTGAAAGATGTAATGATAAACAAAAAGATCCTACATGGAAATGTGTTGATAATGTACATGTTTACACCAACAATGTGAGACTATGTCATTGCTAGGTTGCAGCGGTCACACTGTTCATTATTTGAAAGTCCTGAGCATGCCCACCTACTCATTAATTAATGTACATATACATGCCTGTGTGCATCTGTGTGAGTCTCCAATTATCTTGTTCTCCTTATACACAGAAAGTATTCAATTTCGATTCAACTGTTCTTTTATTTCCACACGCAATTCACTTAACCAGTAATAATAAAGGAATATGATAACCCATGGAGGCAAGGTCCAGGATTAGCCAAGGCTCGTGGGGGTTTGCCTTGCAAATACAATGAATACACAAAAAACAGAAATACCAAAGGGAGACTTTTGAACGCTAGATGGCAGCAGACATACCAGGCGAAATTCCATTGTTTACGTAGTTCTAAGCATGCGCACACTGCCGAGAACAATGGATTTACCTGGTAAGTCTGCTGCCACCTAGCGTCCAAAAAGTCCCCCATGGGACAGACAAGAGCGCAGAAGAAAACGCTAGGTCTAACTCGAGTCCCGAGACAGACGGACGAACACAGACATTTACTGGAATTTTATGAGCAAGATGATGGAAAAGACAAAGAGCTGAATAGTTGATTTGGAAGATAATGTAGGAAGCTACGCTGCATAGAGGGAAATCAGGAGCCTTTTGTAGGAATTCTAAAACCTGACCACAGAGGAAACGTTATTGAACATGACTTGGGAAATTGGTGTAAATCTCTATAAAATTGTGTCTAAATAAAGGTTTGTAAACAATGTTTTGTGATGATGATTCGTCCAATTTCTGCCTAAGATTTTAGGGGGGGGGGAGATATCATACATGCAAGGAAAATTTCATGTTGATACTGTCTGCTAGATTGTAAACATAGGCCTGAATTTGACTGAATTAATGGTTTGCTTTTTATGTACACAATTGTAGGTTTCATTTAAAGCAAGTGTGAAATTAAGAAAAACTAAAATAAAGGACTGCTCAATCAAGTGGTGTGCAGCATCCATATATGTGTGTTTCATTGCGCACTGTACAGCTCGGCCTGAAATGAGTACGAGAGTGCCCAACCCTAGTGCTATTAAAGGCATGTTGAGTTGATTCTGTTGAAGTGCATTGATGTGAAGACGTCCTCATCACCCTTCACCAAAGACTCTCCATGAAACAACACTAAACCCATCAAGCATCTTGGTTCCTCCAAAGCGTACTTGTTGAGTCGGAATGAGACTGAAGTACATTCTCCTCAACACTGAATCTTTTAAGCGGGTCCTCCAAGTGGGGGTCTCTCTCTTATCCCAGGTCCTTGTCACAGGTCCCATAGC
Source organism: Pycnopodia helianthoides (assembly GCA_032158295.1). Lineage (NCBI taxonomy): Eukaryota > Metazoa > Echinodermata > Asteroidea > Forcipulatida > Asteriidae > Pycnopodia > Pycnopodia helianthoides. The sequence continues at coordinate 11,085,921 of CM063243.1, forward strand.
TTCCTGTTACCGGCTGCATGGCACGGCCCCCCCGTCTTCTCCGTCTAACGGCAACCCCCCTCGTTGTTTGATTGGGAGTGACTGTTGTCATTGATGGCACTACAATCTCGTTGTAGTGATGTTCAGCGATCTCCAAGAGCCACTTCCCTATGATAAGTTGAAGAGAAAATATGCAGAACAGAGCACTAAGAAGGGTTTGTGAAGATAGAGAGGTTTCTCCCCTTTGAGCCGGCTGCTACACCTATGAAAATAGTTGTCAAGTCAAGAAATCATGTAATAAGCTTCCCAATAAGGTGTTTTCTTTGAGCCGACTGCTAAGTCTTTGTAAAACAAGATGTAAAGACATTATTTCATCTTTCCAATGAAACCGTCAACAGATTTCTTTTTTATTTCAGTAAAGAAAATCAAAACTCGCACCCAAATATTTGGACATATTTATGGGGTTGGTTTGCTTATTGCATTTTATGAACAAAAGCCCCTGTTTGGTTTCCTGTTCGGCTGACATAATTTAATCTGATAAGGCAATTTCATTTTTAATGACCTCATCTCTAAACCGGAGATGCAAGTGTTTTTTTCCACAGTGCGATTGTTATAAAAAAAATAAAAGAAAATCAATTTTTCTCATTTGGATTTTTCGGCTGAAGTAGCCATCGTCCACGTCCCAAGGACAGGCTGACAAAGCAGCCAGGCATCCTTATCTCCGACTTCCATTCCCATCATAAATTGGGTGGTTTTTTTTTTCTTTCTGTCGGACACTGCATTCTGTTCATCAGGCATGTAATACCCTCCGAGAGATTGCAGCATTTTAAGAACATTCATTTTCACTGTGTTTTAGTTTGTGTGTTGACCCTTGTGGATGGAATTACCACCGGTCTTTTGTCTCGGGCTGTTGCTGGCTGCCGGCTCCAGACCGCTTCGGGCCGTCCAATCTTTGTTGCCTCGGCGATGCACAAGTTTGAATCTTGTTCTTCGCCCTGTCATTATCCTCCATGAACGGTGCCTGCACAAGTCTCGTTAATCACTGCGCCGTGTGCAAGTTGCTATTAAGATTTCCTCTGATGGTTTTATTTATTTATTTATTTTTTTTACGAGCTCACAAAAAATCATCGAGGGCAGCATTTTTCAGTGAGGGAAACATGTGCTCCGGAAACTCATTTGAAAGAAGATAAAGCAGCTGAACTGTTCATGTTGTGCACTTATTTCAGTCTTCCTAGAATGGTCTCTGTCGTAAAGTCTGATCATTCCGTAGTGCACTGATTGACAAGAAGATGACTAAAATATTGAAGTTCTTTTTTTTTTTTAACAACTCACCATTATGCTTGAACTTCTGTAATACGTTATTGGACACTTTTATTGGCAGCCCTGTGGTTTTATTTTGTTTTATTTTTGTCCTTAAAAAAGTTTTTATCCATCTCCCCTAACACTGTACTTTTCTTTTCTGCTGCAATTTTTTTTTTTTTTTCCGTTTTTCTTCCTTCCTCACCATTTTCCGCGTACATCTTCTTTGTTTCACTGCAAATCTTTTTCCATATATGCATGCTCTGTTTTTCGGGGACATCGTCCTCGAACAACGCAGGATAAGAGGCTCTTGAGAATGCGCGTTCCCTCTCTCAACAACATTGCCCGGCTTGATTGGCAGCTCTGAAGGAGGTACACAGTTTCACTGATATGCATGCATGCCGCAAGTAATGTCAAAAGCTTGGGCCTCGACCAGGGCTGGGAAACTTATGTGCAGAGACTGCGGGTAGAGAAGACGAACGGCATGCCCCTGCTGATGGGCTCGCGTTGAATAATAATGAACCCTCTTGAAAAGCAAATTATGCCGTTTTTAAAAGCTCTGGGAATTTCTCTAGCTGTCTCTGTCTCTTGCGCTTTATCTAAATATTATTTTGAGTTTAAAAGGTTGATGCCGACAATTATTGTGAAGAAGGAAGAAGACTGCAGAAGTGGATTCTTAATTCATTCTGCTTAAAGGCAGTGAAGACATCTCAGAAGGAAAAAAAAATTGTTTGACGAGTTGGAACTTTTAAGAAATATTACGCACAGTGTAAATCAATCTGTGAAAGCTTTTAAACTCAAATTTCATTTTGCTGGTTTTAAGAAAATGTATCCATTTCAAATTTAATGGATGGGTTGCATGAATTCTTTCTAACATAAGTACCATTTGAAGAGTCCTAACTAACATTCCAACCTGGTATAAGCAAGCATTTTACAACTATCATTAAAATGTGACAGAATGTATTCACAATTTTCAAAATCTTCTAGTAACATTTATAGTAGTACCAATTGTCCAGGTAAACATCCTTGTCTGAAAATACATGCTGTGCAAGAAAATAATCCCCTACTGACTTTTTTTATTCTTTTGATTTACTCAATTTAAATAGATGAACATAATGAATCCTCAAAAATTCTGACAAAAGGTGAACCGTTTTCAGTTGTTTTCTGGAAAAGTGACCACCTAGTTTGATGATTTTTTTTTAATAATGGGAGCCTATCTGTATCATTTATAGTTTAAGTTTGAATCATAGTTATGAACTTGAATGAAAAATTGCAGTAATCTAGGCCCAGTTTCATGGCTCTGCTTTACTGTTTAAACGAAAATCAGAACGTATGGTAGTGGAAAATAATATCCATGCTTTCAAAAAGGGAAGCGTACTTCAAAGGTTAGCAAGGAATTTTTGCTAACACATTGCCAGTGGGCAGTATTTGGTGAATGATTTCCATATTAAGCGGGAATGGTATCTTTAAGCGCAGACATCTATGTTAAGGAGAGCCATGACATTTGGGGCTCTGCTTGCTGACAGACAGAAATGATGTTGGGGTCAAAAGTAGGCATGCATCGAGGTTTAAATCAGCAGTCTTGGTGGCAACTGCTCAGAGCTACAGGTACATTTCATCGGTTAAAATAAAGTTTTACTTTTTCGACGCTTGTGGGCAATTTTGTTACAACCTGCACAAAGGTTGAATTTGTCGGGTATTCTTTTCAAGCTCCCATTCTGAGAAAGATGGAAACACACAAAACACAAATATGCCACCAATTGTAAAGCATCAATTGTTGCAGCTAATTGTTGAAATTCCTGGCCCACTGTAAAATGTACTCCCGGTGCCCAGCTTTTGTTCCGATTCAATTCCAGGGGGGAAGTGTGTCACCAGCTTAAGCGTACTTGTGCTTGTTTCATTTATCCTTGTTACAAAAAAAGTATCAAAACAGTAAACAAGGAGTAAACGGGCTGCAGAACCAAAACTGAAACCTGTGTGTATTTATGAATGGTCAGTGATTGACAGTTTAAAGTGGCTTTTAACGGACTGTAAACAAACCTTTCCTTTAAATAGAGGGGTAGTTGTGTCCACAACTCTTTTTTTTTCTTCTTTTATGAAAGTACAGTGTACCTTTAAACTCAGTGGTTGTGAAACATGATGCAGCTCTTTTTCATGATCTTATCTCTCTATTTGGCAATTTTTCTAATGATTTTGTTAATTTCCCAGCTTCTTTGTCTGGAAAAGGTGGGCACAGGCATCAATTACAGAAGGGTTGTTTCACACTGTTGTCTGTTTATAAACAATTTAATAATTAACCTATAAAAAAAGTGGACTTGTTTCTTCAACTCCAAAATATGTAATGAGAATATCCTGTCTAATCCTACTTGCCTCACTAACAGATTCTATTTTCTTTATGGTTAAACAGCTTTTTTGTTTTTCTCGTCTATTCATGGGCAGTATGACGGTTAAATCAAAAGTATCAAAGTTTTTGGATTTTGGTTGTGTGTTTTTTTTTAATTCAAATAACGATCTATGAATTGTTCCATTGAGGCTTCCCCAAATGTCATAATTATTGCGCCCTCTTGTGAAATCTTCAGATTTTAATGGATTGTGCCAACTGCAAGGAACACCCGCTAATCACAGCTAGTGATGATGTGATTAATTCCCAACTAATGAGGCTAATCATGCCATAGTGGCTGTAGGCAGCACTCAAATTAAATGAAACTGTCGTGTGTTTTCCCAGACATCACGCTTACCAAACAAGAGATGTTTTCCCGGTTGTGGTTCAGTGGAGAAGGAACCAACTGACTTCAGCCCTCGTCTCCCCCCCCCCCTCCTCCCTTTCAGTTAACAACCAGGAGGGTGAGGCAAAACATTTCTAATGAGGGTCCAGCCTTTTGATGCCCAAAACTGACAGTACAATGGAGGACGTCCCAATCAAGCTTGAGTCTGTAGGCTGCCATTATCAAACAGAGCCAGGTGACTGCATGGCAGAAAGAGGAGTGTAAATGCTGTACCTACGCACAGTGTAAACACCCAAGGTTCTTTTTTTCTTTTCCCTTTCCTCTGTCCACATCATCAGGAGCTTAGACCCAACTAGTTCAGTCAACACGTTACCTGTCTGTCTCTCCGTACAGTGTGTCAAACTTGGTCGCAGTCTCTCCTTCCATGGATTTTTTTTATCAACCTGATGTGTACATGCCTTAGACCCCCCAGATAGGCTTTATAGAAGGCTGTGGCATAAGAGCTTAAATGATTGTTTGACCCCCCCCCCAAAAAAAACCCACAAACCTTGAATCAATTAACCAGTGGAATTAGCATCTTTGTGCATACTTGAGGAAATTGTTGGTGTCGGTTTTAGAAGTGATTACACTTTGGATTTTATTAAAGTTTTTTTCCTTCTTCTTGCTTCTGTCATTCCCTATCAGTGTTTACACAGATGATTGACAGTTGTTGCTGATATAATGTTGTCATGCTTGGTGTTGTAAGATGTCATACACCTGTATCAATGTGCGGCCATCTTGGCTTTTTCTCCGACCATCGGCACATTTGATAACGTGGTATAACAATACATGCTTCCTAGCGACAGTAATTATTTAGTTTACTGTTGTTGTCCCTGACCCGCATTCTATTGTTTGATCCTTTTTGTTGGGGTAATTTTCTTGTGTCCTTCCCCAGATTGACTTCTCGGAATTGCGTGCTCCCTTCATACCCTCATTTTTCATTTTCTCCATGACAACAATTCTGCTGTTTTCCATGCTCGTCTAGTTTCCCTCCTGTCATCAGCTTTTGTGTACTTTGCTATTATGTATATTTCTTGGGCTAGGCCTACATGTATGTGTCTTGCTTTGTTTTTTCTGTTTTGGTTTCATAGTTCTTCGATTTGCCTTGTATTTTTTTTCTTTTTGGGGGGTATTTGTATTTTTCTGGTGAAATAAATCATTTTCAAAACTGTGGCTTGGGCTTGGGCTTTGACTTGGGCTCCCTCAGTACTTTTGAAAACTTACACTTTATGAATGGGACTTCAAACAGGTGGGCAATGCCCAAGCCACAGCTAGATGATCTATTGTCTGTATAGAGTTATTCTAGATCCTCTCTTGTTTATAACTATGTCTTTGTAACAAAATGTGTACATACAACTTGTATAATTGGAGTTACACACAAGTGTACATGTACATGTATAAATCTGCACTTATAGCCGAGGCATGGGGGAATATAGTCGTGCCCCCATTCAAATGTATGTGAATAAATATATGTCCGTTCAGGGAACCAGACATGGTTTGCCATGTTGCAATAAAGTTTGATTCATCATTTTAAGCGTGTGACTACTTTACGGACACTGAGTTGAAAGTTTTTTGTTTCGTAGTTGTTTGAATTCTTGGTAATGAACAAAAACAGAATAATCTTGACAAAGGTCGAGGGTTTTCGAAGGATGACATTCGCAGATATTTGTTTATGACAAATGCCTGGTATGTGTATCTTTAAAACTATTCAGTCTCAACACAACGAATGATGAGGTCAGGAAAGTCTGTGGTTGGAGAGAGTGAGTACAAATTATTTCATTGATTCAAATGTGGGCTGTGTTTGCATGATTCATCATATTCAATGAGAAACAAGTTAGTTTTGAGGTGTAAGGTTTGAACTTATAACACTCACACCTTCATACTTCCTAATGTTCCCTAACTGTCATTAACTTAAAGGAACATTACAATATTTGGTTTTTGCTAACAAAACAGTTACTGACAGTGTAAGCACTTTATGTAATCCACCATATACATAAACTGACAAACCTGTAGAAGTTTGAGATCGATCGGCCATCTGGGTCACGAGAAAATAGTGAAAAACCGATTACACATTTTGCATGAAATCATATAGATTCAACAAATGAATAAAACGCTCACTGAGCGTTAAACTCCAATCGGAAAATTAGTTTATTCATTTCTCATCAAATATGGCATTTCAGACAGAAATATTTCAAGGGATGTTTTCTACTTTCATCATGATTAGACCGTGTGAGTTTTATGTAAATCTGTGATCAAAAAGTATATTTTACAAGTTTTTTCATACCAATTCTGTAATGTTCCTTTAAAACTCAATGTGATGAAATCAGTCTTAACAGAATTCAGTGAAGTGCATATTTTAAAATGTGCTGCTAGGATATGGAGTTATTTTGCTCGGATCTCTGAACTTGCCTCGGTGATTTTGTTCTTGTAAAGGGAAGTTGTTTCTGTACATAGAAAATGTTGACAACTCAAACCCATCTAATCATGTCTGATTTGTTGTGGAATTCAAACTCGTGCTATTCCCTGGAAGGTAATTACTGGGAACATTTCAACACCTTGAGTTGAATAGTGCATTCAACCATCTTTTCCCCCCCTCCATTAAAACACCCATCAAATCGGCAGTCACAAAGCCTAATTGGTTATTCTTATGCCTTCCATTGTGTCCCCTGTAAAATGCTCATTTGTAGAGGGGGGAGAAGGAAGAGCCAAGGAGATGGAAATTATATCAGGGTCCTGTCTCTGAGGACCTAGTGGCTTCTAGCTCCGATTTCACTGGTCCTGTCTGCCTGGCGATTAGGCCGAAGGGGGCCTGTGGGCGCAGGGATCAGAAATGACGCCTTGATACCCCTATTGTCAAGATGCTAATTTGTGTTTATTTACATCTGTTTTTGGAACGGGGGGGGGGGGGGGAGGATCTCATAAATCTGATTTTGAAATTTAATGATGGTCGTCCCGATCATCCGGTGAGACTCTGGGAGGACGGTGAAAGGGAGGAAGATATTTTTGTTGTTTTGTGCGAGGGGTCCCAGTGCAGAGGATGCGTGTGTCTTGTCTTTCTGTGGGTATTGATAACATTGCAGGTCTTGGATCGAAAAGATCTAGGCCAGGGCTTCCTGAGCAATCACGTAGATTGCAGAAATCGATTGTGCAAATGCGGGATATTTATGTGCGATTTTAGGCTTTGAACTGGGTTGACGAACGGCAGTCCTTGAGGGTGCTCTTCTTAAAACAAATAAATAATATCAAAACGGATAGATAAAGCTAAAACACAAATATAGCTTGATTTTTACGCCCTCAAATAATTGGAATCTTGACAAAGGGAGATTTATGTTTTAGCCTGGTTTGTCTCTGGTAAGATTGGTTTACATAAAGCCTTGTGCAGAGCATGGTTGGTTTAGCTAGACAGTATCGAATCTGTTGAAGTCGGGCAAATCAAGGAGGAGGATGTTGGAAGATTTATGGTTGCGGCTAAGTGATCCTGTTTTAAATCCAACAAGAATTTGTGTATAAGTTTAATTATAGAGCATGGAACTCTATGGTTTAATAAATGATATTATAGTTATTAAAGATGCTAAGTCTGATTTTTGGCAGATTTGGTCCTGAAAATTTTGATTTCAATTTTGAATACTTAGTTTTATAGATTTGGGAAAGTAATAAGCTTTCATTTAAAGACACTGGACACTATTGGTAATTGTCAAAGACCAGTCTTCTCACTTGGTGTATCTCAACATATGGATAAAAATAACAAACCTGTAAAAACTTGAGCTCAATTGGTCGTCGAAGTTGCGAGATAACTATGAAAGAAAAAACACCCTTGTCACACGAAGTTGTGTGCTTTCAGATGGTTGATTTCGAGACCTCAAAATCTAATTCTGAGGTCTCGAAATCAAATTCGTGGAAAATTACTTCTTTCTCAAAAACTATGTCACTTCAGAGGGAGCCGTTTCTCACAATGTTTTATACTGTCAACCTCTCCCCCATTACTCCTTACCAAGTAAGGTTTTATGCTAATAATTATTTTGAGTAATTACCAATAGTGTCCACTGCCTTTAAGGAATTTCTCATAAAATCCGCTAAAAACTAAAAGAGAATTATTGTCAGGATCTCAAAATTATTTCACATCCACCAGCCATGTACAAACAATTCTGAATGTTACATGTAATTTGTGGATTGTTTGTGGCCTATGTGAATGTTTTTGAATGATTTAGTTTTGAAAGAGCACCATCTGTCAAAATTCGTTGAGAGAAAAAAAACATTTTAAAAGAAAGATCACTCTGGCGAAAAATTGGGCCTGATGCACCGAGGAACAAAGGCCTTTCTGAACAGTTACATATCCACCCATGAAAGACACTTCATTTTTGTAAACGGAAGTGCACTTCATCAACTAAAGAATGTATAATGCTTCATGAAGAATGTGATCCTATCCCCTCAGAGAAATATTTTAATTGGTTTTTCTTTTTTCTTCCCCCCAACAACTGACAGGTAACCAGGGAAACTACTACCCAAGCAGACAAGGGGACAATAGATCAGGTCACTCTGGGTACCAAGGACAACAGCAAAGGTATTTTTTTAGCATTTATTAATAATGAAAAGTTTGATTTAATTTAATCTTACTGTGAGCCAACACAGTTTTCTGATTTATCTAAGTTTTTGTGTGCAGGAAAAATTTGACATGTATGAATCGTGGCCAAGCGGTCAAGCGCACTGGACTCATGCTCTGGTGTTTCTGATCAGCAGAGTGTGGGTTCTAGTCCCGGGCTTGACACTTGTGTCCTTAAGCAAGACACGTGACCATTATTTACTTCGGCCTTCAGATGGGACGTAAAGCCATAGGTCCCCAGTGTTGTGTAATGCACGAACAAAGAACCCACTTACACTTATCGCGAAGAGAACGGTTTGCCCCGTGTTTCTGGCCGTGGCTGATGAATGCGCCGCTGCACCTTGTAAACCATACCATAAGGTGCTACATAAATGGGTCTCATAATTCAAAACATAGCTCTGCTTATCTTGTTGAAAAACAATAATGAGCGCTTTGATCACCTATAGGGGTGTGTTAAAGTGCTATATAAGAGCCCAGTATTATTATTATAAGTATGAGCTACACACACTTGGTTTTATCTTGATGCTAATACCAATGTGTGATGAAGCACTGTATACTTGGTGCTGTCCGAGTCATGCTGGGAAAATGAACGGCTTGCTGGTGATCAGAGGGCAGTTTGAGTCCTAGCTGGCAGTAGGCACCACAAACAGTGTAATTGAAGGAATAACTTTAAGGCTAAAGCCTTTCATTTTTTGTTTTTACCCTGAAAACTCAGTCTTACATTCGGCACGCTTGTTCTTGCATGTTTGAATCTCAGTACCTAACTCTCACATTGGTATCAATCAGTTACAACATTTCAAATAATACAGGCATGTGATTTCCTCAGGAATTTTTTCCTAAATTTTTGATATTTTCCCAACCTCCTTGGGTCTTCAAATTTTCTTGAAAGAGGTTAAGCAGTCATCAAAGTGAGAAAGAGACAGTCCACATTGGTGCAAACCTGTAGATTTGTATTTCTGGTGATGCAGTCTATAAACCATCTAAATTGTAACAGGTTCTGGGAATCAGGGGCTACCCAGGCCTGCAAGCCTTTTTCTAGGAACTTTCACATTCATCCAATCTCTTGGTTGTGTAATACCAATTACATTATTGATTTTTTTTTTTTTAACATAACAAAATAATGCAGTATCATTATCGTACTAAAAAGTATTTATTACAATTGAATATTTTGCTGTTGTTGACGCGAAAGGTGAACGGAGTTGCCTTGCATTTTGCGCATGCGCACACATGCTCAGACGTCAAACGGTATATGGTGTTTACAACGGAAGGGTGGATCTGCGATTTAGTTTCTTGAATAATGTCACCCATGAATGTTGATATTTTATGAGCTCCCAAAAAAGTGCAGTTAAGGCAATGAAGAATATACGTTGTATTAGCGAAGTTTCAGCTTCTTCAATTAGGTAAAAAGTATGAACAGACATCAGCTGAAATTTTTTATGAGCATTGTACAGACAGTTAATACCCTGGACTCACATCACAGTTAAATGAAGACTGGGAGTCCAACCTGGGCTGCAATATGTGTATTCGTGCTTTCTGAGCTCTGCAACTCATCTATTGAAGAAAACTTTCCGAATGAATTGTTACATGTTGTTTTGTGTGCAGCAGTTTATGTCTGTATAAACTCTTCTATGAAATAACCTACACAGACAGACTTTGACAAAACAGGGACAGCTGTAGAAACTTATAGTGTGTTGTGGTATTGTAACAATAAAAACGACCAATCGGTTTCTTTTAGTTTACCCCATAAAACATGGCGTTTGAAGTGGCTGTGCTTAAAGATGCTAGGTCCAATTTTCGGCCAATTTTACCCGAAAATATATATTTTAATTTAAAATAATTATTTTTCGAAAGATCCAAGAGAAAGTTGTAAGGTTTCATCTTAAGTATTGCACAAAAATATCCGCCAATAATAAGTGGTAGTTAATTCAAAACTACAAATATATTATTTTCAGCGTCTTGATTGTTGTTTTCAAGGCTGTATTGGTTTTTTTACTAAGTCTAAAACTTTGTTTTTCTCAGCAACACCTGCATTCACTCTCTTTTGGGTTTCCTTAAAATGTTCTTAAAATCAGAGCTTCCAATATTGAGTGTTTGATGCATGGATGTAGTCAAGGAGTACCTTTGACTTGTTGATGATAAATCAGTGCCATTGAATCTAATATATCCTCCAATGGGATTAGTAATCTAGCTTGATCTTACGTCTGCCTTTAGTGCTTTTGTATCTCTCCATTTCAAGGGGGCCCTGTTTTCAGCTCTTCCTATTTAGCTAACATCACCACCTGTTTAAGGTTACCTGCAAAAGTGTCCGCACAGAAATGCCGTTTTGAAGCTAATCCGTTTAATGTACCAGTCAAAAAAAAAAAACGACTGCAAAATAATGACAAGAAGCCCTACAGGGGGATAAGGATTATCTTCCACTGATCCTGGATTATTAACACCTTCAGAGATTAGTGAGAAGGGTCCTCTTTTCCAGTAAACAGCATCTTTTAGTGAAACCTGAAGGCATCTGCCATTTTTGCTTCAAGATTCAAGACTGGGAATAATGTGAAATGGTTGAGTTCAGTCAATTGTGCTTACTTAATCAGTGGCTCTGCAATGTACATACATAAATGTTCTGGTCGATTTGGCTTCTGTGTTGACGTGAATGTACCGTTGCGTAGTTATGAATGGCATTGCAGTCTGCTTTAGTGAATGATCAAAGGGTATCACAGTCTTTGAGTGGTGTGTAGCTTCCTCTCTCTTTCTCCCTCTTAGTGTGAGGCGAAGAAATCTCAGCTCTCAACAACCTCTCCATCTCTCCTTAATCCACCTCCTAAGGAATTCCTCACAAGCCGACCGGTGCTACTGAACACAAGGACTAGGTGTTCTTCAATCAAGCACTAATAGCCACCTGTGTGTTGGGAGACTGATTAACGTCTTTACTAGACCCTCTCTTCAGATTTTACGTCTTGACTAATGACTCCGATCTCTTCAGATTTCTTTGTCGGTTTCTCGTCCGAGTGGCTTTTTGGCACTGGTTTCCCGTTTTGTTATCTGTGTTATTCATCTCTTTTCTGTAATTTGTTTGAATTGTTGCTATTTTCTTGCCAGGTGTTATCAACAAACAAGGACTCACAAGGTGCCGACACATTGAGTTTCCTTGAAGTCTTTTTTAACGATTGTATTCTTTAAAGAACTCTTTCTATTTTTCAAATTTTTTTATGTGAGTAACTGCCCAGGTTTTGATACTGGGTATCGTACGCTTTACATGTTGTGAAGTGTTATTCCTCATGAAAAGAGATAAGAGAAGAGAAACTTTGAGGGGCACTCTGACAACTTCTTCCCTTTTCTCTAGATATGATACAGTCTCTTCCTCTCCGCTGAGTGGTCTTCCCTTTGCCTGTTTGCACTTCAACGCTGTCTCATGTGGTGTGTTTGCAAAATAGATTGGGTCGTTGGCTCTTTTCAACTGATTCGGGCAAAGCATTTCATGAGCAAAATGTCAGAATTGTTGACAGTCATTTTAACGAGCTTGGAATTCTGGAATATCAGAGGTTTCATCGATGAGAAATGATTGATCGGCACGAAAATCATTCCATGAATTTCAGTAGGTTTTATAAAGGTTTTCAAGGGCTTTGAACGTCTGAGTCAGTCATGACAGTCGGACACTTTCGCCTCTCTCTCTCTCTCTCCTTATTCTTTTGTGGCTCAAAATAATAACCAATCATGAAAACATATTTTCTGGTTTCATCCGTTTGAGAATTGATCAGCTATGACAGCAAAATACTTTACTCATACATTGCTACCACCATCTTGGTCATATCCCCTGGGTTCAACAGCAATAATGAATGCTTATTCTCACCAGACCTCAAAGGGACACGTTGCCTTGGATTGGGCGCTTTGGGCTATAACAAGCATTTGTTATGAAATGAATTGGGTTGGAAAGATGTTTTAGAAGTAGAATATAATGATCCTCACAAATAATTATGCCTTGAAATTGTGAGGTTTTTCATTTACTTTATGAACTAATACCATCTGCCATTTTGAAGAACAAAATTTTTGCCTCTACAAAATGGCGTACCCTGTTAGTTCACAGAGTAAAAGGAAAACCACACAATTTTGAGGCATATTTGTGTGGATCGTTTTATTCTAGTTTTAAAACATCTTTCCAACTATATTCATTTCATAAAAAACACTTTCAAATGCTTTTAACTGCCCACAGCCCCCCAATCCAAGGCAACATGTCCCTTTCAAGAGGCCCGACTAGTTGCCCCTCCTCCTGCCTTAGTTTAGTCACATGTAAAAAAAAGAAAGATGTCCACAAAAGGACGTGAAGTATTTTCCAAAAGTTAAACTTGCTTGTTCAACTTAAGTGGGTCTTTGAAACAAAGTTGAAACAGTATTGTGCCCTCTCATCCAAGCCATCTTGTTGTAGAAATATTGACATGTTCTCATTCCTAAATGTACCTATACCTGGACAATGTTTATTTACGCACTTTAGATACTTGAGATCATTGTGACGTTTTCAAGATAAGAATATTCTGTATCATTACATGGTCAATGGTAACAAGTACGTATTACGTATTTATTGTGTCTCGTTTAAATGAACACTTGACTTTTTACAAAGTACACAATGATTTAGAACGTAGGTGTATATGTTTTGTTGATTCATCATGGCTTTGGAATTGATATTTGAAAAGAACAAATATTCCATTAATTTAAGCTTAATTCACATTAATTACTAAAAAAAATTGGAGTTTAAGTGTTCTTGTCATTAAGGGTGTATTAAAATGTGAAACAAACATGGGCCTTGAACATTTTTTGTTTAACAAATTAACTCTTACTCTGTTCTTCATATTTTCATTTATGCGCTTGTGCGCTAATAAACATGCGTATCAGGCACACGTGCAAACATGAAGAAAGTCTATCATTTTCACCCACAGAATGGAAAGCATAAAGAAAGATGTCTACCAAAGCTGTGACATATATGCTACTGTTTTTGTTCATTTTCTGAGCCCTTAGTCTGGTTCTAAACATTGTACATGAATATTTAATGCAAGAAAATAGGTACCATGCAAACACTGAACAACCAACAGTATGGCTCTTGAACATGAATACAAAAAGTCTGAAAACATGGCCCAAAGAAAAGTCATAAGATTTGAGAATTGTTACTGTTTATTTGTTTTAAATATATTTTGCTTGGTCCATTAACAGCTACTGGCCCCCAACCAGGTCATTACCAAGCAGTAAAGACCGGGTTCTTGTACTAAGACCGAGTCCTCGTGCTGTTGTTCCCTAAATGAACCTTTAGGTTCCTTTTCTTTTCTCTGTTTTTTTTTTATCATTTGCTTTTTTTTTTAAATGCAGAGTGTATTTGTTCTAGTGTGTGAATACACAACTAGTGAATGATTATCCATGTTCCGCTTAGTTAAAAACAATCTTTTCTCGCTAGATTGAGTTAATGAGGTTTTTATAAATAATCTTCCCTAATGGATTGCAAAGAAATAAAAGAATATGTAAATGACAAACTCCTCTAATAAACATATCTTTGTACTTTCTCAAGCCATTGCTGCATGTGCGTCAACAATATCTACCTGCTCTTGACAAAGGAGTTGTTTTGTAAATGATTTCAATGCTCCGGGCTATAATTAGATCTACTCTTTAGCCACAAAAAAACACTGTAACATGGTTGATGATTAGCATGCTATACATCATTATCATTGAGTAGCATCACGTTGATACCCTACCCTACGCAGAGCCATTTGCGGCAAATCAAGTAGGCTGTCCACAAGTACCCTTCTGGTTGGGTCTCTCCATCAGCTCTTAACGAACAACTCAAGATGGCCCTTCTCCCGTCCAAGACACATGGGCCAACACAGAAACAAAAAGGGAGTTTGAAAAAGGAAAAAAAAAGAGGAGTAGGAGGGAAAAATCTCAGCCCCACTTTGGTAGTTGTTAGAGACCTCATCCCACGTCTCAAATTGGGCTCTTGTCTGATGCCGGCAGCAAAGTTTGGCCATAGGGATGTATTAGGATCGTACGCTGCACTCAGCCAAGAGAACGTGTCTCCATAGACCAGGGCGAGCTGGCCGCCGTTGTAATGGCACTTGTGCTACACTTCTGACAGAATTGAAGGGGGGTACGGAGGCCGTCGTTCACGGCTTCAATGGCCGGTCTTTACACACTCAACTGCATTTTGCAGTGCAACCAGAGTGGTAGGCTGGCCTGGCGGACTGCGAGCGGGGCTTAGACGTACTATATATATATATATATATTTCTGGCTAGGTTTTGTCGAGCTTGTCACACTTGTGCTTGGTGTTCCTGTCTGAATCGGATGTTTTTGTGCCAGTCGGTCTCATGGATTTATAGAATTGTGTTTGTGGGGAGATAGAACCATTTTTCATTGACTGTGTCTGCAGGGCTTTGGTAAGCAGTTGGCAACCATCATTTGATTGCATTTGTTGTGTTTATAACTTTCCTCTTTTTAGTCATATTTATTATCTTCTCTGTAAACTTTAAAGTTGTTGACATCTCTTTCTGAATTTATGTTTTTGTGGGGAAAAAACCCAAATCCAACTCCTGTATACAGCATGTTCACATTAGAAGCACCATTTCTACAGATGTTTTGTAATTGTCGGGGTTCAGTTAGACTGGTCACCGACACCTAATGTATAGTGTGCACCATTTCTCTATGGGACATCATGAGTGGAATTAGCTCATTTTCTCTGGGGTTAAATTCTTAACTGATTTGCATAGCGGTCACATGGCTCAGTACTACATGTACATCAGACCACCGTCATGCCACCAGTATGCGAATGCAATCTAGTGTTCTGGGTCTCATTGTGAATATCGAAAAAGGGATCAGACTAATTTGAACTTCAAGCCTCGGTTTGGTGACATTTGAATTGCAGTTCAGACAAAAGAAACCATTTTCTTAAACCTGTCCCCCTGGAGTATCATAGTATAAGTAAAGACCAGGGCCCAATTTCATGGCTCTGCTTACTGTCTGCAAAAAGTTGGCTGTTTAGCCCGGGTCATACTTCATAAGAATTGCGAAAGTCGTGCAGCGAAATTTCCTGCGTCACAATTGAAAAACAGCACATACAAGATTGTTTTCGTCAGTTAATTCGCTTCACATTCGTTTTCTCATGAAGTATGAACCCCCCCCCAAAAAAAACCTTGTTTAATATAAACCTATTTCACAGGTTAGCAAGGAATTTTTGCTCTACATGCGGCCCTCACATTACTACATGTGTAAGCATACTTTACAAATGCAGCTAGCGCCGAAAATCAGCGCTAACTCTGTAAGTGGAGCATGGTTACTGTAAATACCATATTCCACAGCAAAGCCAGAACTTAGTCTTCAAAATGGTCCCCGAAACAAATTCATTCACATGTTTTCAAAGAGTTGCTGCCCATGTTAATTACTCAAGGAATACTGCCAGGTTGACAAAATCCCTTTATTCTTGACCTACTGGTTCCTGAACCTGTGAGGAGCATGATGTATGGCTATTCAAATTGTGTTTCTGCGAACATTGTGGCTTCATAGTGTGGTAAAGTATTTTGGTAGAATGTAAGTTTAGTTTGTGTTTCTTGAAAACAGTAGAATTGAAGCGACTGTAGTCTTCTTAAAGAGGAGCTCCAGGGTCTAATTCAGTTTTGTGATCCACTTATTGTCCCAATCGATAGAGTCTTTGTGAAAGTTGGGGAAAACTTTAGAAGTCTCTAACCTCTCGTTGAAACTGTGTAAAATGCCAAAGTGATTGATACCCTTCAAGTGCAATTTTTTGTCAAAATCCAAAAACGTATGGTGGCATCACATTTCAAATATATGGTTTGTACGTTTTTGTAAGGAGAACTTTTAGTTCATTCCCGAATTTTGATGACACTCAATCAAAATCGCATTGGATTTGAACTTTTGACTGGCACAAAAAACCTCTTTGTATTGTGCAGACTCATTAGTCTTTGCCGTCAATGACGTCATGTTTCGAACTTCACTATGAAAGAGTTTCAGATAAAATGACATTCTATACTGTTTTAACGTGAGGTTAGAGTAATTTTTTTCCTGACTTTCGTGAGGACTCTATGTGTTGAAAAATGAGTGCATCACAAAACCTATTTTGACATTGAAGCCCCTCTTTAAAGGCAATGCTGAAAGTCATAGGAAATGGTCACTTAATCCTACACTCTTTTTTCCCCTTGTTTTATCTTCTCTTCGTAGTGGACATGGAGGGACAGGTTGGTCGCGTAATAACCAAGGACAACATAATGCCTATCAGCAGAATCAGGACAGATACAGCCAGCAGCAGCAGCAGCAGCAGCCGCAACAAGGGTATGGCAGTGACCGCTACAACCAGGTGAGTTTGTTCATCAATTGTTGTTGTTAATTTACCCTCACCATTCTTGCTTAAAAAAAAGGGTTTGACCATGTTAGCGTGTTTACAAAAAAGTGTGACCTTGTGCATTCCAGTGCATTTTCTGGCAGGCAAGATACTATGCTTGTGCTCTGAGAACTTTCACACTTTGTATTGTAATCACCACACAAAATCATGAGTTGTCAACGTAACTGCGGAACAAGTTTTGAGCTATGCCGTCTTTCCTTCGACATCAAACATTTCAAAGAAATTGTACAGTGTTGTTTTCTTCCACTTAGCAGTGTATAAAACATGCCTGCAGGAAGTCTATGCTCTCTGGCTTTAATGGTAAACTTGTGATATCACAGGTTACATGGTGTATTGCATTTAACGGCAGGGTGTGCGTTTGACATCTTGTATTTTGGTTTCCTTTGAAAAAGCCAAGTGTGATACCAACAAAATTGTTGGTACTTGTTGTCCAAAGTTGAGAATAAGAACTTCTTCGTTGTAGCTAGTGGAGACTTTTGTACTTGGACCAGGTCTGCATTGTCCCTTAAGCTAAATCCGTAAAATGCTGCCCAGGGTTTGCCTTTTAGCTGTTTCTTACGAAACAGTCAGGTCGCTTTGTAATGGTGATTGGAGATGAGCAACAATGACAAATTTACCTTTTTTTAGTAGATGTAACAATTCATTGGGGTTGAAGAATGTTATTGTATTTTTACTCAATTACACCGATGAGTAAAGAGCAATGTATCGACCCCTTGCACTAATGTCACATGCGGCTACTGTCTGCCACAACTCGCAATTTCGGGAATCAAACTGCATGTGAAAATGGTGGGGGCTTGTAAACGCCACTTCCCCTAAAAAGCGAACTACACTGTACAACACTCTGGGACTTTGACTCCCAAAATGGCGCAACCAAGATTATTGTGATGATGACATCAGGTGAACTAGGTGTTGTCCAAAGCACAGAACAAAACTTGTTTGTCGTTACCAGTTGAGCCTGGGGGTGTGTGTATTTTTCTGTTGCTTCATAACAGTGTAAAGCCTGTAAACAGGCATGCAACTTTTCCTCGGTTTAGCTGATTTCCTCTTTTTTTATTCTCAGTTTTACCATTCAAAATTGAAAAATACTGTACAAAGTCGTAGAAATTTTGTAATTTCCTCTTTTTTGGTGAAGTTACAGTTGCATGCCTGTGTAAAGGGTGGTTTGTTATAATCAAGTGATTTCAAAGCTGCTGAACTAAAGTGCCTACTTTCTAGGGACTCTCCTGTAGTTTGTGGAATTGTCTAGATTTATAATATTGTAGTTCTTGTTGTGTGCATTGTGTACTAATTAGTCTTTTCTGAGGAGAAGTGGTGGCTGTGAAAATATCTGGTTGGTTTGCTCTAAATGTGCTGGCTGTGAAAAGACCTGGTTGGTTTGCCTTTAATGTGCTGGCTGTAAAAGGTTCCTGTTGGTTTGCTCTCAATTTGTTGACTGTGAAATGTGTTGGCTGTGAAAAGACATGGTTGGCTTGCTCTCAATGTGTTGGCTGTGAAATGTGTTGGCTGTGAAAAGACCTGGTTGGTTTGCTCTCAATGTGCTGGCTGTGAAAAGACCTGTTGGCTTGCTCTCAATGTGTTGGCTGTGAAAAGACCTGGTTGGTTTGCTCTCAATGTGTTGGCTGTGAAAAGACCTGGTTGGCTTGCTCTCAATGTGTTGGCTGTGAAATATGTTGGCTGTGAAAAGACCTGGTTGGTTTGCTCTCAATGTGTTGGCTGTGAAAAGACCTGGTTGGCTTGCTCTCAATGTGCTGGCTGTGAAAAGACCTGGTTGGTTTGCTCTCAATGTGTTGGCTGTGAAAAGTTTTGGTTGGCTTGCTCTCAATGTTTTGACTGTGAAAAGATCTGGTTGGTTTGCTCTCAACGTGTTGGCTGTGAAATACCTGGTTGGCTTGCCTTTAATGTGCTGGCTGTGAAAGGTTCCTGTTGGTTTGCTCTCAATTTGTTGACTGTGAAATGTGTTGGCTGTGAAAAGACCTGGTTGGCTTGCTCTCAATGTGTTGGCTGTGAAAAGACCTGGTTGGTTTGCTCTCAATGTGTTGGCTGTGAAAAGACCTGTTGGCTTGCTCTCAATGTGTTGGCTGTGAAAAGACCTGGTTGGTTTGCTCTCAATGTGTTGGCTGTGAAAAGACCTGGTTGGTTTGCTCTCAATGTGTTGGCTGTGAAAAGACCTGGTTGGCTTGCTCTCAATGTGTTGGCTGTGAAAAGACCTGGTTGGCTTGCTCTCAATGTGTTGGCTGTGAAATGTGTTGGCTGTGAAAAGACCTGGTTGGTTTGCTCTCAATGTGTTGGCTGTGAAAAGACCTGGTTGGCTTGCTCTCAATGTGCTGGCTGTGAAAAGACCTGGTTGGTTTGCTCTCAATGTGTTGGCTGTGAAAAGTTTGGTTGGCTTGCTCTCAATGTTTTTACTGTGAAAAGATCTGGTTGGTTTGCTCTCAACGTGTTGGCTGTGAAATACCTGGTTGGTTTGCCTTTAATGTGCTGGCTGTGAAAGGTTCCTGTTGCTTTGCTCTCAATTTGTTGACTGTGAAATGTTTTGGCTGTGAAAAGATCCGGTTTTGCATTTCATTTCAATTGTTAATTCTGGTTGTGAAGCCAAGGACTCTCAGAAAAGCGAACTTAACCACTACAGGCCTACTAGCCAAGAACCCCGTTGAGAGAAGACAAGGAAAGAAGTGTCAGTTATAGTTGTGGGATGTTAACTGCCCGGTTGTTTTGTCTCTCCATGTATTGATTATTGTGCAATTTATTCATCATTCAGTCGTCGCCTGATGACGATTGGGACACATAAGTCAAAACATTATGATCAAATTCATTTGTTTTATTTCCACAGACCAACACCGGTAATCATAACTTAATTTTTATCACATCAACAGTTAATTCTAACTGTCCTGGGCCGGTTAAATCGGCCCAGTTTGGGGATTGTGTCTTGGCAGGACCGATTAAACTGGCCCTGTTTACAATGCATTTGCATTGATTACAACACACAGAGTGACCTTTAAATGAGCAATGTGAAAGATTAAGCTGTGACCAAAAAAAAAGAGAGTTTTGGAAGTCGGCTTTGAACTTGGGTATCTCTCGACCGCAGTCGCAACATCATTTTTGTTTGCAAATTATGAAAAATAATTTCATTGACAGCCTAAAATGCCTTGCATTACAAGTATTTAATACAGGTTACTGCTCGGGTTAAACATTGTCTGAAGACTGTCACTTGCTTTTTCACTTTCCTTACGCTATAACATCCAAAGTTTGTGCTTATGAAAAAAAAAAGAGTTCCATGTGTGTATCTTTAGCCAGCATTTTCAAAGAAACTCTCGTTTCCAAATTGGAGCTACTTTTGTTATGAATGAAACATTTTCCGGTCATTTGCTAGAATTAAAGGTTGAATCTTGTACAATATATAAGAACTAGCCCGCTGGTATGAGGTTGTAATTACGCTGTTCAAATTTAACAACTGAATGCAATGTTCAACAATATCAATTTAAAAACAAGTTTTTCCCTTTTATAATGTTTGTTTTCCCCCTCCTGCAATCTATTACCATGGTATCTCAAAACAATTGTTGCATGTTTTGATGGGGTTCATGGTGTTTTATACACCCTGGGGGCAAATGGCACCATTGGCTTTGCCGGGGGGGGGGGCGGGGGGGCATTTCCATCACCCCATCACAGCACGCAAAAATTGTATAATGTTCATGTCTTACAAGGGATACGTTTGTTATGCATTTGGGACTAATGCATGAACTCTTTTTTGCCAAGCCAGGTTTCTACGTATTGAATGTACCAGCAGATTATACATTGTACATTGTGATGTTCAAATGACTTGTTTGTTTTTGGGTCTCTGCACTTTTTTGCAATGCTAGTTTTACTGGCAATAATGATAATGATAATAATAACGTTGATAATGATAACAATGAAGAAACAAGACGATATGATTGTGTTTGGTAGCTCACTCAATATGCGTAGTGTAGCCATGACAGGGTACATGTACATTTTGGTTGTAACGATCTCTTCCGATCATCCTGTACCTAGGGATTAAAAGCCAAACTAAAAGAAAAAAGAAACCTGTAGCCAAGTTGTCCTTTGTTGGTTTGAAATTCCTTTGGTGAAGTGGGGAAAACAACTGTTCTTGATTAGTATGAATCATAACCGCAACAAAACCATGACTTTCGTACTTGAGTTTAGCGCAGAAACAAAAATGGTCCTTGATGACTTCAGTGAAAATAATTTTTTTGGGGGAAAACAACTTTAATAAAAGATAAGCCAAGGCTGATTAACAACAATTTCAAGAAACTTTACCCGAAGGTTGCTGAAGCCTTGCTAACAGTCAATGCAAATTTTAGCTTAGAAAGTATAAATACATGCATGTGTTATTGTCTTCGAATAAATAACTGTGTTCTTTTGGTAGAATGTATAGGTTTTAGTGAAGTAGGATTCCTTTTGAAGAATTAAAATTGTTATAGTTTGGGAAACAACATTGTTAACCACAATTGTGAGTCAATGACAAGTGCAAGTTTTGTGGGATTGCCCATAGCAAGTGTCCGAATTCTTAACAAATGTCCCTGATAGAAAGAGGAAACATAGCTTAATTTTTGAGATTTTATCTGCTCTGTTGTGATTTTTAAGCATATGTAGCGACCTGCTTAAAGAGTTTTTGCTTGTAGTATTCAACAAGGAAAAGGATCAGAAAGTCTTGCAGCGACAAGATGTGTGAGTTGACGGACTGTTGACGCTGCAATGTGAGCTTGAGGCAGGCCAAGAAAATGAAGGGAAAAACAGACAAGAAAGAAAGACAAATCTTGGTGATTCCTGCATTATCATACCTCACAAGAACTAAGATAGGAATATAGACGGACAGGCAACAAAATGAAGGTTCGAGTTTCGTAGATGAAGTGGGCAGGAGTTTTCATCCGATATTACGCGTCGCCTAAGGGGAGCAAGATAAACAAATTGGCGCTTGCGTGTGGCCCATTGTGGCATGTTTCCCCCCTGCTCGGCCGTGGAGGGCCTGACTTCCTGTGCGCCTTCTTGATCCATTAGGCCCAGCCTCATTGAGTGCCTCATTTAGTCATCGTTTTCCATGCTTGGGGAGATGTGTCAGCATCCCACAATCCATCAGCTAGGGACGCCGGCCAGCCATGCCGCTCAACAACTTCCCCTCCAACAATGGTACAAGTGCCTCCCGACCATATATGGTGCCTCAGCCCTCGGCCTCGCGGGTCGTTCAGATGCAGGAGTGGACCACTTGAGGGCTTTCAGCCAGGTAAACGTATCCCTACAAACTGATGTAATTACACTTCAAATTTCCGCGTAGCATGACGGGTAAACTTCCAGTAGGCTCCCTGGACCCAGGCACTGAGTCCCCAGCGATTGGAGCCCCACACTGGCCCTGGAATGAAGAAAATGAAGAAAAAAATAGGAGGGAGAGAAAGAAGAAGAAAAAAAATTGCGTGTGCCGAGGCCGGCATGACTTACGACGGTTGCGGTGTGCTATGCACGTGGCATGCGGCTTCCGCGCCGGCTCATTTGCACAGGCCCTCCACTGCAAGATTGCTATTTTCCTGTGTTTGATTAGAGATAATATTTCATAATCCACTCTGGCTTCCTGCAACGAAGCTGGTGGCGATTTTGTCTCTGTGCCTCTCCCCCTGTGCACACACACACATCATCTTTCATTAACATTCTTGTCCACACACACACTATCTCTCTAACTGTTCCTATTCCATCGTGATTTGCATAGACAACCTGTAGGTTGGCTTGGCCTCTCCAACTCTCCATCTCGAGTGGTCTGCACACATTTTTACTTCAATTTAGTGGCCATTTGCATTGTTTGGAGGAGGCTCTCAGGAGAACAGTATTCCTGCACACAATTGTTGATACAGTCAGCAATGGCAGTTGTATTTTCTTTTCAAACACGTTTAATTCAATTTATGAAATCGACAGCAATGGATGATGACATACACCTGCACACAGAGGCAGAACTGGGGGGGGGGAGTTTCTTCATGAAGCAGTCTGCCTGTCATCATTTGTAATTGGCGTTATTTTTCTTATTCTTTTCGAAGTAGATTATAAACCTTTCTCATACTGCATCTTGTTTTTACTTCCTTGTGTAACATAGCAATCAAACAATCAAACTGAGGCTGGAAGGACACATAGTCTGGCACCTGTCATTGAAATCAAAATTGGACTGACCATTTTCAATGAGTGAAGAGGGAACGTGACAAATATAGCCACAGCGTGATCAAGGTCCGCTGGTAGTTGCACTAAGAAAATGTTTCCAGAAACCAATCTGTACACGGACTTTTCTTTTAATGACTTAGATGTAATTTTTTATGAGATGTTAGATAATAATCAGTAAGATCGGCCAATGTTGTTAACATGATGTCATTTGATTCTCAAGGGAAATGAGGATTGTAATTTAAGTAGCCTCAGAGGTGTTCATATTTTTTTTTAAATAGACGCCATCTTTACGGACAACTTGGATTTTGGCTTGAAGCTGCTTCATGCGCTCTAATTTTGCTAAACGGCCAAGTAGTTCACCGACCAATCATGGAAGGATTTTAATAAAACTCCAGCTTGCCGGAAGCGGGATTTAGGCAAATCGCATAGTTGTACATTCAAAATATGATGATCATTGCTCGTAAAGATGGCTGACTTAACTCTGTATGACATCGGGCGGAAACTGTCTATGAACAGCTATTGGATCCCTTGTGTTACAAGGGGGATCGTACCTTTTCTATCAATGCTCCTAGGATCTGGAATAATCTTCCTGAGAACATCAAACAATCTCCCTCAGTAGCCATTTTCAAAACTTCATTTAGCACCTACCTATTTTTGAGAGCTTATTGTACGGCGCTATGAGCAACGAGCGTTGGATTGGCACCTCATATATTTTACAACTGATTGATTGATTGGTTGATTCCATCTTTCTTGTTTTACCAACACAGCACACAATAGCAATCTGGTGTTGAGGTTTTTTGTTTGTTTTTTGGTTTCATAAATAACAAGTCTTTTTTTAAACAGTTGCTTAGTTGCAGGCTAATATCGTTAGTTTTTCTAACCATTTCATAGCCTCACTTTAAATGTGTTTTGCTTCAAAAAGTCTTTCAAAAAGTCTTTCAAGACTTTTTACATGCCTAAGCTTTTATTTCCAAACTTCATGAAGACTACTAGATACCAGACCTGTTCTGAAGATTGGTACCTTTGTCGGCTTGGCATAGTGGTATCTTTCCTCGCTCTCCACCTCTGGGACCCCGGTTCGATTCCCGCCGGGGGCACTATGTGGATTGTGTTTTCAGTTCCTACATGTGGGTTTTCTTCCCACATCTAAAACTGAAACTTCCTTTTTTGTCTTCTCTCCATGGGGTTCTTGGCTAGTATAGTGATTAAGTTCGCTTTTCTGAAAGGCCTTGGGTACACAACCAGAATTAATAAATGAAACGTCTGTTCATCATGTCATAATTCCTGGATCATATTGAACACACATTCATGCTCCACATTCTAAACATACTAAAGAAAAGCAGTTGATATTCATACAAACTAAATACATTCTCAAGGATTTGATACAGAAAACACCTGTTAATTTCATCATTTATTGTATGCACTTCAGGTCCATTTAAGAAGAAGAACAAAGGAAACAGGAGTTTCTGTCTTCTGTCTAACTTTGTATCCATCAAAATGACCAACAGTTATGATATTATTTCTACTTTAATCTAATTTCAAATTTTGTATCCCTCAGAAATATCAGCAATATTGTTATTAAATGTCCTTAAAAGTGTATAAAAGCCTATACGGTAGTCACATTATAGGTCAGCCCTTGTACTCAAGAAAAAAGTCATCCATTTTCCAAGGGCCAAATAGCAAGCCTGTAAATAACTAAAAAATCAAACCTTCATACATGCAACTCTTCAGCTAAAAAACAGTGCAACTGAAAGCTGGAAAAAAACTTGAACGACTTGTTTGTGCTTGTCCATTTCCCCTTTTTGTGCAAACACAAAGTTGCATGTCTGAACCTTTGGACATTGTAGAGATATACGGCGATGTGCACCTGGACCCATACCACTAAAGCTTTATGCTGGTTACATGTTCACTGGCTATGCAGTACTAAATCCTTCAAATCATACATGAATACAGAATCATACATGAAAATTACAGAATCGTACGTGAATCCAGCATCATACATGAA
Source organism: Pycnopodia helianthoides (assembly GCA_032158295.1). Taxonomy (NCBI): domain Eukaryota; kingdom Metazoa; phylum Echinodermata; class Asteroidea; order Forcipulatida; family Asteriidae; genus Pycnopodia; species Pycnopodia helianthoides. The sequence goes on from CM063243.1 coordinate 11,111,124, forward strand.
TCATACATAAATCCTTCAAATCCTACATGAATACAGAATCCTACATGAATACAGAATCCTACGTGAATCCAGAATCCTGCAAGAATCCAGAATCATACATGAATCATACATGAATCATACATAAATCCTTCATATCATACATGGATACAGGACAGAATTTGAAGGGATAGAGGCAATTATTTGTTTACTTAAAGAAGGTGCATCATGGTGGGCTCAATCAATTGTGTCATCTGATTTTTGATTCGCTAGAGAAATATGAATCAACAACCATCAGCAAATTTGTAAAAGTTTATGGATAGTTGTGTGCAGTGATAGTAGGTGAAACATATTTGTATTTTTGAGCGTCATACTTTGAGAACATAACTTACTTATAAGTGTATTTCATCATCATTAATTAGATTATTCAGCATGCTGGACACAAATATTCAAAGTAAAATGTGACTTCATTGTCATTTAAGCTTCAAATCTTTCGGAAGTAAAATGCTAAACAATAATTTTGTTGACACTGACAGCTGTCAGTTGTATTGAAAGTTGATTGTTAAGTTACTTACAAAGTACAGGATTGGAACATGTAGTTACTTGAAAAAGCATTGACTACTTTCGATCTGAAATCTCACAAATTTTAAATTTCACACCGGTGCCAATCCACCAGAGATATACGTGATGTCTGACGTTTGTTCAAAGTAAAGAAAATAGCTTTTGAGGAACACACCCAAATCAATTGCTGCGATCATAATGAGTTTGTACGTGAACATTCACAAAATTACTGACAACGGCTCTAAGTTGTTTTTCACTCAAACGGGACCACCTAATTTGATGAAATTCTCACAGGTTAGCTGTATGGTGTGTTTATTAAAAACTACAGGATGCAAATGAATTTACTCTTCCAATAACCAATAATGAACTTTTGATAAACCTCTTTCAACAAAAAAAAGTGGTGTGATCACTGTAATGTCCAAGTTGTCAGCAACAAAGCGGGGTGGAAGCCAGCCACACTTTAACTCTGGTTTTGATGTTTAATCCGTTCCCCCACAATGCATCACTAGACCCGTAATATGAAACCAATTGATTAATATTTATACAGACAACTTTGCAATGACTGCAAAAGGGACTTTGTTCATACGTTTGAGTTTTATCGGCTCTGAATGGAAAAGATTTGCATCACGAAACCGCCCTTATCTTTTCCAGAAAAAAAGCATTCAAAAGGAGACTGTAAAATCCCTTTATTAAAAATGTTGACAAGAGGTAAATAAGGGAAGTAGCACTTTTGGACCATTGATTCAATTGAAATAAAACTAGAAGTTTTTTTTGTGTGTGTGTGTTAGTGTTGTAGTTTTCTTATGTTATTTGTGTTCTACAACAAGTGCCTGTGTTGTGAGTGGTTTAATTTCTTGTAATACACTTGAAGGAAAGTCGGCCCTCGTTGACTTCTGTGTAATTAGAGATGGCCGACACAGGACCACTGCATTTCATTTGACCGCCACCAGCAATGCAAATGACTAACACCAACCCCCCCCCTCCCTCCTTTATGACTTATTGTCTAATGGTGCTGAAAGTGCGACTCATAAATATCCCCTAAATGGCATGACGGCCCCTCAATGGGTCTTTAATTTCAGCAGACTTATTGTTCAGACGGAGTCAAGTGGGGGTTTGTCTTTTCTTTCTGCGGCCCCATTTCAGTGCCTTACCACCAGGCATTGACGAAGGGGAGGTCAGGTATTGTTAGCTGGCACGTTCAGGGTATCTCAGCTTGCATAGTCATTGCCGAAACAGGCACGTGAGAACACCAGTACAACACCGCTGTATTACTGCAGGGGGCAGTTACACTTGCAGAGGAAGACCCTACCAAACTCCAGCATCCCTCACATATACGCGGTCGGCAGTCAGGACGAGACCAGATTAATTAGAGTTAATGAATGCTATTATCTTCTTGGGAGGAAAGACCCAACAATGTACTTGTGGCTGGTCGCATACGGTCGTCGCGTATCTCGTGTCACGGCCCCAAGCCCCACCAGCCAACTACAAGTCGATTAGAGTGTGCTAAATCCCTGCGCAAACATTTACCCGCAGTTGGGTTGCCCACCGTCACTCGAGGGAACCTGCCAGGGGAAGTGTGCGCCATACACATGGGGGGGGCATCGTGTTACACTTCCCCCCCTTTGCCCCGTGTGCACAGTTGAGCATGCTGAAAAGCCTACACAATTCCTGCACAATGAAGATCCACAGTGGTCCTCCTTTGTTTGGGCAGAGCGGTGTCAGCGGCGGGCAAGTCAGGGCCAGTTCCTTGACTTCTACACTGTCCCCTCGCTGTGTGTGTACACAGGATAATGCCATCAAGTTCTCGTTGGGTATTGTGTCTTGCTGTTTGAGCCCAGTGTGTGTAACCAACAAAAGCCGGTAGTTTGACTCAGCAAACTTGGCAGTTGTGGTTGATCTTTGGGGTTGGTGGTTGCATTGATTGAAGAGAGGGATCACTAATTGTAATGGTAGAACTGTAGCTGTAGGTTAGGACATCCTTTGACACTACCCCCATAGACATCATGGTTTATTGACCCCAAGTGTATTTAACTGTGGTGGGGACAGAATCTCTCCGAACCTGTACATTTAAATGAACAATTGGTCACTTTGTACTGCCCCCACCAAAGTTATGTTATCAGACAAACTTCGTGTTGACTATGTAAGTCAAGACAAGATAAAGTGTACAATGTATACAAGTTTGTGGTCATGTGTTTGGGTAATCATCTTCTTTCTTCTATCTAGCCTATTACCCCTCCGCTGCAGGAGGAAATCCTCGTCATCAATTCTCCATGTCCTCTATCCTAAGCTGTCTGTTGCCGTTCAATGCCCCTATAAATGCTCCTAGTTCATCTCTCCATCTTCTGCTATTTCTTCCCCTTTTTCTTGTTCGATTTCTTGGAGTCCTATTGGTTGCTTTTGCACGCCCACCCGTTGTCATACCTCCTTGCCAGGTGTCCTGCCCATCTTCACTTCCTTGATTTAAGGACTTGATAATGCCCTGCAATCTTGATTTCTTTCTTAGGTCCTCATTTGTCACCTTGTCGTTCCTTGTTACTCCTATCATTATTCTTTCCATAGCCCTCTCTGTCGCCCTCAGTAACGCTTCCAATGGAAAATCGGAGAGTGGGAAAATGCAATTTTTGTAGTTCCCTTTCCCCTCCCCCACCAAAATCAAGTTTATTTTGTCACTTTAATACCAATTCACCACCCTCTTGGTTGGGTTAGAACAAGTGCATGGCAAGATGGGACTCAAAATGTTGATTATCTGAAAGTGTAATAAAGTTATTTTTGTCATGATTATTTAGGCATGTGTATTTTTTTAATGGACAGTGCAGAGTTAGCATTTTGTCGCTCCAGTCCTCTATAGTGGCCATAGGATGTATCAAAAAGCTCCACCGGTGACATTTTGAAGCTTGACAATAAAATGAAGTGTAGTGGCTATTCAATGGGCATTTTTCTTCGTCTTTACATACATGTAAATACGTATAGTTTCTGATTGGCCACTTTTCTTGTGAAAAGCTCACTTCAACTGGGGGAAGAAAAAAAAACCAGCGTGCCCCTTGGCCAACACACAACACTACAGAGGAAATGCTTCTAAGGGTCTTTTGTGAAATTCCACACCCAGTAGATCCTTTTTTTGAATAAAAGTGGGTCAAATCATGAGCGTTATGATCCTTTCAAACCTTTCTATATTTCGGGTATTGGAGATGAATTACTCAATAAAATCTAACAGCCCCAAACAAGGGATAAGTTGCCTTTTAGTGTCATTATGTTCTACAACCAACGACCTGTCTAACAACCTGCAAGTTCAACATTGTAAAACAGGAAGACACCATAAATATGTCATTTTTTATGATCAGAGTAGGTCATGCCTGTCCAGGTGTGAGCACAAGAAGATTTTTGAGGGCAGAGTTCCAGATGAGGGTAACTTAAATATCCGTTTCATTTGTTTGTTTGAAGGCCGTTTTTTCTATGGAGTTTCTTTTATTGCCTGTGTAACGGTGCATGCGGTGTGGATGGCCAGAACCATTCTGTGATTGTAAACAGGGGGAACACAGCATGATACTTATATGAGTGACCGGTCAAAATAGTCAATGTTTAAAAAAATTTAAGAAACAACTGACACTCGAAGTTAAAGGAACATTACAGAATTGGTTTTTGCTAACAAAACAGTTGCTGGCAGTGTAAGCACTTTATGTAATCCACCATATACATAAACTGACAAACCTGTAGAAGTTTGAGATCGATCGTCCATCTGGGTCACGAGAAAATAGTGAAAAACCGTTTACACATTGGCATGAAATCATATAGATTCAACAAATGAATAAAACGCTCACTGAGCGATAAACTCCAATCGGAAAATTTGTTTATTCATTTCTCATCAAATATGGCATTTCAGACAGAAATATTTCAAGGGATGTTTTCTACTATCATCATCATTAGACCGTGTAAGTTTTATGTAAATCTGTGATCAAAAAGTATATTTTGACAAGTTTTTTCTTACCAATTCTGTAATGTTCCTTTAAGGTTACAATTAAAACAAGAGAGAGAAGAAAGAAAAAAAATGTTTCAGGGGGAAATTGCCCAGTAATCTCTTCAAGATCATCTGTCATGTCTGTGCTTTCTATTGTTATCGGTCAACCTTGTTTCGAAAGGCAAACCTTCGTGCCCGACGCGAGATGGCAAAACTCTCCTCAACTACAAGGTTGCATGCTGGAAGCCAGGATAAAGCCATTGAAAACTCCTGAGCTGGGAGAACATTGATCTAAACATACCTGCTTCATTTGAGGCATCACTTTGTTCTTCAGTGTATAGGTTATATTAAATAGTCTGTCAATACTTTTAAATCAAAATTTATAAAAAAAGAACGACATTTTAAAACATTGATTACTCTGAATGCTGTGCATGGTTTAACAAGTAAGAACTGGGTAGGTGCACAGGTAGCAACCCTGTAAATGAATTGTTGTAAATTAAAAGTGTTGATTCTGACAAGAACTAGTGTTGAGATTGTTAGTCGGTTTCTACTTCGTCTCAAAAAGTCATGAAGCCAATGTGAAGTGTTTACAATTCCTGTGTTAACAGGCTGTCACGTGTTTTCAAAACAAGACAAAATTTGGGTATCCTATTATTTTTGTTACCATTAAACAAATTTAAAGAGTGTTCAAAATCTACAAAAATCAGCCATGTTTTGGGGTGGAGGGCAATAATTGCACACAAAAAAACATGGTTAACACATTTGTGAATTTTTAAGCAGGAAAGTGTGTAAAACATTTGTGTTATAAATTGTTGGTGCTAGTCAGAGCGATGTTAGGCTATTTAATCCTTACTCTGGGCATGCTAAGACTGTACAATATTCCCCCAAGCAGAAGGTCGTAATCAATAGAATGGCCACTGTTTCTGAAAAAGTATACAATGTATGTTTTGCTTTTTTCAAGTTATGTGTTTTTCCATTCATTTGCTGAATATATATTTCCTACATTGACTTATTACATGTCTGAGAATTGATTAAACTTGGTTTTCTGCAAGTTTTCGACAAGTTGCTTACAATCTTCGATCAAGCACGCTTGCTTGACATCCTTCAAGCGAACATATGGCGATATGATATGATTTATACTATTATTTTAACGATGACAAAGAAAAATAATGGAAATGAACGAAGCGATAGACGCTGTTTGGGGTCTTGTTTGGCTTGGGTGAAGATGCAGGTATGATGGGAGGTTATTCATCTCACAAACCTGTCTTTGTTTTTCACCGTACAGCCTTGTTTACAATTCATGCACTTTTTCGAAGTTAATGGAACCATGTTCAATATCAATTCCTCCTGTGTAACCAGCCAACCATAACCTAACGAGTGGAGACATTTTCAAAAGACGCAGGTATGGTTTTTGGGAAAGGATGGTGGTCACACGTTTTATTGCGAGACAGTTTTCATAATGCGATGTTGAAATTTGAATATAGTTCCTTTAGACTTGACATGCACAAATGGGGGGAAAAAACCCACTGCAATCAGAATAATTTCAGACATACCAGATAAATTGTCATTGTTTACATAATTCTGTGGATGCGCTTATTTCGGAGAACAATGGTGAGTCTGCTGCCACCTAGCGTCCCCAAAAGACTACTACAACATCAGTGTAGGGGAAAACTAAAATTCTACTGAAGGGGAATACAAAATAGTATTTGTGTTGAACCCATACACCAATTCAAACTGCCTCTACCTACCAGGCAAGCTCGGTGGTCTAGTGGTAAGACATCTGCGCTAGCATGGCAAATAAAGGTCATGGGTTCCAGGCTGCGATTTTCATCTTTGAGAAGGCAAGGCCACTTTCATTTTGCAAAGGGCACTTCCATTGGAAAATCTTTATGTCTTTGGGAAGCTTTTGAAGGGACACCAAGGCCAAGACCAGGGGCAACAGAGGCCATGGCGTCTGTGTAATTCCAGACCTGGTGTTCGAATCCCATGCGAATGATATGCCTGTGGATTTTTTTCACAGGACTCGGGAAAGTACTGAGTATTCAGTGCTTAACGCACATTGTTGTATCGGTAAAAATAATTTTTTTAAATAAAATTACACTCTTCTTTATCTCCATGGCTACAACTACATCAGTTAAATAAAATATTGATAGAAACATAAATTTTAAAAAAACTACACAACTTACAGATTCAATTTGGCTTTTAAAAATGAAGGCCCATGGCCTGTCGGATAAGAACACCAGAATCAAGCTCTGGTGTTTCTGATCAGCAGAGTGTGTGTTCGAGTCCCGGTCGTGACACCTCTGTCCTTAAGCAAGACACTTATCCATTATTGCTGCGTCCTTCGGATGGGACGTAAAGTTGAGGTCACGTGTGTTGTGTAATGAATGTAAAAGAACCCAGTGCATTTATTGAAAGAGAAGCGGTTTGCCCCGGTGCTCCTTGGCTGCATATTGCGCCACAGCACCGTGTAAACCATTACACGGTGCCATGTATAGGAAAAAGGTCACATACTTCACAAAACCTAGCTCTGCACACCTTGCAGGTAAAAAATGTTAAGCACTTTGAGGCGCCCATCGGGTGTGATAAAGCACTATATAAGAACTACGTATTATTACTATTAGGAATTAGATATAATAAATATTGTGAAACAAATATTGGAGAGTATAAACTGTGGCTGTTGATTGATGGATCAGTTTTGAAGTACATGTATAATGTGTACAAGGTTGGGTTAGTCAAAGCTAGAAGTGGAAATAATTGTTTTGGACAAAGCCAGGTTGCATACATTCTGATGGATGTGTGGTTCTTTACCTTCCATGAAGTTTTTAAATCATTTTTCACTGGTTTTTCAAAATACTCACCTGTGCTAATCAATCATAGTTTATAAGGTTTACAATTAATCAATCTCTAATGGCATTCATTTTGTTTGAGATTAAACAAATAGAACCAGGAGAGCGCTGAACACGACAGCAGTCTGTGTCCCGCTGTGAACATATGCGCATCAATACTATGGGACACAGGTGTATGGCAAAATGGCAACACACATAGAGTGTGCGTTGCGTGTCATATCATATGAATCATTATTTGCCATATGACAACAATAAAAAAATACCGGAGTCTTATAAAGCGCACGTATCTACCAATAAGGTACTCAAGGCGCTGGAACAAAGAGAAACAAGCAGGTGAGGGATTTGCTGAGAAGGAATGATTATGTGAACCAGCAAAGTGCCCACTAGGGGAGCGCGGTGACACAATTTGCTGCCAAACCATACCAGAAACACGGGTTCTTTTATGTGTGTAACACAACACAGAGGGCCTACGGCTTTGTGTCCCATCTGTAGGATGAAGCAATTATGGTTAAGTGCCATGCTCAGGGACACACGTGCCACGACCGGGATTCGAACCCACACTCTGCTGCCGGCAACAGTAGAGCTTGAGTTTGGTGAACCAGACCGCTCGGCCACAACACTCCACAGTGCATCACTATGTCATAAAAACACTGCATTATAAAATGGTCGCACACATCCATAAATTGATCTCACAACCAAGCCTCACTCGGTGTTCTATCTCTATGGTTGATTTAAACAATTGGCTGCACAGGCAGGGTTTAAGCCAGCATGTGGAATAAGGGCGTCCAAGTCTGTTGAAAATCAAGACGTATAAATTGCTCACTTTAATGCCTGCACATGTGTAAATGAAAGACAAAGTAGGTCGTCTAAACTAGACAAAAATGTGTCAAAAAAGACACCTCTAGCTAATACCATGTGTATGTGTTCGGTTGTGTCAAAGGAGGCATGTGAACACATTTAGCACACCTTGACTATCACACACTTTGTTTAGGCCATTTCCTCCAATGCCAAGCACCCAATTTCATAGAGCTACTTAAGCAGATATTCAAAGAGGGTACATGTGGTATGGTATTTTGGCTGGTAGCCTTATACTGGTAAGCAACAATTTGTTGTGCTTAGATAGGTTTTGCGCTTAAGCAGCTTCATGAAATTGGGTCCTGGTACCCTTAAAATGTTCCAGTAAACAGTGCACTTTTCAGGTTACATGGCCATGCTCCAATGAGATTTTAAGCTTTAACTACAGTCATAGCTGTCAATCAATAAAGCAGTTAAATCATTGACAGGAAAACTGTTACTTTACTGACAGGAAAAATAAACTTTTATTGCAACTCACGTTTGTAATAATGTTGTATCTCGCTCTAGAGAGGCTCCATATTGTATCTCTTGCTATTGGGTTATAATTCAGCAAGATACAGCATAGTTGACATTTCAAACACTTGTCTGTTATTGGTCCTTTTTGGTCAATTGGTGATTTTGCACCTACATGGAGAATTTGTGTATGTTTAAATGTTGCCCTCTTTCTTCTTTTGTACCTTTTCCCCCAGGGTTATCAGCAGTCAAGCAACCGCTCATTTCCTCCACCACCTTCAAGCACTCAGCGGCGCTACTAAGATCCATAGCTTCAATCAACTGAGGACAAATGTCAGGTGACCTCCTGCCCGAATGCCAGTGTTCAATATGATCAGACTGCAAAGTGCGAATCCACTCTAGATCACATGAGATGAAGGAACGTTTCTTAAAACCTGTATCCTTCATACACAACGAATTGTGATACATCTGGGGCCAGTTTCATGGCATTGCTTTCCGTTGAACTCTGCGCTTACGCCCCGCTGCAGCCCAAAGGAATACACGCGTTACAGGGTGCCGTTATTGCAGAATTCTATGGAAAGCAGTGCCATACATATGCCCATTATAACTTACCAGCTAAGTTGACTTGTTGTAAATTGTTATTTAGTATACGCTTAACCACATTTCTGTATCAATGATAGGCTTGACAAAAAGGAGGGTATTCAACAAAGTAGGAATATGGTGGATCTTAAACCCTATAGCCACCAAAGTGGTTTTAGTTGGCTAGCACAGATTCACTCTGATAGCAGCCATCAACATGTACAACCATTAACAGCCAAAAGCTCATGCCGTGAATTGAAATTTAAATTTAACTTTAAATGGAGCAGAATTGATACTTTTAACAAGCACATTTTCGTTGGAAATAAGTTTTTTATGAGATCAGTAAAATGTGGTGATGATAACACAGAAAAGCATTGTATCCAAAAGGTTAAAGCTCAGAAAATTGTCTGATCTTTGGATAGGAAATTACAGTGAGTGTTTAAGTAGTTTGAAATTTCATTCACGTTTTTTACTTTTAAAGGAAGATTGGCATTGGTTTATAGTGTGAAAACAAAGTGCACTTTCGTTTTAATATCGAGAACAATAATTATTGGTATTCTATTCTAGCTACAAAAGTGGTAACAGTTTCATAGGCATTTGTAATTAGGAAGGTTTGGGACAAGTTCTCCAAATATCATTTGGAAAGTTTAAAAATGTAGTTGTAACAAAAAGTTTACATTCCTTTGTGGTTTTTAAGTATTTAAAGAGTGAGTCAATTAACGATGAACCTTAATTGACATTACCATGGTAGTGCCATTTTCCCACAATTTAATGAACGGAACCAAAATGAGTCTCGAAGAGCAAAATAGTCTGTTCCCTGTTTTGTATTATAAGAATTGTATTGATAATTGCAAGTTCATGTAGGGAACACGACCAAGATGGTGACAGTATGTAAAAGTGTATTAAGTTTGCCCTTCGCTCATGTAGTTATAACGGAGAACCAAAGTTGAAGTTCATAGTTTCTGATATTAGAATAAGTTAGTAATGTGTTGAAGATGGTTTCATAGTTTTGAATGTCGGATACAGTTAATAAATAAAGTAGAGTAGATGCTTATTAATTACAAGTCTTAAAATGACAGTAGACATATGTTTTCACACTGGTAAACTTTACCCTGTGTCAAATTTGGAAATGTATTTCCCTCATTTGTACTCATGGATAGCAAAATCATTGTGGGCACTGATCTCGACAGAAAATTTCTGGTCCAGCTGTGTCGTACACAATCCTTTGGTCTCGTAGATTTAGTTTCTTTATGCAAGTAAAAATTTAAAAAAACTAAAAGAGACATAAAGAAAACAGGCTGACATGTCCTTTATCAAGTCTTTTAAATTTAATTAATTGGTCAAAGGTTTTTGTCTGCATCAAAATAATCTAGATATGTGCATTGTAAAGGCTAGCTGATGTAATTAATAAGGTAGCCTAGTTTTAAAATATTTGTCTTGAATGTTTCCTTTTTTATAACTGTTTTAAATTGATGAAATGTTTGAAAATCATTTAGTTATCAGAAACAAAAACATTTGTTTCCTAATTTAAAGTGTTCTTTCTGTTATTTAACTTCTTTTTAGGTTCATCTTGAAAGCCTTTCAGATATACTGTGTGAGACTGAATGCTTCTTGAAGCTACCTTACATGCCAATGCTTCGGAAATGTTTGAATAATTTGGTAATATCCGAGTTTGGCTCCGAGCTGCTGTGTGTTTTCAAAATGTTCACAGTAACACAGAGATTATTGGAGGCAGGGTTTAAAGGAATCGTGTCTGTGAAAATGTTGATTTTGCTCATGCAGTGAAGAATACATGGTCAATGCAGGGTGTTGGTATTGACATTGATTACTAACTCACAGGGGGGAGAAAGACTGTAAAGGTAGCTTTCTCAAGCCCCTTTCACAATACAAATCCCCCTGGAAATAGAATCCTATGAAACTCATGGGTAATTTTAACCCAACTGCCGCTTTTCACACATGACAGAGTTTTCCTTGGAAAAAACCTTACAATTATGTATGTTAACCCTACTTATCTCGCTTAACCCTACTCTCCTGAGTAAGAAAAACTACTTTCCAGGGTTGGCAGTCTGGGCTCAAATTTATAGAGCTGCTTACGCAGAAAGTCATGCTGAATAATGTTCTGCTAAGCAAAAATAAGCTGGATACCAGTCACAGAGGGTACATAGGACAGTATTTTGGCTGGTAACCTTATATTTTTGTGATTATCTACTTCTTGTGCTTAAGCAGCTCTGTAAAATTGGGCCTAGGTGTGGAAAGGCTGAACTGATCCTAGGAAATTTCCAAGATTCTTCCCTATTGCCACATCAGTTTATGTTTACTGTAAATGCAAAGCTTTTCATTTAGTTGCAGTGAATTGGGATCTAAAACTCATATATCGCGGGTTAAACTCGGTTGTATACAAATCACTGTTAAATTTACATTAAAGGTATTATACAGGATTAGTAGGGCTGACTGTGTTCATGTTTTGTTTGATCAACCATACATGAAATAACAAACCTGTGGAAATTTGGGCTTAATCTGTTTTGTGAATTAGGAGATATAGTGAAAAACCATACTCATTTTTCAGCATGTAGACACATACATTGTCCTTAACTTTGGTTGTTACACTCGAAATCAGCTGCTCCGTAGGTTTTTTAATGTTCTGTTAAAGGTTTTCAGATACATTTTTTTCAATAATGACTTCATTTCAAAGGGACATATTTCACGGGGGGGGGGAATGGTTCCAGTATGAACTTTATAATCAGTAAGCTTTCAGACTAAATTAAACAATGATGTTTTGTATCCTTACCAATCCTGTATAATACCTTTAAATTAACATTTATTTAGTTTTTATGTTGCGAATGTACACTTTCACGTTTCACAAAGCATTTTAATTGTAATTTGCTCAATCATTGTTTTTACCAAAACATATGCTGTGCCTTCCTTTTGTACAGTTCAATGAGTTTGCAATATGCTTCATTTTGAACAAAGAAGAGGAACATTGTAAATTGCAATTGGAATAAAACTTGTAAATGTTTGGGCACCCTATCATTTATAATGTATAAAATAAAATCTGTCATCAAAGGATATTAACCGCTTACACTTGTTTCTTTGGTATTTGGTATTTGTTATCAGCCAATGCCCCACCCCGCATATTGCAAGGAACAGTAGATTTGGAATAGGAAATAAATAAATGAAGGGTTAGTATTGACCTATTCTAATTGAACATTAATATAAAAGAAATGTATAGATCTAAGAAGTTGCCGATTTTACATTGTTGGTTGGTTGTTGCATAGTTTGGTAACTGAATCGAAATCATCAGTGAAAAATACAATGAAAAGAAATATTGCCGTTAAATTCACGTGTTTCTTTGCTAAAATTGCCTTTGAAGACAAAACAAAAATAATAATACAGATGTAGGGAGAATTCCAAAATATTAAAGTCATTTAACTTCATGTTATTGTCAAATCATGCTTTTGTTTTTCCAATTTGCTAAAATAAAGTTTCTTCCATTTGCTGTCACTTCATTTTTATTTAACGCAACCGTCTGACGCTCTTTGCAAATAACAAAACGAGTGTCCTGTTGATGTATTAAGATAAATACCATTGTTTCCATGTAGCTCTACAATAGGGTTTATACGATGCACTATAAAAAGCGGCTCTTTGCTTCTCAGTCGTGGCCGTTGGTGGTGTCTGACAATCGGTCTGTCCAGACCGTCGATTGAGTTGAATCAAACCCGCATGTCAATGTCATCTCATATAAAACGCTACAGTTCATAATTTTGTTCATGTTAGTTTTGTTGGAACAGTCTTTGTGTGTGCCAACATTTTCGTTAGCGGCGTAACTTCGAGAGCCACGCTTTTTATCTGCAAAGGGCTGTGCCCCAAATTAATCAATGGATGACGACCAACATCCGACACTTGAGCCTACTTCTTTTTTTCTCTTCTTTTTAACCGTCATTGACAGAAAAAAAAGAATGAGCGGCCAACATTAAAATGTTCCTTTTGGTTTCGCTAACCAGGAACTAAATAATGTTTTCCTGCTTTAGGATGACTTTTGGGTTTTGACCTTAGGTAAAAATATGGTTCAACTAATATTAAGCAAGCGTTACCTGGTTGGTCTATCGACTGATCTTCTAATCTAATTGTTTCCCTCCCTAAATTTGTTTAATATCGTTTCATTCCTTTTTTGTGCCACAGAAGGTACAACTTAAAGTCTCAAAACTTTTAAAAAAAATGTTTTCTTCTTTTTCTTGGCCTAACGAGAAAAGCAGCCCAAATTTCACGAAAAAAGTCCAAGTCAAGCTTTCGACCATCTCCCGGTTCAATGCTTTGACGTGTTCATCCGGGTCAGTTTATACCGGATGACGTCATGCAATGTTGATTTCGGCGCAGACGATACGGCAATTCACCAAGTTTGAAACTGCCGCCATTATTAATGTTTACACGGCTTCACGGCCTGGTAGAAGTGTCATTTCAAGACATGTGGAAGAAACGGGGATTTTCTTTTCATTTGGAGGTAAATTAAAGGTTAATAGTTTTTTTGTAATGATTTTATTGCATGAAATGTAAATGTATGGGTGCTGTTACTGTAAGTGTTACCGTGTTACTGTTTCAGTGTTCAGTGTCCTGCCTCCTGATGGTGAATCTTCAACAATATCGAGGTGAAACTTTCTGCATCTTAATGAAAATGCTTAAACGTGCTGTCTGGTGGTTTACATGAAAACCACTGGCTTGACTGGCTTCATTCCACACAGCTTGTACCTCTCTCATTCAACTCCATGGGCCCAAAACAAGGCAGGAAGGGCAAATAATATGTTCCTTAATACAACCACACTGTCAATATTAATGTCAAGGTCGAAGGGGACCAGACTAAAAAAAAAGTGAATACCGGTTCTTTGGCATACATGACATGTACATCATACATCATGTATTTATGAGCATGAGGAATAGGTGGTTCAAGTTTCACTTGTTTTTAGTCAATGGATTTGACCTGTATGTGTGTGTGTGTGTGACTGAAATGTTTACTGTAATTTATGGACTACACTGCAGGCCTATTGACATTGTAGTCCTAGTACATTTTTTATTGCATTACATCATGATATGTACGAACTGCTAGCATGATAGAACAGTAGAAGATTTTCAGAAGTATGGGTGTGGTTGTGGCTCAAGAAGTCTGCCAGGTACCCGCCCCTCAGCACCCAACTCTTTGACAATGTATCATTAACCTTTAATTTATGTCTCATACCAGCTGACAAAATTGTCATGAGTGGGTGAGTGTGCGCACAGCATAAATTCACCATTGAGTTAGTAACACCAAATCCTGGCTTTATCTATTCACAGACAAGGTACCAGTCTACATTAGTGTTGGCAATACCTTTCAAAGGGAAATTAAGTGGGTTGCAGAACGTCAAGTCTCATCGTACATTGTGAGCCTATATATACACCCCGAATTTACATTAATAACCATCAATATACCAGAATGTTCAAAAGACAGGTATTTGTACATATACATGTACATGTAGTAAGGTTTTGAGGACCACTGCTACCCTCAATACCCCAAAGTTTTGTCTTTCTGTACTGCTTTGTAAGTTCCATGGGTTGGCAGTAAGTTTATGCAAAGCAACGATAACATTTGGTGTTAAATGCTGAATTTATTGCCTGTTCTTTATGACAAGTAGCTTTAAAAATGAGCTCAAGAGTGACAAGAATGTAAACAAGGCAGACGTATGTGATTCTGAGAGGAACTCAAATGATGAATTAAGTCTCCACATTTTCAACAGTATACTGTGCATGCTGCATGAGCACTGTTTTCAGTTCAGAACAACAAGACTTAACTCAACGCTGGTTCTTCCCATGCCCACCACTTCTTCCTATGAAGAGATGATTGATTGTTTGCTAACTGTAGACTTATTACATACATACCTTCCACACTTTCCACACCAGTCAAAACTTCAAATTTTAATGACAAACTTACCTACTGAACACAATTTTGCTTGATTTTATGTAAATGCACAAATAATTTTTTTAAAGACCAATTCAAACCATTATCAGAGGCAAAGAATAGTCTTACTTTAACATTCAAAATCTGAAATGAGTCAAGTCATAATCTGCTCTTCTGAAGCAATAACTACTGCCCTCAAGAAGTAAATATACTATTACTACATCCCAAGTGTCACCCCTTGTGATCAACCATAAATGTCTATTGTACTTTTTTGAGTAAACATGGGCCATTACATGGGTAAACATTGTAGATCAGAGATCAAAAATTGCACAACTACACAATTTTTTTAAAGCATGGAGGAGGTAAACAACTGCAAACCTTTACCTATGGGGTTATGCAAATGATTTCTAAGCTCTCAAAAAATTTCACAAGAAAAAGTGATTTGCATGGAGTCAAACAAAAACATGTATACCTTTGTATTGGTTGAATCATATGACGATTTTAGCCTTTGACCCTGAATATTGACCCATGTTGCGTTGTGGCCTCTGGTTTTGAAAATCTCTGGCCATTTCTGAGTTAACGGCTGGGGCTTGATCGCCACGTTGACATGTGTTGAAGCAAAGGATGCTCTTAGAAAACACCCTTAGCCATCTTTTCGGACACTGCCTTAGAGAATCTTTTGAAGCCACTTTGCATGAAAAAAATGAAAAGTTGCATGCATATATCATAAACCAAGTAATCAATCACAAGGGAAATTTACTGTAAATTTGTCATAATTTGGGTTTCAACAAAGAAAAGTTGACAAGAGCGGGATTGAACCTGCGACCTACGGATTAACATGCCAGGGCGCTACCAACTGAGCTATCTAGCTATGTTGGCGGTCTCCCTATTTTATCAATACCTTTGTTTGGGGTGCCAGTCAGTAGATAACAAAGATATTGACAAAATATGGAGACTGCCAACATTAGGAAAGATAGCTCAGTTGGTAAAGTGCCGGCATGTTACTTAATCCGGAGGTTGCAGGTTCAAGTTCCGCTCTAGTAAATTTTTCTTTGTTCAACCCCAAATCAATGGGTATCTTAGTTTCATCTACAGGGACCTCTACTGAGTACTTGTAGTGTGTGTGACATTTGTGCCCTTAGATTTTTGAACCATTTCACTTTATTATGACAGCCACAGGTTCTTAAGTGCTTCTGTTTTATCCAGTCAAACTGCTTTCAAGACTAAATATAACTGGACATTGTGGTGTACTTTTATTTTATTTAAATTTTGCTATTTATTGTGAAAACACAGCGTATGTGTTTATGCAGTAGTGAACTCTGCATCACCTTACCATCGAAGATCAAAATAGATTTTTACCCCATCATCTGAATACATTTTCTGAAATTGTAAAGACTGAAATGTACTTAAAAATCCTTTTGGCTATTCTAACATGCACCACATCAAACTCCCTGCATATAGCATATACAAGCCAATTTTAGTCATGAGGACACAAATTGATGAATCAAAATTAATCAGAAGACTAAATACTGTTGATTAGATTTCTTTAAATTGGAGTAGGCACTTGGATTTTGGCATTTGTCACCAAAATCTGAGAAGGAAGAAAGACCGCAGGCCTGATATTTCACTCTTAAAAGTGGAAGGGCACCATGGTGTTTTCTCCTCTGTAAAGGGCACCTGTATGAGAAAATTGTGAATAACTATCGGAACGTTTCAAGGGACACCAAGGCAATGACCAGGGGCAACGAAGGCAATTGCCTGCGTTGCCTCTACGAAGCATCAGGCCTGAAGACATGATCTTTGTGTTCTCACTACCTGATTTGCACATAAGCAGTTTTGAGACGCCCAGTTTAATCTTGCATGCCTAAATATTATCCAACAACTTTAAAATAACATTTCTGTGTGAAACCCAGACAAGCTTGCAAAAGTGTGCATGAATTGTTCAGTCATTGTTGCCATTTTGAAGCCAATTTCAGTCAGATCATTTAAAGTTTTTTTTTTCATTCAAAGTGCTCCAGATGGAGAAAGTTTCCTCTTAGAAGTTTTGAGAGAATCCTTGACAGGAACTGATCCGCTATTGCAGTGTTGTACTAAGAATGAGCTTTGTAAGGATGTAACTTCAGGAAGCTCTGGAGCACAGCTTAGGTAAGGATGTTTGTAAGAGCATATTTTAACTATGTACATTTGTACGTGATCATTAACTTGTCATGGTATTTGTACTATACATGTATATGGATACATTGTGGCAGGCCTGAAAATTCATCTTTGAGAGGGCAAGACCAGTTTCATTTTGCAAAGGGCACTTCCATTGGAAAATCTTAAAGTCCATGGGAAACTTTTAACCAGGGGTAAGAGAGACCGTGGCCTCCATGCAATTCCAGGCCTGTTGTGTATAATGTAGAACCACAATAAGTTGCTATGTTTTAATATCAAAAAATAAGTGGTCAAGTAATTGCCTTTCAAGAACCATGGCCATTAACTGATTCCTCTGTGTGCTCACTCAAGACGTAACAATGTAATAAAATAACTTAGTAACAAGATTTTCAATTCATACTATGCAGCCAAGGTGAGCAGAAAATTCACTGTTGCATGGAGGTGGGATTGTTTAAACTTGAGTTCTTCTCAATGCAGGACTGTAAATATGCACTCTGTCACCAGATATTCAATTTACTTTATTTCCACACCAAAGCACATTCTAGTTGGAACATGTACTATTATAAAGGAAAAATTATTAATGGTAAATTATGATGAAATTGGATATACATAAGAAAGTGATCAAAAACATAGAGCAACAAACATGTTGATGGGGTTAGCAAAACCAAAGTGCATGTCAAACTGTATTATTCCATCAATGGCTCTTAGTTTCACCAAATTAGGGAATTTTAACAAAACGTTTCTGGCATTGTTTATATGGAGAACTTGGATTGCAGTTTTCCTTCTTATTCAACATCTATCTATTTGTACCATATTGAAAAAGAGGGTGAATAGTTGCCAGCTCTAGGGATAGAGATATTTGGTCTACTCAGTGCTGTAATGCTGTTAGGACAAGATTTTTTTGTGTTGAAGTTGTATATTGAATACACAAACTCCAATCACGTGTTGGCATTTCAGTGGTGTTCCATTTGTGATAACCTTAATCAGCCACTCCTTGGAAATAGTGAAATGGCATTAAAAGTGAAAACAACCAAATCCCCGGCATTGATAACAATGTGAAGTGATGTCTAAAATGTTCTTCTTGTTGAGAAATACTTGTATACTGAAGGCCATAACTGACACTAATTAGGTGTTGAAAGCTTTCATGTTCATTTATTTGATGAGCAATTCAAGGAGCAGAAGGTGCTTGGTGTGTGCATGGAGCAGCACATATGAATAACAGATAAAGAAAAATAATTGCAAAAGTTAAGTTCAGATAATACAAAATGCACAATATATAAAAACAAAGTAAATTCAACAGTTAAATTACACACTTAGTATAGTTCATCAAAGATAATAAAACATAAGATTTGAAAAAAAACTTATTCCTTATTTCTGTTTTGTCCATCATGGTGTCTCTGTATTATGTAGCCATGGTGACTGGAACCATAAATGCTCTGTATTTCAGTGCCCTACACGTATGATATCATATCTTCATGGGCTCTTTCTTCTAGAGTGCATTAAATTGCTCATATTTTCCTTTATTACAGAAGCAGGACCTGGTGCCAAAGTTTCATCTATGCCAAGGCTATATCAAGTCATTATGAATGAGTTACATATGCACTCCTTACAGATGAAGGTATTAAGGACCAGGTAAGTTGTTGTTATTTTTTCCATAACATGTGCTCATATTAATATCGTTGTGTCAGTGCAACAAGGGCGTAACTAAATTCTGCAACAAAGTCGTACTGCAACAAAGTCGTATCTCACACGAAAGCACTCCATGCAACAACGTCATATCTCGGCTTCCATGGACTTTGTGATTACCGTAATTTCCTGTGTATAAGGCACTTGGTGTATAAGGCGCAGTGCCCTAAAATCACCGATATAAGATTCAAGTGTTAACGCATAAGGCGCACCGCCATATAACACGCATGATGCCTGTTACAAAGAGACTTGCCAACCAGTTCACGGTTGGTACATCACCACATATGGGGGTCATTGTGTTGGTATGCAGGTTATTTTAAGCCAGATACGATCTTTTGACATACTAAAATTTGCGTTTCACATAATGGCTATTTTAGAAGATACAACCTTATAACACCAACATAACGATATCGAGGCTACAGAGAGGCTACATGAAATGACTGAGTGGTGTAAATTTGCCGTTTACATATTTTACTCATCGTTACAAAGTAACTGTTGGAAATCCAACTTTGGACCATTCCCTAGCTGGGTGCTAGGAATAGATTAAACCACTTGTTTTGTCTCTCGGTTTTATTGCAAAAGGTCAGAAACTGAGAGTTCATAGAAGAGACACAGTTAGTTTACCTTTAGACTTTTGTCATTGTTCGGCCAAGTTGCTACTGTCCCATGCCACTCAGTGTAATCTTGATAAAGGTAGAGCTCATCATACCCCTAATACAGGCTTGTGTACGTGCAACAGTCTGGGCCCAATTTCATAGAAATGGTTAAGCACAAAAAGTAGCTAAGCATAACAAAATTATACTTATCAGAATACAGTTACCAGCCAAAATACCATGTCACATGTACCAATTGTGACTGGTATTATGCTCATTTGTGCATAGCAGACCATTATAAGCAATATTTTTTCTGCTTAAGCAGCTCTATGGAAATTTTCCCCTGGAGGGAAAGCAATTAGTGTGGTTCCTTTTTATGTTATTAAAATTATTACTATCATTGTCAGTTGTGGTATACAGGATATACACTTATTGAAATGGGTACACCTTGATGAACACGCGTTCGCCCCCTTAGGTACAGTTTTCTATGATTTTGATATGAGTTTGTACTTTATCTGTCCTATTACTTTTGGAGTCGCAACGTTATTAAACTGGCCCGAACATGGTAACACCGTACGTGACCCCAGTCCGGCACCAGTAAATGTACACCAATGTTGACTCAAAATCTCAGAAAATATGATATGCGATGGTACTTTGAAGTTTGAACACACCATTTATCTCTGAATTGTTGAGACTTGAAAACAATCTGCACATCGGACAAGTGTACTTCATCTGTGTTCTTGATACTTGGGTTGGTATTGTGTTGCGCGGGATGAGCGGAGTGACAGGACCATTTGCAAATACACCGGAGGACCCTCTGACAGAAAACATTGTGTATCTGCACCATAATAAAGACACTTACCAATCAATGGTATATCGTGTGGAGAGTCCTTCTGAAGTGGGACAGTGAAAAATAGCCCCCCATTTATTGCCAATAAAATGATTTAAAAGAGTGAACACACTGTACAGACAGCAGGCCCTAATGCTAACCACACACAACAAGAAGTACACACAATTTTGCCATATAATGAGTACAGTGCAATCGAATTACCCCCATCCTTTTCAAAATAGCTTTGAAGAACACTCTGGTGAATTTTCAGATGCTCTTCAACTCATACTTCCGTTAAAACTGTACTGAATCAAATCAAACAATGTAAATTGTGATTTATTCAAAAGTGCAATTAAATATGGCGTAGTTATAGATTATAGTGGGGACAGCTTTTTGGGGTGAATTTGAATAGAAAATCAAAGTCACTTTAGCAAGGAGCTTGCTATCAGCAGCCTCAAACATGGTTACGAGTAATTTAAATCTTATATGTATAAAATTACAAATTTGGTTAATGAAATAAATCACATTTTATAAATCAATTCAAGGGGCAAAAAGAGAGGGGACATCCTTACAAGCATGGCGTTGTGCTCTCTGTCTGAATCTTGAGATAGCAATTCTGGGCATTACTGCAATATATAATTGACATGTGTAAACCGGTGGGTTTGGTCATGAATTGTTCCAAATCTTGGATAAAGAACTGCATGTGTGTAATACTTGACTGTATTGTGCCTGATACAAGGACTCCCCCATAGAATTCTCCCCAAAATAGTTTGATACATTAAAAAGTCCCTCTAAGCTATCCAAAAAATTTGTTTTTAAATGAATAATAATAATAATAACAATAGTAATAGTAAAAATAATAATAACTAAATACAAATTGTAAAGGGCCTTTAAGACATGACAGGTGCATGTACCTACAAATAAGTGCATGTAATATTTACCATCTTTCCCTAAGTGGGTTGAAATAGTTGCCAATGTACTCACTAAAACATTATCAAAAAACATCTGAAAACCAATTCATGAAAACCAATTCACTTCATGAAACCACTATTTCCACCTAAAAAATATGAACGTTCAGACTTATGAAACTCTTCTTACAGAGTAAATATAAGAAGTACATCGAAATAAAGCCATGTCGGGGAGTTTCTTTTAGTTTCTTTTTATCTGTAATTCTAAATTTAGTTTCTGTATATTTTTATCTTTTGGTAATGACCACGGTTTGATACGCGTGGTTTGCTTTGCAAGATCCACAGTTTGGAATTTGATAATCCATTGACATATGAAACTTAATTTATCATCAGACTCCTAAATGGTCCCACCTTGCACGTAGACTCTCATCGCAAAGATAGCAAATACTGAGGGAGTATTGATAATCAATCCCATATTACATGTATACCTAATTGATTAGATGCAAGATCAAAGTCAAACACCCAAAGCTTGGTATACGAACCTACTACAAATATTGGTTGTGCACGAATGACACAGCTGCGTATTGTGTATTGTAATGACAACAACTAAACCAATGAGAATCGCGTGTTTTCGATTCGTCTACGGTAGATAGCATCACAAGACCTCCTATCTACCTGGTGAACGCCAGGCCCCCATAGTCAGGAGAATTTGTCCAGGCACAATCTGTGGTGATATTTGCTCTCTGCAATCTTTGTCTGCAGTTTGATATGGGTTAAGGAGGAATTGCCCGGACACACAATATCGACACAGGCTGTTCGATTATGTACACGAAGAGTTCCTTCTTTTGTTAAAAAGAGTCGGTTACTCAGATTTATCTGCGCGACGTACAACCATTATAAAGTTGTCAACACTATACGTCAAACAATTAAAATCGCAGACGATTTCTCTAGTGCACTCCCCTGTCAACCCGCCTAAAAATGTAATAACATTGTAAAACCTACAGAAAGTAGGTTTATTGACGGAATTCAACAGTTATCATGCGTGTAGGTCAATGTCTACAGTGGACAATATAAATTTGAATAAGTTATGGCGCCCTACCAGTATTATGATTCGAGTGACCTCATTTTCGGGTCATCTTTTATTAGTTCAATGGCTTGCAGCAACAGGTGAGATGTTATCAGTGAGACAGGTGTGGTTAGTTCAATCAACGGGTATATAAACGGCCTATGTCTATACAGTACAAGGGGTTTCAAGTTTATCTGCTTGACGGACTTGCTACTGTGGGTTCCCCACCGAGCTTACTGTACCTATGTAGCCAAGTGTGAGATAACTTTTACTTGAAGTAACTCCGAATCGAAGCCATCTTGAAAGCGACAGATTTATAGTGGATGTAATCACGGCAGTGTCAGATTTCTTGGGATCAATAATAGCATGCTAACTCATGAACAACATTGAATTCCTAAATAACATACCGTAATCAATCATAAGCAGTTTGATAAGGTGAATCTGTAATGCATGTCTGTTGTAGAAAAGTGTGGGTTTGGTTTGTTTTTTGCGCATCTGTATTCCATTCCATGTTTTCCCCACGAACTCATAATATCAACATTTTTACAAGGTTTGATGTTATTAAACCCTCACAAATCTTACCAGTCAAACTTAGCTCTAAAAATTTTAACGGGTCGGCATTTTTACTGTAGGCCTAGTTATAACATTTTGGTTTGGTTTATTACAGGGTTGCTTATGACACAGAACAAACAAAAAGTGTTTGTGGGCAGATTTTTGTATGTCAACATTTTCCCGTATGTCCCCTTTATGTTACAGAGGTCTGTTCCTTTATGGGATTCAATGGGTCAAGAGATGGGTGGAGGACATCAAGTGGGTGGGGAGGGTTTCGAGGTGGTAGGGGTTCCTCTAATCCCCGATTAATCCACTGCATCAGATAGCAGTGGAAAAGGGGGACGACATTTCGTCTTAAACGCCATCTGATAGACTTGAACAAATCTTGTTGATTGATGATTTTATGTTGTAATTGCCAAACGACCGTCGACAGCCTAGAGTTTATGCCATCACATGAAACAGACGTATTCAGGAAGGGTCTATATCGGATTATACCAGTCATGTGTATTAAAACAAATTATGTCCCAACTTGAGCAGAGTAAGCGGACATATTCATTTTGGTAAAGGATCAACCTAGAGGGGACAATGTAATAATAAATATGCAAAACAATAATACACTACAGTCAATAATAATAGTTCGCTTGTAGGTCGTTGTTTTGTGAATCTACGTTGTTTATCGTCAACTCTGTGTGTGAAATCTCTTCACTTAGTGACTCGACCTTCATGGGTTGGTTTAAAGTAAGTGTGCAATGTATATTATTATTACGTGCACATGATTGTATTAGTCATCAAACGGATACAGACTAGAATATTACATAGCGAAAATGTACACATAGTTTGGAACAATTTATCATTCCAGTCATTTAACTCTTTAAAAACTTATGCTGTGATAAGTTTTTAAAAGCTGATTGCAAAATTGATCAATGTTTAAAATCAAAGTATCTTGTGTAACGATCACTTTAAAAAGAATCAGATTGAACCCAAAGTTGACACAAATATAAAAAAAAATCACTTATACTAAGTGTATTTTTACTTCATTTTGTGAGCGCACCTTTAACGTTTAAGGTACTTTAGAATTGCTCATCAAACTGACCATTTGACACATTCTCTGTCAGTCAAGACTCATGGATTGACTCAAGGGTTTGGACTCGCACCTATTCAGGGCCTCATTCTCTCACCCACCTTAGCCACAGCTCGTTATATTAGAGTGTTGACCGTTAATACTCCATAACTGTATGGTGTGCCACAAAGACCCTGCTCTCAGTGGGACACCACATTCAACGGCTTGTACAAAGGCCACGGGCGATAAATTTCACACATTATAAATACTCCGTTTATAACCATTGCCCACTGGTAGACTTATTCAGGAAATCACATCCGTTTTCGTTTTGATAACATGAAATGAGAAGAAAGTTATCTTGTTACCGGTCTTTTAGGGTCATTATTAGCTCTAAATTTAAATTATAACTTCCCTTACTTTTTGATCACTCTCTGAATTGTTTTGATATACAGTGATTCCACTTTTGTTTATAATCCTCTCGAGAAACCAACAACTCTATTCACGATTTAGTTTTGAATAATTATTTCTTCCCCGTAAATAAACAGTTTGTTTAATTTGCTGCTTTATAAACATTGCACAAGTTGTAAGACGTAAAAACTTCTTTGCTTTCATCTCGAAATGCTTTTATTATTGTTCACAAAAATATTTTCATCAGCACGGTCTAAAACTATAACCGTCATGATCGCAATGCTATCCTAGAACCAACATGTAACATAAAATCGCGATGAAATCGTTTAGAAAGATATTATTATACAATTTAAATAAACCCTCGAGTACATCCTCCATGATATAAACTGATGTTTATCACATTCGCGTAAAAAGAAAAAGATTCTTACCCATCCGGTAATTTGTTTACATTTTTCTCTCGCCGTTTGAGTATTGTACAGCGCCCAAGAAAAGAAGAAAAACCAATCTTTGAGACGTGATCATATCCCGGGGCCTCCCGCTGGGTCTGTTTTGGCCCCCGTTTTACGCGTAGATCGTCTCCACTTTACGGAAACAATAAGGAATGGACAAAATAGAGCGGTGCAGGTGGCTGGGCCATTGTACCCACCACAAAAGAACGATTTGCGATTGTGACAACCAAATTAAAGAGGACAAGTATGCCGAGGCTTCGGTAGAAGAAGACCCCGGGCCCAAAGTGACAGGCTCCGGCAGCTCGCCATGGGAGCCCGGATTCATGAAAGCCGAGGAACAGTTGTGGGGCTTGGATTAGTGAGGATAAATGCATAGATCATTTGCCGATATCAGCTTGGATTGTCGTTTTCATATAGTTGAGTTTTCTTTCATTGGACATGTAGCAGCAGCGCATATATACAGTACATGATCACAACCCTCTTCACAACTCCTAGACGAGTTGATGGGCTTGTCTTCAGCCTTGTTTTACTGTTAAGAGTTTGTGACACGTGGTAGACAACAATAAGTCAAGCATTAAGACGAGATACACAGACTATTTCCACTTCAGTGCCAGTGTCTTCCAATCTAATCTATTTGCCCCTCATGTTGAATTCCCTAATCACCAAACAGTCCACGTGTTGTGTATTGAGTGGAGACAATGGCTTGTCTTGAAGATGAACCAACATTAAGACGCGGTTTGGATATTAAAAGGTATTGCTCAAGTTGGTTTTGTGAACTTTTTTTATAATAATAACAATTATTTAAATATTATATCGACTGTCCCGAATACAGTGTGAACTTGAATGCAACATACACTACGGAGCACAGCGTATTTTTGCCGTCATTTATATAGCTTGTGCTTTTTGGCCAGATCTTAAACTAGGTTACTTCGTCGTCAATGGTTTCAACATGGAGTCCCGTGACTAATTACTACGTCAAACCATAAAGAAAGGACCACGGTCGAATAGTTGTAATGGTGATCAGGGTTGTGGGTTTTTCTGAAAGATCAAGGTAATCATTTTTTTGTGAATTCTCACTAAATTAAAAAAAAAAGCCATAAAGTGCCACTTTTACCCTTTCACTGGGTCAGTGTCATTGTGCACGTTAATTTGAGCATGAACCACTATCCAGACACTATTATAACGCACAGTGTCATAGTTCTGAGTATTTCCTTGTTGATTGAACATAAGCCGATCTTAATCAAACTGTTGACTGGAAGGTCTGTCTCGGTAAAAAGGGGGCAACAAACTATACACCTCATTATCAAGCCGCCCGTCAAAATGCGAGCACCATAAGAACCATTGCGGTACCGTTGTCCTAGGCCGATTGTTTCGCACAACTAAAGCTAGGACATAACCTCACCAACCATAGGCTTCAACTTGCTTTTTTAATTATTACTTTTCATGATCCCCCTTCAGAGCGTTGACGAACTTAATCACCTGTATTGTTTGTATTTGAATCGGTTAATGATTGGTACGGCTGTGGCCGTGTATCATGAGCTCTATGCCGGTCTTAATAATTATGGTAGGTGTCTGAATTATAAACGCGGCGGTCATCACCGGCTGACACCCTCATAGTACGCGGGCGCGAGGCGTTTCGTAGACCGCCTCAAGGTCCTCAGACGCTCGCTCTCGTGAAACCTCGGCTTCACTGGTCGTGATATCCCTATATAGACGTACCCCCCGCTGAGGAATCGCTCTAAATACATCCCATCGTCCGCATATAAGATGGTACACCAGGCTATTTTTATTGAGGCTAGAGTCATTGTGTTTTATGTTTAATTATGTCGGCGAAGGAAACACATTTTGCAGCATTGTTACGTTTGAATTGTCATGCATACGCTCGAAGAAAAAAGAAGAAGGATTTCATGAATATGTTGTGTGATGGCGAGCGTTAGTCCTCATAAAGCAACCTGAAGTAATTATTATTGGTTGAATATAATTGCTGACCAAGCATAACACAGTCTGGTGTAATTTAAAATATTACCATGTAGGTGTGAACAGCGTTTCAAAGCACCCACTTTTTTCGGTTTAATCGATTTGAAGTAAACATTTAGGTCTATAGGCTATGACGTAAACGAAATACCTGACAAAACGTTAACCATTTTCTGTTTTTTTTTCCTCAAAACTTGACAACATAGTTTAAAGAAATTTCCAAGGGTTGGTTGTATGGTGTGTATATTTAAATCTAGAGGGTTGGAATGTATTCATTTAAAATAAAATAAAAATTAAACCAAAACAGTGGTGCATTCCAGTACCTTTTAATTGACCCTGGTGCCACACAGCAACAGGTCCAAATCCCAATGATACTTATAAACGAATCTTATCAGTGACTTGTAACGTTTTTGCCTTCACTATAAATGTTAAAATATTCTGGAGAACATACAGATGTTGTTTCATCGACCGCTTTCATCAACAAATTGTCAACTTCATCAATTATTATGCTGCTCATTCATCAGTGCTACAGCACAGTTATAGGAACATTACAGAATTGGTTTTTGCTAACAAAACAGTTGCTGGCAGTGTAAACACTTTATTTAATCCACCATATACATAAACTGACCATAGAGCTCTATGAACTGACAAACCTGTAGAAGTTTGAGATCGATCGGCCATCTGGTTCACGAGAAAATAGTGAAAAACCGATTACACATTTGCATGAAATCATATAGATTCAACAAATGAATAAAACGCTCACTGAGCAATAAACTCCAATCGGAAAATTAGTTTATTCATTTCTCATCAAATATGGCATTTTAGACAGAAATATTTCAAGGGATGTTTTCTACTATCATCATCATCAAAATCATCAAAAAGTATATTTTACAAGTTCTTTTCTTACCAATTCTGTAATGTTCCTTTAAGACAGCACAGTTAAGACAGTACGTAATCCAAGCTTGCTTTAACATCTTTAATTATTCAGAGTAATATAGTTTCCCCATTGAATTTATATAGCTTTTTTATAGGGAATTTGCAGCAGAATCATGAAGCTTATGTTCGTAGACAAATCCGTATTGCATCCTGATACGTTTCATTAATTCAGTGTCTTCAGTTAAGTCTACCTCCACTGCCCGAAGGATTTTATTACTCTTCCCTGAAGAAAAACACAGCAAAGCCAACATGCTTTGCTTAAAGTTACACAAGAGAATGACATTCAACAAACAACATGCACTGGACAAAAATAAAGCAAAAAGATCACGGCAGGAGCGGCCATAACCAAAGTAAACAGTTTATTTGGTTTCAGTCGTAAAACAATGGGATATGGTTCCATTTGGTTTTGTATAATCACCAGTTTGTGCCCATCGGACTACTAACATGATGTTTATAGATTACTGTTAAATACGCTAATATAATCAAGTCTAACGAGACAAGTGTCAATCTTCAACTTAAGATCTGAAACGTAACGGACAGAGTTGTTAGACACGCTAATTAAAACACGGATGTGCATCTTCTAAATACCGAATTAAGCAGAGGTCTTGATGAACCATTTGAGAAGGGGGATGGGTAATGATATACAATTGATAAACTGTTCATTGATTCTAAATGACCGTTTTTCTTACTTCTTAATCGCCTAGATTGTTTTCCCGTCATTACTGGACAGGTGAGTCTTAATGAATTGGATGGACAATTGTGGTTGGGCATAAACAACATCTTTAATGCGCGATAAATGTGTACAATGAGTGTCACTCCGACACGTCAAGAGATCTACTCGAGCTCTTTTACTGCAGATCTGTATATCTCTCACCACCGTTGCGTACTTTATTCCAGTCGCTTGAAAACTGTGGGTAATTTAACAGACATTTTAATTGGGGACATTTCCCGACCTGAATGCTTGACTAGCATGACTTCAGTTCGAATCTAGAAGCCTGTTAATTAGAATGCAAGATTTGCATCACAAAATTCGGATGCAGGAATGTGTCTATACTCTCTGAGTTTTTGAGGAAAAAACACGTGAACGTTGGGAACATTTCCCGACCTGAAAGCTTGACTAGAATGACTTCAGCTCAAATCTAGAAGCCTGTTAATTTATCCTTACGAAGCTGAACCCTCTCTGCGAACTGTCCTCTTTGTATTGCTAAAAGTGAACTAGTCTTTAGGCCTAATGAGTGCGAATGTTGCAAACTACTTTGGAAAGGTTTAATTTCAATAGCATGCACAAAAAGTGTGGGGAAATCATGAAAAAACCGAACACCCCGCACGAAGTTAAAAAGCGGGCTGTGATTGTTCTTGTGTCAATACTGATATGGAATTCAAGGTTTCATCACATTTGATGCAGCATTGTGTCTACTCTTTGAATTTTTTGAGAAAATACGGGAGTGAGCGAATGGTACAAAACGAAGATTGTAATTGTCGATATTAAAATGTGCCAACACACGTGGCACAGCAGTTCTTATGTACAACACAACCCCTCGGCCCCAACCCGACTAGAATCAACTTTTATAATTAAGCATTATTGTGTGTGATGAAAGGCCGATGCTTATTGTCTCCTCAAAAGTTTGAGGTAAATTGTGTCCTGTTGTGTGCTATGTGTAACCGTACGTGCTCATAACATCATTGCTTTATTATTGCAGGTCGGAAAGTTTATCCGTCATTATTGATACCATTGACGTTAGTCAATTTCAAAAATAGGAATGACATTTGGATAATGGTCTCCATAAGTGAATGAGTTGAGTTGAGTTCATACAATCTAGCCAATCAAAGAAATTCATTTTGGCTCCATTCACCGTGTTTGTATTAGGCTCGCTTATTTACCCCCAGAAGTAAACAGATAAGTTGCAGCCAGTTGGGTTCCTGTGCGTGAATGAAGTAATTTTCTCTCGCTGCAAACAAAACTAAATTCGACAATTGGCACATGCATGCGTCTATTCCATTTACCTGATTTAATACAGACCACCTGGGTTTTTGTGATTGCTGTATCACTGATTATAACAGCCCACACAAACGGCATATAGAGATAGCCAACCGAGCCGAGCGGACGACCAAATACAACTGCAGTAATTTACACTATCGGTTTCCCGAGCTAATGGCGTGGTTAGGACAGCGGGCAGTTTCCGGGTAGAATATGGCTTCTTATAATTATTGTCTTTTTCATTTTAGCTCCACGAATACCAACGGCCGTTGTATGTATTGATTTAGTACCTGTGACACATCGGGATGGGAAGAGAGCTTTTAAACAAAGAAGTTACGGTTCTGTCGATAACCTACCACTGCTATATCTTGGTAAAATGGTTAAGTAATAATATGCACTGTTGGATCTACACCTTCTGATAAAGATATCTTTGAACGCTCAGATTTAAGTAAATGTGTAGGAACAGTCGTCGAGTACACGGCAAATGAAACCGAATCTACAGGGGAGAAATTAATACCATTGGGGGCCGGACTGCCATTTACCTGTACAGTAATGAGGTGCATGATGCTCACATTTTGCCCGATAGAGAAACACCCCGCTCTGAACATCATATTTATTTTATTAATTTACCATGGGCAAGCGGGACTCCCGGGCAATCTTTCAGACCGGATGGAAAGTCTCGTCGTCCAGGCCTGTTATCTCTGTCCAGGCGCTAGGGACAGCTCCCGGTGATACGTGATACCGTTGAAGTCGCTTGGGTGAGCGTCGACTAGGTTGTGTGAAATCTCTCTTTTTTAAAAGTCTCAGAAAAGAAACAAAAATCCTTCCCAAAACTCATAGTATACGCAATAATCCGTGTCATCTTGTGATGAACTTTATTTAACGGTACACTAGAGTACGGTTTATACCTAAGATTTGAGATACAAGTGGTTAAAGGTTTGTTAGCTAAATCTAAATTAATCTTAATGAATTGTGGTGCAAAGAGGTGAGGTGGTGGTAAAGATTACGGACATTTTGTATTATCAAAAAATTAGTTAGTGGCCTGACGTTTCGACCCTAGCAGAGTCTTTATCTTTTAGCTTCAGAGAAAGACTCTGTTAGGGTCGAAATGTCAGGCCACTAACTAATTTTTTGCATTATTTTATACTATAGGTCAATAATATTAATGGCTAAGTGAGTTCCGATGGTGAAGATGAGTGACGATAATAATGGTGAAGTGAGTGACGATAATAACGGTGAGGTGAGTGACGATATATTAATGGTGAAGTGAGTGACGATAGGGAAGATGAGTGACGATACTAATGGTGAAGTGAGTGAAGATGAGTGACGATGATAATGGTGAAGTCAGTGACGGTGGTGAAGATGAGTGACGATAATACATTATATTGGTGACTGAGTTATGATGACTAAGATGAGCGATGAAGCGATATAGTGGTGAAGATGAGTGACGATAATAACGATGAAGATGCTTGTGACGATAATAATGGTGAAGTGAGTGACAAAATAACGGTGAAGCGAGTGACGATATAATATGGTGAAGTGAGTGACAGGGAAGATGACTGACGATAATAATGGTGAAGATGAGTGACGAAGATAATGGTGAAGATGAGTGACGATAATAATGGTGAAATTGCATGTGACGATAATAATGGTGAGGTGAGTGACGATAATATTAATGGTGAAGTGAGTGACGATAGGGAAGATGAGTGACGATAATAATGGTGAAGTGAGTGAAGTGAGTGACGATGATAATGGTGAAGTGAGTGAAGATGTGACGATGAATTAATGGTGAGGTGAAGATGGAAAGAGTGACGATAATAATGGTGAAGTGAGTGAAGATGAGTGACGATAATAATGGTGAATATGAGTGACGATAATAATGGTGAAGTGAGTGAAGATGAGTGACGATGATATTAATGGTGAAGTGAGTGACGATAGGGAAGATGAGTGACGATAATAATGGTGAAGTGAGTGAAGATGAGTGACGATGATAATGGTGAAGTCAGTGACGGTGGTGAAGATGAGTGACGATAATACATTATATTGGTGACTGAGTTATGATGACTAAATGAGCGATGAAGCGATATAGTGGTGAAGATGAGTGACGATAATAACGATGAAGATGCTTGTGACGATAATAATGGTGAAGTGAGTGACAAAATAACGGTGAAGGGAGTGACGATATAATATGGTGAAGTGAGTGACAGGGAAGATGACTGACGATAATAATGGTGAAGGATGAGTGACGAAGATAATGGTGAAGATGAGTGACGATAATAATGGTGAAATTGCATGTGACGATAATAATGGTGAGGTGAGTGACGATAATATTAATGGTGAAGTGAGTGACGATAGGGAAGATGAGTGACGATAATAATGGTGAAGTGAGTGAAGGTGAGTGACGATGATAATGGTGAAGATGAGTGACGATAATAATGGTGAAGATGAGTGACGATAATAATGGTGAAGTGAGTGAAGATGAGTGACGATGATATTAATGGTGAAGTGAGTGACGATAGGGAAGATGAGTGACGATAATAATGGTGAAGATGAGTGACGATGATAATGGTGAAGATGAGTGACGATAATAATGGTGAAGTCAGTGACGGTGGTGAAGATGAGTAACCATAATACATAATAATGGTGACTGAGTTATGATGACTAAGATGAGTGATGACACGTTATAGTGGTGAAGATGAGTGACGATAATAACGATGAAGATGAGTGACCGTACATTGCAACTGACTGAGTGGCGGTAATTGAGATTAGTTATGAAGGGTTAGGATGGCAAGATGGGTGACGATAGTGTGAAGCGAGTGCAACAAGTGACGACATTCAAGAGGGATAGTGTTGATAGTGAAGATGAGCGACCATGGTGCAGATTTACCACTGACAGTTCTGCAGCCAGTAGCTACACAGTCAGATTACATAAGATGCTCAATTCACTACATTTTAATTGAAGACAAAATGTGGCTGCATTTTCCATTCTTGCTGACGTTCCCGCATTAAATATTTGATATGATAGTCCCTACGTTGAATTCGTCTTCTATACCTGCCAGTTAATTAGTATTCAGGGGCTAATGTTGCATTTCCTGAATTATTTTTACCCCCAAAAATTTGAATCCCTCATTAAATTTTGGCATGCTATAATGATCATGGACACAACTGTTTTTTATTTATAATTCTTTGCCAGCACCGAGTGAACAAATTTAATTAGTTGAAATTTCACAGATTGTTGTCCACACTCAAAGATTTTTATGGATTTCTTCCTATAACCTTTACACAAAAAGTGTATTTGGGTTTAAAATGTCAATATTTATTTGTTTGTATAGGGTATGGCTGACGAACGCCATTGCGGGGAAGCGTTTTGATATATCGATTTATATAACTGCACATGACGCGGCTGGTGTGAACAGACTAGTCAAATCAAACATGATCCCCGCTAGTGCTTCTTCTGTTAAAGGGTATAATTCACACCACCAAAAAACACCCAGAAATGTTTGGAGTTTTACACCCGCCCAAAACGATTTAACTCTTGAAGCGAAATGGGAGGTATGTGAATGAAAAGTGACTGCATTTACCCACTACCCGTGTGACCCATTCAGCTACATTCACAAACAGTCTAAGGAATTCAAAGGTGAGCAGGGAGTCTTGCCGAAGAAAATAATGATATGGTCAGCAGTTTGTAAAGGTGTCAGTATCAATGCTGTTATTTAAGTACATGTAGGCCCATGTGGGAAACATCTCAAATCTTACTCAGTCTTTTTTCCCCCCAATGCTCGATAGCGTATGAAATTTACATTCCGAATTGTGTAATTCTTTGGTATTTGAATACATAAATTTACCTGCCAGAAACCTTCAGTGTACATTCAAGATACATGTGTCAATATATAGCATGACATCATCGAACAGTGAAATGGCTTTCCAGTCAAACTAATATGTTACAAATAAATGTGTGAGTGTAGTTTATCTTCTTTAAACTCATCATCACCAATGTGAAGAACAAAAATCGTTAAAAGCTCACACGCCATCTTTCCCGTCTGTCATGGAAATGTCGATTTTCCCCCATCATTCCATGTCCCGACTATTTCATTTAAACAAGCCACACCGTTTAATCTGCCCATCTGTATTTAGAGAGCGGGGTTGACCCAACAGGGGTACCTTAGCATTAGTTTTTTCAAAGAAGAAGCCCGGGCTAATTGCTGCTAATTTGTCGATATTGTTAGGGATCAACCGTCCGTGTAACCGTGGGTACTCCGCCGACACCTTTCCATTGTACCGGCTTTTCAAGGGTCTCACCTCGCCCGTTGTCCGGTGGGGCTCGAGGCTATTAACTCCCGGACAAAAAAGTGCCCTCGGTCCCCTCTGAAAGGATATTTTGGTGCTGTAAATCGGCTCATCCTGTCTTCCGTACTGATTGATAGTGTCATGGATTTTTGGTGGTCGTGAAGTGGTTTGGGTTGATATTTGTACACCAAAACAAAGAGTGGTTGTCCACAGATGGGAACAGAGAAGCAAGGGGAAAACTTCAGGTGGGAAGAAGGACTGCAGATTTGTTTTAAATTTTCTTGTGAAATTGTGTTCGATATTGTAACGAGATGGCAGCTACTTCAACTAAATCATGTTTTACAATTACTATTAATTCTTATATCTAATTTGATTGTGATTTGTGCGTGTTTACGTTTTTTTTCCCTCTTGAATACATATTAATTTGAACCAACAAATTATTGGGATAGAGCTGTGAAGTTGTGCTGCTTGTCACACAAAAAGAACTTAGTCAAAACCTAAATAGCAAATGTGCGACTTCCCTTGTTTGCATGTACAGAGTGCGCTGCACTTAACTGCTCACCTAGAACAAAGACAAAAACAAACATGGAAACAACTGATACAACAGCACAACTACAGTCGTGTATACTGTGACATCGTTTTATTTCATTGATAAAGAAGTTAGGATTGATTTGTTTGGTGGTGGACTCTATTTATATTTTATTATACTCAGTATAAAGCGAACCCTGAATCGAGGTCCTAAAGTAAGAAAGAGTATGACTAATACTCGCATTGAGGGCGGTACCAGACTGGTCAAATGTTTTAATGCTGTCCCAATATCAAAACCAAATGCAAAACCATGATTTAATAGGTTTACCCAGCGTGCAACTATACTCAGTCATATTGTATCACGTAAAACAATTTCACTGGCATTTGAATTAAGCAATATAACTATACCAAATTTCCAGCAACCTTTAGAGACAATTGTACTGAAATAGAGAGATACTTCCCATTCGACATTTTAGTAAAAAAAAAAAAGGGACCCTTACGTGGTCAAAGAATAGGCGAATTTTAAAAGGCTTGTTTGATATCAAACTCTGTGTTCCCAACCACTTCTTACATCGAAAAGGAGAAGAAGTTCACTGTCCCATCCCATTACAGTAAAACACAATTTTGAATCCCACCCGAGGTGACTGTTGATTGTTTTCCGTTGGGACTCGAATAGCAAAGGCTAGAGTAGGCCCTTTACCAACGATGTAGTAAGTTGGAGACTTAAAACCATACTACCCATATGGATCAACTTTAGGATTCGAATAGCAAACCGGTAGTGCAGACAGTGCTTTATCGAAAAATGCTATTGAAGGCCTACTGTCCTTTCCAATGATGTATGACTAAAAACGAAACTACCCGTGAAAACGACCAACCTATTGAGCTGATATTTCTACCTAACTTGCCTAATTACTAATAGTGGCACTTCTTTACCATGTCTACATGCCCACTAGTGGCCAACAGTCACAACATTCATCATAGTCAAGTCACCTTATTCATGTGTTCGCAACCTTGCGTCTTCTTCCCTGATAACAAAGGTTTTGTACGTGTACAATATTCATTAGAATATGTAAACCAGACTATGTCCATCTGTTAAAAGAAGAGGCAAGATAAGTTTTAAATGCTAGGGTTTTAAGTGATTCAACTGCACAAGTAGTATTAAGTTTTCATGTTTATGTAGCCAGGTAATCAAATGTTGTTTAACCATCAAACTAGTGGTCATTTTCATTTATTTATAGAGCTTGTGAAAATTACAGCCTAAGTTCCATTCAACCTTGAATAAGATGCAATAGTTCTGCTGAGTTGTTTCTCTATTCTCATTCTCAACCCCTTCATGAGCATGCATACAAAAGAAAAATTGGGTGACCATCATGGCCTCTCACCGTATCGAAAAGAAAAAAAACAGCAAACAAAAAGGCATTTACAGAAAAAAAGAAAACGTCTTTTGATTGAGAAGTGAGGACACAAAATGGTTTCTGTAGAGCTTCATTTATAACAACGGGGAAATATTACAATTCAATTAGTCATTTCTTCAAGTTGAATACTGTGACATTTCAATCAATTTCTTTTCATTTGCTGTCCATTCGTTGAGAACATTCTGTCAGGGGTCTGTATCTGTTTACGGTGTCGCCGGTTAAAGTACAGTTGATACCAAGGGGTGGATGTTTTTTGAGATACATTGTGTCATTTATTAGCGAGGCATGCCAGACATCTCGTATTTTTCATTTTTTAAATAGGGTTATTGTTCTACTCGACACTTGAGCTTTCAATGGTATAAGGAAAATCGACAGCTGCCAAACGTAGGTTTGTCGAACGGGAGGTGAAACTTAGTAAAATGCGGTCGAGACGCCGGGCCCGTTCAGCGGCAGGTCCACAGCTGTGACCAGGGCCCCCCGCCCGGTATGTTAAGGCCAACTCACCCCTGGTTTGTCCGCCTTGCTCTCGGGAGGTACTCAAAGTATAACGCCGCCGAGTCTCGACCTGGCAACACACCAACACAACCTGTGTCATTGCCTGATGGGGAAACCGTACGCAGTTCACACGCGCTATGTTTCAATGTTTTTAACATCACTTTCTTAATGACGGCCATGCATTCATAAATAGATAGATCTGATTTGTTATAGTAAACTAGAATCACTTTTGTCACTGAACAGATAGTTTGTACTGTTCCAACTGGTCGTAAACATAAAGCCAATAAGCTTGAACTGTTAAGACTATCACGAAGAAAACATCTCTAGACTGTATAGTTTTCCGTGTGAACACTTTCTACCACACGCCCAGTTTCTTCCAATCTGATTTGTACATGATCAAACCTTTACTTCGTTGACATTACTTATGGTAACAGATAGAGTACATATAGACAGTTGACCACAATAAACACATTGGAGCGATGTGAAACAAACACCTCTAAAACAGCTGCAATTTGAACAACGACTAGCCGTTGTCGCGTGCGAGTAGTTGGTAGCCGGCTCGCCAGCGCAACGCCGCGGGTTGGTAGTTTAAATGCCGCACATAAGTACAGACTCAAGTTATATATAGGTGCTCATAGGATGACAATCATGTATTCTCGTCTATTATGACATGCTTAAAAGAACATTAGTGTACTCGTGGCTTTACTTGACACTTGCCCCACCATAACAGCAAATTATTAACATAACCCTTTACATGAGGTGGATGTTCTCATTCATGCGTTGAATGATTAGAGAAGTTTTATGCAGAAGGTTGTAAGCCTAAATGCAACATCATCCAATGATTTGTGATAAAACAATCCAATTGGGGGGGGGGGTGATTGCTAACTGTTGTTTTTCCTCCTTTTAAAGGGAATTCATTTTCGATTGAAAAAATAGAGAGCTGTATGTCTATACGGTTTCATTGGCTAGTTGGTTATTGTCGTTTGAATGTGTTCGGATAATCAATGTCAACTTAAAACATGCTATTTTTATCGTCAGAAATGAATGAACCGTTTATTCAACCATCAAAGGCCTAACCTGTAATTTTGTGAAATTTTCATAGACAACTAGTTTAGTTCGTCTGCAAAGTTTGTATCCGTTGCCTCAGAAATAGTCTGTTCAGCTTGCATATGCAAAGCTGCCTGCTGAAAGGAACACAAGACCCGTGCTTATCAGCGATTGAAATGGGTTAGTGGTGAGCGTGCGTGTGGAGCAAGCAACCAAGTTATTTGTGTATGTAAGTAGGCCAGCACATGCCGAAGTTCGCACTACTCGAAACCTGTGTTTCGATTCTTTGACGAAACCCGGAGTCCAAACAACCCCGAATGGAAACGAGAAAGGGAGGAGGAAGAAATTTGAGATTAAACTCCGATAATGATCAGCAGCTTTTGTGTGTATTGTCTCCGGGGTGTTATACCGTCCGTCATCAATGCCTGCGGACCATGAGCGGGGACTGGCAGGGTGGGGACAACCCCCCTTTCTCGTGGGCTTCGTTGCCAGGGTGTGTTCTGCAATATGAGGCATGCCTGTTTATGTGAAGGTGTGGAATTGGCCCAACTCTGTCATTATGTTAACACTGCCTTTGATGTGAAGGACTGTGTACCCAGTTGGTTAAACATGTAGTATTGTTAACGATGACGTCATGTTGAGGAAGCCTAAAGTTTCACTGCAAGGATTTAGTCCCATTATCTTAAATATTTGACACACATTCTCAGGAAAAAAATTGACATAGCAATTCGTATGCAAACTTTGTGCTATGGTGTTTATTTTTAACTTGTAGATGATAAAAATGCTTTATTTAGGTTGACAATGCTAAAGGTAGATTTAAAGTTTTAGCAAGTTAACAAAGTGCTGAAAATACATATGTTACAGAAGTGGGATTTTTTAAGCATTAAATTGAATGTACTCTACCCGTCGGTTGTTAACATCAACAAGTCATTATAGACCCGACAGTGGGATAGTATAGCAGTGAAGCAGACAGACTCATTTATGTAAGCTTTCGATATCTTTTACTTCGCTTAGTTAGTAAGAAAGCACAGCTACTGATGATAACAATTTCCATAGATGCTTACATGCGCCCATATACCGTATAATCTGGTCCCCATGCCACCATAACATGTCACCAGTTGTTGTATTAGTGGTCCAGTATTCATATGGCTTGCTTTTTCTTTTTGGTTGAAGTTCTGGTTTCAAAAATCTGTTCGTTGTTTTGGTTGTTGTCTTCGTAGAACTTAAAATGCCGTCTAAATTTAGGCCTAGAGAGAGCAGCGGTCCGATGTGATAAAATATTCAGAAGTTATATTTAATTGTTTGTAAATTTTTGAAATTAAGTTGCGTGTAATTTACAATAGGTTTTACCGTTTTCCGAACGTATTATTTAATATGTTTATCACCGTGTGGCAGTCTAGATGGACAATCAACGCGTTGTAAGTTTAAGATCTAACATAAAATTTACAATTGAAAATCACAACTCATTGTGGAGAGGTTTGAAATCTACAAACATGATGTTACAGTATCGGCCAAGCTTAATTGTACAAAGTTGAAGTTGAAATAAATTTGTAATACTGTTCCCAGTCGAGATTTAGGGAGATACCATGTACAACTTATCCATTCTTTCCATTGACCTATGATGTATGGAATGTCATGAAAACATTTAATTATTGTATTAAATTGTTTGATCTCCTTTCAATGATAAGTCAACTTCGAAGGAATACTTCATAGTTTTGTGCAACACCATCTTGTGTGTAATCGCCGTGCTTTCACTCCCACAAAACACCTCAACGAATAATTTTTTAAAGAAAAAACACCGGACGACGGCAGCGATTTTAAATGGGTGTTTTGACTGTGTAATGCGGCATGGTATAATCCCATTACATCGGGCGACACCTTGTCTTCAATGACTGCAAGCGGTTCGTAAGCTACACGTCGCACGAGGCTGGATGTGTTCAATTAGGCACGGTGGATCGGTAGGCGGACAGGGTACGCCGCTAGCGACCGTTCGGCTAGAGCCGCTCATGCATGCAATTCTATTACGAAATGAATATCATCTCAGAGTTAACCTTTGAACCATTTTTTCTTGGATTTCTAGTATGATGTTGTCCCACATTTTTTCTGAAAATACTGTCTGTGACGAAAGAAATATTTTAAATTAAATCCTAAAA
This sequence comes from Pycnopodia helianthoides, assembly GCA_032158295.1. NCBI lineage: Eukaryota > Metazoa > Echinodermata > Asteroidea > Forcipulatida > Asteriidae > Pycnopodia > Pycnopodia helianthoides. The sequence goes on from CM063243.1 coordinate 11,150,793, forward strand.
ACAAAGTCAAATAGATTTCATTAAGTAAATTAAGCAGTAGGCGTTGGCCTTTTGAAAGGAACTCATGGTGTTTGCTTGCAAAAAAATGTTTCTAAAGGAAAACGAAATCACAAATTCTGGAAAAAATTGATTTGGGGTACTAAAAGGCTTAAACCTAACTTCACCATCAATTCTACTTAAGTAAGAAAGTAAGATTGTCCTTTAGTCTTAAGTCTTCCCTTGCTTTGGCAGAATTGCTCATAAGCTCACGTGATTCGTTCGTTCCACTTTATGCTACATTTGCATTACATATTGCATCATATGGCATCACAAATATAAACATAACAAACACTTTCCAACGTACACACTTGGAATGGTAAGAACATTGCAGTTTCCATGTCACTACTATGGCAAACAATGTCTATTAGTAAAAGCTTGATTAGCATTCGATAGCCCACTCACCTAACTTTAATTAAGATATCCTGCCTGGTAAATATTTTTGAGAAGAAAAATATATTATAGAACAATTTGGCATCTGGAAACATTAATGTATCTTTGTGTTATGCAGAATGCCCTTGCGTTTGTAATACTGGCAATTGGTTTTATACGGGTATTTCTTTTTATGGTGACGTGGAATTAACATAGCTATATAAATCCTCGATTTATTACCGATGCCTAACAAAACAAAAAAATCATTGTTTGGGTCTCATTTCAGGGAAGAGACTCTTTTAACACATGGCCGATCGAGCTTTGGTAATATTAACATTAATGTGGTTTTCTGATGATTCGTTAATATAACCTCGGCACGTTGATCAATCATCCACTGAATGTTGTCATCTGTTTTTTTTATTGGGTATTATGTTTTTCCCGTAAATCATTGTAACTGCCATGGACTTCTTTTAATGTGGATTATTGATGTACATTGTTTCACTGTCTCGTTATTAGGTGTGATCGTTATTGTTAGCTTCAAGGCAAGAGCAACATTTACAATAATTAAATAAATAAATATATATAAATAATTAATTAATTGAATATTTGAATTAAAAAGTTAGTTATCAAATACAAGTAAGAAGCATCTATTGTAACTTCATCTGTTATGGTTCACGTTGAATCTCTTGAAAAATGCACGATTTAAATGTATGCAGCCCGCTTGCTCAAGAAACAACGATGTACCCTCCATTTTAGTTTAATTTACAAAACTTGAATTTTGATTGAGTGTTTATTTAGTTGAGTCTCTCCCTGAGTGGTGTCATTTTTAATCGCATTCGTAGAATGCTGCCATCGGAAAACGTCAATTTTATTTGTCCTTTTGTTTCCCTTAAAGGCAGGGTATACTTTTTGGTAATTACTCAAGAAATACATTAAAAGCTTACTTGGTATAAGGATCACCTGAGAGCTGCTGATAGTATAAAACATTGTGAGAAACGACTCCCTCTGTTAGGTACTTTTTGAGAAAGAGTTAAATTCTCAAGAAATAGTAAGTTATTTGAAAATGAGAAAAGTCATTCCCAGGCATCTGAACGCACACAGTTCTATGCAACAAGGTTGTTTGTTCTTTCATTATTTTCTTGCAACTTCAATGACTAATTGAGCCCAAATATTCACAGGTTTGTTATTTTATGCATGTGTTGGGATACACCAGGTGATAATACTATTCTGTGACTATTACCAAAAGCATATCATGCATTTAAATAATTTAATTTAAGTGAAAGTGATAAATACAAGATTTGTTTTCAATCAAGAAGTGTTCGATATTAAGCTGAACTTTTGTTCATGTAAAGCTTTATAGCTGGCGCCCAGATGGTTTGTTGTGTTTTAAGTTTTTACTGTTTTAAGTTGGGTTTTTTAATTGTGTTTTATGGTATTCTATTTATGTATACCAGTCTAAATTTGCAGGGAATCTACGGGAAACTGTCATACTGATTGTGGTATAAACTTTGTCAAGAAATAAATTTCGAGGATGTTACATACGTGAATACCACGGTAGACTACATGTCAATCATTCAATATATTGGTCTGCACTTCAATTAATTTTTCCGCAACTCGAAGTCGTGCAAAACTCAGCGCATCGCTTAGGTGACGGTAACTACCTTACTGTAAAACGACCAAGCATGCGTCTCAGTCAGCAGTTATTGCCTACCTGCAAGTATTCACACAAAAACACCACCACAGTACCCGCAATACTTCCAAATTCATATTAAATTGAAAGAAATATTATTATCTTTCCACGATAACCAAAAACATAACGCCCGAACATCAAATAAAAGAAAACAAACCTAGCGACCTTATTTGACGTTTTGCCCATTTTTCAATACGTAGTATGATTTCCAGTGCCTTACCAGTAGCTTCAGAAGTGTATTTCAAGATAAATGTCACTGTACTATTTCAAGAAGAATTTTTGAAATGTTCACTCCTGCGGGACTGTTGATAAAACAAGTTGAGATATCCTACATAAATACAAACAAAGCGCAGTGTGTTCTAGCGTCTTCCGTGTTGAATCGAAGTACATGTATCGTATCCCAGATTTCTATTGTCTTCTGATGAAATGAACTTTCCACCCCGTTCCACATCATTAGATGTGGAACTGGGCTTTAACAACACATTGGCAACCCAGTTACAAGAAGATAAGGTCAAGTTGAAGTGACCAGATAGCAAAGAGAGCCTTTCACAGTTCAGTCAAACAGTTCCAAACAAATTTTTTTCTGATGTAAGGTTTGTAACGCGATGAAAATTGTTCGTCTGATGATGTTGTTAGATTGTGTTTAACTCGAACCGTTCCTCTCTTGTCATTCAAGAGAAATAAGTACGTGAACGGGGGTCTCACAAAAGTATAACCTTGCGACCATGAATTTCAACGGATTTTTCAAATGTTACTTTCACTCTCTGGGGAGAACTTTGGTTGTAAATCAATCTGTCACTAATTACCCATAACACGAAGTGAGTTTAGAGGAATGTTTGCGTCAGAATATGCCGAACAAAAAGTCCAAAAGATAGGGTTCAAAGAAGAATACAAAGCCCTCGTTTAAACAATTAATTTTAAAAAATGTCAAAATTGCCACATCAAAAACAAAAGGCTAATATTTGGTATGTGTTTGTGTTTAAACTGCATATGAAGCAATCACACTCAAAGTGAAATCGTCTTTGACGAATATATTTTTCTACCCGGAATAGTGTTTATACCGGCTTAACATCAACTGAGGCTTCGATTTTCTCGGCTTGTACGAATACTTTATAATCATTTCCAACTCAAATACGTGCGTGATTTTGTTTAGATTTAGTTCATGCTGGAGGGAAACTAACGCATTTTATTTCAGATAAATGCATTTCAAAAAGTTTATTCCCATGTTGTTTAAAGGCAGGGTATACTTTTGGTAATTACTCTACAAGTTAATGACCATACAAACTTACTTGGTAAAGTGCACTAGAGAGCTGTTGATATTATAATACATTGTGAGAAACGACTCCCTTTGAAGTAGTGTAGTTTTAGAGAGAGAGGTAATTTGTAACCCAAAATTTGAATCTGAGAAAGGCTTCTGGCATGAAGCCTTTCTCATGCATCTGAAAGCACACAATTCTATGCAACAAGGGTGTTTGTTCTTTCAATATTTTATTGCAACTTCAATGACCAATTGAGCCCATTTTCACAGGTTTGTTAGTTCATACATATGTTGGGATACACCAAGTGAGGATACTAGTCTTTGACAATTACCAAAGTATACCCTGCCTTTAAAGAGGTCTGGTAAGATAATAATCATAAACCATTACGAGTGTAGTTAATACCAAATGTCGTTGCATTTAATATGAACACGGAATCACAACAAAATATCAACTTGATTTCATGAACAGTACTTTTTTATTCATATTATCTACATCCTCATATTATGTGTCATCATTAAATGACGTCAGTACAAAGGTTCTTTAAATTTTATATTTATATAATTCTAAAAGTGCCATCTCGACATTTGGACCCTCGTTAAAGATTTTACAAAAAAAGGCAGCAGCGATCAATGATTGCTGCCTTTGTATATATGGGTATTTCAGGCTTGAGTAATAAATACGCAGAAAAATTAACATTTCGAATTCAAATGTGATAATCAAATCAACCCATAAATATTGTCCGTCTACAGGATGTCCTAAATCCAAAAGACAAGCAAAATGTATAAGTATAAGCAGAGGCCTATAGTGACAACCGATGTAGTCTGTGTACACATTTGAAGAGCCATATACATTTCTTGATGGGTAAGAACTCTTCAACAGAAAGGAAAACATAAAACAAATGATATAGTAAATTGTAGAAACTGTGATTAGATCCACATCTACCAAACAATTATGAGCAAGTTTACGCAACAAAGGGACGTTTTTCAAAAAGTTGACTAATATTTTTCTGCATAATTGAGGATTCCACATTTCTTGATTTCTTGTCTGACCCGAGCTGTGCAAGCGCAACCCTGATAACGAACGGTGAGCAAATTTGCCCAGGCGCCTGGTAAATTTACTGTACTCTTTGTTGCATCGCAAAGGGCCAATTCATTGCATATAATATAGAACATGATTGGAGCTACCAGTACAAGAGACAACTTGACCTTAGCCGAACAGATTGGTTTGTTGGGAAGAGAGATAACTAGGCCAACACTGTGATGAATTGACGGTTACCTTAACAGATCCACGTTAAGTCAAGATTGGCTAACGCATGATCTGCCTATGATATAAAACATGGCCTAGTTTTAGGATGCTACAATCACGGGGTGGTGTTCCCCCAGGGGCAAGGTTGCAAAACGGGAGCACAGTATAAGAAAGGAAAAAGGGATAACGAATGGATGGTGTGGTGTCAAACTTCAAAATCACCCACCCCTTCCTCCCCCAAAAAGAAAGAAAAGAAGTGATTTAATTGTAATACCGTTATGTTAATTTATAGAAGTTAAAAACATCAATCAGGAAATCAACTTATAAAGGCCTAGGACCGGTACCGTAGTCTATCCAATATAAACAACTCAAAATGTCGAAAAAATATGACAATAGAAAGTATTTCTGGTAGTTTCACTCTTTTTTTAAAGGATTGTTTGAGCTAAAAGCATTTTCGACGATTTCTTTGGAAGGATACGGTAGTCCTTGTAACGTTTTCCCACTACCCTTGAGGCGTTTATAGATACCTTTCATAATATTGTAGATCTTTTCAAAGAAATAAACCATTATTTTCTTGGTAAATATACTATAAGTATACAAAAACACGACAGACGGTGGTGAACACGTAATATCAAGAAAGCTTAATGAATTTTAGTTGTCAGTTCTTGTAGTTCTAAACTCCAGGCAATTCAATTATTTTGCCCCCCTTCCCAACAACAAGAATAACTATTATCATAAAGATGATGGTAATAATAATAGTAATAATATGCCCAATAATAATAATCAAACAAATAAACAAATAAATGAATAAATTATAATAATACTAATAATAACAAATTTACAAACATTAAATAAATAGATAAAATAAAATAATTATATATTTTGTTTGATTACCGAACGGAACAAAACAACTTGAGTTAATTTGCCTAGATGTAATGTTATCTTTTGTGTCGGAAAGCCCTAGAATCTCTAACAGCCATTTGAGAGCTTGTTGTTCTCAAATAAGGAATAACCCCCCAAATCAACAAGTTGATCATTCAAAACGTTCATTAAGTGTTATCAATTTGATTAGATGTATCTTTCTGACCTGTAGTCAGTCAACAAATAACTGCCATAGATACAAAACAACACAATCATTTATGTCGTGATAATCTGATTTTGTCGTTTTGAAAGAAGAACAAAAATATCGGCATAAATCTCGGTTTTGGTTTTTAGTGCCGACATGTCCAACCAACAAATACATTGAAGTGTCGAATTGGCTTTGCTCGACAAAAATTGTAATTTCTGATCAGAATGAATGTGTTGTCATCTTAAGTCTTAATACACACCAGTATCGTGATGGTTCACATTTCTCTAAGCATCGTTTTTCCACATGTTGATAAATTAAGTAGGCTTACCACTGGAAAATTGTGAAAATTCCTTTGTTTTAAATTGTTACGGGCTGTAAATAATTAATCTTTGACATTCTTTCTTGTAACTTGTGTGTGTGTGTGTGTGTGTGTGTGTAGACCTTCGGGTGATGTCTTTCTTACTGGACATACAAAAGGGGAAGTGATAGACCAATAACGAAGAAGAAAACTTGTTAACACAGTCAGTTCTCTGCTCAAGTTTGCTTTCAGTAACCACACATTGAAAGAGAATAGTTTTTTGCTTTCCAAAAAGAAATGTTTTAAACTGTTTTCACAAACTCTTCTACAGACGTGCCCGCGAAATACATATCCCAAACAACAGTAATAAATTATAAGTTACTCTTTCTACACACCTGGTACGGGTTCTAAAAGTTAATTCTATAAAAAAAAGAAAAACACCCAACAGCCACCCGCACTTAGATTCCGATTAATGAAAAAACAACAAGTAACAAACAAAAAGTTATCAAAACTCGATAATTAAAGCAGCGAAAATCAAACGTTGATTTCAGGCTGAATTAAGTTCACGCTTGACACATACACGTAGACTCACCTCACCGACGAGACTAATTCATCCAAAGTTGTACAAAAACTATCAACACAGTGTTTTGATTCCATCATCTGATCAAAGTTTGGCATTCTTGAAACTCTCTTACGAATGTTCCCTAATAATATGCTTTGCTTATATAGATATAGTAATGTTACCATGATAATATGTCACCACGCCGTAGTTACATAAATCGTTTGGACTCAAATACTCGCGCTGTCACTGCTTTCAGACCATCAACCGAAGTTGAGGTATTGGGTGATAAGTTGTTTGTCGTATTGTAAAAGAAAAAACTGAAAATCATCGTTTTGTTTTCCGACCATTCCAGCGTTACACGGAAAACTAAGAGTTCATATCAAGCTAATGATCTTGTCTGACGATTGTCACCATGTTCTGCCGTGCAAAAGGAACGGTGCGGCTGAGGACATGTTCGTACCATTCATTGAATGATACGGGTTCATTGCTACGGGTTGATGGTGCGGGGAATGGGATGAGGTTACGCCCGGCCCCGTGTTAGCGCTTACACCGTGTCCGCTGCAAGACGACGTGGAATTCACCGGCACTTGCTTATGACCTGACGGAGTCAGGTGAGCCTGTTGTTGTACGCTCGTTGAGAGTTGATGTGACGGTACGTGATGGGCACTCGGCATGGAGTTTCCGTGGTCGCTACCCGTGCTGTTGGCATCATCTCCGAGTTGAGGACTCGCACTGTCCTGCGCCGAACCACCACTGCTGCTACCGTTGGACGATCCGTTACACGGTTTCCCGTCTTTGACCAGAACCGGGACAGCTACACGTCTCGGTGACTGGTGACAAACACTATTGTTGTCTGCCATGTTCTTCTCTTTAGTTTGTCTCTTCATCTTGTACCTATGATTCTGGAACCAGATCTTGACCTGGGTTGGTGTGAGGTTAATGAGGCTAGCTAAGTGCTCCCTCTCCGGGGCTGAGAGGTACTTTTGTTGTTTAAAGCGACGCTCTAGCTCGTAGACTTGGGCCTGTGAGAAGAGCACCCGTCGCTTACGACGCTGAGCGGACGGCAACATTGGCTTGGAAAGATCACCACCGAGGCCCGGCATACTCATGTTCATATTCATATTCATATTCATGTTCATGTTCATGTTCATGTTCATTGGAGAGGCTGGATTCATCAAACGAGAGACTGTTAAAAAAGGAACAGAGAAGAAAAGAAGAACTTTTAATGGGCTGTTTAAATTTTACAGTAGATCATTACAGTGTTTACAGTACAAAGAAAGCACGGTAACTATTTGATTTTATTAATATTATTGAGTTTGAATCATGTTATTTATACAATCAATAATAAATAATTATCCGTACAGTTTTTCCCAATGGTAAAAAATTCAAGACAAGCTCAACGATTCAGAACACTTTTAGTTTACTTGGGATAAAGAGTCCAGACATGAAGTAATCAAGACGAAGAAATAAAGTTTTAACTCGTTGGTCGTAGAAACTGATCATGTTACCTCTTAACTTAGTCAACAGAAACGACAATCAAAATAAAATGGCATTAGATAAAGTATTAGATAAATGCAACAGAAGAAACAACTCCGGTATGGTTTGGTTTGGATTGAATCTATACAGTTGTAAAAACCCTCCTAGCTCGCTAAGGGGCACTGAGAGGCTAAGACCATAACATCGGCGAGGGGTTTGTTATAAGGACCAGAGACAAGTGATAGTGTTCCACTCATCTGGCAATCTCAACTCCTCTCATAACCTCCTCGTAACCACACTAGAGAAGGAACAAGCACCCTTTTGAAGATGGCAAAAGAGGCTTGGGTTTAATGTTCTCCCCCAAGTATCTGGATTGGAGGGGTGCTCTTGCTTTGCCCCTGGAGGAATCTTATGTTTGATGTCAACCAGTCAGGGGGTTGGGTCACCAAGAAGTGACGTTTGGGGTGGAGATTGGAATGCGTCTACATTAGAGTATCTACATTATCTGCTGGTATTATTTGTTTATCAACTCCAAGCACCAACATCGAGTGGTATATGCCCACTATATGATCATATGAATACATACGTCTTTTAGTGTGTTTGAAGGAGTTTGGGGGTATTATTACTTACTTGAAAATCTTGGGTCCGGGTTGGCGCCGTACCAGCTCGAAGCCGACTGCCGAACATGCTCGTTGTAGTGGGAGAGTTCTCCGACGGACCCGTTGCAGTACGTGGTCCCGAGAGGCGGGTGGGAAAGCTGAGGGACGTGCATGTGGTATGGGTTGCTTACGGGTACGTTCATCGACGACTGCATGTTCTGTGAATGTTGCGGGCTACGGTAGGTGGGCTGCATGGTGGTCATGAAGTTCCCACTTGGATCCAACATGGATTTCCTGTAGCCAAATTCCTCTAGCGGACTCAGGATGTCTGTGACCGAGAATGGAGTCGAATGTGTCTTGGGGCTCAATGACATGACTTGCCGGCGCGGAGCGGGCAGCGAACGGGATCGACGAAACTCGACCACTCACTCCCGGTGTGTCCCTGGTTAGTAGATTAGCTTAGAGTGGATCAGCGCTGGTTTTTATCTTGCTTGAGTCTCCTGCACGATACGTGTGTGTGTGATGACGGTGGGTGAATTCCCCCCCGTGCTCAGTACTCACTCACGTATTGTGGATGGATGGATGGACCGGCCCACGTCAAGAACTACCACACTGCATACTTGAACGGGCTGTTTACTATCACCATCAGTTAGCTGCAGGGTCTGGTTGGGTGGCTCTGTAACGCTGCGGGCGATATACTGGGCTTACTTCATTGCCCTGATGATGCGGTGGCTAAGTGGGCGTGACCGCTCTATTATAAATACACACAATTAAATAAGATGACGGTGACACGTCACGCGGGACGCCATTGGTGCTCTACGTGTGATGACATGATTGACATCGTCATTGATTTACGGAACGTGTGGCCATCCGTTGGTTCAACTGAACACCCCTTGTTTAGGATCTCCTTCACTACCCGATACTTCAAACAAATTATGATGGTACCTCACTTGATATTGGAATCCCATTTCTACCTCTAACTCTCTGCCTTAAATTTTTTTACCGCGACTTTCTTGTAAAAAAAAGATCTCTTAATTAGTTCCGTTCACATCTTTTCAGCAGTGACTCTAAAGTTAAAAGAAGTGTGGTCTACAGTGGAGCTATAACTCCATGTTACCACTAACAGTCGTAACACAATATAGGCTGTATACTCAGGTATACTTTAATACACACATCACAGTATATTTTTGTGATGTTAGGGTGCTTAGCCGTGAAGTGTTCACTTAAACTATATCGTCACAGCAGAGAAGTTTTGCAATAAGAGCAGAGCAGTTCCTCTCCACACATCATAGATGGTTCTTTCCCCACACTCCGAAGAATACAAGCGATCAAAGTGACGGGTAAATAAAGTAGTGTTGTTAGCCGACGATGGCGCACTTTGTAGAAATCTAATCACGCTTTAAATGCGCGAGATAATGTTACCCACACTTGAATATTTTAATATTTGCACTTGGCCACTTCACGCGGGAAAATACTTCTCTTCAACGCGAAAAGTAGATGGATTTTTTCCCCCCAATTTCTCTCACTGCGGAGATACGTCGGTTAACATTTGATACGTGTGGTTATTTTTTAAAGGACATCACTCTTGTCTTTCGCCATTGCTGACCAATGAGTGTTTTACGATCCAACTCAGTTTTTTTCCCCCCATCAAATATACTGGAAAGCTTCCGCTGAAAGGGAGAGATTACGAACAGTTGTTTTTGTCCTCTTGATGGACCGTAGTCATACGGTAGTGACTGATATGAAACCACTAACTTGGTTCTTGCTGTGTATTTATAGACTTAAAGAAAACATTATAAGATGGTGATAAGGTTTTATGAAACCCGTAGTAAATCAAATTGTCCAACGTACTTCGGAGCTAACCAATTCTACAAATTTACTCTTGCCCTTCCATGTGAGGGACCAACGATAAATAATGGTTGTATTGTACGAAATTGAAGAAAACAAATTACCATCCGAAGATGAAACATTAAGTGACATCAACAGTACACATTTTCTGAAGTACTCAAAATAGACGATAAATTAATACATGTCTACTCATCGTGTACGCATAATTGCATCCTACGTTTGATGAACTATACGGTATAATAAAAAGTGCACTCCGGTCTCTTGTCGAACCCTTGCAATTAAAGTCATTCGGTATGCTGGTTCATTAATGACATTTTCACCAAAAGGACCCATAAAACAAACGAATTTATAAAGACTTTATTGCTTCTTACCTCAAGGTTGTCGAGGTCTGTCCGCCCGCATTATACCCGCCGTTTGCAAGGTTTCGTGGGCCTCCATCTAAAATCAACAAGCATATGTTAGATCAGTTTTCTTAACCCTGCGGAAGGGATAGCTCCAGAGGGAAAGAAAAAAGAAACACAAAATGACTGCTATCATTTTTTCTCTCTCTCTCTCTACTCTTGCTTTTCACTAATTTCATGAATTAAGATTTGCAAAATGGAATCATGAATATGCTTGGTTTTTATTTTTGTTTTGTTTTTTTTAACCTGAAAATTATTTTTTTTTTTTTTTAGACTGTTAGCCTATCTTTTGAATCACTACCAATGTGTAAATTTCATTCTCTGTGAATATTTACATCTAATTCACATACATGTCGGATTGCTAATTGCAAAAAAATTTTTATTGGTAGGTATTTTGTGAAGTGGGAATGGTGGTACATGATCAAAGCACCCACCGCTACACACAGTAATAAAAAGTTTAAATGAGTATTATCCGATCTATATTGTCATAAACGCAACGATATAATTGTTTTAAGAATCGAGGACAGCTGATCTTGGAGAAAGATACTGGTTGTTGGGACTTAGGGAGTCGCCCGGGCTTTGTTTGTGTGGGGGAACTCGAAACGTACAGTTCTATTGCCCGATTCGAGATGGGTCTGCTCGGCATTGAAAAATATGAAGATTGCCTGAAATGATGGTCTCAATTGTAAAGAAGAACACGTGTGAGCACTATGCACACACAATGTAGGCGCTAATGATGTCCCCCTGGTCAGTTGTGCACGGCGTTGGTTCCTGTTCTCGATCCGGAGATTGTCTGGACCTTACAATACTACTACCACTGATTTCATCGAAACAGGACATGACCCGAGGAGTTGTTTTTATAAAATCATAAAAGGCAAACGACCCGCTTGGGTGTATGCGCGCCACCATCAATGCGGTAATTTTATACACTTTTCTTTCTAATTTCATCTCTGACTGTACGCAGGAAAAATTAATAAAAAGCCATAAGAGTTGCCCGGGTCAGATTTCGGGTGGAATTTCAGTCTTACGTTTTCTCTCTGGATGATCAGAACCTGCAGGGTTTGCCCCCCGTGAGTCTAAGAAGTCGTATTGTTGGTGTTTCTCACGGCTCGTTATAGTGATGATGGTGTCCGCCGGGGCCGAGCCACGGCCGAGTCTCCCCGTAGATCGTCCGGGCGATGCTCCGAGGCGTGTGGTATACATACAGCAGGAAATGACTGGCGTTTGCCATCCGTTCGAGCCGTGCCTGCCCCGGCTTCCGATCTCGAGCCCCGGGCCGCCGCGAAGACGGACGGACGGTCGGTCAGCTTGCTCAGCGTTGTGGGGAAACTGAGAGGTTTCCCGTTTCGTTGGACATAATTACCTTGCCAAATTACTGGGTTTCTTTCTTTCTTTTTGTCTTTAATTTATAAATTCGAAAAGGCATGAAATCATAATTTCGTGGTTAGGAGGTGTATGAGTTTGGTACAACAGTAACATTCAGGATACGACTTAACAATGCCATTCGAGTGAAAACATCACAATCATAATGTAGACGACTCGACATAGCCTGCGTGTATATGGCATGAATTTATAATATGCTTTCTTGCCCAAGGCCCATATTATTTGATTGTAATGATATTTAAAATATAATAATCACAACTCCATAGCCGATCTGTAACTGATAACGCTGTTTCTTAAAACAAACAACAATGCCATGATGATACTGAAACCTGTCCGATAAGTTACATGATTGCGCACAATGTACTGTTGATACTGTACAACACTTTACACTTTTAAATATATGCCTATACTTGGCCTTTCCCCTCCCTTTCTTTCTTTCAGTTTTTCCCCCTTTTTAATTTTTTTTTTTATGGAGGGGTTGCTTCATGAGATCTTTCCATCTTTCGTTTCATTTTATGTTTAACCGGTTGTCTAGAGCTGATCAGTTTTAAAACACAAAACTAAACTGACTGGTATACCCCAGGTGACATCATAGAATAAATCCTTCCGTTTCAACGGGGTTTCAAGCCTCCTTGCCATGTACAATGATTGACACTTCACCTACGGGACTCTTGTCAGTAGAACACCCAAACTGCTATTCGTTAATAGGCTCTTTATCAAATTAACTGTAACGTCCACTGGTGTTACCCGCAATCGCACACCACAAAAACCCTCCTTTCTTTTTCCCCAGCATCTAAACACCCCCAGAGGATCACGAGAGCTATGGTCCGCGTAATTCGGTGGCGAGAGCGGTATCCATCTATTATCAACCATAAGACTATTGACAAACAGCTTTAAGAGGAAATTCCTTTCAAGTGTAAATACACAGCAATTAAGAAGTCGAAAAGGTGTCAAAACTAAAGCGGCATAATTGATTTTTCCCCCTCCGTCTTTGCGAGTCGAGCGATTCACTTTATTGTAACATGGATCTTAGAACAAGGACATAATAGAGTCGTCTTCGTAATGTCAAATAGCAGCGTTGGGATAAACAATGAATGATCGTTCGTGATGCTGTAATAAAGGAATATAAATGGGTAAGGCCTATATGATGTACATGTAGAAGTTAAAATGATGAGTATGTACGGGTAAACCACGTTGTGTGGTAGCGTTCTTTGATTGTATATACTGTCCTGTTCATCAACACACCTCAGTCTATAACACAATTAACTATTTGTTTAATCTTTCGGCCCTTCTTTTCTATATCTTAAGTCCATTGAGGCAAACTTTACACAGGTGTGCGATAAAAGGGGGGTACTACCCAACCCGCTTCACCACGTACTTAACATTTACCCGCACCATTCAGGGCTCAGTGTTCTCGTACTGTGGGTGGGATTTACCGAGGTGCGAAGGGGTCCGCCCATGCACAGTTACCCCTGCTGCATAAGGTGCCTCAATTACGGACATTAAGTTCATTAGCAAGTCTCCCGGATTTAAAGAAGGATTTTGAGGTTTGGTGTTAGCGTTTCTGATTGACAGTCTTATCTCCAGGCCGAATGATAGACAGTTCGGTGAGATTAAGGTGGTCTGAGCGAACTTGGATGGAGCATGGATGAAGGAAACTAGCATAAACTGATGTTGCAAGGTTGATCATGGAGGAAGGAATGAGATTCCTACTTGAAGGCTTTATTTCGTCTCACAGACCATGCAGGCTTCTTGGCTGTTGTAATACGAGTAACACCTTGAACATGCCATGTTAACTGACAGCAAGAGTGCAAATTCACAGATTTGTTGAGGCAGTCGCGTGTCAAGAAATTTGCTATGTTTGTTTTTTTACTTTGTAACTTATTAATTCGATTCATCATGATGATTGATGATGAACATTGTGTTAAAAATACCCAAACCTACTGGGACATGTAGATACCACATCAACTATCCAACTTTGTTCGCGAGAGTTTCCTGAACTGTAGGCCCTACACATAGCGATTACCATAAACAAAATTATCTAAGAAAATATTACCAGTTCAAGTAAACACTAAACAGTTTACAATGATTGTAGTAAGCGCCATGATTGAGGAATTCCCACACAATAATCCCTTTATACAGGGATGTGATTCTAGGTCCTCTTTCAGTGTTTTAGGGGCTAGTTCGAAGTAACACACTAAAGAAAAAAGGCTTTAAAATAAAAAATTTACAGAAAAAGATGGCACAATTTTGCTGAAAATATAATACCAAAACATTGATGAGAGAAATGTAGATACTATTCCAATACTTAAGTAGTTGTGGTGTTTTTATAAATGTTGGTATAGGTATAACTTTACGTCCAAGATGACGAGGATAGCGGCTTCACTTAGAAGTTTAACAGCCTTGCCTTTTCGTTATCAGATTTGTTTTCTTCACAAGGCTTTATATGCACCGTTGAGAGAGGGAGGGCGCTGTTGGTAGTAATCGTTACTACACGGCAGCATCAAAGAGAATACCAAAATCTAAAAAAATACAGTACAAATTATAACGAGAGCTTTAAAAGAGCTTTATCTTGTCGACTTGTGTTTACCTCTGACGTATGCGTAATTGGGGAACTAATAATGGATTAATAGCTACGTTGAAACTACGACTGGCAGTTCGTATCAATATGAATTACTAATTAATATAGCCTTTAAAACATAATCAGCGACAAGAATAATACAAATGTATTATCGGTACCAATTATTTTTAGTTCAAAGTAGTGACAGTGTTTGCTAGTTAACTTTTGTCGGCATGCAAGGAAGAGACAGAGAGAAAATGACAAAAACAATGAAGCAGTATAGAACGCTGCGTGAAGCAACTGCACTTTTATTGTTGCACGAGTTTTTTTCTCTCTTTTCTTCACGATCCATCAAATTAGAGCGACAACAATATCTTTCTGGGTCATTAAGCGGCGGCGTTTTCACGCCTGCTATTGCATGAATGGTATCGGGACGTTGGAGTGTAAACCCGCCTTTAGAAACAAGACACGAGTCCTAGATTTGTATCAATCAATGTCAGGTATGATTTCACGCCACAACCAAGGGGGAGAGATGGCTAGACAGTGTTATTATTTCTCTTTCCCATTTGGTTCACACTGTTGGCTGTAGCTGTACTAATCGTATAATCTTTATCATCACACCATCGTCATCATATACATTTATCATTGTCAGAGTCTGCCGTCGTATACGGCGCGCGACCAGATTGAATGATTACTGCTCTGGAGAAATTAATTTTGAATTGGGGAGTGGCCGCTATATATCTCGTGAACTCTCATCGGAATTAAACAAATCGAGTGAACAAAAACAAAACAAGATTATTCTTAGGCCCTACTCGCAGTGTACAGAACCGAGTATCATCACAAAAGGTTGTTTGTGTGTTTGTTGTTGTTACTGTTGCTGTTGTTGTAGTCGTTGTTGCTGTTGCTGTTGTTGTTTCTGCTGCTGCTGCTGCTGCTGTTGCAGTTGCTGTTGCTGTTACTGTTGCTGTTGTCGTTTTCGTCGTTGTTGTTGCTGTTGTTGTAGTTGCTGTCGCTGTTTCTAATGTTGCTGTTTCTGATGCTGCTGCTGCTGCTGCTATTGTTGTTGCTGTTTCTGCTGCTGTTGCTTTTTCTTCTTCTGTTACTGTTGCTGCCACCACTGCTCGGTCGCTGCTGCTGTTGCGGCTGCTGTTGCTGGTTCTGCTGCTACTGCTACTGCAACTGCTACTGCTACTGCAGCCGCCGCTGCCGTTGCCCGGCCGCTGCTGCTGCTGTTGCAGTTGTTGTTGCTGTTGTCGTTGTTGGTGTTGTTGCTGCTGTTGTTGTTGTTGTTCTTCTTGTTATTGCTGTTGCTGTTGTTGTTGTTGTTGTTGTTGATGATGTTGATGATGATGATGATGATGATGATGATGATGATGATGCTGCTGCTGCTGCTGCTGCTGCTGCTGCTGGTGCTGTTGTTTCTGCTGCTGCTGTTGTCGTTATTGTTAATGTCGTTGTTGCTGTTGTTGTTGTTGTTGTTGATATTGGTTTGTTTGTTTGTTTGTTTATTGGGGTGTTTGTTTGTTTGTTTGTTTGTTTGTTTGTTTGTTTGTTTGTTTGTTGATTGTTTGTTTGTTTGTTTGTTTGGGGGTGTTGGGGTGATGTTTGTTAATTTGTTTGTGTCGGTATTTGTTTTTTATTTTTCACTTGAAATAGACCAAGTATTGTTTTTAAATAGTTTGTTATGATATCGGTAATGACAACTCACTATATGACGTATTGAGGAGTGATTTTTGACTAGTGAGTTTCGCGAACATTGTTGACTAAGATTTGTAAGAAATACACCCCAATTAAGTGAACATTTTGAAATCTTTAAATTATTCTTTAAAAAAAGTTTTGCTCAGTTCCAAAGACAAAAAAGCAATAATATTTCTTGCTCATGTGTCAGTGCCCTGTGAGGTACTCGCGTGTCCCCACATACAAACTGGGCATTGTGACGAATGTTATTGATTCTATACTTGTAATCTCCACTGTCCCAACCAGTAGCAAACCACGCGCCTAAGGTGAACAAACAGAAGTGACGGATGTGATTAATTAAGAAAACGAACCTTTTAACAGAAATTATGCAAACGAGCTGCCTGGGTGTAGTGGTGCTCCCTGGAGGCGATGGAGCCGAGCGTGGCTGGACCAGCGTTGAATGGGGCTTGGTAGGCGATATGAACAGGGCGACAATGAGCCGATCCATACGGTGGTTTTAAAGTTACATGCAGCAACAATATTGGCCGCTTCAATCTGGACGCTGGTTATGTCTCCGGAGTATGGTGGGTCTGGGCCCTGGGGCTGTACAAGAGCGATCTGTTGGTGTTTCTGGTTAGTATAGACAATACTATGTAAGAGTTATATATCCCCAGCAACAGATCTCTTAAGGCATGAGTGTACCAAACAAATGAAGAAGAATAAAATACGATAGTCATGAAATTATTGGTGCATGGTGCAGCCACACTCAAATAACAAAACACATGTCGGTCGAGTCTTTCAATTTGGATTTGCAGGATTGTACACATTGAAACTAGTCCGTCTGTAAGACTGAGGAAACAAAAACATTTAAAATGCCCAGTTAATATATCGATGCGCAGCGTGGATTACCCCCTTTGTTACCTTACTGGCACGGCATTAAGAAAAATGACATGCGATATGTTTATATACTTAGCCGAGAACTTAAGTGCAACAATCACAATTTAATTTGCCGTCTTGGCAGAATGAGGCCAGCGGCATAATGTTTCCAAGTAGCACAATAAAAAAGTGGCTCTACAAAAGCCCATGCATCGACAAGAATAACACAACTTTAGAGACCCCCCAAAGAAAAAAAAATAATGAATAGAGAAATATAAGGTATATCGCTCGCCCCTTCGCTGTCTCTCCGCTCCTCTACCTAGATCTACTTTCAGCACCGTCTAACTCATTCAGGGGGACTCTCCAAAAACCTGTATTTGTTTTCGCCATCGTTTTATAAACTATCGATTCGTCTTTTGTCAAAAAATTAACATTTCAATAATCCTTGGCAATTGGAAGGGTGGTAGTGGGTAGGGGACCCGAGTTAGTTTCTCTCAATGCGTTTTCAATTAAGGCTCTCTAGGTCTACCGTGCACCGGGCGCTCTGTGTTTACTCTCCCCGGCTGACAACTCCTCTTGTACGGCCAAAAGCCACCGCAACACGTACGCTTTCCTTTCAGCCGGACTCTCCTCCACCACGCTGGTCATAGTTAAGGTGGAATTAGATGATTAACCGGATGAAACAAGTCCTTGTGCAAATCATGAGAAAGTCATAACCTAGATCCGGTACATGGTCCATTAGAAAAAAGTACCATATGCATGAGAATTGAAATAAATAATTGTCATTGCTTTTTGTTTGTTTGACAAATTTCAAACATAACTGCAAAGTTGTGAATTTCCTCCATGAGCACGCATCTTCACACTCACTTATACTTACTCTTCAAACTTGCAATAATTACAGTCGTTTGTTTGTTATTTTCAGCAAGTTACTTCCATTTTTTCAAGCTTGTAACTTTTTCGACAGTTCAATTATCAAATCACAAGTTGGGCCAGTATTGCCTTTTCAAAAGTTTCCTCGCAGAAAGTGAAAATGAAGAATAAAGGTTTGATCTGCACCGTAATTTGCATGATGGTAATCACATTTCAGGTTTGTGAGAATGCCCAGAATAAGAACTGATTTACTTAATGTTAGGTGTTGTAGTGCTACAGAGGGAACACAAAACATTGTTTGTATTTTAGAGGATCGGAGAAGTCAGTAGTTACCAGCTTGTCTGTTAGTTTTGCTTCATTTAATGAGTTCTTTATCTCAATAGACTCAGACATAGCAGTCCTATTTGAGATATTATTTTTACACCATGTTACATCTAGTCTGACAATCAAGAAAAATAACTTAAATATTACAGAAAAGCAAAACTTTGTTAGTAAGAAACAGCATTACGGTCGTTTTGAATCCAAAGAGTTTCCCTGTCCAGACCTGCAGAATCAAGACTTCGATAAATACACCCTTCGTCGCTTCTCTGCAGTTCTTCATTTGAACCCCCGGGGCCTAGTGAATTCACAGCACTGATCGTAGTCTTCAAGTAGTCCATGAGTGACCAGGATATGTGTGTTTTTATTCTACAACATCGCGCAGCAAATTCTACTTCAGACCAATGACACCGAGTGCTATACGTTTTTAGTTCAAGTTTGTTTGAACAAACACCACTTTAAAATCGTGCGACAAAGACGATATCATAACACGACTCACATTTTGTTTTACAATTTTGACAAAGTTTATTGAAATGATTTTTGTTCTTCCTGTTGAGTCAGATCTCCAATTAGTGAATGAAGAGATTACGAATGACAATATCTCATTTACATTTATCTCATTAACATTTATTCTTAGTGTAATACAAGACTTTGACATACTGGAGGGACCCGCCATTAAAAAAAATATGCAATACGTTTATTCGCCTAAAATTAAATATCATCCCAACCCCATGAAAAACCCTTTTGCTTAAAGGGATAACGAACCGTTAACACCTTCTCTTAAACAGTCAATGATCTGTTTTAAACTCAGTAAACAACGGGGACAACTCCACACACTCCCGCAGCATCGTCCCCATCGCACTAGTGCCTTATGAGAACGCTCCCCAAAATAAACACCCACTGCCAGAGAATAAATACGATTGCAATAATTGGTAAGAGCCAAAAGGTTTTTTCCTCCTACTTTTTTTTCCCCTCGCTTTATCTCCTGACTATTGACAAGGCAGTTAAGCCGACAATCCAGCGGGTGCTATCTGAGCTGATTGAACCGTTGAATCGGCTCAAGTTTCGGGTCTGTCCTGCCCGGCTCTCGGTGGATTTTTTCAGCTGCCTGAAGAGCTACTTCAAGGAAGATTGCATTTAAACAGGCGCCCGTTCCTTCCATTCTGGCAAGGAGAGATAGAAAGAGAGGGAGAGAGGGAAAAAGTTCCAATCAAGCGGGGAAATGCCCTCTATATAAAATATGGATCTGATGGACGTTAAGACGACCCGGTTTGCATGACGGATCGCCACCTTATCCGCACCGTTGAGGCTGTACTTGAGATAGATTGACAGGAGACATCGAGCTTTTACCTGGGTTAGAACATTTGGACTAGCTACAGTGTCCACTTTTTCGATTTCTCTTTTTTTTTTCTCTCTTCTCATTGAAAGACTGCCAACAAAGAGGCCAAGAGCCCGCGGAAAACTTCAAGCAGGCTCGATAAGTGGGGGATGCTACACAAACAATTAAAATCTCGGCAGTAGTTTCAGGCTGGGTGATGATGGTTATAGTATTGGGTTTATGCCGAAACTGTTATTGAGGATTTCCCTCCTTTTTAATCAAAGTTGACGCGGATGTTACAAATTGTGGGGCTGCTCAGAGCAATGTCTGAAGGAAAAATTGCAGTGAGGTGTCACTGTGAACGGTTGCTGATCTAAGCAGCTAGCAGCTTCGGCCTTGATACGCAATATTTGTGTCATGGAACGGCATCCCAAAAGATGATTTAGGCCAAGGAAAACACTTGATATGTCTACATCAAGAAGGCGGCTTTTGAAGGTTTCAAAGGAAAACTCAAATGTGCCGTGGCACGGCAGGTACCTTCTTTGAAGTCGGCTGAGAGGCAAATGATGTCTTGACACACTGGTTGTCTTTCTGCATACACCCGGGGCTGTCCGTTGTTGTTGTTGTTGGCTGAGCAGAATTAACATGCTACATTTTTCATCTTGTATCATTTGGGAAAGTGCAACCTTGTTTAATAAACCCGTTAGACAAAATTAGAGAAGGAATTATGACTAAGTCACAATGACACTCATGGTTCTCTATACCCTGTGTCTCGTGAACGATAAGACATTTATAATGATTCGATAACTTTGTTAAGGTCATTGAAACGAGTTCACCATACTAACTGATCACAAACTGTTGCAATCATAGGCATAAAAACCACTGTAAATGATGTATATTACAACCAATGTACACTGGCGCCTAAATACCTAGTTGGTGGAATTTTCAAATCTACATTTCCGTACAGTAACGCTAAATAGTGCCATTCGTTTACATTTATTTATTCTTCTCTTATTATTGTTCCCTCGTTCTTGGAATTTCGACTGTTTTTCTCTCCTTTATTCCTGGAACACGATGTTTCTTCTGCTGTATCCGGCTGGTGTTTGAACCGGTCTTCTTGTCTGAACTGGTGCTTCCGGTGGGGGAAGTCAGTCGCGTCTGACTTGCCGTAGCTCAACCGTAAAATGAGATGACACCGTGAGTTTGGCACGATCGACCCGCTCAGCAGATTGAAATTAAAGCGACTGAACATGCGTTTGGCTAATTACTTCCAACTCTTTGGTGAATTTGTGCAGGCATTGGTAGAAAATGGAGCTTGGATTGATTGGTTGTTCGGGAAAACATAAACTAAATGTAGATTCTTGGATAGGCTCATCGACGTATACTGTATTGGTTTCAAAGAATGGCCCCATACTCTTCCACGCAAGATATTGAAGGTGTGAAACGCAGGATAAGTAATGGGTGAGAAAAAAAAAACAAATCGAGAGGACAAGGGGGAAACACTATTGTTTTTGTTTTTGTAAACCTCATACCTGTACAAATTGTCCCAATAAATATCAGTCTGAAATATCACTATGCCCACATTTAGCTTATCTCGATTTTATTACATGAATTACAGGTATATAGTACTAGCCCTGTTTGGGCAGCTGGGGCGTCTTCAACTTAACTGGACTGATACAAGTCTACGCCTCTTATATATCTAGCTATTTCACAAGTCCTTGCCGTGTTAAATATGAATTTCTTGTTCACAACTGTGAGCAGCCATCGAATAAAAACATGAATAATGATTGGACCCATATTTAAAGACACTGGACACCTTTGGTAATTGTCAAAGACCAGTCTTCTCACTTGGTGTATCTCAACATATGCACAAAATAACAAATTTGTGAAAATTTGAACTCAATTGGTCGTCGAAGTTGATGGAAGAAAAAACACCCTTGTCCATGTTGTCACACGAAGTTGTGTGCTTTCAGATGCTTGATTTTGATTTCGAGACCTCACGCATGAGGTCTCAAAATCAATTCAAATATTTTACTGAGAAATTACTTCTTTCTAAACAACTACGTTACTTCAGAAGGAGCCGTTTCTCACAATGTTTTATACTATCAACAGCTCTCCATTGCTCGTTACCAAGTAAGTTTTTATGCCAACAATTATTTTGAGTAATTACCAATAGTGTCCAGTGCCTTTAAAGGAACTATTTATACTAGTATGCGAGTAGACATATAAAGTCATGTTTTAGTTTTAAACTTACCAGTACAAGCTGCAATGCAAATTGTTTCATCAGCAATACAATTGTATGTATCCAGTCTTCAATCTGTCTTAAGGCATAGTTTTAAATGTTGATTGAAATGTTCATCTGTGAGAACGAGAAGGTATGTCATTGGGAATCAATGATTGATTTAAGATGCATTTAAAAACAAATTGTTTCTGTTTTTATGCTGTGTCAATCATGCATGTGGCTGGCTAGTAAAAACTAAAACAAAGCTTTAACAAAGGTTGTGTCGGCCCGCTTGTTTAAAATGTAAACTTCATCTTGTCTGTCTTAATTGTAAAGTGGTAATAAATATTTTTTAAATTAAAGATTTTATTAATTCCCGTCCTTATCCCATCCCCCATTTCGAAAAAGTGGGTGCCTCGTTTATGTTTAGCGAGGGGTTTTAAGCTCGTGTACTTATTTCGATTGTGAAATAAGCAACAGTGATTTGGAAGTCTTAAGTTGCCCTTTTCTTGACGTTGACAGTTTTACATTTCTCTGGAAGATTAGAAATGATATCGATCGGTGATTTCCAAACTGTAAGTACTTTGTCTTTAAATAATAATGAATGCTCGCAGAATATTTCAGGCAACATAGGGATTGGGACGCATTCGTATTGTCGGCAACTTCAACTGAATGACACTAGCAAAGTGTTTCGCAAAGTCCTAGTGTTTGTCTTCTTTAAACATTTAGATCCAGTATGAGCTATTAGCTGACAATTATCTTGTTGAGCCATAAAACTCTCGTTGAGCCATAAAATTGAACTTCAACCGTATGCAGCCATAATACACGACTTTATCACGACTATCCGGCGACGATTTAGGCAACTCAATAAAAATTCATGTTGCAATTCCCCCCTAAGAATTTCGATGGAGTGGTTTGGAAGTGTTTCCCTACATTTATTCATAAACCGCATTATACAATCGCAGTACGTTTATCCATACATCATGCATTCATCATGAATTGAACTCTCAAACAGACAAAACAACTATTAGGGGGAAAAAAGCCCGCGAGTTGCTACGGCAGGGGCATTACTTGTCTCTGATGGAGCAATAATCTACATTTCTGTCCCCTTGGTAACTGCTCTCGGCGTTTGCCAATCATGTGTCCCTTAGCATAAGACCGAGCGAGAGGCTCGCCTTACGGTGAGCGGTGCTGACGTGCGCGGGGATGAGGGTCCTTCAGACGAGCAGATGGTCCGTTACTGCTCGCCGTATGCAAACACATGGTGACATATTGAAGGTATCACCCAGCCACGCGTATTATGAGCAGTTATACTCCTGA
Source organism: Pycnopodia helianthoides (assembly GCA_032158295.1). Lineage (NCBI taxonomy): Eukaryota > Metazoa > Echinodermata > Asteroidea > Forcipulatida > Asteriidae > Pycnopodia > Pycnopodia helianthoides. The sequence goes on from CM063243.1 coordinate 11,174,191, forward strand.
TGATATACCAGATTACCAGGCGTAAAGACGTGTGCAGCAAGTTTTGCCTTTCTCGCCTGAGGTGGTAACTCCGGGCCCTGTCTATACAAACGCAACAGATACCTTCGGTTAGAATTGAAGAAACTGGTACATTGTGTTGCCTTAGGGCGTTTTCGCACCGCACAGATGATAGCAAATTAATAAAAAGTTTGAGAAAACAGTTTAGCGAAACCAGTGTATAGTTTCCAACTTAATGCGCCGAGCGGCTGACGGAGCTCAATAAAGTAGACAGGCTTCTATAGGTTTTGTAAACGTACAACTAACATCAAAGGTAGTTTAATTGGTTTAACTATCATAATAAGTAGCCCTAATAACCAAAAGAATGAAAATCATAAAAAGTTTAATATATTGAATGTTTATGAATAGAAGTAGAGATCGTATCTGCTATATAAAGACAGTATCGGCTGCTGACATGCATTCAGTGTTTTGATTATTAATGTACATCACAGTGGTGCAAATCACGCAACACTAATTAACAAACACTTAACTCAAGATCGTTCAATATTCCCTGGTTGCACAACAGTTACAGAACCCTAGATTACATGGCACATAATACGGGATCAGCGCACATGTCAGTAGGAATTACTTGAATTAAAGTCTATAATATTGACATAATACTTAATAGCACCAATTTTGAAAAGTATTCTCGAGTCATCTTTGATTTTGGACTCAGAATACAACAGCATCCTTCACGTTGTTTATCACTCTTCAACAGGTATTCTCTTTTGTTAACGTGGATTGTAGCTCAGCAATGCTATAGGATTGAATGTCCTCTGTAATCGATTTTCATCATAGAAAATCTATACCACCCCCGCATTGCCAATACATCCTGATCAGGACCGTACCCATATCCTCGTATCAGCTTGTTGATACTTGCCCCGTCTTTATACGGTACATCCAGTGACCGTCCCCGACCTTTCAACTGCCCACCATGTCAAAGGTAGATAGGCTACGTACTGCAATTTTGTGGCTCCGGTCTTGGCTTCGATCACGATGACCGTGCTGTCCAAACACTGTGCAGGTATCCTTAGCATGTTTCTTAAATATGCAGCAAATAGTCACAGTGCAATCTTGTAGGCCTACATTAATAACATACAAACAAAATTAAAAGCATGAGAGGGATGATTGACGTTATTTATGTTAGGAAATTACACCGTACAAAGTTCCAGCTTCAAGAAAAATCTGTGAAAAAAACATGCACAAATTACGTAACCATAGGCAGTGGCGTAAATGGGGGGGGGGGGGGGCGCCTGTGTAGAACCCTTGTCCTCTCTCTCTCTCCCAAAAATGAGATGGGGAAAAATGAACACATCAACTACACTGTTAAAAAAAAATCCGTTTTTTTACGGCAAAAGTTCCGGCAGCAAAATTACCGGACTTTTTTTAAAGTTCCGTAACTAAAAAAATACGGAAAAATTGTGTAATTTAACGGAGAACATTTTTTTTAACTCCGTAAAATTACGGAATAAACAAAAAATCCGGTAATTTTGCTGCCGGAACTTTTCAAGGGTTCCGTAATTTTTTACGGAATAAAAAAAAAATCCCTTCATTTTTTGGCCGGAACTTTTCAAGGATTCCGTAATTTTTTTACAGAATTTTTCCACGGAATCTTAAACAAAATACGGGAAAATTCCCGGAAGCAAAATTAACGGAATTTTTGGGGGTGATTCCGTTATTATAAAAATACGGTAAAATTGTGCATTTTAACGGAAAATGTTACAAAAAAGGCAGAAAAAAATACGGAATTAAAACAAAATCTTGTAAATTTGCTGCCGGAACTTTTAAAGGATTCCGTAATTTTTTTACGGAATTTTCAACGAAATCTTCAATAAAATACGGGAAAATAAACCTACTTTAGCTTTTGTTCCAATGAAGCAGTTTTTTCCTGTACTGGTTTGATAAACAGATGGTTAGTCGTGTGTAAAATAAAAAGCACCTTGAGAGCTGCATATTTGGTTAACTGTTTCAAAATTTGAGAATTTATTCAACACAGTATGTCAGTAATCAAATACAGCAGAAATAACAGAAATGTGTGTCATGTAAGAAGTACACAGAGTGAGTTTGCATATAAATAATGGAGTATTGAAAAAGCATTTTTGACTCATGTACATGTATTTTTCCCCATCCATGTGTGTAGCTGCTTGCACAAAGTCGATTTTTGTGGGTTGCATTAGATTGAGCACAAGTATCTCTAGTTCTACCAATCTAATTTTCTGGAAATACATCTGAAATCTAAATACCCCTATGTCTCCTTTGGGCTGGAGGATGCCTTCTAAAAACTGTCTGCTGGTACAGTAAGCCATTTGCGAGTTACATTTTGGATGTCTGGTTCAATGACTTGATTGGTACCATTGAACACACAAATTAGAATTCCCCATTCTAAATACATGTACACTGTGTTGCTATGCCAAATGATTCACTACGAGCTATTGTATAGCAACCTCCAGATGGGCAAAGCCTGTGGTGCCATTTGTGCCATACAGTTATACACATTCATTCAGAACTGTGTATGGTTTCTTGGCTGTCTTTTACGTTCACTTTACTATGCAAAAGCATGCCCCAAATTCAAATCTATGCAGTCACTTTTGACTAAGCAAGTCAGTGTACTAGACTTTGTTCAAATCTAACTCGCAAATGGCTTATTGTCTCCACGGATGTAATGGGCAGAGTTCCTATATATAACTCTATGGCAGAGTTCCAATACATTTGTCTTGCCTTTTTCACACTACAGATACAGAGCCAGTTCCCGGGAAATAAACTCCTGGGAAATTCCCATGAGTTTTTAACCCCACTGCCACCCCATGTTCGTTTCACACTTGCTGCAATTTTCCTGTGGAAAATGAACTCCCAGCATGCTAACCCCGGGGTTATCTCCCTTAACCCTACTCAAAAGCTGGGTTAACTATTTCCGGGGAATTTCCCGGAGTTTACCTGTAGTGTGAAAAGGGCTTCTGTAAAAATATTAAATGTTTTACTTAACTTTATGCAAAACAGTGCAATTTTTAACAATATCATGAAAAACCACAAAGGGGAAAACTAGTGGTTTCATAACACTATAAAATCAACTTTTTAGTAAGTATGAGCATAGTCTTGTACTGTGACTATAGATGATGCGTCCTTTGTTTACAAAATTGTGGCACAGTCATGTTTCCTGCCTGGGTGTATGCACGCACCTCTTGTTCTGCATAGATTTGGTTAAGAAATTATGTAACAGGTTACATCACACAAACAAGACCTGTGACATAACTCCTTAACAAAAGTTATTCAAAAAAAAGGATGCGTGTGCATACTGCCAGGCAGATATATGCTTTTAACACATTCATTAGCTTTGGACCAATGAGGTCATTCTGTGACAATTCAACACGCTTTTGGAAAATACGCATTTTCGCAAATCAAGGTCAGAGGTCACATTTGCGCGTAATTTCGTTGTGGCATGTGGATTTTTTTTCTTCTTATTTTAATAAATGCTGACCATGTCAAGCGCTTTAAAATGGTGTAAAGGTTATCTCTGTAGGTGCTTTACTTTTGGAGGTATGGCTGTCCAAACATTGGGGGTCAAGCTAATTTGTCAAAGTTTGTTAACTCAAAAAAAGTTAATTATCCGGATGACACAAAATTTTGGTTCTGGGGGTTTCTCAATAAGTCCAATCAGCACAGCGAGTGTCATTTCAATCCGCGTCGGTCAGGTCCAATAGCGTGTTGAATTGACAAGGAATGACCCAATGTTGTTACTTTGACAATTTGGATTGGTCTCCTACTAAAACATTTTTCAGTACACTGTTTACGACCATAAAATAATTATCGTTTGAGAAGTGAGTGGTTCTGAAAAGAACCAGTGGGTTCCAAATCAACATTTAAAGAGATGCCCAGTAGAGAATTGGTGATTACTAAAACAGCAAGCATAATTTTTAATCTAAAAGCTTACTCCCAAAATAATTGATCCCCTAAGAATGCTTGTATCCTAAATGAAAACAAGGTTAAGAAGTATACTTTACTACATTTAGTTTGCGTGTGACTACCATGTGATAGTAATTTCTTCTAGGAACAAAGAAAAACTAGAGCATGCTGGACTGTGGCTAATGCAGGTACTTTAGTACTGGCAAATCTTGACTGAACTATTTCACAAAATCTCCCAAAATGTTAGTCCAATGCAAGAAACAACTACATAAGTTTGGTGAAAGGCCAGGAAAGCAGTTACAGTTCACTCATGTTCCACTCATTCTCGAATAAGGCCATTGCATTGGCAAGTGCAATGACCTTGCCACTCACTTGCATACCTCTCTTCTTCCCTCTCACAGCTTTTGTTCCCTCCACAGGATTGATGCCAACAAAGAATCTGTAAATATAAACAAATTGAAAAAGTCTTGATATTATTCCTTGAACTCAACCAATGTGGCAACATTCTCAATTTGGCATTCAACCACTTGTATAATGTCAGGCAAAATAAATTTTCAGGATGTACCATAACCATCAAAACAAACAAGTTTGTTTGTGAATTTATACCTACAATTAACTTACTTAAATGTAAATAATGCATACAGCTGATGTAAGAGTTGTAAGTAGCTTGCTCAGGTAATTCAATGCATTTCATGAATGCCATTTATGCCATTTAGCCAAAATTTAAGTGGATTTTGTGAGCACTACCATGCAAAAACCGAGAACCAAATGTGTTTCTTCCCTTTAAATACTTTGACTTAGTCAGCCAGATTAATCATTCTATTACTGTAATGTTGGTAAAAACTTGTTACAGTTTGTAATGGGTGTACGTACCTCTGGATAAAATCAAGTGTAGAAGAGACTTCTCCACCGTACTCTATGCTGAAAACGTAGAAACAAGCAAAGGTCATCAACATAGCTTTCTGGAGAGAAGTTACAGCACAGTTGATGACCCTGCGATCAACAATCACGAACATTCTTGTACATGTAGCAGAATACAACTCTCCTGTAAGGTTGTGAAATGAATTAAATAAAGTGAACAAACTTGGCTATTAATTTTACTTGCTAATGCTTATTGTGAAAAACATTTCACATTCACTATCAAGCCTCAAATTCGTTGTCCAAAGGGCACAGCAATTTCCCAAAGTAAAGGACACCATATGAAGAAAACTTAAATTTGTATTGCAGCTTTTTAAGGGCACCACGGCAATGGCATAGGGCACCACAAATTGCCATTATGAGATGGTAGATTGTTCCACAGCCCAGGTGTCACAATAATCTCTGTCCAATATTACATGTACCAGCAATCAATTAAATCCTTTTTGAGTAGAGAAAGATTTGTGTTAGGTCTACACTGTACTTGTGTAACCACCCAAAAACTACCACAAAGAGGGAATTTAAGTTTTTTTTCCCACTAAACACTTCCTAACATAGGATCAAAAATAGAAGTTACCTAACACAGCAATGCAAGGTGTTGCTGGTAGACTTGCATCAAGCTCGACTTGTTCTATTGTTGCCGTTTCCTATATGAACAATATGAATGTAAAGTAATAAGTTAATGGGGTTAGATATGTTTGTTCAAAATTGTACACAGGGTGAATGGCACCCATTCTGCCTGGTTCTGTTGTGAAAATGAGTGTGTAGAATTTCTTTTAAATGAAAGTTAAGGGTCATTAAAATCCCACAATTTAGCTGAGTTAAGTAACTTTTCAGCATTTCAAAATTTCCTGTGATGCTCACATGTGTGGTCAGTTTGCCTTCATGCTTTGTATGCGTCTGACCACAACAATGATAGACCAATCACACTTTCTGTAGGCTTGGTTAAAATCCAGAGGATTGGAATACATGTATGTAGTCAGCACCCATGATGTCATAATACAATGGAGGGAGTCAAATAGTTTAATCAAAGCTACACCTACAATGTATAAACTTACATGATAACAGCGAATGAGTACTGATATATCCTCTTTGAAGTATGCAGCAAGTATAACAGGCAGGCCCGCGGTGACTGCTCTTTGATTGCCAGCTACCTTAACAGCTGTCTTGATGGCATTAACAGCTTCAACCAATGCACCAGGAGCTCTCTTTGTTTGTAGATACATGAATAACCTTGATCCCTTTTTCACAAAGGCATTGCTAAGTTTTTCAATCAAGTCAATCCCTGTTAGGCTTTGAAAATGGTTTAACAACCACTTCTCCTCAGCAAGGTATGGCCACTGTTGAAACAAATCCTCAATGTTTTTGGCATAATGTATGTCATGTCGCTGTGTTGAATATGTAGCGGTCATGTTTTCATGTACACTATCTATATTCCAGGAACTTTTTTCATACTCCTGCTGTAAGAATGTCTTCTTTTCTTCTTGTGCGTCTTCTGACTCACCCTCTGGAAGGTCTGGCATCCATTGATTTTTAATACAACCAAAGCTATCCAAGTCAATCTTTGCCATTTTATGAGCTGGCAGATCCTCACTTGTAGCTGTGGCAGCTGGTTTGGGGCGTTTGCAACCTTTTGACCTTTGCAGGTTTTCTTTCCTGCTTTCTAATTGTTGGAGTAAAGAAGAGGCACCATCGCCAAGGATTTCACCATTGATGATGTCAGCAAAGGACTTGCTAAATTTTCCAACAATGTCTTGAGCAATTTTACGCAGGTCCTTTCTCTTGACCAAATGATGTAATCCGTTCACATCATCCATGATAATCTTGATCATTTCACGCCTGTCTCTTGGCTCTGGTCTTTCGCCTACCTTGCACTTCCCAATCAAAGCTTTAGGTAGTTTGTGCCATGGAACTTTGTAGGATGATGACCAGTTGTTACTTGGTCTGTGTGGTGTGTCCAAGGATGCATCATCTGTATAGGTTCCCTGCTGCACAGATGCAAGCTCTTTATCATGTTGATCTCTGTCATCAGTTTCTGTATATAAAATAAAAAAGGACTTGTCACTATATCCAGTGGCAGTATGTGCTGGTAAACTTGATGGTCTCTTTATTTTGTCTAATAACTGTGCCTGACCTTGACTTATACCTACATGTACATATGACCTTCTGACCTTCAACAATACCAATCTGATAATGAATAACAACCCTACAATTAACAAATGTAATGAAAAGAACATTACAAAGAACACAAATAATCAATATTATCCACAGCCAATCACCCAGAACAGGATATGTAGCAGGTTTTTTAAACTGTTACATGTGTACAGCATTGTGGCCGTTCGGAACTCAAAATTTGATCTTTAAAATGTCATATTGCTTCATATTACACGCTTCTAATTAACATGGCATCTCGGAACTAGGGTCACTCCATGAGATCCCAGGTGGGGGTGGGGGGGGGGGTGGGGGAGTTTGCTTACGAAGTCGCCCTTAGTGGATTTTGAGAAATTCTGATTTAGAACCCACCACTAAAATTGTTCAAGGTATAAACACTGATGATGTAGCTATTCCTCTCTAAAAACGTTTTTTAATCAACTTTAGATAAAGTTTAGTTACTGTGTTCTTACACATACGTACCTCTAGCTTTAAGTCCCTGGAGAAGTTTTCTGGTTTTTATGGGAGGAAGTAAGTCATCAAGGTCTTCTGCAGAAACAAAAGGAAGATCTTCCTTGGATTCTACACCTATGCCACTGAGTTTTGTTGTTATTGCAAGGAGTTTGCCTTCATTTAAGTCAGGTAGTACCTCCTGAATAGCATGACTCAACCAAGACTTGTTGTCCATGATATCTGAGGATGAGATAATGCAACATTGTAAAAATATTGGTGTGTTCATTTCATCGCAGTTTCATATTTCCATAAAATAATGTTTCGGCACTTGTCATTTTTATGAAAATTAACAGTCTTGCTATTTAAAAGTAAAAAGTAAACAAACACATCCACTGCATGCCTTGCACTATGGAAAGTATTTGATATTTGAGTGATAATTTCATGGGAAATATCATGGCATAGTAGGCTGCTAATTAAGCCTGCTGAGCTACATGTACACACATGTACATGGACTATGGTGAAATTTTCACAAGCTAATTAATGTACATGTATATTGAGTGAAAAATAAAAATAAAAAACACTTAGATGATTTTACCAAATTGTTGTACATTTGTACCATCCTTTAAAGTAATGCATGTATCAAACATAACTCTTCCTGTGCTTTTTTGGTACAGACCATACCGAATCCTCCAAAATCAATCAACACATGCTTATGATGTCAAGCCAATGGCCAAGTCTTTGGACTTTGTTTATCCATGATTTATAAAAAAAATGCCTGGTGATATGCTAGGCATAGGTGATGACCCTACAGTACCATCAATATAAAGCAAAATCTGGAGATGGATTGTGGAGGCTTGGGGGTGGTTAAGGTTAAACCTATACGTACTTGTAAACAGTGTACTTGAAAAGACTGCCTCGTCATGTAACTCAGACTGGAACAGTGGAAGCACCAACACTATCCTCGAGTCCTAAGACAATAACTAGACATCCTTTGGAGTGCATTTACCTGGTGTCTAAACAATATCTAATACTGCATGCTTCAGTGAAATGAAAATGTCTCCATTTAAATAGTATCCACATAAGGGATGGTAATCTAATAACTGATCAACCTCAACACAAATTGTTGGCACATCTGCTGTGGCTTGAAGTACTTTATACAGCCCAACATCTCGGAGAAACACAGATTTGCAAGTGTTAGCTATAAAGTAAGCATGATCTGAACCACTAACAATTACTAGCTCAATTTGCCCCAGCATTAAGTCACCATCTATTTTTTTTAGCACAACATACATCCCTTTTACATATTTCATTCCACGTATGATAATACTGTTGCTTGAAAGACCCCCAGTATGAAGCTCCACACAAGACGAAACTGCTTCTTGTATCAAATCATTATTTCAACTCCACACAGAACTTGACTGCCTTGTCATCAATTTGCACTGGTTTTTGAAATAAAGAGCCAGAATTGTGAAATGCTTGCAGTAGTTGATGTGTTTCAGAAAGTGTGTGTGTAATATTGATAAAATTTTTACTTGTTCGAGTGCATGACTTGAAGAAAGTGTGTTTACTTTCCATTCGCATTGTCCAGAGACGAATTAATGGCCCAAATAGTAAAATCAGTTCTGGATAATGCGTTAAGAAGTGGTGCTTCGGCCTCAACCGCACATCACTAAAAATTGTGACCCTTGAAGTGATGTACTCCTCTATGAGCACATTCAGATATGCTATCTGTGGTTTGGTGACTTGGGGTGCACAGATTAGTTCAACAATTGTCCTTAATAGCAAGATTAGATTCCACACTGGATCCTGGAAATCTTTTATCCTGTTGAGTACAAGCATGGGGAATATGCGAAGTAAAACCCAATTCTGTACTGCATGACCCCCAAGCTTTTGTCCGTTTGGATTCACAGTATTTGGCTTGTCTAAACTATCAGAACCAAGTAGTTTGAAGTGCTTCAACAATGTATTTAGTTCTTGATATGTAAACCATTTATTTTCCTTGACGAGGAACTTAATATATAACGCCATATCATATTGAACAATTCCCTCAAATAAATCATGTGCTATACAAGGAGGTAGTCCAGGATTGCAGACATGGAAATGGCGAAGTTCATTGAAAATTGAGTTTTTCTTGATCCCTTCAAAGGTAGAGCACTCTTGGTTAAGCTCAAGATGTTCTATAGCTGCGTCATAATTTTCTGGTGTTCGTCTTTCTGAAGTCCTCTGTGCCTGTACATTGCCCGAAAAGATGTCATCTTTTTGTATTTTGCAAAATCTACACATGTAGTGTGCAGTACTGAAGTTTTCTGAAAAACCTCCCAGATAATGGCTACCTAAGTTGTCACCCAGGATACAGACAACAGCTCCTTTAACATTCTTGTTAACTCCTGCTACATTTATGTTAACACCATGTTCTTCAATGTCTTTCAAATCCATGACAATTCTTCTGAATACACGCTCTTGACCAAAATACTGCAAATCTGTGTCCCGGCACAAAGCAACTAACTGAATGGGATCGATCTTTGATCGGTTGTGTGGGTATATATTACCTAGAGTGTAATATACAGCAACAATTTTATGCTTTTTCCTTGCAGACCCCAAAGGGTTTACAATTTCAAAGGCATCCTGATAGAGAATTATCTTCAATGAATCCTGCAAACGTGTGAAAAGTTCTATACTCTTAAACATACTCCCATCGCTGAAATCGCTGTATATGTCCTCTTCTCCTTGTAAGGGATTAATATACTGTTCTTGGACTGATAGGTCTTTAAAAAGTGCCTGTAAGCTCTCTCTAATTGGCACATAATGAAAATGTCTACAGGTATTTGTATCATCAGTTCCAAGGTTCATTGCAATGGGTTCTACATACGACATATTGTTCCTGAAGAACTCCTTTCTCGTGAAATGTGAACGCAGTGGTCCTGAGGTCTTTTTGTGAGCAGAAGTGAACAAGTTTTGACATTCTATGTCTTCTAAAATCTGTGAAATTACTTCTTCCTTTACACCAGTAGAAGTCAATTTTGATTTAAGAT